>NC_069420.1:52740862-52799496 GCF_026875155.1 Cherax quadricarinatus | reverse complement strand
CCACCCGGGGAGGTACTACCGTCCTGTAGCAGAAGGGTTTGGGTAGACAACAACCGCCCAGGGAGGTACTACGGCCTGTGGCAGAAGGTGGAAGAGAGCTACCACCAAGGGAGGTACACCGTCCTGTGTAGAAGGCTGGTACACAGCAACCACCCAGGGAGGTACTACCACCCTGTGGTAGAAGGTTGGTAGAGAGCAACCACCAAGGGAGGTACTACCGTCCTGTGGTAGTAGGTAGGTAGACAACAACCACCCAGGGAGGTACTACCGTCTTGTGGTAGAAGGTTGGTAGACAACAACCACCAAGGAAGGAACTACCGTCCTGTGGTAGAAGGTTGGTAGACAACAACCACCCAAAAAGGTACTACCGTCCTGTGGTAGAAGGTTTGTAGACAACAACCACCCAGGAAGGTACTACCGCCCTGTGGTAGAAAGTTGGTAGACAACAACCACCCAGGAGGGTACCAAGGTCCTGTGGTAGAAGGTTGGAAGACAGCAACCACCCAGGAAGGTACTACCGTCCTGTGGTAGAAGGTTGGTAGACAACAATCACCCAGGAAGGTACTACCGTCCTGTGGTAGAAGACTGGTAGACAGCAACCACCCAGAGAGGTACTACTGTCCTGTGGTAGTAGTTTGGTAGACTGCAACCACCCAGGGAGGTACTACCGCCCTGTGGTAGTAGGTTGGTAGAGAACAACCACCCAGAGAGGTACTACCGTCCTGTGGTCGTAGGTTGGTAGACAACAAGCACCCAGGGAGGCACTACCGTCTGGTGGTAGTTGATTGGTAGACAACAACCACCAACGGAGGTACTACCGATCTGTGGTAGTAGGTTAGTAGACAGCAACCACCCAGGGAGATACTATCATCCTGTGGTAGTAGGTTGGTAGACAGCAACCACCCAGGGAGATACTATCATCCTGTGGTAGTAAGTTGGTAGACAGCAACCACCCAGGGAGTCACTATCGTCCTGTGGTAGTAGGTTGGTAGACAGCAACCACCCAGGGAGGCACTACCGTCCTGTGGTAGTAGGTTGGTAGACAGCAACCACCCAGGGAGATACTATCATCCTGTGGTAGTAGGTTGGTAGACAGCAACCACCCAGGGAGATACTATCATCCTGTGGTAGTAAGTTGGTAGACAGCAACCACCCAGGGAGTCACTATCGTCCTGTGGAAGTAGGTTGGTAGACAGCAACCACCCAGGGAGGCACTACCGTCCTGTGGTAGTAGGTTGGTAGACAACAACCACCCAGGGAGATACTATCATCATGTGGTAGTAGGTTGGTAGACAGCAACCACCCAGGTAGGTACTACCGTCCAGTGGTAGTAGGTTGGTAGACAACAACCACCCAGGGAGATACTATCATCCTGTGGTAGTAGGTTGGTAGACAGCAACCACCCAGGGAGGTACTACCGTCCTGTGGTAGTAGGTTGGTAGACAACAACCGCCCAGGGAGGCACTACTGTCCTGTGGTAGTAGGTTGGTAGACAGCAACCACCCAAGGAGGTACTACCGTCCTGTGGTAGTAGGTTGGTAGACAACAAGCACCCAGGGAGGCACTACCGTCTTGTGATAGTTGATTGGTAGACAACAACCACCCAGGGAGGTACTAGCGATCTGTGGTAGTAGGTTGGTAGACAGCAACCACCCAGGGAGGTACTACCGTCCTGTCGTAGTAGGTTAGTAGACAACAACCACCCAGGGAGGTACTACCGTCCTGTGGTAGTAGATTGGTAGACAACAACCACCCAGGGAGGTACTACCGTCCTGTGGTAGTAGGTTGGTAGACAACAACCACCCAGGGAGGTACTATCATCCTGTGGTAGTAGATTGGTAGACAGCAACCACCCAGGGAGATACTACCGTCCTTTGGTAGTAGGTTAGTAGACAGCAACCACCCAGGGATTTACTACAGTCCTGTGGTAGTAGGTTGGTAGACAGCAACCCCCCAGGGATTTACTACAGTCCTGTGGTAGTAGGTTGGTAGACAGCAACCACCCAGGGATTTACTACAGTCCTGTGGTAGTAGGTTGGTAGACAACAACCACCCAGGGATTTACTAAAGTCCTGTGGTAGTAGGTTGGTAGACAACAAACACCCAGGGAGGTACTAGCGTCCTGTGGTAGTAGATTGGTAGACAACAACCACCCAGGGAGGTACTACCGTCCTGTGGTAGTAGGTTGGTAGTCAGCAACCGCCGTGGGAGGTACTACCGTTCTGTGGTAGTAGATTGGTAGACAGCAACCACCCAGGGAGGTACTACCGTCCTGTGGTAGTAGGTTGGTAGACAGCAACCACCCAGGGAGGTACTACCGTCCTGTGGTAGTAGGTTGGTAGACAGCAACCGCCGTGGGAGGTACTACCGTTCTGTGGTAGTAGGTTGGTAGACAGCAACCACCCAGGGAGGTACTATCCTCCTGTGGTAGTAGGTTGGTAGACAGCAACCACCCAGGAGGTACTAACCGTCTTGTTGTAGTAGGTTGTTGACTACAACCACCCTGGGAGGTACTAACCGTCCTGTGGTAGTAGGTTGGTAGACAGCAACCACCCTGGGATTTATTACAGTCCTGTGGTAGTTGGTTGGTAGACTGCAACCACCCAGGGAGGTACTACCGTCCTGTGGTAGTAGGTTGGTAGACAGCAACCACCCAGGGAGGTACTATCCTCCTGTGGTAGTAGGTTGGTAGACAGCAACCACCCAGGGAGGTACTACCGTCTTCTTGTAGTAGGTTGGTTGACTACATCCACACTGGGAGGTACTACCGTCTTGTGGTAGTAGGTTGGTAGACAGCAACCACACAGGGAGATACTACCGTCCTGTGGTAGTAGGTTGGTAGACAGTAACCACCCAGGGAGGTACTACAGTCCTTTGGTAGTAGGTTGGTAGACAGCAACCACCCAGGGAGGTACTACCGTTCTGTGGTAGTAGGTTGGTAGACAGCAACCACCCAGGGAGGTACTACCGTTCTGTGGTAGTAGGTTGGTAGATGGCAACCACCCAGGGAGGTACTATCCTTCTGTGGTAGTAGGTTGGTAGACAGCAACCACCCAGGGAGGTACTATGCTCCTGTGGTAGTAGGTTGGTAGACAGCAACTACCCAGGGGGGTACTACCGTCCTGTGGTAGTATGTTGGTAGACAACAACCACCCAGGGAGGTACTACCGTCCTGTGGTAGTAGGTTGGTAGACAACAACCACCCAGGGAGGTACTACCGTCCTGTGGTAGTAGGTTGCTAGACAACCACCCAGGGAGGTACTACCGTCCTGTGGTAGTATGTTGGTAAACAGCAACCACCCAGGGAGGTACTACCGTCTTGTGGTAGTAGGTTGGTAGACAGCAACCACTAAGGGAGGTACTACCGTCCTGTTGTAGAAGGTTGGTAGACAGCAACCACCCAGGGAGGCACTATCGTTTTGTGGTAGTAGGTTGGTAGACAGCAACCACTAAGGGAGGTACTACCGTCCTGTTGTAGAAGGTTTGTAGACAGTAACCTCCCAGGGAGGTACTACCGTCCTGTGGTAGAAGGTTGGTAGACAGCAACCACTAAGGGAGGTACTACCGTCCTGTGGTAGAAGGTTGGTAGACAGTAACCACCCAGGGAGGTACTACCGTCCTGTGGTAGTAGGTTGGTAGACAGCAACCACCCAGGGAGGTACTACCGTCTTGTTGTAGTAGGTTGGTTGACTACAACCACCCTGGGAGGTACTACCGTCCTGTGGTAGTAGGTTGGTAGACAGCAACCACCCTGGGATTTATTACAGTCCTGTGGTAGTTGGTTGGTAGACTGCAACCACCCAGGGAGGTACTACCGTCCTGTGGTAGTAGGTTGGTAGACAGCAACCACCCAGGGAGGTACTATCCTCCTGTGGTAGTAGGTTGGTAGACAGCAACCACCCAGGGAGGTACTACCGTCTTCTTGTAGTAGGTTGGTTGACTACATCCACACTGGGAGGTACTACCGTCTTGTGGTAGTAGGTTGGTAGACAGCAACCACCCAGGGATTTACTACAGTCCTGTGGTAGTAGGTTGGTAGACAGCAACCACCCAGGGAGGTACTACCGTCCTGTGGTAGTAGGTTGGTAGACAGTAACCACCCAGGGAGGTTACTACAGTCCTTTGGTAGTAGTTGGTAGACAGCAACCACCCAGGGAGGTACTACCGTCTGTGGTAGTAGGTTGGTAGACAGCAACCACCCAGGGAGGTACTACCGTCCTGTGGTAGTAGGTTGGTAGACGGCAACCACCCAGGGAGGTACTATCCTTCTGTGGTAGTAGGTTGGTAGACAGCAACCACCCAGGGAGGTACTATGCTCCTGTGGTAGTAGGTTGGTAGACAGCAACTACCCAGGGGGTACTACCGTCCTGTGTAGTAATGTTGGTAGACAACAACCACCCAGGGAGGTACTACCGTCCTGTGGTAGTAGGTTGGTAGACAACAACCACCCAGGGAGGTACTACCGTCCTGTGGTAGTAGGTTGCTAGACAACCACCCAGGGAGGTACTACCGTCCTGTGGTAGTATGTTGGTAAACAGCAACCACCCAGGGAGGTACTACCGTCTTGTGGTAGTAGGTTGGTAGACAGCAACCACTAAGGGAGGTACTACCGTCCTGTTGTAGAAGGTTGGTAGACAGCAACCACCCAGGGAGGCACTACCGTTTTGTGGTAGTAGGTTGGTAGACAGCAACCACTAAGGGAGGTACTACCGTCCTGTTGTAGAAGGTTTGTAGACAGCAACCACCCAGGGAGGCACTACCGTCTTGTTGTAGTAGGTTGGTAGACAGCAACCACTAAGGAGGTACTACCGTCCCTGTGGTAGAAGGTTGGTAGACAGCAACCACCCAGGGAGGCACTACCGTTTTGTGGTAGTAGGTTGGTAGACAGCAACCACTAAGGGAGGTACTACCGTCCTGTTGTAGAAGGTTGGTAGACAGCAACCACCCAGGGAGGCACTACCGTCTTGTTGTAGTAGGTTGGTAGACAGCAACCACTAAGGGAGGTACTACCGTCCTGTTGTAGAAGGTTGGTAGACAGCAACCACCCAGGGAGGCACTACCGTCTTGTTGTAGTAGGTTGGTAGACAGCAACCACTAAGGGAGGTACTACCGTCCTGTGGTAGAAGGTTGGTAGACAGTAACCACCCAGGGAGGTACTACCGTCCTGTGGTAGAAGGTTCGCAGACAGAAACCACCCAGGAAGGTACTACTGTCCTGTGGTAGTAGATTGGTAGACAACAACCACCCAGGGAGGTACTACCGTCCTGTGGTAGAAGGTTGGTTGACAGTAACCACCCAGGGAGGTGGCCTGGTGGCTAAAGCTCCCGCTTCACACACGGAGGGCCCGGGTTCGATTCCCGGCGGGTGGAAATTCCGACACGTTTCCTTACACCTATTGTCCTGTTCACCTAGCAGCAAATAGGTACCTGGGTGTTAGTCGACTGGTGTGGGTCGCATCCTGGGGGACAAGATTAAGGACCCCAATGGAAATAAGTTAGACAGTCCTCGATGACGCACTGACTTTCTTGGGTTATCCTGGGTGGCTAACCCTCCGGGGTTAAAAATCCGAACGAAATCTTATCTTATCTTATCTTATCTTACCGTCCTGTGGTAGAAGGTTGGTAGACAGCAACCACTAAGGGAGGTACTACCGTCCTGTGGTAGAAGGTTGGTAGACAGTAACCACCCAGGGAGGTACTACCGTCCTGTGGTAGAAGGTTCGCAGACAGAAACCACCCAGGAAGGTACTACTGTCCTGTGGTAGTAGATTGGTAGACAACAACCACCCATGGAGGTACTACCGTCCTGTGGTAGAAGGTTGGCAGACAGAAACCACCCAGGAAGGTACTACCCGTCCTGCCAAGAGAATGTGAACCGGAAACCTGTAATTGTTTTACACGATGGTTGGATTGCTGGTGTTTTTCTTCTGGCCTGTAACCATGCGGGACAAGAGGTATATGTTGCTGCTTCTGCCTACACTTAGGTCACACTAAGCAGGCATCCACACACATATATATACGCACTATTTGGATTTTTCTTCATTTTCCTTATTAGTTCTTGTTCTCCTTTACCACCTCTTATCTCCATGGGGAGCTGGAACAGAATCTTTCCTCCGTAAGCCGTGAGTGTCGTACGAGGTAACTAAAATGCCGAGAGCAGTGGGCTAGTAACTCCTTCTCCTGTATAAACTTCTATAAAAGAAAAAACTTAATAAAACTGGGATTTTTTAAAAAACGTTGATGTAGTGCAGATGATAAGAAAGAGATGATTGTTAGTGTTATGAATGAAAAGAAGCTAGATGTCCTGGCTCTAAGCGAAACAAAACTGAAGGGGGGTTAGGAGAATCTCAGTTGGGAGAAATATATTTGATTTAGTCAGTAGTATCTGAGAGAATTAGAGATAAGGAAGGGGTATCAATAATGTTGAAGGATTAGTTATGAAAGGAGCAGAAGGAACACGGATGTATAAATTCAAGTATAATATGGATTAAAATAAGGGTCAGTTGCAAAAAGTGGGTCATAATAAGTGTGTATGTACCTGGAGAAGAGAGGAGTGTAGACTAGAGAGAGAGATTTTGGGTAATGTTAAGCGAGTGTGTTGGAACTTTTGAACCAAGTGAGAGAGTAATTGTGATAGGGGACCTAAATGCTGAAGTAGGAGAAACATTTAGAGAGGGTGTGGTAGGTAAGTTTGGGGTGCCAGGTGTAAATGATAATGGGGAGCATTTGACTGAACATTGTATAGAAAGGGGTTTGATTATAAGAAATATATTTATGAAAAAGATAAATAAGTATACAAGACATGATAAAGGACGTAATGACAGTAATTGGACTACGTATTGGTAGATAAAAGAATTTTGGGTAGACTTTAGGATGTACGTGTTTATAGAGGGACCACAGATATCAGATCACTTTTTCGTTGTAGCTGCTGGGAGAGTAAAAGGTAGATGGAATATAAGGAGAATGGAAGCATCAAGTAAGAGAGAGGTGAAAGTTTATAAACTAAAAGAGGAGATAGCTAGGGTATGATATAAACAACTACTGAAGGATAGATGGGCTAGTGAGAGTATAGAAAATGAGATTGAAGAAGTATGGGGTAGGTTTAAGAATGTTGTATTAGTCTTCAACAGAAGTTAGTGATTACAGGAAAATGGGTGTGGGAGGGAAGAAAAGAGATTGGTGGAATGATGATGCAAAGAGAATAGTAAGAGAGAAAAAGTATAAGTGAGGCAAGGAGGGAAGAGTACATGGTGAGAAAAAGAGGTTAAGAGAGTAGTGAAGAAATGTATAAAGAGAGCATATGAGAGAGTGGGTGAGATGTTATCAACAAATTTTATTGAAAATAAGAAAAAAGTTTTGGAGTGAGATTAATAAGTTGAGAAAGCCTTGGGAACGAATAGATTTGATAGTTAAAAACAGGAGAAGGGACTTCTTATATGGAGAATTGGAGGTCTCAGGAAGATGGAGGGAATATTTTGAGGAATTGTTAAATGTTGATGAGGATAGGGAAGCTGTGATTTTGTGTATTAGGCAGGGAGGAATAACATCTTGTAGGAGTGAGGAAGAGCCAATTGTGAGTGTTGGAGAGGTGCGTGAGGGAGTGGGTAGAATAAAAGAGGGTAAAGCAGCTGGGATTGATGGAATGAAGACAGAGATGTTAAAAGCCGGGTAGGGGTATAGTTTAGGAATGGTTAGTTCTTTTATTTAATAAATGCATGGAAGAGGGTAAGGTTCCTAGGGACTGGCAGAGAGCATGTATAGTTCCTTAATATAAAAGCAAAGGAGACAAAAGAGATTGTAAAAATTACATGTGTAAATACCTGTTAAGTATACCTTTTAAAGTGTATGGTAGAGTTACTATTGAAAGAATTAAGAGTAAGACAGAGAGTAGGATAGCAGATGAACAAGGAGGCTTTAGGAAAGGTAGGGGGTGTGTGGACCAGGTGTTTACAGTGAAACATATAGGTAAACAGTATTTAGATATGTGAAAAGAGGTTTTAGTGGCATTTATGGATTTGGAAAAGACGTATGATAGGGTAGATGGGGAAAAATGTGGAAGATGCTGCAAATGTATGGAATAAGAGGTAGATTACTGAGAGCAGAGAAGAGTTTTTTCGAGGATAGTGAGGCTCAGGTTAGAGTAGGTTCGAGAGAGAGAGATGATTTCCCAGTAAAAGTAGGCCTTAGATAAGGATGTGTGATGTCACTATGGTTGTTCAATATATTTACAGATGAGGTTGAACTTTCAGAACGAGAGATGCCAAGCCATTGATGATCCTTTTCAAATCACTTGTTCTCTCTAGGCTGGAATATTGCTGTTCAATAACATCTTCGTTCAAAGCAGGTGAAATTGCAGATCTAGAGAGTGTACAGAGAACCTTTACTGTCCTTATAAGTTCCATCAAGCACCTCAACTACTGGGAATTCTTGGAAGCACTTGACTTGTACTCGCTGGAGCGCAGGCGAGAGAGATATATCAAAATCTACACTTGGAAAATCTTACAAGGAATGGTCCCGAATCTGCACAAAGAAATCAAATTAAAAGACTGGGCAGGCGATGCAAAATACCCCAATGAAAAGTAGGGGCGTCATTGGTACACTAAGAGAAACGCCGTAAGTGTCCAGGGCCCAAGACTGTTCAACAGCCTCTCACCATGTATAAGGGGAATTACCAACGGGCCCCTGGCTACCTTCGAGATAGAGCTGGGCAGATACTTAATGCCGGTGCCGGAGCAGCCGGGCTGTGGTTCGTACGTTGGACTGCGTGCGGCCAGAAATAACGGCCTGGTTGATCATGTTCTGATTGACCGGGAGGCCTGGTCGTGGACCGGGCCGCGAGGGCGTTGGTCCTCGGAATACCCTCCAGGTAGATTCCAGGTCGACTCCAGGTGGGGTCGAATCCTGGCCTGCCGCAGTTTGGTAAATGTCTCAGTACCAGAGAGAGAGAGAGAGAGAGAGAGAGATGGATAGTCAGTATTTTAAAATGTGAAATCAAATAATACAATGGACGTAAATTATGATAGTAATTATATGACTAATTAAGAACCTTAAAAATAATGGATTAGCAAAATATAATTATTTAACTTCAAACATCGTGGACAGGCATAATAGCGAGGGTTATAAGATGTTCGCAAGAATCAAGATAAACACTATTAAAACAGCAAAAGTAATTTATCTAGGCCATTATCGTTAAACTAACAAAAGTGCATATTACAAGTACTGTGAGTGTGTAAGTGTGAGGTTTGTGGTTATTTAGACCAGGTTGAGGCCGATGTTACGTCACCTTCACAGGTTGTAACGTTATTTCTTCCCTCTGTAGTCTTCCTTCTAATAAATAACAAAAAGGCACAATACCGTGACTGGAACGATACACAAATAACCCGCACATAAAAGAGAGAAGCTTACGACGACGTTTCGGTCCGACTTGGACCATTGACAAAGTCACACTGACTTTGTCAATGGTCCAAGTCGGACCGAAACGTCGTCGTAAGCTTCTCTCTTTTATGTGCGGGTTATTTGTGTATGCTTCCTTCTAATAATTTGCCCATCACGTACAGTCCATTGATAAAAACTATCACTATTACAGAGGCCGTGTATTAAAGGTAAACAAGAGTGGTTGTTTACCTCCAGGTTTACCCGATAACCTTGTTTTCTTGATTACTCAAAGGTCTCTTGTAATGTACAGTTGATTTTTTTGTCACTTGGAGGATGTCATTCCCATAGGAATTTCGATCAGTGGTTTCTGGGCGCAGATTACTTTCGATAATAACATGAGGAAGCTGTTATTTTCCTATTTGATCGGCCTGTTAGTCCATTCTCTCAACTTGTTTACTCAGAAATTCAGGCAACTCTGTCTCAGTGTGTTTCTTCCATTCCATTTCTCTTATATCAATCTTTTAAACAGGGTCGTCATTTGGTTAGCTATGTCATTCACTTTCTCACTGCATCTTGCAAGTCTGTTTGGACTGCAATAACTCTGACTTGCAGTGATTGCTGAGCCTTGTCCAGGACAACTTGCAATTTCTCCCTGTCCTCTCCGGTTTTTATTCCTCTCATGGGATCTCACCTACTCGTGATAGCAGGGACCGAGTCTTAGTTCCTGGTACTGCCTCTTCACTAGCCGTTTCTGGATCATAACCTTCTCTGGTAGTGTTGGCCCTCTCATAGTTCTTAAAACAATGTATCGATTTTTCCTACTATTTCAAGTACTTGCTTAATTGTACTCACCTAATTTTGGTTGCAGGGGTCGAGACTTAGCTCCTGGCCCCACCTCTTCACTGAACGCTACTGGGTCCTCTCTCTCCCTGCTCCATGAGATTTATCATGTGTATGTGTGTGTGTGTGTGTGTGTGTGTGTGTGGTGTGTGTGTGTGTGTGTGTGTGTGTGTGTGTGTACTCTTACTAACCTATTTGTGGTTGCTGGGGTCGATACATAGCTCCTGGCCCCGCCTCTTCACTGATCGCTACTAGGTCCTTTATCTCCCTATGTATGGTTCCTGCCTCCACTCCGTCACTTGCCAGACTATTTCACTTCATGACAACAATGATGGTGAAAGTTTTTCTTTTTCGGGCCACCCTGCCTTGGTGGGAATCGGCCAGTGTGCTAATAATAATAAAAAAAACTCTATTACTAAAGAATTACTTCCTAACATCTCTTTGACTCATCTGAGTTTTCAACTTCCAATTGTGACCCTTTGTTTCTGTGTTCCATCTCTGGAACATCCTGGCTCTGTCCACCACGTCAATTCCTTGCAGTATTTTGTATGGCGTTATTATGTCTTCCCTAACCCTCCTGTACACCAGTGTCGTCAGGCCGATTTACCTTAACTTATCTTCGTAGGACATTCCCCTTAGCTCTGGAACTAGCCTTCTCTAATTTCTTGACATGCTTGACGAGGTGTGGGTTCCAAACTGGTGCTGCATACTCCAATATAGGCCTGACATACACGGTATACAGGGTTATGAGCGATTCTTTATTGAGATTTCAAAATGCTATTCTTGGGTTTGATAGATGCCCATATGCTGCAGCAGTTATTTGGTTGATGTGCGCCTCAGAAGAAGTGCCCGGTGTTATACTCACCCCAAGATCCTTCTCCTTGAGTGAAGTTTGTAGTCTCTGGCCTCCTAGACTGTACTCTGTCTGAGGTCTTCTTTGCCCTTCCCCAATCTTCATGACTTTGCACTTGGTGGGGTTGAACTTCAGGAGCCTGTTTCTGAACCAGGCCTGCGGTCTGTCTAGATTCCTTTGTAGTTCCACATGGTTCTCCTCTTTTCATCAACTTCACAGCATCTGCAAACAGGGACACTTCTGAATCTATTCCTTCCGTCAAGTCGTTCACATATACAAGAAACAGCACCGATCCCAGGACTGACCCCTGTGGAACCCCGCTCGTCACAGGTGCCTACTCTGACACCTCGTCACTTACCATCATTCGCTGATATCTTTCCGACAGGTATTTTCTGATTCATTGCAGTGAGTTCCCTGTTATCCCTGCCTGGTCCTACAGCTTATTCACTAATCTCTTGTGTGGAACTGTGTCAAAAGCCTTACAGTCCAAGAAAATGCAATCTACCCACCCCTCTTTTGTTATACTGCTGTCACTCTGTCATAGATCTCCAATAGGTTTGTGGCACATGATTTCCCATCCCTGAAACCATGCTGATTGTCGTTAATTAGCTCATTCATTTCTAGGTACTCCACCACTCATCTGATAATCTTCTAAATGACTTTGCATACTATACATATCAGTGACACTGGTCTGTAGTTTAGTGGTTCGTGTCTGTCTCCTTTTTTTTAAAAATTGGGACTGCATTTGCTGTCTTCCATACCTCAGGTAGTCGCTCTGTTATGTAAGATGTGTTGACGATTGTTAGTGGCATGCATAGCTCCCCTGCTCCTTCTGCCATGACCTATGGAGAGATGTTATCCAACCCCATCGTCAATGTGGTATCTAGCTCGCTTAGCAGCCTCTTCTCTTCCTCCTCGGTTGTATGTATTGTGTCCATCACTTGATGGTGTACCCCACCTCTCCATCTTTCCGGAGTCCCTTCTCTCTCCACTGTGAACACTTCTTTGAATCTCATGTTGAGCTCCTAACATACTTTGCAGTCGTTTCATGTGAACCCCGTTCCTTCCTTCCTCAACCTGATTGCCTGGTCCTTGTCTGTTGTTTTCTTCCTGATGTGGCTGTACAACAGCTTCGGGTCAGATCTGACTTTCGCTGCTATGTCTTTTTTGTATTTTCATTGGGCCTCCCTTCTTACCTGTGCATAATCATTTCTGGCTCTTTGACTTCTCTTCTTATTCTCCTGGGTCCTTTGGCTACTATACTTCTTCCATTCTCTACCACACTTGGTTTTGGCATCTCTACACCTACAAGTGAACCAAGGGCTAATCCTGGCTTTCTCGTTATTTCTGTTACCCTTGGGTACAAATCTTTCCTCAGCTTCCTTGCATATTGTTGTCACATATTCCATCATCTCATTTATGACTTTCCTGCCAGTGTTCTGTCCCACTGAACCTAGTGCATAAAATTCTTCATACCTCTGTAGTCCCCTTTCTTGTAGTTTGGCTTCATTCATTCTACCCTTCCTGTTTCCCTCTCCACTTGTAACTCATTGTATTCAAAGCTCAGAACCATGTGGTCACTGGCCCCGAGGGGTCTTTCATATGTTATGTTCTCAATATCTGCACTACTCAAGGTGAATACTAGTTCTAGTCTTGCTGGTTCATCCTCTTCTCTCTCTCTCTGGTAGTGTCCGTTACGTGTTGGTACATGAGGTTTTCCACTATCACCTCCATCATCTTAACCCTCCACGTTTCTGGGCCCCCATGGAGCTCCAAGTTCTCCCAGTCAATTTCTTTATGATTAAAATCACCTACAATCATTAGCTTTGCTGTGCTCGCATGAGCCCTTCTGTGTGTCAACCATCGCTCTGTTACTCCCACCATACTTTTGCCTTGGCCTCCTGCTGCTCTGTGGTGGGTTATACCTTGGGACCTCCAGACTGAAGTGTTCTTATTATGTAGTCTTTTGCTTCTACTCTGCCTCCTCTCTCCAGCTCATCTAAATCCCAATTGTTTTTGATGAGTAGTGCCAGTCCATCCCCTCTGTTACCTCTGTCTTTCCTCAGGATCGGATATCCTGTTGGAAAGATGTCATCTGTTATCACTCCTGTGAGCTTGGTTTCAGTGAGAGCTATGATGTCTGGTGATGCCTCCGTGGTTCTTTCTTGCCACTCCTCCCACTTATTTGTTATTCCACCAGCATTGGGGTACCATACCTTCAGTTTCTTCTCCAGCACTGTGTTCTGGGGAGTCTGTGGGGAAGGGGTCCTAGTAGTGTGCTGTGAAATTCTACAGCATACTATGGGGTAGGGGCTGTGTGGATTGTGGTTTGTGCTGGGATAGTGTGTTTGGCTGTGGGGTTCTGATGGTGGTTCTGTGTGTGCTGGTGCTTGTTGCTTTGCCCAGCTCTGATTGTCCTCTACTGACTCTGTCCTTGTCTCTCTTCCTAGCCCCTTTCGTTTCTGAGTCTTCGTCCTCAGCTGCTGTCATTCTTTTCTTGTTCTGTCGTGGTTCTCGAACACCCTCTTTTATGTTAATAATTCCTTCAGCCATGGTTTCTCTTGCAGGATCCTGTTCTGCACTATACCTGGCATAGTGCCTGATAAGTGGAAAATGGCAAATGTAATACCTATTTAGAAGGCATGTGACAGGTCATTGGCTTCGAACTATAGACCAACAAGCCTTACCTCTATAGTGGGAATATTTATGGAATCAATAATTGCCGAAGCAATTCGTAGCCATCTTGATAGGCGCAGATTGATTAATGAATCTCAACATGGTTTTACAAAAGGCCGTTCCCGTCTTACGAATTTACTAACTTTTTCACTAAGGTGTTTGAGGAGGTAGATCATGGTAATGAATATGATATTGCGTATATAGACTTCAGTAAGGCTTTCGATAGAGTTCCACACCAGAGGCTATTGAGGAAACTTAATTAAGGCACACGGAATAGGAGGAGAATTTTTTTCCTGGGTAGAGGCATGGCTGACAAATAGACAGCAGAGAGTTTGCATGAATGGGAAGAAATCAGAATGGGGGCACGTCATAAGGCCCTTTGCCTTTCTCTCTGTCTCTCTGGATCCTGTTTGTACATATTCATTGTCTCCTTCATTTTTTCCTATAAATCTTGGTGGAATGATCATGCCTCTGCTTAGGACCTGTCACCTTCTCAACCTTCTCCCCCTCACTTACTGCTATCCCTGCTCCTAACAGCTCTCCCTATACATTCCTCAGCCTTGTTTGGTGGACTGATAAGACCTTAGCATAAGGCTTGTCTCCTTCCTTTCCATTGGGCTTTTCATTTAATAGGAGTGTACCTGCTGCAGATGGCATGTCTCTTCTGGGCAATAGCCTTGTAACACGTTTCAGTGTGTGTGTGTGTGTGTGTGTGTGTGTGTGTGTGTGTGTGTGTGTGTGTGTGTGTGTGTGTGTGTGTGTGTGTGTGTGTGTGTGTGAGTGTGTACTCATCTAATTGTACTCACTTAATTGTTGTTGCAGGGGTCGGGACTCAGCTCCTGGCCCCGCCTCTTCACTGATCGCTACTAGGTCCTCTCCCTCTCTGCTTCCTGAGTTCTGTCATACCTCTTCTTAAAACTATGTATGGTTCCTGCCTCCACTACTTCACTTGCTAGGCTATTCCACTTGCTGACGACTCTATGACTGAAGAAATACTTCCTAACGCCCCTGTGACTCGTCTGAGTCTTCAGCTTCCAGTTGTGACCCCTTATTTCTGTGTCCCCTCTTTGGAACATCCTATCTCTGTCCACCTTGTCTATTCCCCGCAGTATCTTGTATGTCATTATCATGTCTCCCCTGACCCTTCTGTGTATGTGTGTGTATGTATGTGTGTGTGTGTGTGTGTGTGTGTGTGTGTGTGTGTGTGTGTGTACTCACCTAATTCACCTAATTGTGGTTGCAGGGGTCGAGACTCAGCTCCTGGCCCCGCCTCTTCACTGATTGCTACTAGGTCCTCTCTCTCTCTGTGCTTCCTGAGCTTTATCATACCTCTTCTTAAAACTATGTATGGTTCCTGCCTCCACTACTTCACTTGCTAGGCTATTCCACTTCCTGACGACTCTATGACTGAAGAAATACTTCCTAACGTCCCTGTGACTCGTCTGAGTCTTCAGCTTCCAGTTGTGACCCCTTGTTCCTGTGTCCCCTCTTTGGAACATCCTATCTCTGTCCACCTTATCTATTCCCCGCAGTATCTTGTATGTCGTTATCATGTCTCCCCTGACCCTTCTGTCCTCCAGTGTCGTCAGTCCGATTTCCCTCAACCTTTCCTCATACGACATTCTCCTGAGCTCTGGGACTAGCCTTGTTGCAAACCTCTGTACTTTCTCTAACTTCTTGACGTGCTTGACCAGGTGTGGGTTCCAGACTGGTGCTGCATACTCCAGTATGGGCCTAACATACACAGTGTACAGTGTCTTGAACGATTCCTTATTTAGGTATCGGAACGCTATACTCAGGTTTGCCAGGCGCCCATATGCTGCAGCAGTTATTTGGTTGATGTGTGCCTCCAGTGACGTGCTCGGTGTTATGGTCACCCCGAGGTCTTTCTCCCTGAGTGAGGTCTGTAGTCTTTGTCCACCTAGCCTATACTCTGTCTGCGGTCTTTTTTGCCCCTCCCCAATCTTCATGACTTTGCATTTGGCAGGATTGAATTCGAAAAGCCAGTTTCTGGACCATATGTCCAGCCTGTCCAGGTCTCTTTGAAGTCCTGCCTCATCCTCATCCGATTTAATTCTTCTCATCAACTTCACATCATCTGCGAATAGGGACACTTCAGAGTCTATTCCTTCCATCATGTCGTTCGCATATATCAAAAATAGCACTGGCCCTAGAACTGACCCCTGTGGGACCCCGCTCGTCACAGGCGCCCACTGTGATACCTCTTCACGTACCATGACTCGTTGCTGCCTCCCTGTCAGGTATTCCCTGATCCACTGCAATGCCCTCCCTGTTATATGCGTCCGATCCTCCAGCTTCTGCACTAATCTCTTGTGGGGAACTGTGTCAAAGGCCTTCCTGCAGTCTAGGAAAACGCAATCAACCCACCCCTCTCTCTCGTGCCTTACTTCTGTTACCTTGTCATAAAACTCCAGGAGGTTTGTGATACAAGATTTGCCTTCCATGAACCCATGCTGGTTTTCATTTATAATCTTGTTCGGTTGCAGGTGTTCGACCACTCTTCTCCTGATAATCTTCTCCATGACTTTGCACACAATACATGTCAGAGAAACAGGTCTGTAGTTTAGCGCCTCGTTTCGGTTTCCTTTCTTAAATATGGGGACTACATTTGCTGTCTTCCATTTCTCAGGTAGTTGCCCAGTTTCAAGGGATGTGTTGAAGATTGTGGTTAGAGGCACGAACAGCATCTCTGCTCCTTCTCTAAGGACCCATGGGGAGATGTTGTCCGGTCCCATCGCCTATGAGGTATCAAGGTCACTTAGCAGCTTCTTCATCTCCTCCTCGGTTGTTCGTATGTCATCCAACACTTGGTGGTATATTCCCTCTTGATGTTCCCTTCTGTACTGACTTCCCACAGCCCTTCCTGTCTCTACTGTAAAAACTTCCTTAAATCTCCTGTTTAGCTCCTCACATACCTCCTGGTCATTTCTTGTGAGTTTTCCACCTTCTGTCCTCAATCTGATCACCCGGTCTTTGACTGTTGTCTTCCTCTTGATGTGGCTATACAACAGTTTCGGGTCAGTCTTGATTTTCGATGCTATGTCATTTTCATACTGTCGCTGGGCCTCCCTCCTTACCTGCGCGTACTCGTTCCTGGCTCTGCGACTGATCTCCCTATTTTCGTGTGTTCTCTGCCTTCTGTACTTTTTCCATTCTCTATTGCACTTTGTTTTTGCCTCCTTACACCGTCGGGTAAACCAGGGGCTCGTTCTGGTCTTCCCGTTATTTCTGTTGCCCTTGGGAATAAACCTTTCCAATGCCTCCTTGCATTTTGTTGTTACATATTCCATTATTTCATTTACTAGCTTTCCTGACAGTTCTCTGTCCCATGGGACCTCCTGCAGGAAGTTCCTCAACCCTATGTAGTCCCCTCTTTTATAGTCAGGCTTTTCCCATTCAACTCCTGTTACTCTCTCCAATTGCAGCACTACTATACATTCAAAGTACAGAACCACGTGGTCGCTAGCTCCTAGGGGACTCTCATACATGATGTCCTCAATGTCTGAACTGCCCAGGGTGAACACAAGGTCCAATCTTGCTGGTTCATCCTCCCCTCTCACTCTGGTAGTGTCCTTAACATGTTGGTGCATGAGGTTTTCCAGCACCACCTCCATCATCTTGGCTCTCCATGTTTCGGGACGCCCCATGTGGCTCCAGGTTTTCCCAGTCAATCTCCCTGTGGTTGAAATCCCCCATAACCAGCAACTTTGCTCTGCTGGAGTGAGCTCTTCTTGCCACCTCAGCAAGAGTGCCCACCATTGCTCTGTTGCTCTCTTCATATTCCTCTCTTGGCCTCCTGCAGTTCTGTGGTGGATTATACATCACTGCAATGACCACCTTGTGTTACCCAGACTGAAGTGTACCTACTATGTAGTCTCTTTCTCCCATCTCATCTATGCCTTCCATTTTCTCGAATTTCCATCTGTTTTTTACTAGCAGAGCAACCCCACCTCCCCCTCTGCCCCTTCTATCTTTCCTCATGATCTGGTATCCTGGTGGGAAGATTGCATCTGTTTTTGTCCCCGTGAGTTTTGTCTCTGTAACTGCTATGATGTCTGGGGACTTCTCATTGATTCTTTCTTGTCATTCCTCATGTTTATTCGTTAATCCATCTGCATTTGTGTACCAAACCTTCAACTTGTTCTAATACTGTGGTGTGGGGGATGGGAACAGAGGGATCGGTGTGTGATGGTTGGTTTGGATTGTTCAGTTGCCTAGGGGGTGTCGTGGCTGGGGTCCTTCTGCAGGTGTTTCTGGGGGGTGTGCTTGTCCTTCCACTTGTTCCTGGGTTATTCTGCTCTCCTTTTTCATTTCCTCCCATTTCTCCTTTCGTTTCTGAACTCTCTCTTTCATCGTCCTCCTTTCCTCCTGTGTTCTGTCTCGATCGAGGTACACACTCCGGAACTCCTGCTTGCCTCTCAGCCGTGCTTTCTCCTGCAGGATCATGGTTCGGGTTGATTCTGCCTTGAAAATTGCTTTGAGAGGCCGATTTCTTTTCTCTGTGAACCACCTGATTCTCCGAAAATTTGCCACCTGGGTCATTTCCCCCTCGCCTATCACCTTCATGATACCTTCAATCGCTTTTTTCTCCTCCTGCTTTCTTTCCTCATAAGTTTCCCCTTTAGCTTCGTCTAGCCCATAGACAAACACTGATCTCTCCCTTTCCACCTCCCACTGTGACTCCCATTGCATTCTCTGATGTGTTTTAGTTCCTTCCCGTGGAGTGTTCCTTCCTTCAGTCCCTTCCCTAGCTATGGCCCCTATGCTTCTTGGTTTCTCCTTCCTGCTCACCTGTTCCTGGCCCCCACAGGTGTCTGGCAAGGTCCCTGCACATGTCCTAGTTCCTTCAATGTCTTCCAACCTCACATTTTGCCCCAGTGTGCTCCCTGTCTTTGTTTTAGCCCCATGTGGGTTTGACAGGACCTCTGCATACAGTTTAGTTTCCATGCACACATACCAGGAGGTATGTGTGTGTGTGTGTGTGTGTGTGTGTGTGTGTACTCACCTATTTGTGGTTGCAGGGGTCGATACATAGCTCATGGCCAAGCCTCTTCACTGATTGCTACTAGGTCCTCTCTCCCCTTGTTCCATATGCTTTATCATAGCTCGTCATAGAACTATGTATGGTTCCTGCCTCCACTACATCTTTTGCCAGACAATTCCACATTCTAACAACTTCTAATTGTGGCCCTTTGTTTCCGTGTATCATTTCTGGAACATCCTATCTCTGTCCACCTTGCCAATTCCATGCAGCATTTTATGTTCTTATAATGTCTTCACTAACCTTCCTGTCCTCCAGTGTCGTCAGGCCGATTTCACACAAGAACACAAGAAAGAAGGAACACTGCAACAGGCCCACTGGCCCATGCAGGGCACGTCCATGTCAACACCCGGCTTAAACCAATGGCCCACCCAGTCAGTTCACCTCCACTTAAGGAAGAAGCACGGCATCTGACCCAGTAGCACCAGCTAGTCAGGTCCAACTCACACCCGCCCACACCTATTTTTAAAGCTACACAAAGTCTTAGCTTCAATGACGTTACTCGGAGTTTGTTCCAGTCATCCACAACTCTAATACCAAACCAGTTCTTTCCTATATCCTTTCTTGAATGTGAATTTTTCCATTGCTGCGAGTCTCCTGTTTAGGGTACATATTTTTAGCATGCTATTTACATCCCCTTTATTCATTCCCGTTTTCCATTTATACACCTCAGTCATATCCCCCCTAATTCTACGCCTTTCTAGAGAGTGCAGATTCAGGGCCCTCAGTCTATCCTCATAGGGAAGATTTCTGATACATGGGATCATCTTTGTCATCCTCCTCTGTATGTTTTCCAGAGCATTTATATCCATTCTGTAATACGGTGACCAGAAATGTGCAGCATAATCTAAATGAGGCCTAACCAAGGATATATAGAGTTGAAGAACAACCTGAGGACTTCTATTATTTATACTTCTAGATATGAAGCCAAGAATTCTGTTAGCTTTATTGCGAACACTTATGCACTGTTGTCTTGGTTTTAAATTACTGCTAACCAGAACTCCTAAATCCTTTTCGCAATCAGTAATATTAAGATCTACATTATTTAGCTTATATGTTGCATGGTTATTCTCCGACCATCGCAGCAATCTATTCAAATCATCCTGGAGTGCTCTAATGTTGTCGTTAGAATTAATTGGACGGACTATTTTGGTGTCATCAGCAAATTTGCTTATGTCAAATTTATTTCCTCATATATGTCGTTTAGGTAAATTGTGAATAACATTGGGCCCAACTCGGACCCCTGTGGAACACCGCTTGTGATTTCTCCCCATTTATGCAAACTCTCTGCTGCCTATTTGTCAACCATGCCTCTACCCAGGAAAAAAGTTCTCTTATTCCGCGTGCCTTAAGCTTCCTCAGTAGCCTCTGATGTGGAACTCTATGGAAAGCCTTACTGAAGTCCATATACACAATATCATGTTCAATACTAAATACCTAAATGAGAAAGTTAGTATATTCGTAAGACAGGAACGCCCCTTTGCAAAACCGTGTTGAGATTCATTAATAAATTTATGCCTTTCAAGATGGCTACGAATTGCCTCGTCAATTATTGACTCCATAAATTTTCCCACTATAGAGGTAAGGCTTATTGGTCTATGGTTCGAAGCTATGAACCTGTCACCTGCCTTGTAAATAGGTGTTACATTTGCCATTCCTTTGAACTTTCTTTGTAGGACATTCCCATTAACTCTGAGGCTAGTTTTCTTGCAAACCTTTGCATTTTCTTTAATTTCTTGACGTGCTTGACCAGGTGTGGGTTCCAAACTGGTGCTGCATATTCCAAAATGGGCCTGACGTACACGGTGTACAGAGTCTTGAACGATTCTTTTCTCGGAACGCTCTTTTTATGTTTGCCAGGCGCCCCTATCTGGCTGATGAGCGCCTCAGAAAATGTGCTTGGTATTATAATCACCCCAAGATCATTTTCCTTGAGTAGCCAAAGACTGTAGTCTTTGACCACCTAACCTATACTCTGTCTGCAGTCTTCATTGCTCTTCCCTGATCTTCATGACTTTGCATTTGAAAGGGATAAATTCGAGGATCCATTTGTTGGACCAGGCTTGCAGCCCGTCCAGATTCCTTTGTACTCCTGCCTGATCATCTGATTTAATTTTCATTAATTTCACATCATCTGCAAACAGGAACACTTCTGAGTCTATCCCTTCCTTCATATCATCAAATATACCAAGAACAGTAGTGGTCCTAGGATTGATCTCTGTGGAACCCCGCTCGTCACAGGCGCCCACTCTGATACCTTGTCAAGTACCATTATTCGTTGTTGCCTCCCTGTCACGTATTCTCTGATTTATTGCAGTGCCATCCCTGTTATGTATGCCCTGATCTTCCAGCTTTTGCACTAATCTCTTTTGAGGAACTGTGTCGAACACCTTCTTCCAGACCAAGAAAATGCAAACCTACCCCCCCCCCTCTCTCTCGTGTCGTACTTCCATTATCTTGTCATAAGACTCCGGTAGGTTTGTGACAGAGTATTTCCCTTCCCTGAAACTGTGCTGGTTTTCATTTACAAGCTTGTTCCTTTCTATGTGCTCCACCATTCTCCCCCTGATAATTTTCATTATGACTTTGCATATTGTACATGTCAGTGATACTGGTCTGTAGTTTAATTCCTCGTGTCTGTCTTCTTTCTTAAAAATTGGGAGTATTGAGAGGTGCCCGGTCCCACCTCCATTGAAGTATCAGGCTCACTTAGCAGCTTCATCACCTCCTCCTCGGCTGTGTGTATTTCGTCCAGCACTTGTTGGCATATCCCGTGATCGTGTACCTTCCCTATTCTGACTTCCCGGAGTCTTTTCTGTCTCCACTGTAAATACTTCTTTAAATCTCATGTTGTGCTCCTCACATACTTTTTGGTCATTTCTAGTGACCTGTCCACTTTCCTTCCTCAACCTGATTACCTGGTCCTTGACTATTGTTTTCCTTCTGATATGGCTGTGCAACAGTTTCGAGTCAGACTTGGCTTTCACTCCTATGTCATTTTCGTACTGTTGCTGAACCTCCCTTCTTATCTGTGCATGCTCGTTTCCGGCTCATCGACTAATCTCTTTATTTTCCTGGGTCCTTTGTCTTCTATACTTTTTCCATTCTCTGATGCACTTAATTTTTGCCTCCCTACACCTATGGGTGAACCAAGTGTTCGTTCTAGTCTTTCCATTATTTTTGTTGCCCTTGGGAACAAACCTCTCCTCTGCCTCCTTGCATTTTGTTGTCATGTAGTCCATCATTTCGTTTACTGATTTTCCTACCAATTCTCTTTCCTACTGAACCTCTTTCAGGAAGTTGCTCATGCCTTTGTAGTCCTCCCTTTCGCAGTTTGGCTTTTCCCATCCTACTCCTGTTACCCTCTCCACATGTAATTCTATGTATTCAACGCTCAGAACCACGTGATCACTAGCTCCAAGGGGTCTTTCATATGTCATATCCTCAATGTCCGAGCTACTCAAGGTGAATATAAGGTCCAGTCATGCTGATTCATCCTTACCTCTCTCTGGTAGTGTCGCTGATATGTTGATGCACAAGATTTTCCAGCACCACATCCATCATCTTGGCTCTCCATGTTTCGGAATCCCCATGTGCTTCAGGTTTTCCCAATCAATTTCCTTGAGATTGAAATCACCCTTAACTAGTAACTTTGCTCTACCTGTGTGAGCTCTTCTGGCTACCTCGACTAGTGTGTCCACTATTGCTCTATAATTGTTTTCTTATATTTTTGGCCTGCAGTTCTGTGGCAGGTTGTACATCACCGCAATTACCACCTTAGGCCCCAAAGACTGAATTTTTCCAGCTGTGTAGTCGCTTTTTCCTATTCCGTCCATTCCTTCAATTTCCTTAAATCTCCCTCTATATTTCCTCAGGCTGTGTGTGTGTGTGTGTGTGTGTGTGTGTGTGTGTGTGTGTGTGTGTGTGTGTGTGTGTGTGTGTTTGTGTTTGTGTTTGTGTTTGTGTGTGTGTGTACTCATATACATGTACTTACCTATATGTGGTTGCAGAGATCGAGTCATAGCTCTTGGCCCCGCCTCTTCACTGGTCGACATTAATTCACTCTCTCCCTGCTCCATGAGCTTTATCATACCTCTTCTTGAAACTATGTATGCAGCTTGCCTCCACTTCCCTCTCCAGATTATTCCATTTCCTGACAACCCTAAGGCTAAAGAAATACTTCCTAACAGCCCTGTGACTCATCTGGAATTTCAACTTCCAATTTTGGCCCCTCGTTACTGAGTCCCATCTCTTAAACATTCGAGCCCTGTCCACCTTGCCAATTCCTCTCAGTATTTTATACGTCGTTATCATGTCTTCCCTTTCCCTTCCATCCTCTAGTGTTATCAGGTTGATTTCCCTTAACATCTCCTCGTAAGACATACGCTTCAGTTCCGGGACTAATCTTGTTGCAAACTTTTGCACTTTCTCCAATTTCTTGACGTGTTTGACTAGGTGTGTTCCATACAGGTGCTGCATACTCCAGTACAGGGATGAGGTACACGGTGTACAGCGTCGTGAATGACTCTTTACTCATATCGAAATGCTATTCTCAGATTTGCCAAGCGCCGTATGCTGCAGGAGTTATTTGATTAATGTGTGCCTCAAGGGACATGTTCGTTATAATGCTTACCCGAAGATCCTGCAATGTTCGATCCCCTAACCTGTGCTCCGTCTGCGGTCTTCTTTGTTTTTCCCCAATCTTTATGACTATGCACTTACTGGGGTTAAACTCAGGACCAGACTTGTAGATTATCCAGATTCTTTCGTAATCTTAGCTGATCCTCGCCCGCTTGTATTCTCCTCATCAGTTTCACATCATCAGCAAACAGTGACACTTCTGAATATATTCCTTCCATCCTGTCATTCACATATACAAGAAACAGCACCGGACTGGACCTACACTCGACGCACTGGCCCTCTGTGACACCTTGTCACGTACCAATAATCATTATTTCCATCCTATCAGGTATTCTTTGAATCATTGCAGTGTCTTTCTTGTTATTAATATCTGCTTCTCTAGCTTTTGAACCAGTCTCTTGTGTGGTATTCTGTTGAAATCTTTACTTCAGTCCAAGAAAATTCAATCAAACCATCTCACTCTCTCTCCGGTATCACTTTTGTTATTTTGTCTTTGAACTCCAGAAGGTAATAAAGTTGGTAGAATTACCGACAATATGTAAAGTAAAAGGACACAAGTGCAACTAATGTGACATTCATTGTGGCAACGTTTCGCTCTCCAGGAGCTTTATCAAGCCATTACTTGATTGGCTTGATAAAGCTCCTGGAGAGCGAAACGTTGCCACAATAAATGTCACATTAGTTGCACTTGTGTCCTTTTACTTTACAACTCCAGAAGGGTTGTGACACAGGATTTCCCATCCCTGAAGCCTTAATGGTTGTCATGTTTGAGCTCATTTATTTCTAAATGCTCCACCACACTTCTGATAATCTTCTCCATGGTTTTACATACTATGCATGTCCGTGATACTGGTCTTTAGTTTAATGCTTATTGTCTTTCTCCTTTCTTAAAAATTGGGACTACATTTTCTGTCTTCCAGTCCTCAGTTAGTTGCCCTATTTCGATCAATTTATTGAAGATTATTGTTGTGACACACATAGAGCCTCTGCTCCCTCTCTCTGGACCCAGGGAGAGATGTTATCTGGTCCTACTGTCTTCCAGGTGCCTAGTTTACCTACTCCCCTTCAGTTGAGTGCAGTGTGTACACCACCTTGGTGTGCCTTCTGCCTCGGTTTGCTGGAAGCTTTTCTCTCTCTACTGTCAATGCTCCCTAAATCTTTTGATGAACTCCTCACATACTGGTCGTTCTTTGCTAGCTTCCCTCCTTCCTTTCTCAGCTTGATGTCATTCTCGTATTATTGCTGGGTCTCTCTTCTTATCCATGCATATTCGTTTCTGGCTGTTCAGCTCATCGCCTTGCTTTCCTAAGTTCTTTGTCTTCTATACATTTTCCATGCAATAGCACACTTGGTTTTGGCCTCTCCACACCTCTGAGTAAACCATAAGCTCATTCTGATCTTCCCATTATTTATGTTGCCCTTGGGTATGAACGTCTACTTTTCCTCTGCCTCTCTACATTTTGTGGTCACACGTTCCATCATTTCCTTTGCTGTTTTTCTTTATCGTTCTCTTTCTCACTTCACTACACGCAGGAATTGCCTCATATCTTTGTAGTCCCAGTTTTTGTAGTTCAGTTTATTGCTTCATGTACCAACATATTAGGGATGCAACAAGAGAGAGAGATGATGAACCAGCAAGGCTGGACTTCATATTCACCTTTGAGCAGTTCAGACACAGGGGATATTACACAAGAAAGGTCTTTTGTTGAGTTAACGGTAGAGAGTGAACTCAACATAGTATTAGATACTCAGGACCAAGTGATCGCCAGTGCCGAGAGACCTTTCGTATATAATATCTCCTATGTATGAACTGCTCAGAAGTGAATACGAGGTCCAGCATTGCTTATTCATCCTCTCTGGTTGTTTCCCCTAACGTGCTGGCAAATGACTTTTTTCCAGTGCCGCCTCAACCGTCTTAGCCCAGCTCGTGGCTCCAGGTTTTCCCGGTCAGTTTCCTTGCAGCTAAAATCCCCCATTACGATTAACTTAGCCCTGCCTACGGGCTCCTTCTGGCTACCTTGGCTAGTGTGTCTACCATAGCTCTGTTGCTCTCATCGTAGTCTTGTCTTGGTCTTTCATATTCAATGGCCTGTTGTACATCACTCCAGTCAGAAGTGTTCCTACTATGTAGTCATCTATTTTCCCTCTGTTCAGTCCCTGCATTTCTTCAAAACTCCACTTGTCTTTGATGAGCACCTCCTCCTCCTTCCCCTTTGTTTTTGTCTTTCCTTAGGATCTGATATCCAGTTGGGAAGATCATGTCTGTTATCAACCCTGCGAGCTTTGTCCCCGTGAGTGCTATGATGTAGGGAGATGCTTCACTGATTTATTCTTGCCACCCCTCACTCATATTTTTATTCCATCTGTGTTGGTGTACCATACCTGCATCTTCACTTCCAGTACTGTTTTTATAGGAGATTGGGGGGGGGGGAGATTTGTGAGGGTTAGGGGCGTGGAAGGTTAAACGGAATATTATGGGAGGCTGCTATAATGGTGGTATTAGTGCTGGGGAAGGGGAGGGGATTGTGGGTGTGAAGTTTGGCTTGTTTCTAGTAACTGCGGTTGGTGTGGCATTAAAGGGGTTCATGGGATTCAATGTGTGGTTCTGCTCTGTCTCCCCTACCTGCCTTTGGCGTCTTTTTGCCCTCTTTCTCCGTTGTCTCCGTTCTATTCGTGTTCTGTCCCAGTCAAGGTACACTCACTGGTATTTAACAGAAATAGTACAAGACAGAATCCTGTTTCATACTATTTCTATCTTTATTGTTAATTTGACAGAGTGATCTATTCCCTCGAATACCCCTCAAGTCTCTGAAAATTTATGTGTCTGTTTCTGTGATAAAAGTCAAGACTGATGGACTGAACATATTGACTCCAAGCCGAGGGACTGATTTCCTCAAACTCCTGATCATATTCCACCGTTCTCTGCACTTGACTGAAGAAGCCACTGTCTGGCAAATCGCTTCCAGAGTAAAGATATCCAAATGTTGCACAGCTGCCTCATTTATCAGAAAATATAATAGTTTACTAGAATGTTAACGTTAATTATATCGGACATTTAAATAATTTAACAAAATGATAAATGAAATATGATATTTTTAGACCCGTTAATTAATTTGATACAACATTTTTATCGGGGAATACTGAGGTAGAGGATACATTTGGCTGAAATATATATTGAAACATATTAGTGATAGAGTAAATGCTAATATGACTTAAGAAATCGTAATGACACGATTGCAAATAAACCATACCCCCGGCCGGGATTGAACCCTATGGTGTAGAAATATACCTAGTTGGATGAATCTTATTGTGGCTAGCTGGTCTAGTGGCTAACGCAACGGGCTGGAGTTTTGAGATTCTATGACCGCGGGTTCAATCCCGGCCGGGGGTATGGTTTATTTGCAATCGTGTCATTACGATTTCTTGAGTCATGTTGACGGCAGTGAAGGGATTTGAGCTAGAGTTCGTCACGGCCACGCTAGCTGGAGATTCGTCTGTAAAAACTTGCATTTGTGGTCACAGAGGTGCCTGTGCTAACCTTCCTATGGTGTAGAAATATACCTAGTTGGATGAATCTTATTGTGGCTAGCTGGTCTAGTGGCTAACGCGACGGGCTGGAGTTTTGACACTCTATGACCGCGGGTTCAATCCCGGCCGGGGGTATGATTTAAATGCTAATATGATTTGGTCGAACTGGGTTATTACAGATACATCAGGCATAATCATAATTTGTCTAAGTTGGGTTTAAGTCAGATTTAGGAATTGCTTTTTGAGTACATATTCGGAGCAGGAGCAGATGAGTGAAGGGGAACGTTTTACTTCTGGAACGGAGTTCCAAAATTTGTATGAAGTTACTGTATAAGTCGAGTTGAACACGAGGTATGTTAACATGATGTATATATTTGTATTGTATGTTTGTATTGTGTTCCAGCTCTCCAGGAAGAGTCGGAGCTCTCCGTTGTAGTTCTTTCTGAGTATCATGTATATGTAAAATGCACTGCAGTGAGAGTGGATATGTTAGATGTTGAGACTTGAATAGTATTGGGATGGGTGTTATATGGAACCTGAATGGGGGATTACTCTACTGACTTATGGGGGGTTTTAATGGATTTTAGTTACGCTGCAGTAGATTCCCATGCACAAATACCATAAGTATGGTATGGATAGATTAGAAAACAGTACTGATTTATTAATGTTGTTTGGAAAAAGAAGTAGCAAATTTTTGATAGACCGTATTGGAAATTAAAAAAAAAAATGCGTTGGATGTGAGAGCTCAGTTTTGGGTTGCAGTCAAGATGTATAATAACAAAATTTTTTTCATCAAACAGGCCATATCCCACCAAGGCAGGGTGACCTAAAAAGAAAAACGTAGTTTTTTTTTCTTTTTAAATTTAGTAATGTATACAGGAGAAGGGGGTTACTAGCCCCTTGCTCTAGACATTTTAGTCGCCTCTTACGACATGCATGACTTATTGAGGGATAATTCTGTTCCACTTCCCCATGGAGATGATACTACTACTACTACTACTACTACTACTACTACTACTACTGTTACTACTACTACTACTACTACTACTACTACTACTACTACTACTGTTACTACTACTACTACTACTACTATTACTACAACTACTAACAATAATAATAATATTCTTTATTTCTGTAAGTACGTGTACACTGTATACGGGCCTAGTTGACATCTATTACATACAATACAGAAAGTCCCTTGTTATGCCGAGCATTTCGGGCAAATTAGGTCAAGTTTATCCCCAGGATGCGACCCACACCAGTCGACTAACGCCCAGGTACTTATTTTACTGATAGGTAAACAGGAACCACAGGTGTCTTAATGAAACACGACCTAATGTTTCCACCCGTACTGGGGATCGAACCACGGATCTCAGTGTGTCAGCCGAGTTCGCAAACTTAGCTTTCTGCCTGTAAATTATATATATTTTTTATGCTGAAAGGAATATTTCTTGTTGGTTATCATCCAGGTAGAAATCTTGACTTGCTTCACGTTCACTGTAATACAGTGAACGTGAAGCAAGTCAGTGGGATATGGATTGTATTTAACAAATGTTGTGTCACCTGGTTAAAGTTCCTGGCAGGTATTTGGTAGGCCAGAAACAATAGTGGTAGATGAGGAATAAGAGTGGACCATGGATGCTACCATGAAGAACCCCTGTGTTGATAGATGCTGACGTCTGGCAGCGAGGTATTACTATATATAAGTGACAACATGCTCTCTGATACCATGCCGGGTCACCATTTGGAGAAGACCCGGGCCGGAAGTACCGGCAAATCTTTAATGAATCTGATACCATCATTCTTAAGTTTAAGTAGTAAGATGTAGCGGTTTACGGTGTCAATTATTTTTCTTAGATAAATAAAAAAGACCAATAAGTTCTCGTTATTTTCTTGAGCTAAATAGTAATAGTACGATTTTTCCTTGGAAGAAGAACTGGGAAGGGTTAGAAATCTGTTTAGTAATAAATACATAGATTCGCTTATATATTATATTTTTAAAGATTTTAGACAATAATGGCAAGGAAGGGGTTAGTTTATAATTGTTTGTTTCAGTTGGATTTCCTCCTCTGTTGACTGGGTTAAGTATAGAAGGAACAGGTTTGGTTTCAAGAGATTTATTAAACAGGATTGTAATGGGTAAAGACAGCAATGGATAGTTTTCTTAAATATCATTGGAAGTATAATCGATTTTTTTTTACCGGCATTGTTTTTTAGTCCATTTATTATTGAAGTTGCCTCTGAAAAATTATTGTAGTCTGTTAGAAGTCTTGATAACTACCACTGTTGTAATAACTAACCTGAACAATAGAGTACAGGATTTTGTTGACAAGAACTGCCTCTATAGTTGGGAAGAAGTTATTAAGTTTATCTACGTTATAAACAATATAAGCGATGGTTCATTAAGTCAGGTTAGTATAATTTCTTGAGATTTAGCAATATTTCTTAAGTCCGGTACTTGAGAGAGTGTTTCCCAGGCTTTTTGTTATCCCTCTGTATTTCTTAAAACTTGTTGGCGTAAGTGTTGATCTTTATTATTTTTTACTAATTTTGGTGGGAATTAAGTCCATTCTAAGTCCATTCTATACCTATGTATGTTTTTTATCAATGGTTCTGAGGATGTTGTCTGCTAGCCAGGGGGCGAGTTAGTCTTTCAGTCAGCATTTCAATCACTAATACCGTTTTTTCTGCATGTCACTACGGAATTTACATGAGACTCTTTCACTTCTAATATCTACTTTGAGTCTGCCTGGAGTTTGTTCCAGGGGTCAGTGCCCCCGCGGCTCGATCCTCGACCAGGCTTTTCGATGGATCAGGGCCTGATCAACCAGGCTATTTCTGCTGAATGCATCAATCTAACGTACAAATAACAGCCCGGTTGATCGGACACTGACTTTGGGGATCAATCCAGCTCCCTCCGTTACGTTTGATGGGAACCTGTTGAGCAGTCTTGGGTCTTAGACACTCTGTTTTCTCCTAGTGTACTCATGGCTCTCCTGATTTTCACTGGTGGTATGTTGTATCGTATCTTTTGCTTTCGTAGTGAGTGATTTATGTGTTCAGATTTGGGGTCAGTCCCTCTAGAATTTTTCAGATGTAGATTCAGATGTATCTCTCTCGCCTGAGTTCCAGGTAGTACAAGTGAACGGATTTCGAACGTTCCCAGTAGTTAACATGCTTGACTGAACTAATTCATACAGTGAAGGTACTCTGTGCATTCTCTAGATCTGCAGTTTCACCTGCCTTGAAAGGAGCTGTTAGCATACAGCAGTATTCCAGCCTAGAGAGAATAAATGGCTTAAAGAGGATCATCATTGGAATGGCGTCCCTTGTTTTGAAAGCTATCATTATCCATATTATCCTTTTCTCGTTGATGTCACAATGACATATGTCGTCCTCTATGATTAGATCCTCTTACATTATCACTCCCAGGTCTTTCACATTAGATTTTTGCTCTATTGCATTGTTTGAAATTATATATACTCAATTTTTATCTTCATTTTCTCAGGTTTTTCCATAAGGGAATAACGGAAATATGCTCTGAACATCGTGCTGTTTTCTGAGACCCGTTGGAAAACTTGGTTTATATCTGCTTGGATATTAACTGTGTCCTGAATGTAGGACAGTTTTATGCAGATTTTAGTATCATCTACAGACGAAGAAACGGTACTGTTATCTTCATCTTCGGCTCCGCCAGCTATGAGGATGAGGAAATAGATGGGGGAGGGAATTGCATCTTATGGAAAAGAGCTTTTCAGTGTGTCGGCCTCCAAGAACAATGTTTACCATTTCCTTTGTCTTCTGTTGTTTAGAAAGTTAAAGATCCATCTGCCCACTTTCTCCACTTACCCAGGGATGACTTTCACTCACTGAGAAAATTCACTAGCTGATCGCGCTTAACCATCGAAAATAGTTTGTTTTAATCTGTAGCTTCTAGCAGGCGTCTGCATGACACAGGCCTTAAACATGTGTGTGTGTGTGTGTGTGCTCAGCTGACCGCTACCCGGTCACTCTTCTTGCTCCATGAGCTTTATCATACCTCTCCTTAAAGCTGTGTATGGATCCTGCCTCCACTACATCACTACCAAGACTATTCCACTTCCTGACAACTCTGTGACTAAAGAAATAATTCCTAACATCCCTGTGATTCATCTGAGTATTCAACTTCCAACTGTCCCCCCTTGTTGCTGCGTCCCATCTCTGGAACATCCTGTCTTTGTCCACCTTGTCGATTACTCTCAGTATTTTATATGTTGTTTTCATATCCTCCCTATCTCTCCTGTCTTCCAGTGTCAAGTCGATTTTCCTTAACCTCTCCTCGTAGGACATACCCCTTAGTTCCGGGACAAGTCTTGTTGCAAACCTTTGCACTTTCTTTAGTTTCCTTATATGCTTCGCTAGGTGAGGGTTCCAATCTGGCGCAGCATACTGCAATGTGGGCCTAACGTACACAGTGTACAGGGTCCTGAATGACATCTCGTTTAGATGTCGGAATGCTGTTTTCAGGGTTGCCAGGCGCCCGTATGCTGCGGCAGTTATTTGGTTGATGTGCACCTCAGGAGATGTGCCTGGTGTTATACCCACCCCAAGATCCTTTTCCTTCAGTGAGGTTTGTAGGCTCTGGCACCCTAGATTGTACTCCGTTTGTGGTCTTCTTTACCCTCCCCCAATCTTCATGACTTTGCACGTGGTAGGGTTGAACTCCAGGAGCCAGTTGCTGGACCAGGCCTGCAACCTCTCCAGATCCCTCTAGTTCTGCCTGGTTCTCGTTCAATTGAATTATTCTCATCAACTTCACATCATCAGCAATCAGGGACACCTGGGGGTCTATTCCTTCCATTACGTTGTTCACAAATGCCAGAAACGGCACCGGTCCTAGGAATGATCCCTGTGGCACCCCACTCGTTACCGGCGCCCACTCTGACACCTCGCCATGTACCATGACTTTCTGTTGTCTTCCTGACAAGTATTCCCTGATCCATTGTAGTGCCTTCCCTGTTATCCCTGCTTGATCCTCCAGCTTTTGCACTAATCTCTTGTGTGGAACTTTGTTAAACGCCTTCTTACTGTTCAAGAAAATGCAATCTACATTTCCCTCTCTCTCTCGTCTTACTGCCATCACCTTGATATAGAACTCCAGTAGGTTTGTGACACAGGATTTCCCGTCCCCTAAACTATGCTGGCTGTCGTTGATAGGCTCATTCCTTTCTAGGTGCTCCACCACTCTCTTCCTGATAATTTTCTCCATGACCTTGCATACTATACACGTCAGTGACACTGGTCGGTAGTTTAATGCTTCCTGTCTGTCTACTTTTTTTTTAAAAAAAATGGGACTACATTTGATGTCTTCCATACTTCTGGTAGTCGCCCGTTTCCATATGTGTTGTAGATAGCTGTTAGTGGTTCACAAAGCGCTTCTACTCTCTCTCTCACGACCCATGGAGAGATGTTATCCGGCCCCATTGCCTTTGAGGTATCTAGCTCTCTCAGCAGCCTCTTCACTTCTTCCTCGGTTGTATGTATTGTGTCCAACTTGTGATGGTGTACCCCATCTCACCGCCTTTCTGGAGGCCCTTCTGTCTCCTTTTGTGAACACTTCTTTGAATCTCATGTTGAGTTCCTCACATACTTCACGGTCATTTTTTGTGACCTCCCCTCCTTCCTTCCTTAGTCTGATTACCTGGACCTTGACTGTTGTTTCCCTCCTGATGTGGCTGTGCAACAGCTTTGGGTCAGGTTTTGGCTTTCGCTGCTATGTCAACCTCGTATTTTCTTTGGGCCTCCCTTCTTACCTGTGCATATTCATTTCTTGCTCCATGACTGCTCTCTTGAGTCTCCTGGGATCTTTTCCTTCTGTACTTCTTCCATTCCCTAGCACACTTGGTTTTGGCCTCCCTGCACCTTTGGGTGAACCGCAGGCTCATCCTGGTTTTTCCATTATTCCTGTTACCTTTGGGTACAAACCTCTCCTCAGCTTCGTTGCATATTGTCACATATTCCATCATCTCGTCTACTGACTTCCCTGCCAGTTCTCTGTCCCACTGAACCCCATTCAGGAAGTTCTTCATGCTTGCATAGTCCTCTTTCTTGTAGTTGGGCTTTATTCGTTCGGCCCTTCTTGCTTCCCCTTCCATGATCACTGGCTGCAAGAGGTCTTTCATATGTGATGTTCTAAATATCTGCACTACTCAAGGTGAATACTAGGTCCAATCTCGCTGGCTCATCCTCTCCTCTCTCTCTCACTTTCATGCGACTCCTCCCACTTATTCGTTATTCCATCGACGTTGGTGTACCATACCTTCAGTTTCCTCACCAACACTCTGCTTTGGGGGGTCTGTGAGGGTGGAGGATCTGGCAGTGTGATATGGGATTCCACAGTGTAGTGTGAGGTGGGGGCTGTAAGTGTGGATTGTGGGTTGTGTTGGGGTTGTGTGTTTGGGTGTGGTGTTCTTTGGGTGATTCTGTGTGCTTGCACTTGTTGCAATGCTCTTTCTGGTTGTCCTCTGTTGACTCTGTCCTTGTCTCTCGTCTTAGCCCCTTTCGTTTCTGTGTCATCTCCTTCAGCTACTGTCGTTCTTTTCTTGTTCTATCGCAATCTAGGAACACCCTCTTGTAAGCTGATGGTTCCTTCAGCCTTGGTTTCTCTTGCAGGATCCTGTTCTGCACCATTTCTGTTTTGAAAATCAGTCAGATCAGTCGATTTCTCCTCTTCAAGTACCCTCCTATTCTCTGAAAATTTACTATCTCAGTAACGTCCTCCTCGCCTATTTCTTTGATGATGTTTTCCTTCCTGCCGTCTTTCATTGCACGTCCTGCCCTTGCTCTCCTGATGCCCATGAATAAACACTTACTTCTCCCTCCCCTCCTCCCATTGCCTTTCCCTATTTGCCTCTGGGTCCCGTTTGTACATGGCCATTGTTTTTTCCTGCAACTCTTGATGGAATGGTCATGCCTCTTCTTGGGACCTGTCCTCTTCTCCACCTTCTCCCCTCTCCCATACTGCTATCCTTGCTCCCAACAGTTCTCCCCCTTCATTCCTCAGCCCTGCATGGCAGACTGATAGGGCCTCAGTAAATCATGTCTCCTTCCTTACTGTTGGGCTGCTCATTCAGTAGAAATGTACCTGCTTCAGATGTCTTGTCTCCTCTGGACAACAGCCTTGTAACTTGCTTTAGCTTATTTACCTCATATTCTTGGGCCTGTATCTTGGCTGCGGCTTCGACTTGCGACTCCCATTTCATCTCAATCTCTATCCTTTTCTCCATTTCTGCAGAAAGTTCCTCTAGCTTGCTCTCCCACTCTTGTTCCATCCTTTTACATTGCTCTACCATTCAGTCTTCCTTACCTAGACAATCTTCCTCTGATCCCCTGAGCCGTCTACTTCCCTCTGAGCCACCAGTGTTTTTTTTTTTAAGGTGTTGTAATGTGTACACGTGTGTGTGTGTGGGAGTTTTAAGGGGGGAGGGGAGAGATGGGGAGAGGGTGAAAAGGAAATAGGGAGAATGATGGGGTGTAGAAAGAGTGGGAAGTGGGCTAGAGGGAGAGAAAGGGGGAAGGAAGAGAGGAAGGAAGGAAAAGAGAGAGGAATGGCAAAGAGAGAGGCAGAGAGGGAGGGTGGGGGACAGGGAGAGTAATGGAGGGTGGAGAAAGATTGGGAAGGAGGCTAGAGGGAGAGAAGGGGGGGAGGGAGAGAAAGAGAAAGGAAAAGATAGGGAATGGGGGAGAGGGAGGGAGGGGAGAAGGAGAGTGATGGGGGGGAGAAAGAGTGGGAAGGGGGATAGAGGGAGAAGGGGGAATGGAGAGAGGGAGTAAGAAAAAGAGAGGGAATTGGGGAGAGAGGTGGTGAGAAGGACAGGGACAGGGAGAGTGATAGGGTGAAGAAAGTGTGGGAAGGGGGCTAGAGGAGAGAAAAGGGGGTAGGGAGGGACAGAGGAAGGGAAAAGAGAGAAGAGAGAAGAGTAGGGGAGGGAGAGAGAGGAATGAGAGGGAGAGAGAGAAAGGTGTAAGGAAAGGAATGGGTAGGGTAGTGTAGGGTTGGGTAGGGTAGGGTAGGGTACTATCAAGTCACAATAAGTGGCAATTGCCTGTGTGTGTGCCTATGTATGTGTGTGTATGCTTGTGCTTGTGTGAGCATTAGTTTTGGGTTAGTGCATGCATGGACATGTTATACATGCATGTGGACACTCACAATGTGTGTGTGTGTGTGTACTCATCTAGTTGAGGTTGCAGGGGTCGAGTCCGAGCTCCTGGCCCCGCCTCTTCACTGGTCGCTACTAGGTCACTCTCCCTGAACCGTGAGCTTTATCATACCTCTGCTTAAAGCCATGTATGGATCCTGCCTCCACTACATCACTTCCCAAACTATTCCACTTACTGACTATTCTGTGGCCGAAGAAATACTTCCTAACATCCCTGTGATTCATCTGTGTCTTCAACTTCCAAATGTCTTCCCTTGTTGCTGTGTCCAATCTCTGGAACATCCTTTCTTTGTCCACCTTGTCAATTCCTCTCAGTATTTTGTATGTCGTTATCATGTCCCTCATATCTCTCCTGTCCTCCAGTGTCGCCAGGTTGATTTCCCTTAACCTCTCCTCGTAGGACATACCTCTTAGCTCTGGGACTAGTCTTGTTGCAAGCCTTTGCACTTTCTCTAGTTTCTTTACGTGCTTGGCTAGGTGTGGGTTCCAAACTGGTGCCGCATACTCCAATATGGACCTAACGTACACGGTGTACAGGGTCCTGAACGATTCCTTATTAAGATGTCGGAATGCTGTTCTGAGGTTTGCTAGGCGCCCATGTGCTGCAGCCGTTACTTGGTTGATGAGCGCCTCAGGAGATGTGCCTGGCGTTATATTCACCCCAAGATCTTTTTCCTTGAGTGAGGTTTGTAGTCTCTGGCCCCCTAGACTGTACTCCGTCTGCAGTCTTCTTTGCCCTTCCCCAATCTTCATGACTTTGCACTTGGTGGGATTGAACTCCAGGAGCCAATTGCTGGACCAGGTCTGCAGCCTGTCCAGATCCCTTTGTAGTTCTGCCTGGTCTTCGGACTTCGATGTTTGTGTGTGTGTGTGTGTGTGTGTGTGTGTGTCTGTCTGTCTGTCTGTCTGTCTGTCTGTCTGTTTGTGTGTTGGGTGTGGGTGTTTGTTTGTGTGCTCGGAATAATAATCCTCCTCACTAAACTGCGCCTCACCCTTCTGTATACCACTAAGTTTGCTCTGCAAGTGTCTGAAAAACACGTATGCCTGTTCGTATGTTTGTGTACATGGGTACTTGCATGTGCACGTTTGTTTATCGAATACTGGTGGTTCCCCACACTAGCTAACCGTAATCAATGCGTTAACACACTTACACCTTAGTAAATGCTGTTTACTCTAGTTTTGACAACTCCAGGAGTGAAAGACTGGTGCTATTGCAACTCCCCTCAACCCCAGCTAGATGAGTATTACTTCTGCCTGGCACAGAAGTCGTGGTGCCTCCTGGTTGCTCGCTGCTGAGAGAGTGTCTTACTCTCCGGTCTCCTGGATCCTTAACTTATGTATATATATTCACTTATCTTATATATACATATATATATATATAAGTAGTGCTGAAGGCGGCTGAGCGACGCATGGGGCTGAGTGGCTCCTATGGCTGAGCGCTGTATTCATGAGCGGACTCCTTTTCACACCTTCATGCTAATGACCTTGACCTCGCCCTCAACCCCCACCTACGACCCCCACCCACGACCCCCACCCACGACCCCCACCCGCGAACCCACACCCACGAACCCCACCCACGACTCCCACCCATGCTCCCCACCCACGGCCCCCACCCATTACCCCACCCACGATCCCCAACCACGACCCCCACCCACGATCCCCACCCTCGACCACCTCACTCTCAACCCCCTACCCACGCCTGCCCGACAGGTGCCCCATCCGCGTGCCTGCCCTCGTGCCAGCCCGCGCCTTCTGCAGCGTCGTCCGGATCGCCCCCGCTCCCCGAATTTTTTCCGATTTTTTTTCGAATTATTTTTTTAATTTCATGTGCTCTCCATCTCCTTGGATCAAGTTTTGAGGTTCCCCCTCCCCCTTTCACCCCATCCCAAATTTTTTTTTTGATATTTTTTTTTGAATTTCATTTTCTTGTGGTCTCCATCTTCTTGGATCAAGTATTTCTCCTCCATCTCCTTGCATCAAGTTTTCTGGATTCTCCCCCTCTGGGGGTTTCGAATTTTCTTGTATTCTCCAATTCCTCGGATTAAGTTTTTCTCGATATCAATAATACAAAGATTCCCCCCCTCACACCTCCCACCACCCACTTCTACCTCAAGTATTTCTCCTCCATCTCCTTGGATCAAGTTTTTCTCGATATCAAATAATAAAAAGACTCCATCTCCTCGGATCAAGTTTTTGGATTCCCCCCTCTAGGGGTAAGCATTCAAATGAACTCCCCTTATGGGGCATGGTACTTTCTCTTACTACAGGTCTAAACAAGTGTGACATCACCCCACCTGTGTTTACTCGGCGGTCAGTGACGTCACGTGATGACCTCACAAACACGGGCTAAATCTTGTCGAGCAGACAATAAAATGCAGGATAACACTAATACACAATATTTTCATTTATTTATTATACAACCAATGCATTTCATATACATCCAACAAAAAAAATTCATTGAAAAAAGATACTATTCATTGACTAAAATCAACATATTTTTCTCTTGAAGAAATTCTGTGCATTTTGTTCTGGATCTTCTTCGTCGTCACCATCTCAGTATTACACATTTCATATACAACATAGGGAAAACATTACACATTTTCACTCTTATCCCAGGATAACCCAAATAATTTCACATTTTTTTTGTGTTAATACCCACAACAATCCACAATTTCTTTACAAAATACAACACAAGTCTTGACATTTTTCTCGTTTTAACTATTTCATCAGAAAAAGTCACCACAACACTTACAACTTATAACCACTTTTCGATAAATTCACAAACACAATTTTACATATTACGAAGTTAATAAGCACACACACACACACACACCACACACACACACACACACACACACACACACACACACACACACACACACACACACACACACACCAGCAACTGGCTCCTTGAATTTAACCCTGCCAAATGCAAAGTCATGAAGATTGGGGAAGGGCAAAGAAGACCGCAGACACAATATAGTTTAGATGGCCAAAGACTGCAAACCTCACTCAAGGAAAAAGATCTGTGGGTGAGTATAACACCGAGCATATCTCCTGAGGCGCACATCAATCAGATAACTGCTGCAGCATACGGGCGCCTGGCAAACCTACGGATAGCGTTCTGATACCTCAGTAAGGATTCGTTTAAGACTCTGTACACCATCTACGTCAGGCCCATACTGGAGTATGCAGCACCAGTTTGGAATCCACACCTAGTCAAGCACGTCAAGAAAATTAGAGAAAGTGCAAAGGTTTGCAACAAGACTAGTCCCAGAGCTACGGGATTGTCCTATGAAGAAAGGTTTTAGGGAAATCGGCCTGACGACACTGGAGGCCAGGAGGGTCAGGGGAGACATGATAACGACATATAAAATACTGCGCGGAATAGACGAGGTGGACAAAGACGGGATGTTCCAGAGATGGGACACAGACACAAGAGGTCACAATTGGAAGTTGAAGACTCAGATGAATCAAAGGGATGTTAGGAAGTATTTCTTCAGTCATAGAGTAGTCAGGCCATGGAATAGCCTAGAAAGTGATGTGGTGGAGGCAGGAACCATACATAGTTTTAAGGCGAGGTATGATAGAGCTCATGGGGCAGGGAGAGAGAGGACCTAGTAGCAATCAGCGAAGAGGCGGGGCCAGGAGCTGTGACTCGACCCCTGCAACCACAAATAGGTGAGTACACACACACACACACCTCACTTTACTTTGAACACCTTCAAAACACTCTCATAAATCATTTGAATACTCACAAAAGCACCTTTGATCATTTCCAAACATCACTAAAACATTTCCAAGACAACATTTTGAATACTCCCAAATAAGATTTGACATCTCTAATTTATCTACACTTATATATTTCATTAAATTACAACTCATCCCCCAAAACTCCTCCCTCATTCTCCAGATTTTTACAACAGTATCACAAAAACTAACTCAGACACTTTACTTTGAACAACACCAAAAACACCTTTGAATACTCCAAAAACATCATTTGAACCCCCCCAAATCACCACTGAATACTCCCAGAACTCCTTCATAAATACTCTTGCACATCATTCGAACACCTGTAAAAACACCTTTGAATAGTCTCAAACACCACTTGAGTACTCCCAAATACACCACTGAATACTACTAAAACACCACTGAATACGGTCAAAACACCACCAAAATCACCATAAACTAAGATCAACATCACAGACTAACACCCATTTTCACACAAATCCTCTCAAATCACTATAACCAAGACGATCCCACTCACCTCCAACTAAGATGTAACATGAGTACAAAAAAACATGAACACAAACCAAACACACACGAACATTACAACAGAATCACCTCTTTTTCGTATCTCTAGTTCGACAACAACGACCCACAACCCACATCACCCACATCCCACAACACCCACAACCCACATCACCCACACCCCACAATGCCCAAAACAACAACCCACAACTTATAACCACTTTTCAGCATCTCTAGTTCGACAACATCACCCACAACCCACAACACCCACAACCCACAACACCCCACAACCCACAATTTTTTCTCGTTTTAACTAATTTCATCAGAAAAAGTCACAACAACAACCCACTTATAACATCTTTTTTGGTACCTCTAGTTCGACAACAATACCCACAACCCTCATCACTTACCAATTTATTCCCAATTTTTCCTCTTTCGATACAAATTTTTCTCATTCTTTTTACTGAATCTTAAATGTAATACACATTCCTCCCTACATTACTAAAATTCTAATAAAATCCTCTTCATACCCATCTCCTTGTATCCACATAAATTGATATTATACTCACAACAACTAATCTCACTACCCAACTATTGCGACATGTTTCAACACCCTCCATTCTTTTCCAATATATCATAACTTTTCACTTCTATAATTTCTTTTAAAATATTCACACATTACCTTTATTTTCAGTAAAATATCCCCCATATTTCATTAAATTTCTAATACAACCCTCCCCATACCCCTCTCCATCTCACCCACATTTCTTCACATCCACTCACCCATCTCCCAACACACCTCTTCTGAACACACACAAAAATCACATTTCACATCCACAAATACATCTCATCACCCATCTCAAATCCACTAAAATCACTGTAACCAAGATATTCACAAAAACTCTATTACCACCTAGCATACACACACACACACACGCACACACACACACACACACACACACACACACACACACACACACACACACACACACACACACACACACACACACACACACACACACACACACACACACACCTCACTTTACTGTGAACACCTTCAAAACACTCTCATACATCATCATTTGAGACCACCTTTTCTCAATATCACTTAAGAAATATTCTCTCATCCACAACCTTTATCATCTCACTACAGAACAACCCCAAGATTACTTCGAACACTCTCATAAATCATTTGAATACTCACATAAACACCTTTGAACATTTCCAAACAACACTGAAGCACTTCCAAAATATCATTTTGAATACTCCCCAAATAAGATTTGTCATCTCTAATTTATCTACACACTTACATATTTCATTAAATTGCAACTCATCCACCATACTACTCCCTCAGTCTCCAGACTTTTAAATCATTATCACAAAAACTAACTCATACACTTATGACATGAGACATTTTACCAAAACTAACACAAACACACCCACACACAGACAACTCACTTTACTTTGAACACCGCCAAAAACACCAACAATTACCACTGACTACTCCAAAAATATCATACGAACACCCCCAAATCACCACTGAATACTACCAAAACACCGTCAAAATCACCAGAAACTAAGTTTAGCATCACCAGCTAACACCCATTTTATAGAAATCCCCTCAAATCACTATAACCAAGACGATCCCATTCACCTCAGACTATTATATAACATGAGTGCAAAAAAAAAAACTCATAAATCATTTGAATACTCACAAAAACACCTTTGAACATATCCAAACAACACCGAAACACTTACAACAGGATCACCACCAACTGAAAACATAACATGTACACACATAAATCTAAGACAACCACCATCAACAAACACCCATATTCACTTACCTCAAAACCACTAAGATCGCAGAAAACACTCATTTTTATAAACATTCACACAAAAAATCACAATCACCAACTCCATACAATATCTAATACACCCCCCTCACTACCACCAACACATACCAGCACAGATAGGGATACCTCCCATGACATCATACTCCATCCTGTGTTTACTTGGCAATCAGCAACGTCACACCCCACTTTTACTTCATTTAACTTAAAGAGAGGAAGTTACTTGTTTCAACCTGTTATATCTCCAATATCTAAGATCACCACAATCAAGACGTTTTCCAAATTCTTTAACCCCACCACTAAGATCACACATTTTTTTGTACACATTCTCTTAAAACATCATCATAACGAAGATCACTAAAACTATCTATATTTTTACTAAGATCACATAACATTTTGTCTTCTCTAATTCACCCACCAATTTTCATTCTCATTCTCACTACACATTTCATTAACCGAAATTACATCTCATCCACCAAACTCCTCCCTCATTCTCCAGACTTTACAACATTAGCACAAAAAAAACACTAACTCATACACTTATGACATGAGACATTACCATAACTAACACACTGACTAACTTTGAACCATCTCTGAACAACACCAAAACACCACGGAACACCTTCAAAAAAATACTCTGCACATCATTTGAACACCTTCAAAAACACCATCAAACACCTCCGAATACTCCCAAAACACTACTGATTACTACCAAATCACCACTGAATACTACCAAAACACCGCCAAAATCACCAGAAACTAAGTTTAGCATCACCAGCTAACACCCATTTTATAGAAATTCCCTCAAATCACTATAACCAAGAACTCCCTCCCCATGGGCGCAAGAAAAAAAAAAAAAAAAAAAACGAACACAAACCTAATACACAAACACTTAGTACATGATCACCATCAACTGAAAACATGTCTTGTACACACATAAATCTAAGACAACCACCAACAACAAATACCCAAATTCACTTACCTCAAAAACCACTAATATCACAGAAAACACTCATTTTTTATAAACATTCACACAAAAAATCATATTTGACAATAAGCGCACTCACCTCACTACCACCAACACACGATGTCACACCTAACAGGACCGACGAGGTCATCTCCAGTGACGTCACACTCTCCTCTGTGTTTACTTGGTGGTCAGTAACATCACACCCAACCCACCTTGTTTCATCCTGTTGTACCCACAATATCTAAGAACACTATAACCAAGACGATTACCAGATGTTATGACCCCACCACCAAGATCACAGAAAACACTCATTTTTATAAACATTCACAAAAAAATCACGATCAGCAATTCCATATCATGTTTACCATCATCTATCAACACTCATCACCAAGATCACCAAAAATCTAAGCTCATGCATCTCAAAACTACTATGATCACTGAAAACACTTATTTTTTAAACATTCGCACAAAAATAAGACATACACAAAAAATACCACGACACTTCCACCAACATCTATAACATAACATGAGCACCATAACATATCACCTTCACAAAAAAAAAAAAAATAATACACGGACACCCACAACTTATACATTTCCATCACAAATTTAAGACACGAGACATACACACCCAATCTAAGACATTCACCTCCAACTAAGACATACACATCATAACTAAGACATACACCAAAACCTATACTTATCATATTGACAATAAATATAAGACATAAGCACAAAAAAAAATTACCATGTCATGAGACATTACCAGAACTAAGTCACACACCTCCAACTAATACACAATCACTTTACTAAGTTCATGTTAACTATTCATCAACAAAAAATATTAATACAATTTACCCACCAAATTTGTTATAATCATCAAAAAATAAAACTGTTTACACATTTTTTTTGTCAAATTGAATATTCATACCACATTTATCATTTCTCACCTATGTTGCATATCACATTCCTCATCCACATCATCCCTGAAACATCCTTCCTTATTCATCCGTATATCTCCTAGAGATGTTTTAATCCCAACGACCCATTATGACATTAGGAGTCAGAGCAACCACCACCACTCCAACACCACCTAGGGTCATAATGGGTCGTCGGGATTAAAACATCTCTAGGAGATATACGGATGAATAAGAAAGGATGTTTCAGGGATGATGTGGATGAGGAATGTGATATGCAACATAGGTGAGAAATGATAAATGTGGTATGAATATTCAATTTGAGAAAAAAAATGTGTTAAACAGTTTTATTTTTTGATGATTATAACAAATTTGGTGGGTAAATTGTATTAATATTTTTTGTTGATGAATAGTTAACATGAACTTAGTAAAGTGATTGTGTATTAGTTGGAGGTGTGTGACTTAGTTCTGGTTATGTCTCATGACATGGTAATTTTTTTTGTGCTTATTTCTTATATTTATTCTCAATATGACAAGTATAGGTTCTGGTGTATGTCTTAGTTATGATGTGTATGTCTTAGTTGGAGGTGAATGTCTTAGATTGGGTGTGTATGTCTCGTGTCTTAAATTTGTGATGGAAATGTATAAGTTGTGGGTGTCTGTGTATTATTTTTTTTTTTGGTGAAGGTGACATGTTATGGTGCTCATGTTATGTTGTAGATGTTGGTGGAAGTGTCGTGGTATTTTTGTGTATGTCTTATTTTTGTGCGAATGTTTAAAAAATAAGTGTTTTCATTGATCATAGAAGTTTTGAGATGCATGATCTTAGATTTTTGGTGATCTTGGTGATGAGTGTTGATAGATGATGGTAAACATGATATGGAATTGCTGATCGTGATTTTTTTTGTGAATGTTTATAAAAATGAGTGTTTTCTGTGATCTTGGTGGTGGGGTCATAAAATCTGGTAATCGTCTTGGTTATAGTGTTCTTAGATATTGTGGGTACAACAGGATGAAACAAGGTGGGTTGGGTGTGATGTTACTGACCACCAAGTAAACACAGAGGAGAGTGTGACGTCACTGGAGATGACCTCGCCGGTCCTGTGAGGTGTGACATCGTGTGTTGGTGGTAGTGAGGTGAGTGCGCTTAGATATTGTCAAATATGATATTTTGTGTGAATGTTTATAAAAAATGAGTGTTTTCTGTGATATTAGTGGTTTTTGAGGTAAGTGAATATGGGAGTTTTGTTGTTGGTGGTTGTCTTAGATTTATGTGTGTACAAGACATGTCTTCAGTTGATGGTGATCATGTACTAAGTGTTTGTGTATTAGGTTTGTGTTCAAGTTTTTCTTTTTTTTTTTTTTGCGCCCATGTGGAGGGAGTTCTTGGTTATAGTGATTTGAGGGAATTTCTATAAAATGGGTGTTAGCTGGTGATGCTGAACTTAGTTTCTGGTGATCTTGACAGTGTTTTGGTAGTATTCAGCGGTGATTTGGTAGTAATCAGTAGTGTTTTGGGAGTATTCGGAGGTGTTTGATGGTGTTTTTAAAGGTGTTCAAATGATGTGCAGAGTATTTTTTTGAAGGTGTTCCGTGGTGTTTTGGTGTTGTTCAGAGATGGTTCAAAGTTAGTCAGTGTGTTAGTTATGGTAATGTCTCATGTCATAAGTGTATGAGTTAGTTTTTGTGATAATGATTTAAAGTCTGGAGACTGAGGGAGTAGTATGGTGGATGAGTTGCAATTTAATGAAATATGTAAGTGTAGATAAATTAGAGATGACAAATCTTATTTGGGAGTAATCAAAATGATATTTTGGAAGTGCTTCAGTGTTGTTTGGAAATGTTCAAAGGTGTTTATGTGAGTATTCAAATGATTTATGAGAGTGTTCGAAGTAATCTTGGGGTTGTTCTGTAGTGAGATGATGAAGGTTGTGGATGAGAGAATATTTCTTAAGAGATATTGAGAAAAGGTGGTCTCAAATGATGATGTATGAGAGTGTTTTGAAGGTGTTCACAGTAAAGTGACGTGTGTGTGTGTGTGTGTGTGTTAGGTGGTCATAGAGTTTTGTGAATATCTTGGCTACAGTGATTTTAGTGGATTTGAGATGGGTGATGAGATGCATTTGTGGATGTGAAATGTGATTTTTGTGTGTGTTCAGAAGAGGTGTGTTGGGAGATGGGGGAGTGGATGTGAAGAAATGTGGGTGAGATGGAGAGGGGTATGGGGAGGGTTGTATTAGAAATTTAATGAAATATGGTGGATATTTTACTGAAAATAAAGGTAATGTGTGAATATTTTAAAAGAAATTATAGAAGTGAAAAGTTATATATTGGAAAAGAATGGAGGGTGTTGAAACATGTCGCAGTATTTGGGTAGTGAGATTAGTTGTTGTGAGTATAATACCAATTTATGTGGATACAAGGAGATGGGTATGGAGAGGATTTTATTAGAATTTTAGTAATGTAGGGAGGAATGTGTATTACATTTAAGATTCAGTAAAAAGAATGGGAAAAATTTGTATTGAAAGAGGAAAAATTGGGAATAAATTGGTAAGTGATGAGGGTTGTGGGTATTGTTGTCGAACTAGAGGTACCAAAAAAGATGTTATAAGTGGGTTGTTGTTGTGACTTTTTCTAGTGAAATTAGTTAAAAACGATAAAAAATTGTGGGTTGTGGGGTGTTGTGGGTTGTGGGTGTTGTGGGTTGTGGGTGATGTTGTCGAACTAGAGATGCTGAAAAGTGGTTATAAGTTGTGGGTTGTTGTTTTGGGCGTTGTGGGGTGTGGGTGATGTGAGTTGTGGGTGTTGTGGGATGTGGGTGATGTGGGTTGTGGGGCGTTGTGTTCGAACTAGAGATACCGGAAAAAGAGGTGATTCTGTTGTAAGTGTTCGTGTGTGTTTGGTTTGTGTTCATGTTTTTTTGCACTCATGTTACATCTTAGTTAGAGGTGAGTGGGATCGTCTTGGTTATAGTGATTTGAGAGGATTTGTGTGAAAATGGGTGGTTAGTCTGTGATGTTGATCTTAGTTTATGGTGATTTTGGTGGTGTTTTGACCGTATTCAGTGGTGTTTTAGTAGTATTCAGTGGTGTATTTGGGAGTACTCAAGTGGTGTTTGAGACTATTCAAAGTGTTTTTTAAAGGTGTTCAAATGATGTGCAAGAGTATTTATGAAGGAGTTCTGGGAGTATTCAGTGGTGATTTGGGGGTGTTCAATGATGTTTTGGAGTATTCAAAGGTAATTGATGGTGTTTTTGGTGTTGTTCAAAGTAAAGTGTCTGAGTTAGTTTTTGTGATACTGTTGTAAAAATCTGGAGAATGAGGGAGGAGTTTTGGGGGATGAGTTGTAATTTAATGAAATATGTAAGTGTAGATAAATTAGAGATGTCATATCTTATTTGGGAGTATTCAAAATGTTGTCTTGGAAATGTTTTAGTGATGTTTGGAAATGATCAAAGGTGCTTTTGTGAGTATTCAAATGATTTATGAGAGTATTTTGAAGGTGTTCAAAGTAAGTGAGGTGTGTGTGTGTGTGGTGTTGTGTGTGTGTGTGTGTGTGTGTTGTGTGTGTGTGGTGTGTGTTGTGTGTGTGTATTGTGTGTGTGTGTGTGTGTGTGTGTGTGTGTGTGTGTGTGTGTGTATGTGCGTAATTAACTTCGTAATATGTAAATTGTGTTTGTGAATTTTCGTAAAAGTGGTTATAAGTTGTAAGTGTTGTGGTGACTTTTTCTGACGAAATAGTTAAAACGAGAAAAATGTCAAGACTTGTGTTGTATTTTGTAAAGAAATTGTGGATTGTTGTGGGTATTAACAAAAAAAAATGTGAAATTATTTGGGTTATCCTGGGATAAGAGTGAAAATGTGTAATGTTTTCCCTAGTTGTATATGAAATGTGTAATACTGAGATGGTGACGACGAAGAAGATCCAGAACAAAATGCACAGAATTTCTTCAAGAGAAAAATATGTTGATTTTGGTCAATGAATTGTATCTTTTTTCAATTTTTTTTGTTGGATGTATATGAAATGCATTGGTTGTATAATAAATAAATGAAAATATTGTGTATTAGTGTTATCCTGCATTTTGTTGTCTGCTCGACAAGAGTCAGCCTGTGTGTGTGAGGTCATCACGTGACGTCACTGACCCGCCGAGTAAACACAGGTGGGGTGACGTCACACTTGTTTAGACCTGTAGTAAGAGAAAGTACCATGCCCCATAGGGGGAGTTCATTTGAATGCTTACCCCTAGAGGGGGGAATCCAAAAACTTGATCCGAGGAGATGGAGTCTTTGTATTATTTGATATCGAGAAAAACTTGATCCAAGGAGATGGAGGAGAAATACTTGAGGTAGAAGTGGGTGGTGGGAGGTGGGGGGGAATCTTTGTATTATTGATATCGAGAAAAACTTGATCCGAGGAATTGGAGAATACAAGAAAATCGAAACCCCCAGAGGGGGAGAATCCAGAAAACTTGATCCAAGGAGATGGAGGAGAAATACTTGATCCAAGGAGATGGAGACCACAAGAAAATAAAATTAAAAAGAAATCGAAAAAAAAATTTGGGATGTGGTGAAAGGGGGAGGGGGAACCTCAAAACTTGATCCGAGGAGATGGAGAGCATATGAAATTCAAAAAAAAATCGAAAAAAAATCGGTAAAAAATTCGGGGAGCGGTGGCGATCCAGACGACGCTGCAGAAGGCACTGGCGGGCGCGAGGGCGAGTGCGCAGGCGGGACGCCGGTCGGGCCGGCGTGTGTGGGGGGTTGAGGGTGAGTGGTCTAGGGTGGGGATCGTGGGTGAGGGTCGTGGGTGGGGGGTCGTGGTGGGGGTCGTGGGTTGGGTCATGGGTGAGGTGATTGGTGGGGGTCGTGGGTGGGGGTCGTGGGTGGGGGTCGTGGGTGGGAGTCGTGGGTGGGGGTCGTGGGTGGGGGTTGAGGGTGAGGTCAAGGTCATTAGCATTAAGGTGTGAAAAGGGGGTCGGCTCATGAATACAGCGCTCAGCCCTAGGAGCCACTCAGCCCCATGCGTCGCTCAGCCGCCTTCAGCAAATACTTATATATAAATATATATATATATATGTGTGTGTGTATAAAATTATATATATATATATATTTATATATATATATATATATAATATATATATATATATATATATATATATATATATATATATATATATATATACAATAAATCACAGTAAACAGGTGATTTTAAAATATGCAAAACAACATTGTGAAAGAGTAGTGAATTCCAAGTGTTTTCGTGACTACTCACATTGTCAAGGAACTATGAAAGTAATATCAAAGGAAGGTAATTAAAGGGCTTGGTTGATATGCCTTCTCTTCTTAAGACTTTTAATATTTAAGTTGTATTTAAAAAATCTTGATAAATAAAAAAACATTTTGATAAAGAATTCCCCCCAAAATGCTGATGGATGTGTCTATAAGATTCCTTGTAAAATTTGCGATAAAGTTTATTACGGTCAAACTGGTAAAAATCTCGAACTAAGATTTAAAACAACATAATATAGCATTAGAACTGGAAAGATTCCAATTTGATCAAATTTATTCATGTGAGAGATTTTAACCATCCAATTGTTTTTCAAAAGTTGAGAAAGTTGTATCAAGCAAGGTCCATGGTCGACAGGATTAAAAATTGAATCTTGTTATAAAAAGAAGTTTTGATATAATATGAATATTACCTTAGGTTTATTTTAAATTAGATTCATTTAAATTAATAAAATTTGGTTAGAGTTTAATAATACATTGGACAAATAATAAACCTTATTTGTTGGGTTAGAATAATTTGTTATGGGATGTCATCAGGACCTGTCTAGTTAGTTGGACCAGCGGACCTCTGCAGTGTTCTCTTTTCTTATGGTCCGGAAATTGTCGCGCGTCAGGTGTTTCTTTGTGTTGGGAGTTGACTGTGAGGTGTGGTCTAAGCCCTTTTATTGCTTACTTTAAATGTATTACTTTCAAGTTCCTTGTCATGTGAGTAGTCATGAAAGCGCTTGGAATTTCACTACTCTTTCACAGTGGTTGTTTTGCATATTTTAAATCACCTGTTTACTGTGAACTTTTTTGCATATATATATATATATATATATATATTTTATTATATATATATATATATTATTATATATATATATATTATTTATATATTTATAATATATATATAATATATTATATATATATAATATATTATATATATATATATATATATATATATATATATATATATATATTTTATATATTATTATATTATATTATACTGTTATATATATATAATATTTATATATATATATATATATAAATATTTATATATTATATATGCATTCTCCACACACTCCTCAAGTGTTTACATTTAACTACTGGGAATTTCACTTTTTCCCTTATTTATAACACAGTCTATGGCAGTACCGCTTCCTGGAGGCCTACTAACCTTCACCGATACTTTTATCTTGTTTGTTCGTTATATATTCACACTTGCTATATGCCACCTCACAGTTCACTCACTAAACAAGTTGACTACACTTGACTTTCTGACTTTGGGTTTATGTATCCCTGTAAAGTTGACAATTTGTAGCTCTGTGGCAGCAGTGCCTTCGACGCCTCTAACAGATTTTGGCACTTTCAAATTCATGAAATTTTAGTCTTCCTGTAGTCCATTTCACTTTTAAGACCACGTTGTCACTTGTTGGGTTGCTCACTGGACCATATCACCGGCATCTGCTAAGAGCTAAATCACGCCCTAAAAAGTTTTGGGAGCCTTGTTGCCCCAACACTCTGACTGCCGCGCCGTGCGTGTGTACTCACCTAATTGTACTCATCTAATTGTGGTTGCAGGAATCGAGACTCAGCTCCTGGCCCCTCCTCTTCACTGATTGTGTGTCTGTGTGTGTGTGTGTGTGTGTATGATCTAGTTGTTACTTTATCCACTGGTCACGGTTTTAACATTGTAGTCTGAAGGCTCCACAGGCTACATAGTTCATGTCGTTATGAATTACGAAACATTAATATGAAGATAAATATACTTTTAAAAAACATATTAATAATTTAAGAGTTAATATATATATATATATATATATATATTATATAAAATTATTATATTAAATATTTATATTTTATATAATGTTATATATTATATATATAAAATAATATATTAACCGCACATTCATTGCCTCTGGAGAAACTTATTCATAAATTCTGCAGGAAAAATTAGCTATTAAAACTGATGAATGTTTATATATTAACTAGCAATGAATGATAATTTATATACAAATGAATAGCTCTCCCAAATCATGTTAATTATAAAAGTCATATTGTTTGAGGCATGTCACAATTTACTCATCGACACCATGCCTAACCCTTCTAGGGTAGGGTAGGTGCCTGAGCCCGAGCCTTTAGCTCATAAGACTGTCATTCCCATTTGTCTCCTTGGGGCGGGGATGGCAGACCAGAGAGGCCTAGCTTGTGGCTAGGCCTAGGGACAGTTGGTCCCAAAGATGAGGAGGTACTTGTGCCTCCTCCCATGGGAGACTTAGGTCTCAGACACTCCCAAAAGAGGGAGCCAAGGCCGGGCCACCACTTGGAAAAGGCCCGGGCCGGGAGAATACCGGCTAATCTTTAATAATAATAATCACTATTTACTGCTATCTGCTTCCTTCTCAGGTACGGCCAAATGACTGCTGGCAGCTACTGTTACATAGGTCCTCAGGGAATTGTTCATGGCACCACTGTAAGTACCAGTGAAGCTTTGGGTTAAAGTAAAAGGAACAAGTGCAACTAATGTGACATTTTATTGTGGCAACGTTTTGCTCTCCAGGAGCTTCATCAAGCCGTTTCGCTCCTGGAGAGCGAAACGTTGCCACAATAAAATGTCACATTAATTGCACTTGTTTCCTTTTACTCTACATATTGTCGGTAATTCTACCAACATTATTACAATCTGTTGCACAACACTTATTATTATACTATATTCATCACCTGATCGTCGCCAGTAAATGCAACCAAAGCAGAGAAGCTTTGGTTGCTTCCTTGCAGCATTGCGCAGCTCCTGATGACGCACTGAGAAGTGTGAAAGTACTTGAGCTAAAGGTTTCCATTCCCTCCCCCACTCCGTGGCTTGTCCTGCATAGCTAAGATCGCCCGTCTGCGATTATTTGCATTATATATTATTATATATATTATATATATTATATATATATATATATATATATATTTTTATATATATATATATATATATAATCAATGAAACCACGAAACAAGTGGCATTGAATCATTTACCAAACGGTGGCAGGCCAGGATTCGACCCCACGACACATTGTCCTGCCTCAAGAGACAACACAACGAACGTGTCACACTATCCACTACGCCATCAATCCTACAAACAACATGGCCAAGCGAACTAGACTTTTTTCATGCTGCGAGGACACTCGTAGCAGTGGATGTTCAAGGATTAATTTCAGCTTGTGCACTTTGCTTTTGGGAGATTCTGAAGAGAAGTTGCAGAGGTTGATGGATGAGTTTGGTAGGGAATGTAAACGAAGAAAATTAAAAGTGAATTCAGGAAAGAGTATGGTGATAAGGATAAAAAATAGGAAACGAAAGATTGGATATCAGAATGGAGGAAGAGAATATGGAGGAAGTGAATGTATTCAAATATTTAGGAGTGGACGTATCAGCAGACACATCCACTCCTAAATATCTGAATTCACTCTCCTCCACTACGTTTTCCCTTTATCAATTCTGTATTTTACCTCTTTCACAGACCCATAAGCTGACAAGTCTACTCCCAAATATCTGAATAAATTCATTTCTTCCATACTCCCTCCCTCCAATCTGATATTCAGTCTTTCAATACCTATTTTTTTTATCCTCATCACCTTACTCTTTCTTATGTTTTCTTTTAATTTCCTTCTCTTACGTACCCTACCAAACTCGTCCAACAACATCTGCAACTTCTCAGAATCTCCCTAAAACGGAGAGTCAACAACAAAAACCCTAAAACGGAGAGTCAACAACAAAAACCAGCTCCGACAACTCCCACTCTGTGCTACATTCTTATTCTCTTAATCCAACATGTATTGCCAACACCAGAGCATTTACTTCTCTTACAAACCTTGGTGACATCACACATCCTTGTCTAAGGCTTACTGTTACTGGGAAATAATCTCCCTCTGTCCTACATACTCTACCCTGAGCCTCACTATCCTTGTAAAAACTCTTCACTGCTTTCAGTAACCTACCTCCTATTCCGTACATCTGCAACATCTGCCACATTGCTTCCCTATCCAACCCTATCATACGCCTTTTCCAAATCCATAAATGCTACTAAAACCTCTTCATTCTTTTGTAAATACGGTTTACCTATATGTTTTACTGTATACACTTGCCTAATACCCCCTACCCTTCCTAAACCTTCTTGTTTATCTGAGATCCTGTTTCTGTCTTACTCTTAATTCTTTCAATAATAACTCTATCATACACTTTACCAAGTATACTCAACAGGCTTATTTCCCAATGATGTTTGCTCTAACTTATGTCCCCTTTCCCCCTTTACTCGTGCAGCAGCAGCCTATAGTCAGGAAGTGCTCTTCTCTCCTCCCTGGGGCCTGGCCAGGGAGGGACAGAAGGCCGACTTTGACACACTGCCTGTATCAAGAACACATTAAAAACGTCGCCTCTGGAGAGTATTATTCACCGCTACCAGACCTTTAAGCAGTCTCTTTATATCCGTGTGTGAGTCATGTCTGTCTGATATACGATATTGACAGTGCAATTTCCCAAACCCAATTGGGATGGGAAGAAAATGGCAGGAATTATACTTGTGGTTGGATGGAAAACAATTTGCTGCAAGAACAATGTTATTAACAACAGTTTCAGAGTTCCTGTGAGAACACTGAAAAATAGATCGAGAAAGCAATTCCCTTGTCGAAAATTGGTAGGTAATAAACTGTTGCCCGTGTGATTGAGTTTGCTTGTTCATTGCCCTAAACATCAGCCTGTCTGGAGACCACAACAAAACTTACCTGCCTAAGATGACTGCATGAAAGAGACGAATTTCTATATTTGTAATACGCTTGAGAGCCGGAAACAACAACGAATGATAAGGCAGACATGGTCTGCTTGTAAGTCTGCTGTGAAAGCACTAACCATCTCTGGTAAATGTCCATGGATTATTCATTCTGTACATGCAGCTACATATTTGAGAATCAAAATCATGAATGAGCACTCCTGTAGCACGAGACTGAGTCAAATTAATCAAGAAAGTGTCCAAGAAAGAGTGAGCAAAAGGTTAAATGTGTCTCAGTGCACGCCACTGGAAATACTCACTCTGCTATATAAGCATATAATGCAATTAAATATTCACAACGAGGATTCGATGCAAATCAGAAAAGGCATTTACATGTCATCATATCGAATTAAATATCTCAATTACTTCAATAAAAAGGGCAAATTACAACATATACAGCCCGTTTTTAATTTTGACTTTTGACTAAAAGACCAGCTCTGAAGCTGGCATTCTCTTGTTAATTCAGAGAGACCAATATCTTACCATACATCAGCACATTGAGTTTAAAGTTGCTCTATGTTGCATTATTAAATTATTAGCATTAACTGACAAACTACACAACGCGTAATCCACTGGGCCAGCTGGTTTAAATCCAACTAGGTATATTTATACCTATAAATATATCTAGTTGGATGAATCTTAGTGTAGTCATCTGGCTCATGGGCTTACGCACTGGCCAGGAGTTTTACCACTAACCGCGAGTTCAGTACCCACCTATATCCTGGCTTGTTTGCAATCGTGTCATTACGATTTCGTAATGACACGATTGCATGAAAAGCAGTAATATAATTTTCAAAATTTCTTATCCCCCCCCCTCTACAAAAAATAAAAATTGGGACCTACTATCTAAGATTTCCTCTAAATTAAAATGACCAGATTTTAATTAATTTATTAAGTGATTAAGTCAGAAAGTAAATTTGATTTGTGTTTTACGCAAAATACAAAACTTAATTTTTCTTATAATCTCGATGTTACACGAATGTGGTAAGCACATAATTCAATCAAGTTTGAAGCCTATCCGATAAGTCATTCTCAAGTTACAAATGAATGCCTTAGGGGAAGTAGGAAGTGCAGGAGAACACTGTACTTACCTGTAATCACTCACTATAATATTTATGACTCTAGTTCAAGAATTAGGCCCCCCAAGCATCTCCAAGCATCCCTCTCAAAGCACTGCCTTATGCTGTTCGCAATTATTATTATTATTATTATTATTATTATTATTATTATTATTATTATTATTGTTGTTGTATATTATTATTATTATTATTATTATTATTATTTTATTATATATAGTATAGTAGGTATAGTAGTAAGTATTATAGTAGTATATATATTATTTTATTATTATTATATATTATTATTATTATTATTATTATTATTATTTTATTATTATTATTATTTATTATTATTATTATTGTTATTATTATTATTATTATTATGTTATTATTATTATTTATTATTATTATTATTACGTATAAAAGTCTTAAAAATTATTATTAATTCATAAGAGCTAAAACTCCCATTATTTCCTATATACATTATACTCTATATATTAAAGGCAATGAGCCAAATTTTAAGTCCGTCCTATTTACCAGAAATGTCAGTGTTAACAAGTCTTATAGTATACAGACTGTTACAAAAACAGAGGAAACAGGTAAATACAAACAGCTAAAGATATGTGTGTGTGGAAGGTCAGGGATCTGGTGTGTGTAAAGGCAACCAACCATTCTTATCTTCCACAGCTAACTGTGCTTAACGCTGGAAGGAAGTACTTAGGGTTGGAGAGTCTGGCTGGGCGGGTGTTGGTCACGTCAGGTCTGGGAGGCATGAGTGGAGCTCAAGCTAAAGCTTCTGTCATCTGTGGCTGTATCGGCGTGGTGGCAGAGGTACGTAGCCCAGGCTGATACCTGCATCAACACCTGCATGACATCAACCCACCTGCATCACCACCACCTTTATGCCATCAACCCACCTGTATCATCTCCACCTTTATGTCATCAACCCACCTGCATCACCACCACCTTCATGCCATCAACCCTCTTGCATCACCACCACCTTCATGCCATCAACCCACCTGCATCACCACCACCTTCATGCCATGAACCCTCTGCATCCCACCACCTGCATCAACCCACCTGCATACCCACTCAACCCACCTTGCTCACCTTGCATCACCACCACCTTTAGTCATCAACCCACCTGCATCACACCACCTTCATGCCATCAACCCACCTGCATCACCACCACCTTCATGCCATCAACCCTCTTGCATCACCACCACCTTCATGCCATCAACCCACTTGCATCACCACCACCTGCATCACCACCACCTGCATCACCACCACCTGCATCATCACCACTTCATTCATATATACTTTTGCATAAATTTAGTCATTGAACACCTCATTTCAATTTATGCCATCAACACACCTGCAATCACCACACCTTCATGACATAACCCTGATTGCATCACCACCAACTGCATCACCACCACCTGCATCACCACCACCTGCATCACCACCACCTGCATCACCACCACCTGCATTCCATCAGCCTATTAATTCAAAATATATATATTAATATGCTGGGTGATAATTTATATTTTAGTATTGTAAGCTCCTTTTAATTTATATTTTATAAACTCTGGACGGGAAATACTAGGTCTATTGATTCGGTTTAAAGGTAATCCCACGTGAGGAATCTGTTCTCTGACACCAGGATTTGATTCAGTGTCAAAAGTACGGACTTACATGAGGAACTTGTATGTGTTGCAGGATCGACTCTGCAACTCCTCGAGTACATAAAAGTTGCAACAATAAAATGATACAATAGTTGCAGCTGCGTCCTTGTATCTAACATCCAGGTAAAAACCTCGGTAGTTGCAATAAAAGTAGGATATAATGAGGTGTCAGATGTAGTGTCAGTAGTGTCAGTAGTGTCAGTAGTGTCAGCAGTGTCAGTAGTGTCAGTAGTGTCAATAGTGTCAGCAGTGATGCTGTGTCAGCAGTGATGCAGTGTCATCAGTGATGCAGTGTCAGCAGTGTCAGTAGTGTCAGCAGTGATGCAGTGTCAGCAGTGTCAGTAGTGTCAGCAGTGTCAGTAGTGTCAGCAGTGTCAGTAGTGTCAGCAGTGTCAGTAGTGTCAGCAGTGTCAGTAGTGTCAGCAGTGTCAGTAGTGTCAGCAGTGATGCAGTGTCATCAGTGATGCTGTGTCAGCAGTGTCAGTAGTGTCAGCAGTGATGCAGTGTCAGCAGTGTCAGCAGTGATACAGTGTCAGCAGTGTCAGTAGTGTCAGCAGTGATGCAGTGTCAGCAGTGTCAGTAGTGTCAGCAGTGATGCAGTGTCAGCAGTGTCAGTAGTGTCAGCAGTGATGCAGTGTCAGCAGTGTCAGTAGTGTCAGCAGTGATGCAGTGTCAGCAGTGATGCAGTGTCATCAGTGATGCAGTGTCAGCAGTGTCAGTAGTGTCAGTAGTGTCAGCAGTGTCAGCAGTGTCAGTAGTGTCAGTAGTGTCAGCAGTGATGCAGTGTCAGCAGTGTCAGTAGTGTCAGCAGTGATGCAGTGTCAGCAGTGTCAGTAGTGTCAGCAGTGATGCAGTGTCAGCAGTGTCAGTAGTGTCAGCAGTGATGCAGTGTCAGCAGTGATGCAGTGTCATCAGTGATGCAGTGTCAGCAGTGTCAGTAGTGTCAGTAGTGTCAGCAGTGTCAGCAGTGTCAGTAGTGTCAGTAGACGGGTCGTACATAACAACAACCTTTAATCCATCGTAACTTAATTATATCAGTAATAGATGACACAATATTAAATAAACCAATTATCATATATACATTATATGGAACACAATAAACCATCAAAGACTCCGGTGAATAACAAATTAAGTTGAAAATATACGAAATTTTGGCTTCAATGGATTGATCTCCACAACTGGGAAATATTAATATAAACTATTGATAAATACAGTTATTCTACTTCTTGCTCTAATGAGAAATAAACATGAAAAGGGTCACTATGCAACTATTAACATAATAAGAGCTAAATACATTGGGTAAAGTACCACGCGAGATATATATATATATATATATATATATATATATATATATATATATATATATATATATATATATATATATATATATATATATATATATATTATATATATATATATATATATCGTGCCGAATATGTAAAACTGGTCAATTAGCAAGAACTCATTTAAAATTAAGTCTTTTCTGAATTTTTTAATTTTGCACCAAAAGAATCTTAGAAAATTTACCTAACCTTATTGTAACAAGCGCAATTTATTTTAGCCTAACCCAACTAAATATATTTTAAATACGTTTACAATAATTTAGTACGAAACAACCATAATCAAATATATTTTTTTTTGTTAGGTTCAGAATGATTTTGGCGAAATTATTGCATACACAAATTTTCACTTGTCCTATATGGCAAGATGAGCGTTGCTATTTAAGCCAAGATCGCAAGTTCTGCTTATTTACGCAGTGAGCTCAATATCTGGTACCTGGATGACGGCACTCTGGCAGGTACTGAAGAGTCCCTGGTGAGGTACCTACAACTGGTGAAAACACAGGTAGAAGACTTGGGACTCATCCTCAATCCCTCCAATTGTGAAATCATCACAGCGAACCAGGAAATAATCAATGCAGCGCGAAGAATCCTCCCGGAAGCCTCAACTACCACTCCGTCCAACAGTACCCTCTTCGAAACATAAACACATATGCAGTTTAATGGGATCCTTTAATGACAACGTTTCGCCCACGCAGTGGGCTTTTTCAAGTCACAAACAGATCTACCTGGGGTGGAAGGTACGGGAGTATTTATAGTCAGGTTCAGAACGTTGAGGTTAGGTGGAGAATGCTGCATCTGATGATCCACTGGGTGGGGTTTATAATAGAGTCTTGGGTAGCTTGGCAGAGGTATTGGACAAGTTGTGAGTAGACCTTCTGCAGTGTTCTATGTTCTTATGTGGGATAGCGATGAAGAATTTTCTTGGCAAGTGGTTCAGCTATGTTATAGAAGCCGTTGTTCTGGTTGAAATTGTTGGTTGTAGAGATGAGCGATGATTCCAGGATTCTTCTGTATTGAGTGTTGTCTTCTGTGGCTATAAGTCTTGAGTTTCTGTAGTTAATTAAATGGTTGTGTGAATTGCGATGTTGTACACAGGCATTCCTTGTATTGTCAGTCCTGCTTGCGTATTGGTGTTCTGAAATACGTGTTTGGAGGTCTCTTGATGTTTCGCCCACGTATAATTTGTTGCAGTCATTACAAGGGATTATGTATACCCCTGCAGAGGATGGAAGCTTGTCCTGTCTACTACTGGTGATGTCCTTGATGGTCGTGGTTGTGGAGGTAGATACTTGAAATGATGTATTGGAAAAGAT
>NC_069420.1:52720862-52730862 GCF_026875155.1 Cherax quadricarinatus | reverse complement strand
CTTTGCCTTTTTCAAAGGAACTATGCATGCTCTCTCCCAAACCCCTGGTCCCCCTCTTATACATTTTTAAAATAATTGCCCCAAACCCCACCCCAAAAACATATCCCCCCTGCTTTTAAACATTTTTCTTTACCCATCAATCCCGTGCCTTCCCCCCTTTTTTTCCCTATCCCTCACGAATTTCCCCCCACACTACAATGCTTTTCCTCCTCCTAAAGATGTTATTCCTCCTTGCCCTATACACGAAATCCAGTTTCCCTATCTTCATCAACATTTAACAATTCCTCAAATATTTCCTTCCCCCTCTTCCCCAAAACCTTAACTCTCCATTAATAACTCTCCTCTCCCATTTTTTTAAATGACAAATCCATTTGTTCCTAGGCTTTCTTAACTTTTTAAACTACTCCAAAACTTTTTCTTATTTTCAACAAAATTTTTTTATAAACATCTCACCCATCTCTATTTGTCTCTTTTTACATTCTTCACAATCCTTTATTATATATTATATAAAATATATATATATTATAATATATATTATTATAATAATTTTTATATATATATATATATATATATATTATATATATATAATATATATATTATAAATAATATATTTTATATATATAATTGATGTCAGGGGACATTTAATAATCAAAAATTGAATACATTAGCACAATAATCCAAGATTCTAAAATCCTCGGCTCCTCTGCTTGATCATGAGCCAAGTGCGTACAACATTTCCCGGGTCACACTGAGGGGCCCGGAAAATGTAAATGGCTGCCCTTCGCCCTGGTTGTGTCCTTTAGTCAGTAACCCCTTCCCCGTGGAAACGTTGGGAATCTTTCCTCATGATCCCAAGACCTCCGATCTTACTGGGACAAATTGATACTGCTGGCTTATGTCTCTGTACTTGCTGATCTTATACTCTTCCCTGTGATCAGCAGCATATCTCTGTTTGCTGAACACTTGACGGTTGTAATTGTCAGCCAGCGTCGAACAATGCGCGGTATAGACCCATGCTAACAGCATGCCTATCTCCGTGGATAAATGCATTCTGTCGGGGCAGTTTGTAGGATTGAGAGTATTGCTTCATGCTGGGCACCCCACTGTAGCAAGGTTCCTCTAGTTGGGAGCAGGGTGATACGGGTGGGAGCGTGTAACCATAGTGAACAGCTTGCGTATCCCGGCAAATGCATGTATATTTTATGTGAATTGGGGAAGCGAGGCGGACAGCCACTGCTATGCGGAGGGTCTGTGGGTCGAGGCGTGTTCCCATTGCAGAAATGGGAACTATTTTGGAGGAAGTCTTCAGAGTGATGTGCACTACCAGCGTGTAGATGGGCAATCTAAGCATTGGAAGTTGCAGCCCTGAACCTATTGGTACGCAGCTGTTCAGCGATGGGGCCATCCCAACTTGACTGTTTGTAAGCCAGTGCTTCACTAGGTTTTGGTCCTGGAGCACCAAGAGTGTCCCGTACGGTAGCAGCAAGGGTGTAGCTAGGATCCTGTATTACTGTTCAGTCAACAAGCTTGTCCGGAAGAATTTGTTTTATTAACTCGTCTAATACTCTGGAGGAGGATAAGAAAGCTGGTAGGGAAATCTTGGAGGATTTGCATACTCCCGGCTCCCCCCACAAGCCTGACTGAAAGTGAAGCTTGAAACTAATGTTCATCTTCAAGGGAAAGATTCATTACATCTTCTAGCATAATATTTATTAAGTTTTACTTACCGATCGCTGAAAATGTGCTTGCCAACATCCTCAGCACTGCAACATCAGATAGGGAGACTGCCCGTCTCCAGGCTGTGACTGCACCTCACTCTGGGGACTTCCTCCAAACAGTTCCCATATCGGCAATAGGAACGCGACTCGACCCTAAGACCCTCTGTATTGCAGTGGCTCTGCGCCTAGCTGCCCAAATTCACACAGAATAAATGCGTGTATTATGCGGCGAGAAGCAACAAGCACACACCCAATACGGTCAATATGGTCTTAACTGTTCCAAAACCAAGGGCTGGCATGCAAGACACAATGAGGTCAACGACATCATAAAGAGAACCCTTGCTACAGCTGGATGCCCAGCCGAGAAGGAGCCCCGATCACTAGCAGCCAACAATAATCACAACCCAGCAAACCACCACGACGGGATCACCATCTATCCTTAAAAGAATGGCAAGCTCTTAGCATGGGACTATACCTGTGTGTCCACACTGGCTGACACCTATATCCATCACAGTGTGGGGCGACAGGGAGGAGCTGCTGACCACAGGGAGGAGTATAAAATCAGCAAGTACAGGGACATAAGCCAACAGTATTAATTTGTCCAAGTGGGATCAGAGACCTTGGGATCATGGGGAAAAAAATGCCACACGTTTCCTTAAAGAATTGGGTTCCAGACTCATCGACGCCACCAGGGACCCAAGGGCAGCCACTTTCATGTTCCAGTGCCTCAGCGTGGCCATCCAGAGTGAAAATGCTTGCTGAGTACTTGGCTCGCATCCGGCTTTGGAGGAGCTGGAGGAAATTCATGATCTTCAATACATTGTACCATTGAATTCATGTTTTTTTTTTTAATGTATTCTGTTTATTACTAAATGTTCACATAGAATGTAAAACACAGGAGGTGGAAGGAGAAGAAAATATTCAAACAGCTCCGGGGAGAACCTTGAGTTTTTCCTGAGGTGCGTTTATTGTCTTCTCTGAGGATGAGGGTCCCCAGTCCAGCCAAAGAGGTGGTACTTCCCTATATATTGTAATAATTTATAAATAAAATATATATATATATATATATATATATATATATAATATATATAATATATATATATATATATATATATATATATAATATAAAATATATAATATATATATATATAATACTAACACATCTCTACGTGCACAGCAGGACACGAGCCTGCTACCTCTGTTTCAGAGTTCATAGTACTTACAGAGTTAGCAGGTTCGTCCTACTGTGGACGTAGAGACAATGTTTGTAAATAATTTCGCCTGTTTGCTAATTGTTAAGCATTTCAAATCACTTTCGTTGTCCACTGCATGTGGCAGGATTCGATGAAATAACTTTCTAAACGAGCTTGGTGCCCGGGGGTATGGTGCGCGGGGTATGGTGCCCGGTGGTATGGTGCCCGGAGGTATGGTGCCCGGGGGTATGGTGCCCGAAGGTATGGTGCCCGGGGGTTTGGTGACCGGGGGTATTGTGCCCGGGGGGCATTGTGCCGGGGGTATGGTGCCCGGGGGTATGGTGCCCGGGGGTATAGTGCCCAGTGGTGTGGTGCCCAGGGGTATGGTGCCCGGTGGTATGTTGCTCGGGGGTATGGTGCCCCGTGGCATGGTGCCCGGTGGTTTGGTGTCCGGTGGTATGGTGCCCGGTGGTATGGTGCCCGAGGGTATGGTGCCAGGTAGTATGGTGCCCGGGGGTATGGTGCCCGGGGGTATGGTGCCCAGTGGTATGGTGCCCGGGGGTATGGTGCCCGGGGGTATGGTGCCCGGAGGTATGATGCCCGGTGGGATGGTGCCCGGGGGTATGGTGCCCGGTGGTATGGTGCCCAGTGGTATGTTGCCCGGGGGTATGGTACCCGAGGGTATGGTGCCCGGGGATACGGTGCCCGGTGGTATGGTGCCCGGGGGTATGGTGCCCGGTCGTATGGTGCCAGGTGGCAGGGTGCCCGGGGGTACGGTGCCCGGGGGTATGGTGCCCGGTGGTATGGTGCACTATGGTATTGTGCCCTAGGGTATAGTGCCCGGGGGTATGGTGCCCGGGGGTATGGTGCCCAGGGGTATGATGCCCGGGGCTATGGTGCCCGGTGTTATGGTGCTCGGGGGTATGGTGCCCGGTGGTATGGTGCGCGGGGGTATGGTGCCCGGGGGTATGGTGCCCAGGGGTACGGTGCCCGGTGGCATGGTGCCCGGTGGTATAGTGCCCGGTGGTAGGGTGCCCGGGGGTATGGTGCCCGGGGGTATGGTGCCCTGTGGTATGGTGCACGGTGGTATTGTGCCCTGGGGTATGGTGCCCGGGGGTATAGTGCCCAGGGGTATGATGCCCGGGGCGACGGTGCCCGGTGGTATTGTGCCCAGTGGAATGTTGCCCGGGGGTATGGTGCCCGTAGGTATGGTGCCCAAAAGTATGGTGCCCCGGGGTATGGTGCCCGGGGGTATGGTGTCCGGGGATATTGTGCCCGGTGATATGGTGCCCGGGCGTATGGTGCCCTGGGGTATGGTGCCCGGGGGTATGGTGCCCGGTGGTATGGTGCACGGGGGTATGGTGCCCGGTGGTACGGTTCCCGGGGGTGTGGTGCCCTGGGGTATGGTGCCCAGGGGTATGGTTCCCGGAGTATGGTACCCGGAGGTATGGTGCCCGGGTGTATGGTGCCCGGGGGTATGGTGCCCGGGGATATTGTGCCTGGTGGTATGGTGCCCGGGTGTATGGTGTCCGGGAGTATGGTGCCCGGGGATATTGTGCCCGGTGGTATGGTGCCCAGGGGTATGGTGCCCGGGGGTATGATTCCCGGGGTATGGTGCCCGGGGGTATGGTGCCCGAGGGTATGGTGCCCTAGGGTATGGTGCCCTGCGGTATGGTGCCCGGGAGTATGGTGCCCGGGGGTATGGTTCCCGGGAGTATGGTGCCTGGAGGTATGGTGCCCGGGGGTATGGAGCCCGGTGGTATGGTGCCCAGTGGTATGTTACCCGAAGGTATGGTACCCGGGGGTATGGTGCCCGGGGGTACGGTGCCCGGTGGTATGGTGCCCGGGGGTATGGTGCCCGGTGGTATGGTGCCCGGTGGTAGGGTGCCCGGGGATACGGTGCCCTGGGGTATGGTGCCCGGTGGTATGGTGCACCATGGTATTGTGCATTAGGGTATTGTGCCAGGGGGTATGGTGCCCGGGGGTATGGTGCCCAGGGGTATGATGCCGGGGCTATGGTGCCCGGTGTTATGGTGCCCGGGGGTATGGTGCCCGGTGGTATGGTGCCCGGGGGTATGGCGCCCGGGGGTATGCTGCCCGGTGGCATGGTGCCCAGGGGTACGGTGCCCGGGGGTATGGTGCCCATGTGTATGATGCCCGGGGCTACGGTGCCCTGTGTTATGGTGCCCGGGGGTATGGTGCCCGGTGGTATGGTGCCCGGGGGTATGGTGCCCGGGGGTATGGTGCCCGGGGGTATGGTGCCCGGGGGTATGGTGCCCAGGGGTACGGTACCCGGTGGTATGGTGCCCGGTGGTATAGTGCCCGGTGGTAGGGTGCCCGGGGGTATGGTGCCCGGGGGTATGGTGCCCTGTGGTATGGTGCAGGGTGGTATTGTGCCCTGAGGTATGGTGCCCGGGGGTATAGTGCCCAGGCGTATGATGCCCGGGGCGATGGTGCCCGGTGGTATGGTGCCCAGTGGAATGTTGCAGGGGGTATGGTGCCCCTGGGTATGGTGCCCGGGGGTATGGTGCATGGTGGTATGGTGCGCGGGGATATGGTTCCCTGTGGTATGGCGCCCGGGAGTAAGGTGCCCCGGGGTATGGTGCCCGGGGGTATGGTGCCCGGGGATATTGTACCCGGTGATATGGTGCCCGGGGGTATGGTGCCCTGGTGTACGGTGCCCGGGGGTATGGTGCCCGGTGGTATGGTGCACGGGGGTATGGTGCCCGGTGGTATGGTTCCCGGGGGTATGGTGCCCTGGGGTATGATGCCCAGGGGTATGGTTCCCGGGGTATGGTGCCCGGAGGTATGGTGCCCGGGTGTATGGTGCCCGGTGGTATGGTGCCCGTGGATATTGTGCCTGGTGGTATGGTGCCCGGGGGTATGGTGTCCGGGGGTATGGTGCCCGGGGATATTGTGCCCGGTGGTATCGTGCCCGGGGGTATGGTGCCCGGGGGTATGGTTCCCGGGGTATGGTGCCCGGGGGTATGGTGCCCGGGGGTATGGTGCCCTGGGGTATGGTGCCCTGCGGTATGGTGCCCGGGAGTATGGTGCCCGGGGGTATGGTTCCCGGGGGTATGGTGCCCGGGGGTATGATGCCCGGGGGTATGGCTCCCGGAGTATGGTGCCCGGAGGTATGGTGCCCGGGTGTATGGTGCCCTGGGGTATGGTGCCCGGGGATATTGTGCCCGGTGGTATGGTGCCCGGGGGTATGGTGCATGGGGGTATGGTGCCCGGGGATATTGTGCCCGGGGGTATGGTGCCCGGGGGTATGGTGCCCGGGGTTATGGTTCCCGGGGGTATGGTGCCCGGGGGTATGATGCCCGGGGGTATTGTGCCCTGGGGTATGGTGCCCTTTGGTATGGTGCCCGAGAGTATGGTGTCCGGGGGTATGGTGCCCGGGGGTATGGTGCCCGGGGGTATGGTGCCCGGGGGTATGGTGCCCGGGGTTATGGTTCCCGGGGGTATGGTGCCCGGGGGTATGATGCCCGGGGGTATTGTGCCCTGGGGTATGGTGCCCTTTGGTATGGTGCCCGAGAGTATGGTGTCCGGGGGTATGGTGCCCGGTGGTATGGTGCCCGGGGGTATGGTGCCCTGGAGTATGGTGCCCGGTGGTATGGTGCCAGGGGGTATGGTGCCTGGTGGTATGGTTCCCGGGGGTATGGTGCCCGGGGGTATGGTGCCCGGGGTTATGGTGCCCTTGGGTATTGTGCCCTGAAGTATGGTGCCCGGGGGTATGGTGCTCGGGGGTATGGTGCCTGGGGGTATGGTGGCCGGTGGTATGGTGCCCGTGAGTATGGTGCCCGGGGGTATGGTGCCCGGGGATATTGTGCCCGGTGGTATGGTGCCCGGGGTATGGTGCCCGGGGGTATGGTGCCCGGTGGTATGGTGCCCGGTGGTACGGTGCCCGGGAGCATGGTGCCCTGGGGTATGGTGCCCGGTGGTATGGTGCCCGTGGGTATGGTGCCCGGGGGTATGGTTCCCGTGGGTATGGTGCCCGGGGGTATGGTGCCCGGGGGTATAGTGCCAGGGGGTATTGTGCCCGGTGGTATGGTGCCCTGTGGTATGGTGCCCGGGGATATGGTGCCCGCGGGTATGGTGCCAGGGGGTATGGTGCCCGGGGGTATGGTGCCCGGGGGTATGGTGCTCTCGGGTATGGTGCCCGGGGTATGGTGCCCGGGGGTATGGTTCCCGGGGTTATGGTGCCTGGGGGTATGGTGGCCGGTCGTATGGTGCCCGGGGGTATGGTGCCCGGGGGTATTTTGCCCGGTGGTATGGTACCCTGGGGTATGGTTCCCGGGGGTATGGTGCCCAGGGGTATGGTGCCCGGGGTATGGTGCCCGGGTTATGGTGCCCGGGGGTATGGTGCCCGGGGGTATGGTGCCCGGTGGTATTTTGCCCGGAGGTATGGTGCCCGAGGGTATGGTGCCCGGGGATATGGTGCCCGGGGGTATGGTGCCCGGGGGTATTGTGCCCAGGGGTATGGTGCCAGGGGGTATGGTGCCCGAGGGTATGGTGCCGGGGGATATGGTGCCCGGGGGTATGGTGCCCATGGGTATGGTGCCCGGGGGTATGGTGCCCGGTGGTATGGTGCCCGGGGGTATGGTGCCCGGGGGGTATGGTGCCCGGGTATGGTTCCCCGGGGGGTTTATGGTGCCCGGGTATGGTGTCTGGGGTATGGTGCCCGGGGGTATGGTGCCCGGGGTATGGTGCCCGGGGGTATGTTGCCCGGTTTATGGTGCCTGGGGTATGGTGCCCGGGGGTATGGTGCCCGGGGTATGGTGCCTGGGGTATGGTGCCCGGGGTATGGTGCCCGGGGTATTGTGCCCGGGGTATGGTGCCTGGGGTATGGTGCCCGGGGGTATGGTGCCCGGGGGTATGGTGCCCGGGGTATGGTGCCTGGGGTATGGTGCCCGGGGGTATGGTGCCCGGGGGTATGGTGCCCGGGGTATGGTGTCTGGGGTATGGTGCCCGGGGGTATGGTGCCCGGGGTATGGTGCCCGGGGATATGTTGCCCGGTTTATGGTGCCTGGGGTATGGTGCCCGGGGGTATGGTGCCCGGGGCATGGTGCCTGGGGTATGGTGCCCAGGGGTATGGTGCCCGGGGGTATGGTGCCCGGTGGTATGGTGCCCAGGGGTATGGTGCCCGGGGGTATGGTGCCCGGTGGTATGGTGCCCGGGGGTATGGTGCCCGGGGGGTATGGTGCCCGGGGTATGGTTCCCGGGGGTATGGTGCCCGGGGTATGGTGTCTGGGGTATGGTGCCCGGGGGTATGGTGCCCGGGGTATGGTGCCCGGGGGTATGTTGCCCGGTTTATGGTGCCTGGGGTATGGTGCCCGGGGGTATGGTGCCCGGGGTATGGTGCCTGGGGTATGGTGCCCGGGGGTATGGTGCCCGGGGGTATTGTGCCCGGGGTATGGTGCCTGGGGCATGGTGCCTGGGGTATGGTGCCCGGGGCATGGTGCCTGGGGTATGGTGCCCAGGGGTATGGTGCCCGGGGGTATGGTGCCCGGTGGTATGGTGCCCGGGGGTATGGTGCCCTGGGGTATGGTGCCCGGGGTATGATGCCCGGGGTATGGTGCCCGGGGGTATGGTGCCCGGGGTATGGTGTCTGGGGTATGGTGCCCGGGGGTATGGTGCCCGGGGTATGGTGCCCGGGGGTATGTTGCCCGGTTTATGGTGCCTGGGGTATGGTGCCCGGGGGTATGGTGCCCGGGGGTATGGTGCCCGGGGTATGGTGCCTGGGGTATGGTGCCCGGGGGTATGGTGCCCGGGGGTATGGTGCCCGGGGTATGGGGTAACATCACTTAGCTTCGACTAAGCGCCCACACGTATCTTTGGTCTAGCTCCGTGGTAAAGTACTGTGGACTCTGATACAGAGTTAGCAGGTTCGAGTCCTGCTGTGGACTCTGATACAGAGTTAGCAGGTTCGAGTCCTGCTGTGGACTCTGATACAGAGTTAGCAGGTTCGAGTCCTGCTGTGGACTCTGATACAGAGTTAGCAGGTTCGAGACCTGCTGTGGACTCTGATACAGAGTTAGCAGGTTCGAGTCCTGCTGTGGTCTCTGGTACAGAGTTAGCAGGTTCGAGTCCTGCTGTGGACTCTGATACAGAGTTAGCAGGTTCGAGTCCTGCTGTGGACTCTGGTACAGAGTTAGCAGGTTCGAGTCCTGCTGTGGACTCTGGTACAGAGTTAGCTGGTTCGAGTCCTGCTGTGGACTCTGATACAGAGTTAGCAGGTTCGAGTCCTGCTGTGGACTCTGATACAGAGTTAGCAGGTTCGAGTCCTGCTGTGGACTCTGATACAGAGTTAGCAGGTTCGAGTCCTGCTGTGGACTCTGATACAGAGTTAGCAGGTTCGAGTCCTGCTGTGGACTCTGATACAGAGTTAGCAGGTTCGAGTCCTACTGTGGACTCTGATACAGAGTTAGCAGGTACGAGTCCTGCTGTGGACTCTGATACACAGTTAGCAGGTTCGAGTCCTGCTGTGGACTCTGATACAGAGTTAGCAGGTTCGAGTCCTGCTGTGGACTCTGGTACAGAGTTAGCAGGTACGAGTCCTGCTGTGGACTCTGGTACAGAGTTAGCAGGTACGAGTCCTGCTGTGGACTCTGATACACAGTTAGCAGGTTCGAGTCCTGCTGTGGACTCTGATACACAGTTAGCAGGTTCGAGTCCTGCTGTGGACTCTGATACAGAGTTAGCAGGTTCGAGTCCTGCTGTGGACTCTGATACAGAGTTAGCAGGTTCGAGTCCTGTTGTGGACGTAGACACAATATTCTCTTATACATTTAAAATATTTTTTCATTTATATTTTTATAAAAATCAATAATTTTGGAAACAGAAGTATCTTATACAACTTACTTAACCTTATTATAACAAACTCAATTTAATTTAGCCTAACCCAACTTAATATATTTTAGATAAGTTTACAATAATTTAATAAACAAACACAATGAAATATATTTTTTTTCGTGAGGTTCAGAGCGATTTTCGCGAAATTATTGCATACACAAATATTAGCTTGCCATATTCGGCAAGAAGAGCGTTGCTGTTTAAGCCAAAATCGCAAGTTTTACCTATTCGGCA
>NC_069420.1:52708362-52715862 GCF_026875155.1 Cherax quadricarinatus | reverse complement strand
GATGCACTGATAAATGTTGTCAGTGAGGGTGACTACCACCCGACCTCTGACCTGATGCACTGATAAGTTGTCAGTGAGGGTGGGCTACCACCCTGACTCTGACTGATGCACTGATAAGTTGTGTCAGTGAGGGTAACTACCACCCTGACCTCTGACTGATGCACTGATAAGTGGTTTTTCATGAGGGTAACTAAACCCCCCTGACCTCTGACTGATGCACTGATAAGTGTGTCACTGAGGGTAACTACCACCCTGACCTCTGACTGATGCATAGATAAATGTGTCAGGAGGGTAAACTACCACCCTGACCTCTGACTGATGCACTGATAAGTGTGTCAGTGAGGGTAACTACCACCCTGACCTCTGACTGATGCACTGATAAGTGTGTCAGTGACGGTGACTACCACCCTGACCTCTGACTGATGCACTGATAAGTGTGTCAGTGAGGGTGACTACCACCCTGACCTCTGACTGATGCACTGATAAGTGTGTCAGTGAGGGTAACTACCACCCTGACCTCTGACTGATGCACTGATAGGTGTGTCGTGAGGGGGACTACCACCCTGACCTCTGACTGATGCACTGATAAGTGTGTCATGAGGGTGACTAACCACCCTGACCTCTGACTGATGCATGATAAGTGTGTCAGTGGGGTAACTACCACCCTGACCTCTGACTGAGCACTGATAAGTGTGTCAGTGAGGGTAACTACCACCCTGACCTCTGACTGATGCACTGATAAGTGTGTCAGTGAGGGTAACTACCACCCTGACCTCTGACCGATGCACTGATAAGTGTGTCAGTGAGGGTGACTACCACCCTGACCTCTGACCGATGCACTGATAAGTGTGTCAGTGAGGGTAACTACCACCCTGACCTCTGGGCTGATGCACTGATAAGTGTGTCAGTTTAGGGTAACTACCACCCTGACCCCCTGACTGATGCACTGATAAGTGTGTCACTGAGGGTAAAATACCACCCTGACCTCTGATGTGCACTGATAAGTGTGTCAGTGAGGGTAACTACCACCCTGACCTCTGACTGATGCACTGATAAGTGTGTCAGTGAGGGTAACTACCACCCTGACCTCTGACTGATGCACTGATAAGTGTGTCAGTGAGGGTAACTACCACCCTCAACTCTGACTGATGCACTGACAAGTGTGTCAGTGAGAGTGAGGAACTACCACCCTGACCTCTGACTGATGCACTGACAAGTGTGACAGTGAGGGTGAGGGACTACCACTCTGAACTCTGGCTGATACACTGATAAGTGCGTCAGTGAGGGTGACTACCACCCTCAGCTCTGACTGATGTACTGACAAGTGTGTCAGTGAGGGTGACTACCACCCTCAACTCCGACTGATGCACTGACAAGTGTGTCAGTGAGGATGAGGGACTACCACCCTGACCTCTGATGCACTGACAAGTGTGACAGTGAGGGTGACGGACTAACACCCTGACCTCTGATGATGCACTGACAAGTGTGTCAGTGAGGGTGAGAGACTACCACCCTGACCTCTGACTGATGCACTGATACATGAGGCAGGTGGTCTGAGGTGAGACATAAGCGAGCACTAGTAATAAAATGGATTATTCTTAACTGATTAAATTTTATATCGACAGGTGAACAAGGAAGCCCTGAACAAGCGCTATCAGCAAGGCTGGCTAGAGGAGTACACTGATGACCTCGACGTATTGATCAAGAGAGTCCGTGAAGCTAGGGCAAAGAAGCAAGTACGTGTGTGCCTGTGTACTCACCAACTCACTTGTATGTGGTTGCAGGGGTCGAGTCACAGCTCTTGACCCCTCTACTTCATTGATTGTTACTAGGTCCTCTCTCTCCCTGCTCCATGACCTTTATCATACCCCATTTTAAAACTATGTTTGGATCCTGCTTACACTACATCACTTTCAAGACGGTTCCTAATCTTGGCAAATCAATGGCTGAAAGAAATTCTTCCTAACATCCCTCTGGCTCATCTATGTCTTCAACTTCCAACTGTGACCCCTTGTTGATGTGTCCCATCTGTGGAACATCTTGTCTTTGTCCACCATGTTAATTCCTCTCAGTATTTTATATGCCGTTAACATATCGCCCCTATCCCTCCTGTCCTCCAGTGTCGTTAGGTCGATTTCCCTTACCCTTTCTTCGTAGGACATTACCTTTAGCTCCAGGACTAATCTTCTTGCAAACGTTTGTAGTCTCTCTAATGTCTTGACGTGCTCGACTAGGTGTGGGTTCCAGTTTGGTGCTGCATACTCCAAAATGGTCCTGACTTACACGGTGTACGTCAGTCCCATATTGGTATGGGTATGAGAATATTATTTCTAGGTTTGCCAGTCGCCCATATGCTGCAGCAATTATCTGGTTGATGTGCGCCTCAGGAGATAGATGTACTCGATATTATACTTACCCTAAGATCATTTTCTTTGAGTTAGGTTTGTAGTCTATGGCCCCCTAGCCTGTACTCTGTGGTTTTCTTTGCCCTTCCTCGATCTTCATGACTTTGCATTTGGCAGGGTTAAACTCAAGGAGCCAGTTGTTGGGCCAGGCTTGCAGCCTGTCCAGGTTTCTTTGTAGACCTGTCTGATCCTTATCCGATTCAATATTCCTCATTAACTTCACATCATCTGCAAACAGGGACACTTTTGAATCTATTCCCGGTAGGTATGTCATTCACATATACCAGAAACAGCACTGGGCCTAGGACTGACACCTGTGGAAACCCGCTCGTCACAGGCGCCCACTCTGACACCTCGTTACATAAGAACATAAGAAAGAAGGAACACTGCAGCAGGCCTACTGGCCCATGCGAGGCAGGTCCAAGTCGCCTACCGGCTTAAGCCAATGCCCCAACCTAGTCAGGTCAGGTCACATTCTCTTAAGGAAGGAACACGGCAACTGACCTGGTAGCACAAGCTAGTCAGGTTTAACTCTCACCCACCTACACCCACTCATGTATTTATCTAACCTATTTTTAAAACTACACAACGTTTTAGCTTCTATAACTGTACTTAGGAGTTTGTTTCACTCATCCACAACTCTATTACCAAACCAGTGCTTTCCTATATCCTTCCTGAATCTGAATGTTTCCAACTTAAAACCATTGCTGCGAGTCCTGTCTAGGCTAGATATTTTCAGCACACTATTTACATCCCCTTTATTTATTCCTGTCTTCCATTTATACACCTCAATCATATCCCCCCTAATTCTACGTCTTTCTAGAGAGTGCAGATTCAGGGCCCTTAGTCTATCCTCATAGGGAAGATTTCTGATACATGGGATCATCTTTGTCATCCTACTTTGTATGTTTTCCAGAGCATTTATATCCATTCTGTAATACTGTGACTAGAACTGTGCAGCATAATCTAAATGAGGTCTTACCAAGGAAATATAGAGCTGAAGGACAACCTGAGGACTCCTATTATTTATGCTTCTTGATATGAAGCCAAGGATTCTGTTAGCTTTATTGCAAACACTTATATACTGTTGTCTTGGCTTCAGATTACTGCTAACCAGAACTCCTAAATCTTTTTCGGAATCCGCAATATTAAGATCTACATTATTTAGTTTATATGTGGCATGGTTATTTTCCTGTCCAACATTTAGAACTTTGCATTTGTCTATATTAAACTGCATCTGCCACTTCTCCGACCACTGCATCAGTCTTTTCAAATCATCCTGGAGTGCTCTAATGTCCTCCTCAAAATGAATTCGACGGCCTATTTTGGTGTCATCTGCAAACTTGCTTGTCACTTTTTATACCCTCATCAAAGTTGTTTATGTAAATTGTGAACAACAAGGGGCCCAACACTGACCCCTGTGGAACACCGCTCGTGACGCTTCCCCACTCTGATTTCTCCCCATTTCCATGTGCCTTAATTTTCCTCAATAGTCTCTGATGTGGGACCCTGTCAAAAGCTTTACTGAAGTCTATATACACAATATCATATTCATTACCATGATCTACCTCCTCAAATACCTTAGTGAAAAAAGTTAATAAATTCGTAAGGCAAGAACGCCCCTTTGTAAAACCATGCTGAGATTCGTTGATTAGTTTGTGTTTTTCAAGGTGGCTATGAACTGCCTCGGCAATTCATAAATTTTCCCACTATGGAGGTTAGGCTTATTGGTCTATAGTTTGAAGCTAAGGACATGTCACCTGCTTTGAAAATTGGTATCACATTTGCCATTTTCCACTTATCTGACACTATGCCAGTCTGTAGTGATATGTTGAAAAGATTAGCCAAAGGTTTGCTAAGCTCCTCTTTACATTCCTTTAGAACCCTTGCATACAGTTCATCAGGGCCTGGGGATTTGTTAGGTTTTAATTTATCTATTTGCCTAGGGACCATGTCACTTGTGACCCTAATCGTGCATAGTTTATCATCATCCTGTTCTACATAACTTATTATTTCTGGAATATCGCTAGTATCTTCCTGTGTAAAAACTGAGAGGAAGTATGTGTTAAAAATTCTACACATTTCCTTATCACTGTCTGTGAGCTGGCCCGAGTAACTTTTGAGTAGGCCTATCTTTTCCCTGATCTTACTTCTGTATACCTGAAAGAATCTTTTGGGTTAGTCTTCGATTCTCTTGCAACTTTAACCTCATAATCTCTTTTTGCTTTTCTTATTCCTTTTTTTATTTCTCTCTTTAACTGAATATATTTATTTCTTAATTGCTCCCTCTCCTCTTTTGATTTTCCTATATGTGCCTCTCTTTTGACCAATGAGATATTTTAATCAATTGTTCATCCATTTAGGATCATTTTTGTTTGATCTGATTTCTTTATTTGGAACTTAATTGTCAGAGCAACTAGAACTATGTCCTGGAAAACGTCATATCGGCAATCATCACCACCTACCTGACCCATAGTCAGGTCATTCCAGTTCAGCCCACTCAAGTAATTTTTCAGTCTTATGAAATCAGCCAAACGGAAGTGAGGGACAGAGACTTGATTGCCATTATTAGGGGAATTCCATGATATATTAAAACTGAGTGATTTGTGATCACTTTCCCCAAGCTCATCATTAACCTCAAGGTTATTAATTAGCGTTTCCCTGCTGGCAAGAACCAAGTCATGCAGGGTATTTCCTCTAGCTGGTTCTGTCACAAACTGTTTTAAAAAACAATCTTGAATCGTATCAATTAAGTCACTTGACTCTAAATTTTCTGTCAAACTGCTCCAGTCAATCTGTCTATAGTTGAAATCTCCCATTATCACAACATTTTCATATGTAGATCCCTTACGAATTTCATCCCATAGAAGTTTACCGCACTCCCTATCAAGATTTGGGGCCCTGTAAATCACTCCCAAAATTAGTTTTTCACGGCCCTCGAGAAGCTGTAACCAAACAGATTCAGTGGCTGTTGCTTCTAATTTTATATCTTGTCTAACACAACAATTTAAATTGTCTCTGAAGTGCATCGCTACTCCACCATCCTTCCTGTTGACCCTGTCAGTGTGGAATAATTTACAGCTTTGTATGTGACATTCAGAAGGCATCTCTCTGTCTTTCAGATTGAGCCAGGTCTCTGTTATAGCAATGATATCTATGTTTCCTGCCCTTGCAATTAATCTTAGCTCATCTATCTTATTTCTTACACTCCTGCTATTAGTATAGTAAACCTTAAGGGAGCTAGTCCCTTGCTGCCCTCTGCTTTCATACCATGACTCATTGTTGCCTCCCTGTCAGGTATTCTCTGATCCATTGCAGTACCTTTCCTGTTATGCATGCCTGATCCTCTAGCTTTTGTGCTAATTTTTTGTGAGAAACTGTGTCGAAAGCTTACATTCCAAGTAAATGCAATCTACCCCCCCCCCCTCTCTCTTTTATCTTACGACTGTTACCTTGTTATAAAACTCCAGTAGGTTTGTGAAACAGCTGATTGTCATGTATAAGCTTGCTCCTTTCTAGGTCCTCCACCACTTTCCTCCTGATAATCTTCTTTATAACCTTGCATACAATACATGTCACTGACACTGGTCTGTAGTTTAGTGTCTCATGTCTATTACCTTTCCCAAAAATTGGAATTACATTTGCCTTCTTCCATACTTCAGGTAGTTGCCAAGTTTCAGTGGATGTTACTGACACATATGGCATCTCTGCTCTCTTTCTAAGGACCCACGGAGGGATATTTTCAGGTCCCACCGCATTTGAGGCATGTAGTTCACTTAGCAGCGTCTTCACCTCCTCCTCGGATGTGTGTATCTCGTCTAGCACTTGTCGATGTAACCTTTGCTGGTGTATCCCACTATTCTGGCTATTGGAGTCCTTCCTGTCTCCACTGTAGATACTTCTTTAAATCTCACGTTGAGCTTCTGACATTCTTCTCGGGCGTTTCTTCCGAACTCCCCTCCATCCTTTCTCAGTTTGATTACCTGGTCCTTGACTGTTGTTTCCCTCCTGATGTGGCTTTGCAACAGCTTCGAGTCAGACTTGGCTTTCGATGTTATGTCGTTTTCGTACTGTCGCTGAGCCTCTCTCATCTGGGTATTTCTGTTTTTGGCTCTTCTACTAATTTCTTCATTGTCCTGGGTTCTTTGTCTTCTGTACTTTTTCCATTCACTAGCACACTTAATTTTTGCCTCCCTACACATTTGGGTAAATTAAGAACTCGTTTTGGTCTTCCCATTATTTTTGTTGCCGTTAGGAACAAACCTGTCTTCTGCCTCCTTGCATTTTGTTGTCACGTATCCCATCATCTCGTTTACTGATTTTCCTATCAATTCTCTTACCCACTGAACCTCTTGCAGGAAATTTCTCATGCATGTATAGCCCCCCCTTTTGTAGTTTGGTTTTTCCCGTCCTACTCTTGTTATCCTCTCTACTACTAACTCTACTAAGTATTCTAAGCTGAGAAATACGTGATCACTAGCTCCGAGGGGCCTGTCATATGTGATGTCCGAGATACTTAAGGTAAATACTAGGTCCAGTCTTGCTGGTTCATCCTCACCTCTTTTTCTGGTAGTGTCCCTAACATGTTGATGCATGAGGTTTTCCGGTACCACATCCATCATCTTCGCTCTCCATGTTTCGGGACCCCCATGTGGCTTCAGCTTTTCCCAATCAATCTCCTTGTGTGTGTGTGTGTGTGTGTGTGTGTGTGTGTGTGTGTGTGTTATGGGTGGGTGGGTTGGTGTTAATGTGTGTATGAGTTTGTGTAATCACTTGTATGTTGCTGCAGGGGTCGAATCTTAACTCCTGGTCCTGCTTTTCATGCCTCTTGCCAGACTTACTCCCTCCTAGCCTCGTGAGCCTTACCATGCCTGCTATTAAAGGTAAGTATACAGGTTACGTTAGCCACTTCTCCGAGGTCATTCCATTTTCCTACCACCCAGAAACACCCTCTCCCTGTCTACCCAATCTATTCCCTGAGAATACTGTATGTTGTTATAAAATCTTCTTTCGTTCTTTCATTGTCCAGTTTTGTTAAGTTCAATTCCATTTAGGTTCTCGTAGATCATACTTTTAACTCAGGAACTTGCCTTGT
>NC_069420.1:52660862-52703362 GCF_026875155.1 Cherax quadricarinatus | reverse complement strand
CCCACCATACATGGCGTGTGTAGCAGTGTACAAAGCGTACCCACCATACATGGCGTGTGTAGCACTGTACATAGCGTACCCACCATACATGGCGTGTGTAGCACTGTACATAGTATACTCACTATACATGGCGTGTGTAGCACTGTACATAGTATACTCACTATACATGGCGTGTGTAGCAGTGTACAAAGTATACTCACCATACATGGCGTGTGCAGCAGTGTACATAGCGTACCCACCATACATGGCGTGTGTAGCACTGTACATAGTATACTCACTACACATGGCGTGTTTAGCAATGTACATAGTGTACCCACCATACATGGCGTGTGTAGCAGTGTACATAGTGTACCCACCATACAAGGCGTATGTTGCAGTGTACATAGTGTACCCACCATACATGGCGTGTGTAGCAGTGTACATAGTGTACCCACCATACAGAGCGTGTGTTGCAGTGTACATAGTGTACCCACCATACAGAGCGTGTGTAGCAGTGTACATAGTGTACCCACAATACATGGTGTGTGTAGCAGTGTACATAGTACGCCTACCATACATAGCGTGTGTACCAGTGTACATAATGTACCCACCATACATGGCGTGTGTAACAGTGTGCAGAGTGTACCCACCATACATGGCGTGTGTAGCAGTGTACATAGTGTACCCACCATACATGGCGTGTGTAGCAGTGTACATAGTGTACCCACCATACATGGCGTGTGTAGGAGTGTACATAGTGTACCCACCATACATGGCGTGTGTAGGAGTGTACATAGTGTACCCACCACACATGGCGTGTGTACCAGTGTACATAGTGTACCCACCATACATGGCGTGTGTAGCAGTGTACATAGTGTACCCACCATACATGGCGTGTGTAGGAGTGTACATAGTGTACCCACCACACATGGCGTGTGTAGCAGTGTACATAGTGTACCCACCATACATGGCGTGTGTAGCAGTGTACATAGTGTACCCACCATACATGGCGTGTGTAGCAGTGTACATAGCGTACCCACCATACATGGCGTGTGTAGCAGTGTATATAGTGTACCCACCACACATGGCGTGTGGAGCAGTGTACATAGTGTACCCACCATACATGGCGTGTGTAGCAGTGTACATAGCGTACCCACCATACATGGCGTGTGTAGCAGTGTACATAGTGTACCCACCACACATGGCGTGTGGAGCAGTGTACATAGTGTACCCACCATACATGGCGTGTGTAGCAGTGTACATAGTGTACCCACCATACATGGCGTGTGTAGCAGTGTACATAGTGTACCCACCACACATGGCGTGTGTAGCAGTGTACATAGTGTACCCACCATACATGGCGTGTGTAGCAGTGTACATAGTGTATTCACCAAACATGGCGTGTGTAGCAGTGTACATAGTGTACCCACCATACATGGCGTGTGTAGCAGTGTACATAGTGTATTCACCAAACATGGCGTGTGTAGCAGTGTACATAGCGTACCCACCATACATGGCGTGTGTAGCAGTGTACATAGTGTATTCACCAAACATGGCTTGTGTAGCAGTGTACATAGTGTACCCACCATACAAGGCGTATGTTGCAGTGTACATATTGTACCCACCATACATGGCGTGTGTAGCAGTGTACATAGTGTACCAACCATACATGGCGTGTGTAGCAGTGTACATAGTGTACCAACCATACAAGGCGTATGTTGCAGTGTACATAGTGTACCCACCATACAAGGCGTATGTTGCAGAGTACATATTGTACCCACCATACATGGGGTGTGTATCAGTGTACATAGTGTACCCACCGTACAAGGGGTATGTTGCAGTGTACATAGTGTACCCACCATACATGGCGTGTGTAGCAGTGTACAAAGTGTACCAACCATACATGGCGTGTGTAGCAGTGTACCTAGTGTACCCACCATACAAGGCGTATGTAGCAGTGTACATAGTGTACCCACCATGCATGGCGTGTGTAGCAGTGTACATAGTGTACCCACCATACATGGCGTGTGTAGCAGTGTACATAGTGTACCCACCATACAAGGCGTATGTTGCAGTGTACATAGTGTACCCGCCATACGTGGCGTGTGTAGCAGTGTACATAGTGTACCCACCATACATGGCGTGTGTAGCAGTGTACATAGTATACCCACCATACATTGCGTGTGTAGCAGTGTACATAGCGTACCCACCATACATGGCGTGTGTAGCAGTGTACATAGTGTACCCACCATAAATGGCGTGTGTAGCAGTGTACATAGCGTACCCACCATACATGGCGTGTGTAGCAGTGTACATAGTGTACCCACCATACATGTCGTGTGTAACAGTGTACACAGTGTACCCACCATACATGACGTGTGTATCAGTGTACTTAGTATACTCACCATACATGGCGTGTGTAGCAGTGTACACAGCGTACCCACCATACATGGCGTGTATAGCAGTGTACATAGTGTGCCCGCCATACAGAGCGTGTGTAGCAGTGTACATAGCGTACCCACAATACATGGCGTGTGTAGTAGTGTACATAGTACACCTACCATACATAGCGTGTGTACCAGTGTACATAGTGCACCCACCATACATGGCGTGTGTAACAGTGTGCAGAGTGTACCCACTATACATGGCGTGTGCAGCAGTGTACATAGTGTACTCACCATACATGGCGTGTGTAGCACTGTACATAGTATACTCACCATACATAGCGTGTGTAGCAGTGTACATAGTGTACCCACCATACATAGTGTGTGTAGCAGTGTACATAGTGTACCCACCATACATAGTGTGTGTAGCAGTGTACCTAGTGTACCCTCCACAGGGTGTACATAGTGTATCCAAACAGTGTACAAAGTATATCCACCACACTGCGTACATAGTGTACCAGTCACACACCGTACATACTGTACCCACTACACGGAGTACGCAGAGTACCCACCACACAGTGTGCATAGTGTACCCACCACACAGTGCACATAGTGTACCCACCATATAGTGAACATAGTGCACTCACCACACAGTGTACCCACCACACTGTGTACCCACCACACAGTATGCATTATGTACCCACCACAGTGTACATTGTGTACCAACCACACAGTGTACATAGCCTACCCTCAACAGTTTATATAGTGTACCCACCACACAGTGTACCCACCACTCAGTGTGCATAATGTACCCACCACAGTGTACATAGTGTACCCACCACACACTATGCATAATGTACCCACCACAGTGTACATAGTGTACCCACCACACAGTATGCATAATGTACCCACCACAGTGTACATAGTGTACCCACCACACAGTGTACATAGCCTACCCTCAACAGTTTGTATAGTGTACGCACCAGTGCACGTAGTATACCCACCACACAGTGTATTTAGAGTGCCCACCACACAGTGTGCATAGTGTACTCGTCACAGTGTACATAGTGTGCACACTACAGTGTATATTATGTGCGCACCACACAATGTACATAAACACCGACCACACAGTGTACGTAGCGTGTCCACCACACAGTGTACAAAGTGTACCCACCACAGTGTACATAGTGCAACCAGAACAGTGTACATAGTGTACCCACCACACAGTGCACATAGTGTACCCACCACTCAGTGCACATAGTATACCCACCACACAGTGTACATAGTGCACATACCACACAGTGCACCCATCACAGTGCACATAGCGTACCAAACACACAGTGTACATACTGTACCCACCACACAGTGTACATAGTGCACATACCACACAGTGTACCCATCACAGTGTACATAGTGTACCCACCACATTGCACATAGTGTACCCAACACACAGTGTATATAGCGTACTCACCACACAGTGTACATAGAGTACCCACCACACAGTGTACATAGTGTACATACCACACAGTGTACCCATCACACAGTATGCACAGTGTACCCACCACACAGTTTACATAGTGTACTCACCAGTGTACATAGTGTACCCCAATACATGGCGTGTGTAGCAGTGTACATAGTGTACCCACCATACACTGCGTGTGTAGCAGTGTACATAGTGTACCCTCCATACATAGTGTGTGTAGCAGTTTACATAGTGTACCCACCATACATAGTGTGTGTAGCAGTGTACATAGTGTACCCACCATACATAGTGTGTGTAGCAGTGTACATAGTGTACCCACCATACATAGTGTGTGTAGCAGTGTACCTAGTGTACCCTCCACAGGGTGTACATAGTGTATCCAGTGTACAAAGTATATCCACCACACTGCGTACATAGTGTACCAGTCACACACCGTACATACTGTACCCACTACACAGAGTACACAGAGTACCCACCATACAGTGTGTATAGTGTTCCCACCACACAGTGTACCCACCACACAGTGTACATAGTGTACCCACCATACAGTGCACAAATTGTACCCTCCATACAGTGAACATAGAGCACTCACCACACAGTGTACCCACCACACAGTGTACCCTCCACACAGTGTACCCACCACACAGTATGCATAATGTACCCACCACAGTGTACATAGTGTACCCACCACACAGTATGCATAATGTACCCACCACATTGTGCATAGTGTACCCACCACACAGTGTACATAGTGTACATATCACACAGTGTACCCATCACACAGTATGCACAGTGTACCCACCACAGTGTACATAGTGTACCCTCCATACAGTGTACATAGTGTACCCTCCATACAGTGAACATAGTGTACTCACAACACAGTGTACATAGTGTACCCATCACACAGTGTACATAGTTTACCCTCAACAGTTTATATAGTGTACCCACCAGTGCACGTAGTGTACCCACCACACAGTGTATATAGAGTGCCCACCGCACAGTGTATATAGAGTGCCCACCGAACAGTGTGCATAGTGTACCCATCACACAGTGTACATAGTTTACCCTCAACAGTTTATATAGTGTACCCACCACAGTGCACGTAGTGTACCCAGCACACAGTGTACACAGTGTACTCACCACACAGTGTACATAGTGTACCCACCGCACAGTGTACATACTGTACATACCACACAGTGTACCCATCACAGTGTACAAAGTGTACCCACCACAGTGCACATAGTGTACCCAACACACAGTGTACATAGTGTACTCACCACACAGTGTACATAGTGTACCCACCACACAGTGTACATAGTGTACATATCACACAGTGTACCCATCACACAGTATGCACAGTGTACCCACCACAATGTACATAGTGTACCCTCCATACAGTGTACATAGTGTACCCTCCATACAGTGAACATAGTGTACTCACAACACAGTGTACATAGTGTACCCATCACACAGTGTACATAGTTTACCCTCAACAGTTTATATGGTGTACCCACCAGTGCACGTAGTGTTCCCACCACACAGTGTATATAGAGTGCCCACCACACAATGTGCATAGTGTACCCGCCACAGTGTACATAGTGTACAAACTACAGTGTATATAATGTGCGCACCACACAATGTACATAAACACCGACCACACAGTGTACGTAGCGTGTCCACTACACAGTGTACAAAGTTTACCCACCACAGTGTACATAGTGCAACCAAAACAGTGCACATAGTGTGCCCACCACACAGTGTACCCACCACACAGTGTACCCACCACACAGTGTGCATAGTGTACCCACCACACAGTGTGCATAGTGTACCCACCACACAGTGTATCCACCATACAGTGTGCATAGTGTACCACCTCACAGTGTACATAGTGTACCCACCACACAGTGCACCCACCACACAGTGTGCATATTGTACCCACCACACAGTGTGCATAGTTTACCCACCACACAGTGTGCATAGTGTACCCACCACACAGTGTGCATAGTGTACCCACCACACAGTGTACCCACCGCACAGTGTGCATAGTGTACCCACCACACAGTGTACTCACCACACAGTGTACATAGTGTACCCACCACACAGTGTACATATTGTACATATCACACAGTGTACATATTGTACATATCACACAGTGTACCCATCACACAGTATGCACAGTGTACCCACCACAGTGTACATAGTGTACCCTCCATACAGTGTACATAGTGTACCCTCCATACAGTGAACATAGTGTACCCTCCATACAGTGTACATAGTGTACCCTCCATACAGTGAACATAGTGTACTCACAACACAGTGTACATAGCGTACCCATCACACAGTGTACATAGTTTACCCTCAACAGTTTATATAGTGTACCCACCAGTGCACGTAGTGTACCCACCACACAGTGTATATAGAGTGCCCACCACACAATGTGCATAGTGTACCCTCCACAGTGTACATAGTGTACAAACTACACTGTATATAATGTGCGCACCACACAATGTACATAAACACCGACCACAACAGTGTACGTAGGTGTCCACTACACAGTGTACACAAGTTTACCACCACAGTGTACATAGTGCAACCAAAACAGTGCACATAGTGTGCCCACCACACAGTGTACCCACCACACAGTGTACCCACCACACAGTGTACCCACCACACAGTGTGCATAGTGTACCCACCACACAGTGTATCCACCACACAGTGTGCATAGTGTACCAACCTCACAGTGTACATAGTGTACCCACCACACAGTGTACCCACCACACAGTGTGCATATTGTACCCACCACACAGTGTGCATAGTTTACCCACCACACAGTGTGCATAGTGTACCCACCACACAGTGTGCATAGTGTACCCACCACACAGTGTACCCACCGCACAGTGTGCATAGTGTACCCACCACACAGTGTACTCACCACACTGTACATAGTGTACCAACCACACAGTGTACATAGTGTACATATCACACAGTGTACCCATCACACAGTGTGCATAGTGTACCCACCACACAGTGTGCATAGTGTACCCACCGCACAGTGTGCATAGTGTACCCACCACACAGTGTACCCACCACACAGTGTGCATAGTGTACCCACCACCCAGTGTACCCACCACACAGTGTGCATAGTGTACCCACCACACAGTGTACCCTCCACACAGTGTGCATAGTGTACCAACCACACAGTGTACCCACCACGCAGAGTACCCACCACACAGTGTACCCACCACACAGTGTGCATAGTGTACCCACCACACAGTGTGCATAGTGTACCCACCACACAGTGTACCCACCACACAGTGTGCATAGTGTACCCACCACACAGTGTATCACCACACAGTGTGCATAGTGTACCACACCCATCACAGTGTACATAGTGTACCCACCACACAGTGTACCCACCACACAGTGTGCATAGTGTACCCACCACACAGGGTGCATAGTGTACCCACCACACTGTGTGAATAGTGTACCCACCACACAGTGTGCATAGTGTACCCACCACACAGTGTGCATAGTGTACCCACCACACAGTGTGCATAGTGTACCCACCACACAGTGTACCCACCGCTCAGTGTGCATAGTGTACCCACCACACAGTGTACCCACCACACAGTGTGCATAATGTACCCACCAGCCAGTGTACCCACCACGCAGTGTACCCACCACACAGTGTACCCACCACACAGTGTGCATAGTGTACCCACCACACAGTGTACCCTCCACACAGTGTGCATAGTGTACCCACCACCCAGTGTACCCACCACGCAGTGTACCCACCACACAGTGTGCATAGTGTACCCACCACACAGTGTACTCACCACACAGTGTACATAGTGTACCCACCACACAGTGTACTCACCACACAGTGTACATAGTGTACCCACCACACAGTGTACATAGTGTACATATCACAAAGTGTACCCATCACACAGTATGCACAGTGTACCCACCACAGTGTACATAGTGTACCCTCCATACAGTGTACATAGTGTACCCTCCATACAGTGAACATAGTGTACTCACAACACAGTGTACATAGTGTACCCATCACACAGTGTACATAGTTTACCCTCAACAGTTTATATAGTGTACCCACCAGTGCACGTAGTGTACCCACCACACAGTGTATATAGAGTGCCCACCACACAATGTGCATAGTGTACCCGCCACAGTGTACATAGTGTACAAACTACAGTGTATATAATGTGCGCACCACACAATGTACATAAACACCGACCACACAGTGTACGTAGCGTGTCCACTACACAGTGTACAAAGTTTACCCACCACAGTGTACATAGTGCAACCAAAACAGTGCACATAGTGTGCCCACCACACAGTGTACCCACCACACAGTGTACCCACCACACAGTGTGCATAGTGTACCCACCACACAATGTGCATAGTGTACCCACCACACAGTGTATCCACCACACAGTGTGCATAGTGTACCCACCTCACAGTGTACATAGTGTACCCACCACACAGTGTGCATATTGTACCCACCACACAGTGTGCATAGTTTACCCACCACACAGTGTGCATAGTGTACCCACCACACAGTGTGCATAGTTTACCCACCACACAGTGTACCCACCGCACAGTGTGCATAGTGTACCCACCACACAGTGTACATAGTGTACCCACCACACAGTGTACATAGTGTACATATCACACAGTGTACCCATCACACAGTGTGCATAGTGTACCCACCACACAGTGTGCATAGTGTACCCACCACACAGTGTACCCACCGCACAGTGTGCATAGTGTACCCACCACACAGTGTACCCACCACACAGTGTGCATAGTGTACCCACCACCCAGTGTACCCACCACACAGTGTGCATAGTGTACCCACCACACAGTGTACCCTCCACACAGTGTGCATAGTGTACCAACCACACAGTGTACCCACCACGCAGTGTACCCACCACACAGTGTACCCACCACACAGTGTGCATAGTGTACCCACCACACAGTGTGCATAGTGTACCCACCACACAGTGTACCCACCACACAGTGTGCATAGTGTACCCACCAAACAGTGTATCCACCACACAGTGTGCATAGTGTACCCACCTCACAGTGTACATAGTGTATCCACCACACAGTGTACCCACCACACAGTGTGCATAGTGTACCCACCACACAGGGTGCATAGTGTACCCACCACACAGTGTGAATAGTGTACCCACCACACAGTGTGCATAGTGTACCCACCATACAGTGTGCATAGTGTACCCACCACACAGTGTGCATAGTGTACCCACCACACAGTGTACCCACCGCACAGTGTGCATAGTGTACCCACCACACAGTGTACCCACCACACAGTGTGCATAATGTACCCACCAGCCAGTGTACCCACCACGCAGTGTACCCACCACACAGTGTACCCACCACACAGTGTGCATAGTGTACCCACCACACAGTGTACCCTCCACACAGTGTGCATAGTGTACCCACCACCCAGTGTACCCACCACGCAGTGTACCCACCACACAGTGTGCATAGTGTACCCACCACACAGTGTACCCTCCACACAGTGTGCATAGTGTACCAACCACACAGTGTACCCACCACGCAGTGTACCCACCACACAGTGTACCCACCACACAGTGTGTATAGTGTACCCACCACACAGTGTGCATAGTGTACCCACCACACAGTGTGCATAGTGTACCCACCACCCAGTGTAACCACCACGCAGTGTACCCACCACACAGTGTTCCCACCACTCAGTGTGCATAGTGTACCCACCACACAGTGTACCCACCACACAGTGTGCATAGTGTACCCACCACTCAGTGTACCCACCACACAGTGTACCCACCACACAGTGTGCACAGTGTACCCACCACACAGTGTATCCACCACACAGTGTGCATAGTGTACCCACCTCACAGTGTACATAGTGTACCCACCACACAGTGTACCCACCACACAGTGTGCATAGTGTACCCACCACACAGTGTGCATTGTGTACCCACCACACAGTGTGAATAGTGTACCCACCACACAGTGTGCATAGTGTACCCACCACACTGTGCATAGTGTACCCACCACACAGTGTGCATAGTGTACCCACCACACAGTGTACCCACCGCACAGTGTGCATAGTGTACCCACCACACAGTGTACCCACCACACAGTGTGCATAGTGTACCCACCACCCAGTGTAACCACCACGCAGTGTACCCACCACACAGTGTACCCACCACACAGTGTGCATAGTGTACCCACCACACAGTGTACCCACCACACAGTGTACCCACCACACAGTGTACCCACCACACAGTGTGCATAGTGTACCCACCACACAGTGTACCCACCACACAGTGTGCATAGTGTACCTACCACACAGTGTACCCACCACACAGTGTGCATAGTGTACCCACCACACAGTGTACCCAGCACACAGTGTGCATAGTGTACCCACCACACAGTGTACGCACCACACAGTGTGCATAGTGTACCCACTACACAATGTGCATAGTGTACCCACCACACAGTGTGCATAGTGTACCCACCACATAGTGTACCCACCACACAGTGTATCCACCACATAGTGTACCCACCACACAGTGTATCCACCACATAGTGTACCCACCACACAGTGTGCATAGTGTACCCACCACGCAGTGTACCCACCACACAGTGTACCCACATTTATAGAATGGTCACAGATATTAGTAGACATTCTTCATTTGTTCGCCGTCCCTGTTTGCTCCGTCCCTTCTCTCTTCGCCTACATTCGCTCTTGTCTTCCCTTCAGTTACTGCCTTTATACATTCATTTAGCATCTCACTTTTCCCTACCTCCCTGGGAAGTTCCGGCTGTTCGAGTCTGTTTTTTCTCACTCCCTTGCTCGATAGCCCAGCTGCCTATGGTGGCTTCCCGCTCTCTTTTTCTTGACCACATCCACTCTCATTCTCATGCCATCGCAGTGTACACAGATGGCTCTCAATCTTCAGACGGCGTCGGATTCGCAGCAGTGTTTCCGGACGGCGTCGTGCGAGGGCATTTACTATCTTTGGCTAGCATTTTTTACTGGTGAATTGTATGTCATTCTTGCAGCACTTATTCGTATCGCATTTATGCCTGTGTCATCATTTGTGGTTGTCTCAGACTCCCTTAGTGCTCTACAGGCTATACGAAAATTTGATACACTTCACCCCTTAGTTCTCCGTATCCAACTTTGGCTACGCTGTATCTCTACCATGCATAAAGATATTGGGCCCCTGGTCATGTTGACGTACAGGGTAATGAACAGGCAGACACTGCTGCGCGGTCAGCAGTACATGACCTACCAATTTCATATAGAGGTGTTCCATTTCCTGACTATTTTGCTGTAATAGCTACCCACCTTCACACCCGTTGGCAATAACGTTGGTCTGCTCTGCTCAATAACAAACTTTGTTTTATTAAACCGAGCATAGGTTACTGGCCGTCTTGCCACCAGTATCGAGGTTGGGAGACTACTCTCTCCCGCCTTCGCATTGGCCATACTCGTCTTACTCATGGATATCTCATGGAGAGGCGCCCTGCTCCTCTCTGTGAGAATTGTCAGGTTCCATTATCAGTCAGCCACATTCTATTGGACTGCCCACTTTATCAACGAGGACGCAGAATTTACCTCCGTCGTCATCTTCGCTCTGCTGCTCTCTCTTTACCTTCCCTTCTCGCTGATGGACCCACCTTTCATCCAGACTCTCTCATTGACTTTTTGACAACAACTGACTTACTCCACAAACTCTGATACCTTCAGCCCTTTCTACCTCAATCTCTTGCTACCCTCTACCCTGCACTATCCCCTGCCCCACTGTTTTCTGTAACCTACTAATCATCCCTCCCCCCTTATGCCATCCAATACCCTCGCTTCCTTCCCTACCCTGCAGCCCTGTATATAGCCCTTGTGGCTTAGCGCTTCTTTTTGATTATAATGATAATATCCAGATGGCTTCTTATATTATCAGCTATAATTGACTCTAGTAATTAGCCTACAATTGAGGTTAGGCATCACACTATATTTTTCACTTCACGTGTCTGAGACACAATCAAATCAGATTAATTAAGTCTCGGCTCACACAAATGCTTCTCCCAACACCATAATTAACAGCTGCTAACTACTGATAGAACATGGAACGTTCAATGTAAATACGAAGCGAAGCTCATAACGAAGTTAATACCAAAGAATGTTAAATGCAGTTTTAAAGTTCAATGCAGAGTGATATAAAATAATGTTTATAACAAAGTTAATACAAATGAATGATAAATACAAATTCGAAATACCTTTACAGAAAGTAGATCGTTCATTTCTTCATCCATTTGTATTTTCCGTATATGGGTATAATAATATTTATGGATAAACAGATTGATCATATTGTTGACTGATTTTCACCAATCTCTTTTCCACCTGTTAGGTAAGACACATATGCAACAGTTAGGTATTTTTATTTCGAAACGTTTCGCCTACACAGTAGGCTTCTTCAGTCGAGTACAGAAAAGTTGATAGAAGCAGGAGAGACTTGAAGACGATATAATCAGTCCATCACCCTTAAAGTTTTGAGGTGGTCAGTCCCTCAGTCTGGAGAAGAAACTCTATTCCACCTAAAATATCTCTCCCAAGAAACTTTTCACTATTTCATCAGTCCATTGTTTCACCATTTCTTTCACATCACCATCATTAAGGTTTGTCTGCATCCACCTCGCCACTTTCTCGTAGTTCCCACCATTATATTTACCTTCCTTCCACAATTTTCATAACCATGTACTTAAGTTCTATAAAAACCTCTGGGGAAAGATCACTAACGACTAAACAATCCTTTAAATCTCTCATATTCTTCAAAACAATCCATTAACATTTTCACATTCTTCCCAACAATCCTTGAAATCTCTCATATTCTTCCCAACAATCCTTGAAATCTCTCATATTCTTCCCAACAATCCTTGAAATCTCTCATATTCTTCACAATAATCCTAGAAATCTCTCATATTTTTCCCAACAATCCTTGAAATCTCTCATATTCTTCCCAACAATCCTTGAAATCTCTCATATTCTTCCCAACAATCCTTGAAATCTCTCATATTCTTCCCAACAATCCTTGAAATCTCTCACATTCTTCCCAACAATCCTTGAAATCTCTCACATTCTTCCCAACAATCCTTGAAATCTCTCATATTCTTCCCAACAATCCTAGAAATCTCTCATATTCTTCCAACAATCCTTGAAATCTCTCATATTCTTCCCAACAATCCTTGAAATCTCTCATATTCTTCCCAACAATCCTTGAAATCTCTCACATTCTTCCCAACAATCCTTGAAATCTCTCACATTCTTCCCAACAATCCTTGAAATCTCTCACATTCTTCCCAACAATCCTTGAAATCTCTCACATTCTTCCCAACAATCCTTGAAATCTCTCACATTCTTCCCAACAATCCTTGAAATCTCTCACATTCTTCCCAACAATCCTTGAAATCTCTCACATTCTTCCCAACAATCCTTGAAATCTCTCACATTCTTCCCAACAATCCTTGAAATCTCTCACATTCTTCCCAACAATCCTAGAAATCTCTCATATTCTTCCCAACAATCCTTGAAATCTCTCATATTCTTCCCAACAATCCTTGAAATCTCTCATATTCTTCCCAACAATCCTTGAAATCTCTCACATTCTTCCCAACAATCCTTGAAATCTCTCACATTCTTCCCAACAATCCTTGAAATCTCTCACATTCTTCCCAACAATCCTTGAAATCTCTCACATTCTTCCCAACAATCCTTGAAATCTCTCACATTCTTCCCAACAATCCTTGAAATCTCCACATTCTTCCCAACAATCCTTGAAATCTCTCACATTCTTCCCAACAATCCTTGAAATCTCTCACATTCTTCCCAACAATCCTTGAAATCTCTCATATTCTTCCCAACAATCCTTGAAATCTCTCACATTCTTCCCAACAATCCTTGAAATCTCTCATATTCTTCCCAACAATCCTTGAAATCTCTCATATTCTTCCCAACAATCCTTGAAATCTCTCATATTTTTCCCAACAATCCTTGAAATCTCTCATATTCTTCCCAACAATCCTTGAAATCTCTCATATTCTTCCCAACAATCCTTGAAATCTCTCACATTCTTCCCAACAATCCTTGAAATCTCTCATATTCTTCCCAACAATCCTTGAAATCTCTCATATTCTTCCCAACAATCCTTGAAATCTCTCATATTCTTCCCAACAATCCTTGAAATCTCTCATATTCTTCCCAACAATCCTTGAAATCTCTCATATTCTTCCCAACAATCCTTGAAATCTCTCATATTCTTCACAATAATCCTAGAAATCTCTCATATTTTTCCCAACAATCCTTGAAATCTTTCATATTCTTCCCAACAATCATTTAACTCTCTCATACTCTTAAAATCAGTCCTTTAAATCTCTTATATGTTGAGTGTGTACACTCAAAACTTATATGTTGAGTGTGTACACTCAACACTTATATGTTGAGTGTGTACACTCAACACTTATATGTTGAGTGTGTACACTCAACACTTATATGTTGAGTGTGTACACTCAACACTTACGAGTGACTGTACTCAACGTAAAACTCAAACATTACCCATTTGCAGAAAGGTATTAAATTATTATGAAAAACAAGAAACGTTAAACCTGTACAATTCCTATGGGACTGGAAGGTAATCAAACATGATCAGAATGAAGAAAGGGTTGCTCTAGTTCCTTGGACTGTGAACGTATCTCCTGAACCTAGGAAGCTGCTAAAACATATTCAACAATCACCACAGCTGGTGTCGACACACTGTTCATATATTCCAGAACAAGATGGAGGCTGGTGTTTATGTCTCATCAGTAATCATGCTTTGTTCCAGCGAACTAAAAGGTGTAAACAAAAGAAGATATTACAGAAATCAACATTTTACCATAAACTTCTGTCCCCTCAAAAAATCACAGATGTAGAAATGTAAGTGTCACTATGTAACTGGATGCATTTTGTACCCTTATAACTGTTGAGTTTGAACAGCTAGTCAGTATGGATCAGAGTGTTACTAATTGTTGAGGTGGTAAGGTCGGTGTTTTACTTCTGAGTTTTCAAATGAGCAGAGACAGAATAACAGTCCTTAGCTGTGTGAAAAAAAAAATGTGTTTCGCATTTATTTATTTTGTTCCTTTTCTCCAGATGTTGGCTAAAGAACCTGAGAAGTTCCGGCCGCTGGTGGAGGAGTCGCTGCGTCGACAGGTGGCCGCTATTAACAAGCTAGCTGATGCTGGACTCTTCTTCTGGGACTATGGAAATGCCTTCCTGCTGGAGGCGCGCCGTGCTGGGGCTGACGTGGGTTGCGCGAAGGGAGGAGACGAGATCAAGTTCCGGTATCCAAGTTATGTCCAGGATATTATGGGGTAATTACGTAGCTTTTCCTATGTCCACCAACATCCACGTGACCACAACTTGATGCATTTCGGCCGCGAGAAAGATTTCACCAAATTTCATAACCCAAATCCCGTCTGTCTCAGTGCACGCGATTGCAATAGTGAAGAGCACAGCGTAAGTTGTTGAAACATTTGCATATCATCATGTGGAAATATATCCAGATTTCTTTAACAAAAAAATTTAAATTAGGACACAGCCCAAATTTAATTCCAACTTTTCAGTGAGAACAAAAAATTCTATTTCCATTTTTCCAGTTACAAAAATAGATAATTGGAACCTACTCAGGCCAAAATTAATCCAAAAATTTTCCAGATAAGACTGACCAGCTTTTAAGAAAATAAGTAAAGCAATTAAATAATTATATAAGAAATAGTAGTAGGTTGGTAGACAGCAACCACCCAGGGAGGTACTACCGTCCTGTGGTAGTAGGTTGGTAGACAGCAACCACCCAGGGAAGTACTACCGTCCTGTGGGAGTAGGTTGGTAGACAGCAACCACCCAGGGAAGTACTACCGTCCTGTGGTAGTAGGTTGGTAGACAGCAACCACCCAGGGAAGTACTACCGTCCTGTGGTAGTAGGTTGGTAGACAGCAACCACCCAGGGAAGTACTACCGTCCTGCCAGATGACTGTGAAACAGAAACCTGTAACTGTTTTGCATGATGGTAGGATTGCTGGTTTCTTTTTCTGTCTCATAAACACGCTAGATAACAGGGATATCTTGCTACTCCTACTTAAACTTTGGTCACACTTCACAGACACGCACATGCATATATATATATACATACATCTAGGTTTTTCTCCTCTTTCTAAATAGTTCTTGTTCTTTTTTATTTCTTCTATTGTCCATGGGGAAGTGGAAAAGAATCTTTCCTCCGTAAGCCATGCGTGTCGTATGAGGCGACTAAAATGCCGGGAGCAATGGGCTGGTAACCCCTTCTCCTGTAGACATTTACTAAAAAAGTTTCGGGCCACCCTGCCTTGGTGGGAATCGGCCAGTGTGATAATAATAATAAGAAATAGCAATAATTAAGAAAATAGGTTTAATGTAATCTCCGTGAACATAACATACAAATTCTTAACAATGTTCACGAGGGAACACAGATGTTATAGACGCAAAAGAACATTTAGTCTAGGACAGGCATTGTGAATTATTTATCATGATAAGAGATATTGACCAATTACTTCACAGTAAACACTGTGATTAATATAACTTGTTTACGATAACTTGTAAAGTAAAAGGACACAAGTGCAACTAATGTGACATTTATTGTGGCAACGTTTCGCTCTCCAGGAGCTTTATCAAGCCATTACAAACAATACATGGACACAGAGGGTATATAAAGGCTCAGAGTGAGGTGAATACTAGTGAGGTAACATTTCGATGTTCACTAGTAGTAGTAGTAGTAGTAGTAGTAGTAGTAGTAGTAGTGGTAGTGACAAAAGTAATACAGTATGGTAGAGCAATTAATTCGTATTACACCTCACTCTGAGCCTTTATATACCCTCTGTGTCCAAGTATTGTTTGTAATGCCTTGATAAAGCTCCTGGAGAGCGAAACGTTGCCACAATAAATGTTACATTAGTTGCACTTGTGTCCTTTTACTTTACATATTGTCGGTAATTCTACCAACTTTATTACGATAACTTGCTCAATACAACATTAAAAGATTACTTAGTTTGAAGATAACACGTCAGCACTGAAAGATAACACGTCAGCACTGGAAGATAACACGTCAGCACTGAAAGATAACACGTCAGCACTGAAAGATAACATGTCAGCACTGAAAGATAACACGTCAGCACTGGAAGATAACATGTCAGCACTGGAAGATAACACGTCAGCACTGGAAGATAACACGTCAGCACTGGAAGATAACACGTCAGCACTGAAAGATAACACGTCAGCACTGGAAGATAACATGTCAGCACTGAAAGATAACACGTCAGTACTGGAAGATAACATGTCAGCACTGGAAGATAACACGTCAGCACTGGAAGATAACACGTTAGCACTGGAAGATAACACGTCAGCACTGAAAGATAACACGTCAGCACTGGAAGATAACATGTCAGCACTGAAAGATAACACGTCAGCACTGGAAGATAACACGTCAGCACTGAAAGATAACACGTCAGCACTGGAAGATAACACGTCAGCACTGAAAGATAACACGTCAGCACTGGAAGATAACATGTCAGCACTGAAAGATAACACGTCAGCACTGGAAGATAACACGTCAGCATTGAAAGATAACACGTCAGCACTGAAAGATAACATGTCAGCACTGAAAGATAACACGTCAGCACTGGAAGATAACATGTCAGCACTGAAAGATAACACGTCAGCACTGGAAGATAACACGTCAGCACTGAAAGATAACACGTCAGCACTGGAAGATAACATGTCAGCACTGAAAGATAACACGTCAGCACTGGAAGATAACATGTCAGCACTGAAAGATAACACGTCAGCACTGGAAGATAACATGTCAGCACTAAAAGATAACACGTCAGCACTGGAAGATAACATGTCAGCACTGAAAGATAACACGTCAGCACTGGAAGATAACACGTCAGCACTGAAAGATAACACGTCAGCACTGAAAGATAACACGTCAGCACTGGAAGATAACATGTCAGCACTGAAAGATAACACGTCAGCACTGAAAGATAACACGTCAGCACTGGAAGATAACATGTCAGCACTGAAAGATAACACGTCAGCACTGGAAGATAACACGTCAGCACTGGAAGATAACACGTCAGCACTGGAAGATAACACGTCAGCAATGGAAGATAACACGTCAGCACTGGAAGATTACCACAAGATGCATTTTCCAGTTACTGCGCAGAGTCCAATAAAACTGAGGCCTACGTACACAGCCTATAACGATTAAACGTTCCGGTCATTTCATAAGATGAGTAAGTCGTTCAAAATTGATGCCGTTCACAAATATATTTTAGTCAAAGAGCTAAACCCTGAGAGTTATATAATGCCTGTGGAATAGAAGACATTAAATATCGATCCAAAGGGATGATAAGTCCAGTTCCTTGAATCAAGAGCCCCTTTCAAGCATCAGTTTATAATATTGTAACAAGGTGAAAAAAAAACTATACCTTTTCGAGACTAAAATTGGCGAAAATGGCTTCTTAAATATCAATTTAATTTATTAAATAATGATAATAACTTTTATTTAATAACTAAAGATTAATTCTTCTAACTACCTTCAAAATATTTCTGACGATACAGTCTATAATAAATAAGATAAACCCATTAGTTTAGTTCGAGTTGTTACAGTTTTGGAAATCTGCTGAAGTTATTAACTAATTAGTATGCGTTGAATTGAGTTCACTTACGGGAGAATTTCTTTACTCTCGGGTTTTATTAAAACGCAGATTATCACATATTTTGACCTGTTTAAATTCCAATTTGGTAATTTTGCTAAGCAAATTGTTTCCATTTTGACAGGTCGAATCGTTTTTTTTTTTTAATTCAAAATCAAATATTTTTATCTTACAAGATTATAGAAAAAGTGAGAAAAAGATAAATTCGTGTATTTAAGACTTTTTAAGTTTAACGAGGCTTGACATTTCTGTCTTGTGAACATTCTCATAATTTTATCCTTGTTAGGTAAGACACATATGCAACAGTTAGGTATCTTTATTTCGAAACGTTTCGCCTACACAGTAGGCTTCTTCAGTCGAGTACAGAAAAGTTGATAGAAGCAGAAGATACTTGAAGACGATGTAATCAGTCCATCACCCTTAAAGTTTTGAGGTGGTCAGTCCCTCAGTCTGGAGAAGAGCATTGTTCCATAGTATGAAACAATATGGAGTTGAAGTGACAGAATGGGGCCTTATATAGTGCCAGGAGGTGAGACGTAGGTTGCTTTGGGAGGGCAGGTCCCTCTCAAACCCAGCCGTTCTCACTAGTAGAGGTTGTCGAAGTTGATGGTCTGTACCAAGATACCCTTGTGTTGCAGTGTCTGACAGAATGAACATTAAAATGGTATAAAATACCGACAGGTTGATAGGTAAGACACATATGCAACAGTTAGGTATCTTTATTATGAAACGTTTCGCCTACACAGTAGGCTTCTTCAGTCGAGTACAGAAAAGTTGATAGAAGCAGAAGATACTTGAAGACGATGTAATCAGTCCATCACCCTTAAAGTTTTGAGGTGGTCAGTCCCTCAGTCTGGAGAAGAGCATTGTTCCGTAGTCTGAAACAATATGGAGTTGAAGTGACAGGATGGAGCCTTTATATAGTGCCAGGAGGTGAGACGTAGGTTGCTTTGGGAGGGCAGGTCCCTCTCAAACCCAGCCGTTCTCACTAGTAGAGGTCTATCACTTCAACTTCATATTGTTTCAGTCAACGGAACAATGCTCTTCTCCAGACTGAGGGACTGACCACCTCAAAACTTTAAGGGTGATGGACTGATTACATCGTCTTCAAGTATCTTCTGCTTCTATCAACTTTTCTGTACTCGACTGAAGAAGCCTACTGTGTAGGCGAAACGTTTCATAATAAAGATACCTAACTGTTGCATATGTGTCTTACCTAACAACCTGTCGGTATTTTATACCATTTTAATGTTCAATTTTATCCTTATTACTCGAGAAATCCGTATTTCCAGATTTCCAAGACTGATTTACAGTAATATATCTTTTGCAACATTCAGATAAATATTTACATGTGTTCTGTGCACAATGTTATATAGGATATTACGAAATATTGAAGATAGGCTTATTTGATAGGCATAATATTTCTAACTAGTGTGAAAAGAGAACCCACAGTAATGGATTCAAATTAGATAAGTTTAGATTTAGAGTAGATAGGAAAGTATTAATTTGGAAATAGGGTAGTTGATGAGTGGAACAATCTGCCTAGGAGGGTTACTGAAGCTAAAACTTTGGGTAGTTTCAAGTTTAGGTTGGATAAATGCATGATTGAGAGGAGTTGGATTTGAGTGGGACTTGCATATGAGTAAATGGATTTGTCAGAGCACTGAAAGTGGGTTGGATAATTATTCTGTTAGTGGGATGAACTTGTGAAAGACTTACCCAGTATGGGCCAACAGGTCTATTGCAGTGTTCCTCCTTTCTTTTGTTCTTATGTGTACTACTGTAATTTGCTTTGCAGCAGGTGAGAGGCTCTTGATCCAAAGAACTGGATGTATCATTCTCTTGCTTGTGCCCATTTTGAAGGTCTCTCATTCCACAGGAACAATATAACCCATATAAGTTTAGCACTTTTCTCAGATTAAAATATAAAACATTGATATTCATCAATTATCCATGGCTGAATCATCGTATGAAATGGATGGAACGGTTCATCATTTTAGGCTGTGTTGGTACAAATTGTGATGGAGTCTGTTGCAGTAACCTGAAACTGCATCTTCTGGTCAACTTTAAGAGGCACGTAAGTTGCCCGTTTCGTAATAAAATATTTTTCGACTATAATCTATAATCTATTCATCGTATAATTTAAATCTTTGTTGCAGTTGCAGTCTGCAACATAATTACCATCTGCAACACAATTGTCCTCAAAGATTTGTTAAGTTATACCATGAATTAAGGAAAGATCCTGGACTTCACCTTACGAAACAGACAAAGCAAGTGTAATAGTAATTATGGACAAGGTAGATTATAGTGGAACAATGAACGTGATATTAGCAGACGGTGGAACTTACGTGCCTCGTAAATTTTTAGTGCTGATGTGTTTTTATCATAGCAAACAATCTGTTGATGTTAGAGTTTGTAAGTTAGTAAGAGCCAGTTTTATTAATCTAATTGTTTTCTGAGAAATCATTGGAGAATGTCTCAGAAATAAGTGGTAGAGTTTGAATTAATTTAGTTATCTTAGGTTAAATCATGTTAATGGTGGTTAATATGTCTATAACGTCTATGTTGTTCAAGGCTACTGTTAAAAAACATGACGTTACGTAAACAAAGTTTGAATAAAACATACAGAATTTACTTGGTTTGTTTATGAAAAGTTTGGATTGATTTTGGCTTTTGTACTTCTGATATTTTTCTGAAGAAGCTGAATGAATGAAATATATTTTTCCAAACCATTTTTTCTGAGAGTTGCATCTTTTTCACTTCAATTATTCCATGTTGATACCTTAATAATGCATCTTCTGAGCATCTTGGTACTTGATGTACTTGTGTATTTTAGGATATTGGTTTCTTTGTAAGTTTTGAATTAGATTTTGACTGTATATGCCCTAAGTTAACATCAAATTGAAGAGATCTGAATATTAGTTTTCATGTGATAATTTGTAAATGCCTTTGATAAATCCCTTAAAATCTAATATATAACCGCATCATCAACTTCCGCCACACTCTGCACTATTCCAGTCACATGCTTGGAGGCACAGAGGGGGACCGGAGCGATGGTTCACGGGAATATCTTTCTCTAGTTCATTTCATTAAATTTCTGAGGAATCTCTACACCCTTAAGAGCCATACTAGGCCGATATTGTATTTTATAAGCATGTATGTTGCGTTATGTCTGAGAAGGAACGCTGATGCTGAGTGATTGATCAAAAGAGTGTATAACCCCTCGCTATATTGTGTCTATGTCTTGCAGGGACATCTTCTCCCTGGGCTTTGGTCCCTTCAGGTGGGTGTGCACGTCAGGTGATCCTCAGGACCTGCAGAAGACAGACGAATTAGCCTGCACCATCCTGAAGGCCATCTGTAACGGTGAGTGAGAGACAGAGAGGGAGAGAGACAGACAGAGACGGACAGAGACGGACAGAGACAGACAGACAGACAGACAGGCGGGCAGACAGATAGACAGGCGGACAGACAGACAGATAGACAGACAGTGAGTGAGAGCACTCAAGTAGTCTGGTTACACGTGAGTAATACACATGGGCAACATTTACGTATTTTTATTTCCGAAATGTTTCGCCTACACAGTAGATAACACTGTCCAGCGTCCTCTGTACCAAGGACTCTTGTCTCTGCCGTCAGCTTCAACGATGACGAAGTCAACAAGATCATCACCATTTCGGCTATAAACTTTCTCAATGACCGTGACTTCGAAGTAGCTCATTACCTCTGCGTTTAAGCCAAGAAATCGGTGTTCGTAAAGAAGCTCGATCATGAAGTCACCAACAAATCAACTAACTACCTGCAACGACTTACTGAAGAGAAAAGTGACTGGGGCCATCTTTGAATCCATTAAAAATCCCACTACCATCTCTATAATCTGGGTCATCGCCGAAATCTCAATGGTATTTCAGGTAATCAGTGAAAGTCTACGCATCTCATATCACTTTAATCTGAAGACCATAGACAGTGAGAGGCTCCACCACATTCCCTAATGTTGGAACTGCTGTGTATATACCCACCAAGAACTGCTCTTTGAAGGGAAAGAAATGCTGCTTCACTGCGGCAGTGAAGGACACTCTAAGCACTGCATTTTACCCTCACAGCAGATATGTATCTACTGACAAACTGATCATCACACTCTTGCTCTCTCAGGAAGGAAATCATTAATAAAATGAGTTCGAGACCCCGAATTACGCTGCTGCAGTTACTAGACTTCAAGACGACACTCAAGGAATTTTCCTAATTTCCCAACATCTTACATCTGCTACAAAACTTCATTCCTACAATGGCAGGCGGCGATACCAAGATTATGTACTGCATGATGTATGACCACATGAAAAACACCGCTTTTCCTGGAATCTTCAATTACACAATCAATCAACTCCTTCGCCTCACCTACCTTCCAGACTTCAATTTTCCTGTCGCTGCACCATCAGCAGAAGTACTAAAAATCTCTTCTGACATTGATGGCATCATCATCCCATTAACTCCTCCAACCACAGCCAGCCAGTCCACTCCTTACCTACTATCCGCTCAAGCCACTACGCTTATTCAAGCTGCCATCCGTTCAAGCCACTACGCCTATTCAACCTGCCATCTATTTCATACCCATTCCAACTCCACCTGAGGATTAAAACTCCTCCACTTCTGAAGAAGAAATGAAAATAAACGACCACACCCCCGACCTAACCTTGAAAAATCTACTACTCTACATTTCACCTTCGTAGAGGCACCAAGTTTACAAGGCGCTTCACCCTCGACTCTGCAATGAAACTACCGAAGACACTTCTATTGTCCCATATATGTTCGCATTGTAAGTCCAAAATTATGTGAGTCGGTTAATAGAGGACTTTGACAATTTTCCAAGACGGATCATTCGAATTATTAAGAGTAAAGTGAAATTCACCTGAACTCGTGTGCCTGCCTGCTGTCTCCAGCCTGCCTGCTGTCTCCAGCCTGCCTGCTGTCTCCAGCCTGCCTGCTGTCTCCAGCCTGCCTGCTGTCTCCACCTGCCTGCTGTCTCCAGCCTGCCTGCTGTCTCCAGCCTGCCTGCTGTCTCCAGCCTGCCTGCTGTCTCCAGCCTGCCTGCTGTCTCCAGCCTGCCTGCTGTCTCCAGCCTGCCTGCTGTCTCCAGCCTGCCTGCTGTCTCCAGCCTGACTGCTGTCTCCAGCCTGACTGCTGTCTCCAGCCTGACTGCTGTCTCCAGCCTGCCTGCTGTCTCCAGCCTGCCTGCTGTCTCCAGCCTGCCTGCTGTCTCCAGCCTGCCTGCTGTCTCCAGCCTGACTGCTGTCTCCAGCCTGACTGCTGTCTCCAGCCTGATTGCTGTCTCCAGCCTGACTGCTGTCTCCAGCCTGACTGCTGTCTCCAGCCTGACTGCTGTCTCCAGCCTGACTGCTGTCTCCAGCCTGACTGCTGTCTCCAGCCTGACTGCTGTCTCCAGCCTACTTGCTATGTCCAGCCTGCCTGCTGTCTCCAGTCTGACTGCTGTCTCCAGCCTGACTGCTGTCTCCAGCCTGCCTGCTGTCCCCAGCCTACCTGCTGTCTCCAGCCTGCCTGCTGTCTCCAGTCTGACTGCTGTCTCCAGCCTGCCTGCTGTCTCCAGCCTGACTGCTGTCTCCAGCCTGACTGCTGTCTCCAGCCTACTTGCTATGTCCAGCCTGCCTGCTGTCTCCAGTCTGACTGCTGTCTCCAGCCTGCCTGCTGTCTCCAGCCTGACTGCTGTCTCCAGCCTGCCTGCTGTCCCCAGCCTACCTGCTGTCCCCAGCCTGACCGCTGCTACCATTAACCATCAAGCGCTCTGTTGCTGGGTTAAGCTCTGGCTCTGTTTTTGAGCCTCAAGACGCTCTTGTCTGGTGCTGTTCATTGCTTATACCAACTTGCCAGCTCTCTTAACCTGAGAGTTAGTTAGTCTTAGTTTTTATCTTCATATTTATAGGAAGTATGGAGCTAAACACGCAGCTCAGGGACTAACCACCTGACACTTTTTATTCTTAAAGGCTGAGGGACTGACCCCCTCATATCTGCATTTCTACTTCCATTACCTTCACTGCATTTCGACTGAAGAAGAGCCCTGAGCATACTAAACTGCTACTCACGTGTCTTACTCATCAACCTGGTAAAAATCGTTGAGGTTGTCATAGTGTGTGATAGCTCTTGGCTCACCACTAAGTGCATTTGTGACCGAACTTGTGTAGCTGGAGTACCTAGAAGAGGAGACGTTGAAACCACGCATCCCAAGCAGCTCAAATATACCAACAAGACTGAACTCCATAATAGCAGCAACTCTTATTAAAAAAAAAATCCATTACGTGCATTACGTTGGCGTTCAAAGTCCAGTAAGAATAACCTTCATTTCTCATGCCCTAACGTAAGTGGTGAGAAACACATACCTGGAGTTTACCTGGAGAGAGTTCCGAGGGTCAACGCCCCCGCGGCCCGGTCTGTGACCAGGCCTCCTTAGGTCAGTGTCCCAGGATGCGACCCACACCAGACGACTAACACCCAGATACCCATTTTACTGATGGGGAACATAGACAACAGGTTGAAAGAAACACGTCCAATGTTTCTACTCTGGCTGGGAATCGAACCCAGGCCCTCGCCGTGTGAAGCGAGATCGTTAACCACCAGGCCACCAGAGCCCATACATGGCCATACTTTGTTTTTCAATGTTTTCTACAGACTCCATTGTTCTCATGATTTTCTCATCGGCCAGAGAAGGAAGGTGGAGAAGTTCTCCAAGGCAGCTAGACAACGAGTCACCAGACTGAGTCAAAATTCCGCCTTTTAATCACATTTTTTACAGCATACTGAACTGCTAAAAACAAATCCAGTATTACCATTTTAATTTCCAGCACTTGTATGGAAATAAATTTTACAAGAAATACAACACAGGGAAAGCGACTCCCATGTGAAACATGGGATAAAATATATGTGAGAAATCTTACAGAAAATTTACACAATGGATCATGAAACAAAATTAAACGTGCCCGAGGAGCCACTGGAACAACACATTGATCGCTGCTCCGTGGACACCTCCCGGTCTTCTGTAATAACAAGTAATGGAATTAGAAAATATTTAATAATTATGAAATGGTTATAATATTAACCATAATTTTTAAAGGAGTGAAGTGGAAAGCCAACGGAAGGCCTCGGTCAGATGACCAAAAGCTCCAGCTGCGGGTCATACTATGATTAAGATGTGTGTCAGGAAACACTTGTCCTGTTTCCTGATAAATCTTACCTAACCTATCTAACTTAACCATTGAATCAGAACACTGCAATAAACGCTGTAAAGAGTCATCACTCATAGTTACCATAAACACCATAATTCAAAATACAACAAACTTGATTATTTCCGAAATCTCCACAGAGCTCTTGCTACCCACACAGAACATTTAGTTCCTCTTGTCTCACAGCACCTGACCTCTACCACTATTTACTATACACAAATAACCCGCACATAGAAGAGAGGAGCTTACGACGACGTAAAATGGTATAAGTCGGACCGAAACGTCGTCGTAAGCTCCTCTCTTCTATGTTCGGGTTATTTGTGTATCGTTCCAGTCACGGTATTGTGCCTTTTTTTGTTATTCACTATTTACTCTCTCTTTGTCTCGCTCTCTGCATTGAATTGATTAACTCCTTAGTGGATGAACCATTTTAATGTCTTACAATCCGAATACTTGCTTATTTACATATCCGTACATTAGTAATGCTCTCACAAGAGTCATCAATAAAGTCCTTCATTTTCCAGTGCCCTGCCTCATAACCTGCACCTCTTGACCATAGCCACAAACTCTGCCATACAAAATAATAATTAATGTCTCCCTCACTGCCCGTCTTCCACCCTCCCTACACAGAGGGCATCTCCGAGAGGACCCGCCAGCAGTACCAGGACAACATCGCATGGATCGAACAGGCAGGAAAGCACAAGCTGGTGGTGGGAAGCCAAGCCAGGATCCTTTACTCTGATCAAGTGGGTCGGGTGAGGATAGCCCGAGCCTTCAACGATGCTGTGAGGGCTGGATTACTTAAGGTAAAATGAAAGGAACTGTTACATGCTAAGATTGCATTATGTTTTATTAGGCGTATGTCACACACCCATATAGGCTGCCATCCTGACCAGCGTGCCAGATGCTAAGGGTGTAATGAGTTGGAACTCCCTTGTTATGTTATGCTAGCACCTTGGTTCAACCAGCCAATCACAAGGAAGCCCGCTAAAGTTTTGAAGCGATGTGGTGCGTTTGTGAATCAACATTCGACCAGACTTACCTCCAAGTCTGGTCGAATGGGGTCCTCACTTTGTGTCTTGCTTGCAATTTGCCTTTCTCTACATATCCTCTATATATATTGTACATATTATTGCTTGCTGTTTGGTGAAGGAAATATATATATTTACTCTTTGCTGCTTTTGGCTCGTTCCTCGTTTCTACTGTGGTTATCGTGCTACAACCAGGTGTGCAGGCCAGTAAACTACACCTGTGTTCATAATAGGAACAACACGATTGACTCATGATAATCGATGTCACCTGTTCTTGTTATTAACTATATAACTAAAAGGGTAAGCTTTCCCTCCCCTCCCCCCCCCCAAAAAAAAAAAATAAGCCCCTCTTTCCTCACTACCACATACCTGTGTGTCCTTATCTTGTCATACAATAAGTTCAGGTGAACGGTGAGACACACTCATTTAATGATGTTCTCTCTCTCTCTCTCTCTTCTAAGAATAAATCAAAGATCTCAGAAGTAAGCCAATACAAGGCAGGTCTTCTCATGCCCAATCATTCTCTCTAAGTTGCTTTTAAATCATTCCAAGCTTCAATGATGCTACTTGGCAGACTTTTCTCTGATCAACGCTTTCCTAGCCTCTACTTAACTGTATCTGCAAACCAGTTTCTCGAGTTTTTTTTCGGTTATATGTTCTCAGTACCCTATTTAATACTCCTCTATTAATACTTGTCTTCCACTTGTATACTTTAATTATATTTGTCTTTATTCTACGTCTTTCAGAATAGTGTAAATTCAAATTCTTATTGTATCTTAGTGGGAGATATTTGATGATTAAGTAGCATTTGCATCACCTGGATGTTTCTACTACTGGGCGATTCCTCTACATTGGCTCTATCAGTTTAATGTAGAGTGATACGTTTATAGTGGATTAAGTGGAAGAAATGGGAGATGCAGCAGTTGTAAATGTGATCAAATGTGGACGGGACTTACAAGTGACTTAAATCAGGGTATTTCTCATCACCTCATTCATTGGCTCCACTAAAATTGTCTTTTTTCTCGTGGCTTTGTTACATTGACAAAGAACATAAGAACATAAGAAAGGAGGAACACTGCAGGAGGCCTGTTGGCCCATACTAGGCAAGTCCTTTACAATTCATCCCACTAACAAAGGAGGTGGTAGACGAGACACCTCTTGTTATCCAGGTGATGCCTATGTGTTTTATATCATTAATCTAATGGCAGGAAAGGTGTCTCATACACAGTATGAATTCTGCAACACATATCCCCTCTGTTGACCGGAAACAAAATCAGCATTGTATGATCTCATCGAGGCCTTATCAGTGATGAGTCGAGATGTAATATGACTTGGCAATTTGATTACGTCTCCTCTTCCTTTCTCTCCGTATCTTTTCTCTCATTGTAATTGTTGGGTGAATGAGGATAATAGTCGCTTCCTCACTATATACATACATATTTTATATATATATATATATATATATAATATATATATATATATATATATATTTATATATATATATATATATTTTATATATATATATATATATATATATGTCGTGGCGAATATATAAAACTGGTCAATTAGCAAGAACTCATTTAAAATTAAGTCCTTTCTAAAATTTTCTCTTATACGTTTAAAGATATATTTTTTTCATTAATGTTAATACAAAATTTTTTAATTTTGCACCAAAAGAATCTTAGAAAACTTACCTAACCTTATTATAACAAGCATAATTTATTTTAGCCTAATCCAACTAAATATATTTTATATACGTTTTCAGTAATTTAATACTAAACAAACACAACGAAATATATTTTTTTCGTTAGGTTCAGAATGATTTTGGCGAAATTATTGCATACACAAATTTTCACTTGTCCTATATGGCAAGATGAGCGTTGCTATTTAAGCCAAGATCGCAAGTTCTGCCTATTCAGCACGACATATATATATATATATATATATATATATATATATATATATATATTTTATATATATATAATATATAAAATTTTATATATATATATATATATATATATCACTGTTGCTTCAGTTACTTTGGGTTAAGCTCAGTAACGTTACCGTTGACTACTTTCCAACGGCAGTGAAATTGGGAAGAAATCGCTAAGCCCGTAGGGGATCACGCATCTCCTGTGAATTGGGAAATAATCAGATTTCATATGTGAAGGGAATTTCAGAGTCCTTTGATCAAGAGCCCTGCGCCAGCATCAACACCCTCCTGCTCTTGATGGTGTGAATTCTAGCCTTGATATTTGATTATTTATAATATTAACAATTTATGAACAAATAACCCGCACATAGGAGAGACGAGCTTACGACGACGTTTCGGTCCTACTTGAACCATTTACAAAGTCACACTAACAGAGAGGAAAGACGAGCTTACGACGACGTTTCGGTCCGACTTGAACCATTTACAAAGTCACACTAACAGAGAGGAGAGACGAGCTTACGACGACGTTTCGGTCCGAATTGAACCACTTACAAAATCACATTAACAGAGATGAGAGACGAGCTTACGACGACGTTTCGGTCCGAATTGAACCACTTACAAAGCCACACTAACAGAGAGGAGAGACGAGCTGACGACGACGTTTCGGTCCGACTTGAACCATTTACAAAGCCACACTAACAGAGAGGAGAGACGAGCTGACGACGACGTTTCGGTCCGACTTGAACCACTTACAAAGTCACACTAACAGAGAGGAGAGACGAGCTTACGACGACGTTTCGGTCCGAATTGAACCATTTACAAAGTCACACTAACAGAGATGAGAGACGAGCTTACGACGACGTTTCGGTCCGACTTGAACCATTTACAAAGCCACACTAACAGAGAGGAGAGACGAGCTGACGACGACGTTTCGGTCCGACTTGAACCATTTACAAAGCCACACTAACAGAGAGGAGAGACGAGCTGACGACGACGTTTCGGTCCGACTTGAACCATTTACAAAGTCACACAACAGAGAGGAAGACGAGCTTACGACGACGTTTCGGTCCGACTTGACCATTTACAAAGTCACACTAACAGAGAGGAGAGACGAGCTTACGACGACGTTTCGGTCCTACTTGAACCATTTACAAAGTCACACTAACAGAGAGGAAAGACGAGCTTACGACGACGTTTCGGTCCGAATTGAACCATTTACAAAGTCACACTAACAGAGATGAGAGACGAGCTTACGACGACGTTTCGGTCCGACTTGAACCATTTACAAAGCCACACTAACAGAGAGGAGAGACGAGCTGACGACGACGTTTCGGCCCCGACTTGAACCATTTACAAACCCCACACTAACAGAGAGGAGAGACGAGCTGACGACGTTTCGGTCCGACTTGAACCACTTACAAAGTCACACTAACAGAGAGGAGAGACGAGCTTACGACGACGTTTCGGTCCGAATTGAACCATTTACAAAGTCACACTAACAGAGATGAGAGACGAGCTTACGACGACGTTCGGGTCCGACTTGAACCATTTACAAAGCCACACTAACAGAGAGGAGAGACGAGCTTACGACGACGTTTCGGTCCGACTTGAACCATTTACAAAGCCACACTAACAGAGAGAGAGACTGAGCTGACGACGACGTTTCGGTCCGACTTGAACCACTTACAAAGTCACACTAACATGAGAGGAGAGACGAGCTTACGACGACGTTTCGGGTCCGAATTGAACCATTTAAAAAAGTCACACTAACAGAGATGAGAGACGAGCTTACGACGACGTTTCGGTCCGACTTGAACCATTTACAAAGCCACACTAACAGAGAGGAGAGACGAGCTGACGACGACGTTTCGGTCCGACTTGAACCATTTACAAAGCCACACTAACAGAGAGGAAGACGAGCTGACGACGACGTTTCGGTCCGACTTGAACCATTTACAAAGTCACACTAACAGAGAGGAGAGACGAGCTTACGACGACGTTTCGGTCCGACTTGAACCATTTACAAAGTCACACTAACAGAGATTAGAGACGAGCTTACGACGACTTTTCGGTCCGACTTGAACCATTTACAAAGTCACACTAACAGAGAGGAGAGACGAGCTTACGACGACGTTTCGGTCTGAATTGAACCATTTACAAAGTCACACTAACAGAGAGGAGAGACGAGCTTACGACGACGTTTCGGTCCTACTTGAACCATTTACAAAGTCACACGAACAGAGAGGAAAGACGAGCTTACGACGACTTTTTCGGTCAGAATTGAACCATTTAAAAAAGTCACACTAACAGAGATGAGAGACGAGCTTACGACGACGTTTCGGTCCGACTTGAACCATTTACAAAGCCACACTAACAGAGAGGAGAGACGAGCTGACGACGACGTTTCGGTCCGACTTAAAACCATTTACAAAGCCACACTAACAGAGAGGAGAGACGAGCTGACGACGACGTTTTCGGTCCGACTTGAACCATTTACAAAGTCACACTAACAAGAGGAGAGACGAGCTTACGACTACGTTTCGGTCCGACTTGAACCATTTACAAAGTCACACTAACAGAGAGGAGAGACGAGCTTACGACGACTTTTTCGGTCCGACTTGAAACCATTTACAAAGTCACACTAACAGAGAGGATAGACGAGCTTACGACGACGTTTCGGTCCGACTTGAACCATTTACAAAGTCACACTAACAGAGAGGAGAGACGAGCTTACGACGACGTTTCGGTCCGACTTGAACCCATTTACAAAGTCACACTAACAGAGAGGAGAGACGAGCTTACGACGACGTTTCGGTCTGAATTGAACCATTTACAAAAGTCACACTAACAGAGAGGAGAGACGAGCTTACGACGACGTTTCGGTCCGACTTGAACCACTTACAAAGTCACACAACAGAGAGGAGAGACGAGCTTACGACGACGTTTCGGTCCGAATTGAACCATTTACAAAGTCACACTAACAGAGATGAGAGACGAGCTTACGACAACGTTTCGGTCCGACTTGAACCTTTTTACAAAGCCACACTAACAGAGAGGAGAGACGAGCTGACGACGACGTTTGGGTCCGACTTAGAACCATTTACAAAGCCACACTAAAAAAGAGAGGAGAGACGAGCTGACGACGACGTTTCGGTCCGACTTGAACCATTTACAAAGTCACACTAACAGAGAGGAGAGACGAGCTTACGACGACGTTTCGGTCCGACTTGAACCATTTACAAAGTCACACTAACAGAGAGGAGAGACGAGCTTACGACGACGTTTCGGTCCGACTTGAACCATTTACAAAGCCACACTAACAGAGAGGAGAGACGAGCTTACGACGACGTTTCGGTCCGACTTGAACCATTTACAAAGCCACACTAACAGAGAGGAGAGAGACGAGGCAGTATGAAAGAGGAAGTTGTCGTATGCGCAGATAAACACAAATAACCCTATACCTGGAGAGGGTTTCGGGGGTCAACGCCCCCTCGGCCCTGTCTTAGACCAGGCCTCGTAGTGGATCAGGGTCTGATCAACCAGGCTGTTACTACTGGCTGCATGCAAACTGACGTACGAACCACGGCCCGGCTTTTCAGGTACTGAATTTAGGTGCCTGTCCAGTGCCTTCTTGAAGACAGTCAGGGGTCTATTGGTAATCCCCTTTATGTATGCGAGGATGCAGTTGAACAGTCTTGGACCCCTGACACTTATTGTGTTGTCTCTCAGTGTACCCGTGGCGCCCCTGCTTTTCATTGTGCGAGTTATCTGTGTATTGTTCTAGTCACCGTACTGTGCCTTTTCGTTATTCATTCTTTATGAGCAAATAATTTTAAATAACAGTTCTCTTAACAATACAATAATTACAGAAGACTTTTTCATTATATGGTAGTGGAACGCAAGTGTAGTACTAACACGTGTACTGTTATTGGCAGGCAGCCGTGGTGATCAGCCGAGACCATCACGATGTTAGTGGGACGGACTCACCCTTCAGAGAAACCTCCAACGTGTACGACGGGTCAGCCTTCACAGCAGGTAGTATATCACCTCTCACTGTCTACCAGCATCTCTAGCTGCAGCCCAGCCTAAGACAGTCAAACAGGCGACTGTTTAACGCCCTTAAATAATGATTATCTGACAGATATTTTGGTGTGCACGATGGGTCTCCGTGTTTTGCTTCAAGTTGCAAGGACATACGATAGTGTGGGTGCCTCGGAGCTAATTTCATTCTACTCTCCGTTTGGTGGTGTTATTGATTAAATACCAATTTCTCGTGGTTATAAAATATGTATACTGCTTGTGGAGGCTAGTACACCAAACGGGAAGCAGAATGAAATTAAATTTGAGGCACCCATACCATTGTACATCCTCGCAACGTGAAGCAAGCCTAGTTTGCTAAGCTCATGTTGTTTGTAGGATTGTATGGTCCAGTGGTTTAGAGCGTTGTGAATTTTCGCTCTCCATGAGGCGGGCTAAAACAACACGGGTTCGATCAACCGCCTAGTCGCAGTGTTGTTATTGATTAAATACCACTTATTAGTAGTTACAATAATATATATGTCATTGGTACACTAAGAGAAAACACCATAAGTGTCCGGAGCCCAAGACTGTTCAACAGCCTCCCACCAAGCATTAGGGGAATTACCAATAAACCCCTGGCTGCCTTCAAGAGAGAGCTGGACAGGTACCTAAAGTCAGTGCCGGATCAGTCGGGCTGTGGTTTGTACGTTGGACTGCGTGCGGCCAGCAGTAACAGCCTGGTTGATCAGGCCCTGATCCACCGGGAGACCTGGTCATGGACCGGGCCGCGGGGGCGTTGATCCCCGGAATAACCTCCAGGTTATTATCAAGAATTCATTTAAAATTAAGTCTTTTCTAAAAAATTTCTCTTATACGTTTAAATACATTTTTATCATTAATGTTAATGCAAAAATTAATAATTTTGTATTAAGAAAATCTTAGAAAACTTACCTAACCTTATTAAAACAAGCGCAATTTAACTGAGCCTAATCCAAATAAATATACTTTAGATAAGTTGACAATAATTTAATAATAAACAAACACAATGAAATATATTTTTTTCGTTAGCTTCAGAATAACTTCTGCGAAATTATTACATACACAAATTTTCGCTGGCCTTAGTCCTCAAGAAAAGTGTTGCTATTTAAGCTAAAATCGCATATGTTACCTATTCATCGTGTGGTCAAATCCTGGCCTGCCGCAGTTTGGTAAACGATTAGAAACCACTTGTTTCGTGGCTTTATTGCTATATAGACTGCTTGTTAGGTAAGACACATATGCAACAGTTAGGTATCTTTATTGTGAAACGTTTCGCCTACACAGTAGGCTTCTTCGGTCAAGTACAGAAAAGTTGATAGAAGCAGAAGATACTTGAAGACGATGTAATCAGTCCATCACCCTTAAAGTTTTGAGGTGGTCAGTCCCTCAGTCTGGAGAAGAGTATGAAACAATATCAAAAATACCAACACAAAAATACCACAACACTTCCACCAACATCTATAACATAACATGAGCACTATAACATATCACTATCACAAAAAAAAAATAATACACAGACACCCACATATTATACATTTCAATTGCAAATTTAAGACATGAGACATACACACCAAATCTAAGACATTCACCTCCAACTAAGACATACACATCACCCCTAAAACTTCCTTCCTTATTCATTCCGTATATCTCCTAGAGCTGTTTTAACCCCGACGGATCCACCACGACGTAGGAGCCAGAGTGTAGTAGGTGGTGTTGGAGTGGTGATGGTTCCTCTGGCTCCTACGTCGTGGTGGATCCGTCGGGGTTAAAACAGCTCTAGGAGATATACGGAATGAATAAGGAAGGAAGTTTTAGGGGTGATGTGTATGTCTTAGTTGGAGGTGAATGTCTTAGATTTGGTGTGTATGTCTCATGTCTTAAATTTGCAATTGAAATGTATAATATGTGGGTGTCTGTGTATTATTTTTTTTTTGTGATAGTGATATGTTATAGTGCTCATGTTATGTTATAGATGTTGGTGGAAGTGTTGTGGTATTTTTGTGTATGTCTTATTTTTGTGCGAATGTTTAAAAAATAAGTGTTTTCAGTGATCATAGTAGTTTTGAGATGCATGATCTTAGATTTTTTGGTGATCTTGGTGATTAGTGTTGATAGATGACGGTAAACATGATATGGAATTGGTGATCGTGATTTTGTGTGAATAATTATAAAAATGTGTGTTTTCTGTGATCTTGGTGTTGGGGATCATAAAATCTGGTAATCGTCTTGGATATAGTGTTCTTAGATAATGTAGGGTACAACAGGTTGAAACAAGGGGGGGGGTTAGGTGTGATGTTACCAACCACCAAGTAACACAATGGGAGTGTGACGTCACTGGAGGTGAGCTCGTCGGTCCTGTGAGGTGAGACATCGTGTGTTGGTGGTAGTGAGGTGAGTGCGCTTAGATATTGTCAAATATGATTTTTTTTTTGTGTGTGTGTGTGAAATGTTTATAAAAATGATTGTTTTCTGTGATATTAGTGATTTTGAGGTAAGTGAACATGGGTGATTGTAGTTGGTGATTGTCTTATATTATGTGTGTGTACAAGATATGTTTTCAGTTGATGGTGATCATGTACTAAGTGTTTGCGTATTAGGTTTGTGTTCATGCTTTTTTTTTTTCATGCGCCAAATGGGGAGGGAGTTCTTGGTTATAGTGATTTGAGGGGATTTCTATAAAAAGGATGTTAGATGGTGATGTTAAACTTAGTTTCTGGTGATTTTGACGGTGATTGGTAGTATTCAGTGGTGATTTGGTAGTAATCAGTAGTGTTTTTTGGGAGTATTCGGAGGTGTTTGATGGTGTTTTTTTGAAGGTGTTCAAATGATGTGCAGAGCATTTTTTGAAGAAGATCAGTGGTGTTCAGAGTTGGTTCAAAGTTAGTCAGTGTGTTAGATATGGTAATGTCTCATGTCATAAGTGTATGAGTTAGTTTTTTTGTGCTAATGTTGTAAAGTCTGGAGAATGAGGGAGGAGTTTGGGGGGATGAGATGTAATTTAATGAAATGTGTAAGTGTAGATAAATTAGAGCTGTCAAATCTTATTTGGGAGTAATCAAAATGATATTTTGGAAGTGCTTCAGTGTTGTTTGGAAATGTTCAAAAGTGTTTATGTGAGTACTCAAATGCTTTATGAGAGTGTTCGAAGTAATCTTGGGGTTGTTCTGTAGTGAGATGATAAAGGTTGTGGATGAGAGATATTGAGAAAAGGGGGTCTCAAATGATGTATGAGAGTGTTTTGAAGGTGTTCAAAGTAAAGTGAGTAGGTTAGGATAAGTTAGGTTAGGTTATTTTAGGTTAGGTTAGGTTAGGTTAGGATAAGTTAGGTTAGGTTAGGATAAGTTAGGTTAGGTTAGATTAGATTAGGATAAGTTAGGTTAGGTTCGTTATTTTAGGTTAGGTTAGGTTAGGATAGGTTAGGTTAGGATAAGTTAGGTTAGGTTAGCTTAGGATAAGTTAGGTTAGGTTATCGTAAGGGGTTCTTGAATGGAGATATCGTAGGATAAGGTAGACACACTTGTAGGATGGTAGGTGTATTGTCAGACTGCGATGAGAGATGGAGCCCGGTGCCTAGCCTGTTCACGCCTTGTAGGTCTGCCACCGAGTGAGAGCGGGACAGAGGGATCACTGCCCATGTGTATCCCTATGACGTCACACAAAGCCAAAGGCCTACGAGGGATCTCGTGTCTAAAGCACAGGGATGATACTAATATGCTATGCTATATAATACTGGGAATACAGGGATCAGCAACTATGCTGACAAGGTTAGGTTAGGTTAGGATAGGTTAGGTTAGGTTAGGACAGGTTAGGATAGGTTAGGTTAGGTTAGGTTCGGTAGGTTAGGTAAGGTTAGGTTAGGTTAAGTTAGGTAGTATTCGAGGTGTTTGATGGAGTTAGGTTAGGTTAGGATAGGTTAGGTTAGGTTAGGATAGAGGTGTTTGATGGAGTTAGGTTGGGTTAGGTTAGGTTAGGTTAGGTTAGGATAGAGGTGATTGATGGAGTTAGGTTAGGTTCGGTTAGGTGAGGTTAGGTTAGGTTAGGAATTAGGTTAGGTTAGGTTAGGTTAGGTTAGGATAGACAGTTGGTCTGGAAAGAGATGATTTTCTACCTTGGATGTTACCCGCATTTCATGGCGTCTGTCTGTCCTGAGTTGACGCAGGTGTTCATGATTATCTTAAATCTACCTTGGGTGTGAACCGCATTACCCAGTGGTGTTGGGGGGAAGGGGTGACCCACAATGAGTCTCTCAGAGCGAGGAAAGTGTTTCTATTCGGAAATCGAGTAAATATTTCTACCATTGAGTGTGTTTACCAACAAGAAAATAATGTTCGATTTTACGATAAAGTTTTCAAAACTAATTTGGAAATATCCAAAAAAATGGAGTCGTTCAAAGTAATTCTGGAGTACTCTAATGTATTTTGGAAGTGTTCCAATATATTTTAGGTTAGGTTAGGATAGGTTCGGCTAGGTTAGGTTGGGTTAGGTTAAGATAGGTTAGGTTAGGTAATGGTTAGGCAAGGTTAGGATAAGATAGGTTAGGTTAGGTTAGGCTAGGTTAGGTTAGGTTAGGTAAGGTTAGGTTAGGTTAGGTTAGGTTAGTTAAGTTAGGAACGGTTAGGATAGGTTCGGCTAGGTTAGGTTAGGTTAGGTTAAGATAGGTTAGGTTAGGATAAGTTAGGTTAGGGTAGGTTAGGTTAGGTTAGGTTAGGTTAAGTTAGGTTAGGCTAGGTTAGGTTAGGTTAGGTTGGGTTAGGTTAAGTTAGGTTAGGTTAGGTTAGGTTAGGTTAAGTTAGGTTAGGTTAGGCTAGGTTAGGTTAGGTTAGGATAAGTTAGGTAAGGTTAGGTTAGGTTAGGTTAGGCTAGGTTAGGATAAGTTAGGTTAGGTTAGGTTAGGTTAGGTTAGGTTAGGTTAGGTTAGGTTAGGATAAGTTAGGTTAGGTTAGGCTAGGTTAGGGATGTGTGTGTGTGTGTGTGTCTGTGTGTGTGTGTGGGATGTGGGATGTGGGTGTTGTGGGATGTGGGTGTTGTTGTCGAACTAGAGATACCGAAAAGACGTTATAAGTGGGTTGTTGATGTGACTTTTTCTGATGAAATTAGTTAAAACGAGAAAAAAATGGGAGGTGTGGGTGTTGTGACTTTCTGATGAAATTAGATAAAACGAGAAAAAATTGTGGGTGTTGTGGGTTGTGGGTGTTGTGGGATGTGGGTGTTGATCTTAGTTTATGGTGATTTTGGTGGTGTTTTGAGTGTATTCAGTGGTGTTTTAGTATTCAGTGGTGTATTTGGGAGTACTCAAATGGTGTTTTTGGAAGTGTTTCAGTGTTGTTTGGAAATGTTCAAAGGTGTTCAAAGGTGTTTTGAGTGTGTTCAAATGTTGTTTTTTGAAGGTGATCAAGGGTGTTCAAGGGTGTTTTGAAGGTGTTCAAAGGTGTTTTGAGGTTATTCAAAGGTGTTTTTGAAGGTGTTCAAGAGTGTTTTGAAGGTGTTCAAGGGTGTTTGAAGGTGTTGAAGGGTGTTTTGATTGAATTCAGCGGTGTTTTAGTAGTAATCAGTGGTGTAATTGGGAGTACTCAAATAGTGTTTTTGGAAATGTTCAAAGGTGTTCAAAGGTGTTTTGAAGGTGTTGAAGGGTGTTTTGATTGAATTCAGCGGTGTTTTAGTAGTAATCAGTGGTGTAATTGGGAGTACTCAAATTGTGTTTTTTGGAAGTGTTTCATGGTGATTTTGGTGGTGTTTTGAGTGTATTCAGTGGTGTTTTAGTATTCAGTGGTGTATTTGGGAGTACTCAAATGGTGTTTTTGGAAGTGTTTCAGTGTTGTTTGGAAATGTTCAAAGGTGTTCAAAGGTGTTTTGAGTGTGTTCAAATGTTGTTTTTTTTGAAGGTGATCAAGGGTGTTCAAGGGTGTTTTGAAGGTGTTCAAAGGTGTTTTGAGGTTATTCAAAGGTGTTTTGAAGGTGTTCAAGGGTGTTTATGTGAGTATTCAAAGGTGTTTTTTGAAGGTGTACAAATGATTATGAGAGTACTTATGAAGGTGTTCAAATGATGTGCAAGAGTACTTATGAAGGTGTTCTGGGAGTATTCAGAGGTGATTTTGGGGGTGTTCGAATGATGTTTTGGAGTATTTCAGTGTTGTTTGGAAATGTATAAAGGTATTTTTGTGAGTATTCAAATGATTTAAGAGAGTGTTTTGAAGGTGTTCAAAGTGAGGTGTGTGTGCGTATTAACTTCGTAATATGTAAAATTGTGACTAGTGAATTTATCGAAAAGTGGTTATAAGTGTTGTGGTGACTTTCTGATGTACTGTGTCCCCTTATTAACTTTAATGAACTAAAAGGGTTAAAACGAGAAAAATTGGGGGTTATGAGTGAAAATTGTGAGGTGTTGGTTGGAGTGTGAGGGTTTGGGAGGGTGGGGAGGAGGTTACTTCGTGGGGGAGTGACCTGAGATGACATAGTTAAAACGAGAAAAATGTCTAGACTTGTGTTGTAAAGAAATTGTTGGATTGTTGTGGGTATTAACGAAACAAAAATGTGAAATTATTTGGATTAACCTGGGTTAAGAGTGAAAATGTTTTCCCTATGATGTATATGTGTAGGGGTAAAGTTCGACATGATTCAGCTTGTATGTGTGACGTCACTGACAGAAGGTAAGTGTTCCCTTATTAACTTTAATGAACTAAAAGGGTCGTCATGATTCAGCCTGTGTGTGTGGGGGTCATCGCGTGACGTCACTGACCGTCGAGTAAACACATTAATGAGAGGAATACTGACGTCACACTTGTTTAGACCTGTAGTAAGAGAGAGCATCATGCCCCATAGGAGGAGTTCATTTGAATGCTTACCCCCAGAGGGGGGAATCCAAAAAACCTTGATCCGAGGAATTGGAGAATTTCCAAAAACTTGATCCGAGGAATTGGAGAATTTCGAAAACCCCATAGGGGGGAATCCAAAAAACTTGATCCGAGGAACTGGAGAATTTTGATTCCGAGAAATTTTTGGGTGGGGGTGAAAGTGGGAGGGGAGGGGGAACCTCAAAAATTTGATCCGAGGAGATGGAGACTTTGATTTCGAAAAAAATTTGGGATGCAAGTGGGAGTCCATTTTGAATGTTTATACCCAGAGGGGGGAATCCAAAAACTTGATCCGAGGAAGTAGAGTCTTTGTATTATCGAGTGAAAAAAAAAATTGGGATGGTGGGGGGTGAAAGTGGGGGGAGGGGGAACCTCAAAAATTTGATCCGAGGAGATCATAAGAATTTCGAAACCCCCATAGGGGGGAATCCAAAACTTGTATTATCGAGAAAATTTGGGGTGGGGGTGAAAGTGAGAGGGGGAACCTCAAAAATTTGATCCGAGGAGATGGAGAGCACAAGAAAATGAAATTAAAAAAAAAATCCAAAAAAAAAACGGAAAAAAATTCGAGGCGCGGGGGCGATCCGGACGACGCTGCAGAAGGCGCAGCAGAAGGCGCGGGCGGGGGTCGCGAAGGGCGCGGGCGGGCGCGCGGGCGGGGCGGGGCGCGCGGGCGGGCGCGCGGGCGGGGGTCGCGAAGGGCGCGGGCGGGCGCGCGGGCGGGCGCGCGGCGCGACGGCGGGGTCGCGAAGGGGGGGTCGTGGGTGGGGGTATTGGTTGGGGGGTCAAGGGTGAGGTAGTCTCGAGGGCGAGGTCATGGTCAAAACCGGAAGTAACACCTAGGTGTGAAAAGGTGACCCTCCAGCTGCTGGTCCTAGACCGGATACCTCGCTCAGTGGAAGGCCCTAAACCGGAAGGGACGCCCCAGAGGAAGGCCTATACCGGAAGGGACGCCCCAGAGGAAGGCCTAAACCGGAAGGGACGCCCCAGAAGAAAAGTTCACTACTTATATATATATATATATATATATATATATATATATATATATATATATATATATATATATATATATATATATATATATATATATATATTTATTAACACATTGGCTGATTCCCACCATAATTCCCTGATTCCCTTCATAATTGTTACTTTGCTCACACTCCAACAGCACGTCAAGTATTAAAAACCATTTGTCTCTGTTCACTACTATCAAATACGCTCACACATGCTTGCTGGAAGTCCAAGCCCCTCGCACACAAAACCTCCTTTACCCCCTCCCTTGAACATTTTCAAGGCCGACCCCTACCCCACCTTCCCTCCACTACAGATTTATACACTCTCGAAATTATTCTGTTTCATTCCATTCTCTCTACATGTCCGAACCACCTCAACAACCTCTCCTCAGCCCTCTGGATAATAGTTTTGGTAATCCCACACCTCCTCCTAATTTCCAAACTACGAATTCTTTGCATTATATTCACACTACACATTGCCCTCAGACATGACATTTCCACTGCCTCCAGCCTTCTCCTCGTTGCAACATTCATCACCCATGCTTCACACCCATATTGGTATAACTATATTCTCATACATTCCCCTCTTTGCTTCCATGGACAAAGTTCTTTGTCTCCACAGACTCCTAAGTAAACCGCTGAGATTCAGTGCTGAGATTCACCTCATCATTCATAGACCCATCTGCTTACACATCCACATTCACCTGCTCCATACTCTCTCCTTTCAATCTGATATCCAATCTTTCGTCACCTAATCTTGCTATCCTCATAACCTTACTCTTTCCAATATTCACTTTTAATTTTCTTCTTTTATATACCCTACCAAATTCATCCACCAACCTCTACAACTTCTCTTCAGAATCTCCCAAAAGCACAGTGTCATCAGCAAAGAGCAACTTTAAACTCCCACTTAGTGTCTGATTCTTTATCTTTTAACTCCACACCTCTTGCCAACACCCGAGCATTTACTTCTCTTACAACCCCATTCATAAATGAACAACCACGTGACATCACACATCCTTGTCTAAGGCCTGATTTAACATACTCTAACCTGAGCTTTACTATCCTTGTAAAAAAATTTCTTACGTATAATATCGTGCCGAATATGTAAAACTTGCGATCTTGGCTTAAATAGCAACGCTCATCTTGCCATATAAGACAAGTGAAAATTTGTATATGCAATAATTTCGCAAAAATCATTCTGAACCTAACGAAAAAAATATATTTCATTGTGCTTGTTTATTATTAAACTATTGTAAAAGCATGTAAAATATATCTAGTTGGATTAGGTTAAAATAAATTGCTCTTGTTATAATAAGGTTAGGCAAGTTTTCTAAGATTCTTTTGGTGCAAAATTACAAATTTTTGCATTAACATTAATGAAAAAAATATATCTTTAAACGTATAAGAGTAAATTTTAGAAAGGACTTTATTTTAAATGTGTTCTTGCTAATTGACCAGTTTTACCTATTAGGCACGACATATATATATATTATATATATATATATATATATATATATATAATATATATATTATATATATATATATATATATATATATATATATATATATATATATATATATATATATGTCGTGCCGAATAGGCAGAACTTGCGATCTTGGCTTAAATAGCAAAGCTCATCTTGCTATATAGGACAAACGAAAATTTGTGTATGCAATACAGGCGGGGTGGCCCAAGAAAAAACGGAAGTTTC
>NC_069420.1:52618362-52655862 GCF_026875155.1 Cherax quadricarinatus | reverse complement strand
ATACTGTTCACATATATGCTTCAATGTAAACACTTGATCTACACATCCCCTACCCACTCTGAAACCTCCTTGCTCATCCGCAATCCTACATTCTGTCTTACCTCTAATTCTTTCAATAATAACCCTACCGTACACCTTTCCTGGTATACTCAGTAAACTTATTCCTCTATAATTTTTACAATCTCTTTTGTCCCCCTTCCCTTTATATAAAGGGACTATACATGCTCTCCGCCAATCCCTAGGTACCTTTACCTCTTTCATACATTTATTAAACAAAAGTACCAACCACTCCAACACTATATCTTCCCCTGCTTTTAACATTTCTGTCATGATCCCGTCAGTTCCAGCTGCTTTACCCCCTTTCATTCTACGTAATGCCTCACGTACCTCCCCCACACTTACATTCTGCTTTTCTTCACTCCTAAGAGATGGTATACCTCCCTGGCCAGTGCAGGAAATTACCGCCTCCCTTTCTTCCTCAACATTTAAAAGTTCCTCAAAATATTCTCGCCATCTACCTAATACCTCCATCTCCTCATCTACTAACTCCCCTACTCTGTTTTTAACGGACAAATCCATACTTTCCCTAGGCTTTCTTAACTTGTTTAACTCACTACAAATTTGTTTTCATATTTTCATTAAAATTTCTTGACAGTGCCTCTTCCACTCTATCATCTGCTCTCCTTTTGCACTTTCTCACCACTCTCTTCACCTTTCTTTTACTCTCCATATACTCTGCTCTTCTTATAACACTCCTGTTTTGTAAAAACCTCTCATAAGCTACCTTTTTCTCTTTTATCACACCCTTTACTTCATCATTCCACAATCACTCCTCTTTCCTCCTGCCCCCACCCTCCTATAACCACAAACTTCTGCCCCACATTCTAATACTGCATTTTTAAAACTATTCCAACCCTCTTCAACCCCCCCACTACTCATCTTTGTACCAGCCCACCTTTCTGCCAATAGTCTCTTATATCTCACCCGAACTTCCTCCTCCCTTAGTTTATACACTTTCACTTCCCTCCTACTTGTTGTTGCCACCTTCCTCTTGTCCCATCTACCTCTTACTCTAACTGTAGCTACAACTAAATAATGATCCGATATATCAGTTGCCTCTCTATAAACATGTACATCCTGGAGCCTACCCATCAACCTTTTATCCACCAATACATAATCTAACAAACTACGTTCATTACGTGCTACTTCATGCCTTGTATATTTATTTATCCTCTTCTTCATAAAATATGTATTACTTATTACCAAATCTCAATTAAAGGCTCCCCATTTTCATTTACCCCTGGCACCCCAAATTTACCTACTACTCCCTCAACAACATTTTTACCCACTTTAGCATTAAAATCCCCAACCACCATTACTCTCACACTTGGTTCAAAACTCCCCACGCATTCACTCAACATTTCCCAAAATCTCTGTCTCTCCTCTACCCTTCTCTCTTCTCTAGGTGCATATACGCTTACTATAACTCACTTTTCACATCCAACCTTTATTTTAGTCCCCATAATCCTTGAATTAATACATTTATTCTCCCTCTTTTTCTGCCATAGCTTATCCTTCAACATTATTGCTACTCCTTCTTTAGCTGTAACTCTATTTGAAACCCCTGACTTAATCCCATTTATTCCTCTCCATTGAAACTCTCCCACCCCCTTCAGCTTTGTTTCACTTAAAGCCAGGACATCCAGCTTCTTCTCTTTCATAACATCCACAATCATCTCTTTCTTATCTTTTGCACAACATCCACGCACATTCAGACTTCCCCACTTTGACAATTTTCTAATTCTTTTTTCTTTTTTTTATTAATTACAGGAAAAGGGGGTTACTACCCCATTTTTCCCCGGCATTTTAGTTAACTTTTACAACACGCATGGCTTACGGAGGAAAGATTCTTATTCCACTTCCCCATGGATTAAAAGGAAAAGTAATAAGACCAAAAACTATTAAGATAAAATCAAAGAAAACTCAGATGAGTGTGTATAAATTTAAACGTGTACATGTATGTGTAGTGTGACCTAAGTGTAAGTAGAAGTAGCAAGACATACCTGTAATCTTGCATATTTAAAGTAAAAGAGTTTATAACTCTATCAAAAATAAGAATTAAAGAAAGAAATCATATATATATATATATATATATTATATATATATATATATATATATATTATATATATATATATATATATTATATATATATATATATATGTATATATTATATATATATTATATATATATATATATATATATATATATATATATATATATATATTTTATATTATATATATATATATATATATATATATATTATATATATATTATATTTATATATATATATATATTATTATATATATATATATATATATATATATATATATATATATATATATATATATATATATATATGTCGTGCCGAATAGGCAGAACTTGCGATCTTGGCTTAAATAGCAACGCTCATCTTGCCATATAGGACAAGTGAAAATTTGTGTATGCAATAATTTCGCCAAAATCATTCTGAACCTAACGAAAAAAATATATTTCACTGTGTTTGTTTGGTATTAAATTATTGTAAACAAATCTAAAATATATTTAGTTGGGTTAGGCTAAAATAAATTGTTTTTGTTATAATAAGGTTAGGTAAGTTTTCTAAGATTCTTTTGGAGTAAATTAAAAAAATTTACATTAACATTAATGAAAAAATATAACTTTAAACGCATAAGAGAAAATTTTAGAAAGGACTTAATTTTAAATGAGTTCTTGCTAATTGACCAGTTTTACATATTCGGCACGACATATATATACATATATATATATATATATATATATATATATATATATATATATATATATATATATATATATATATATTATATATATATATATATATATATATATATATATATATATGTATATATATAAATTATAGGGGAATAAGTTTACTGAGTATACCATTTAAAGCGTATAGTATACCTGGAGCATACCTAAAGAGAGCTTCGGGGGTCAACGCCCCCGTCGCTCGGTCTGAGACCAGGCCTCGTGGTGGATCAAGATCTAATCAACCACGGAAACAGACGTACGAACCACAACCCGGCTGGACAAGTACTGACATTAGATGCCTGCCCAGTGCCTTCTTGAAGACAGCCAGGGATCTACAAGTAATCCCCCTTATGTATGCTAGGAGGCAGTTGAACAGTCTTGGGCCCTGGACACTTCATGTGTTGTCTTTCAGTGTACTCGTGAATCCCCTGCTGTTCATTGGAAGAATGTTGCATCTCCTGCCGAGTGTTTTGCTTTTATAGGGAGTGATTTTCGTGTGCAAGTTTGATACTAATCCCTGTAGGATTCTCCAAGTGTATATTATTATATATCTCTCCCGCCTGCATTCCAGGCAATACAAATCAATGGCCTTCAACCGTTCCTAGTAATCTAGATGTCTTATCAAACTTATGGTAGGTTTATTACTGGAAGAAGTAAATGTACAACAAAAAGCAGGATTGCAGATGAGCAAGGAAGCTTTAGAATGCATAGATGTGTAGACCAAGTGTTTACATAAATGAGAATATATTCAGATAAAGGTAGGTAAGTTTTCATTGCAATTATAGATTTAGAAAAGCCATATGGTAGAGAGGATGGGGGAGCAATGTGGCAGATGTTGCAAGTATATGGAATAGGTAGTAAGTTACTAACTAAATTCTGTAAAGAGTTTTTGTGAGGATAATGAGACTCATGTTAAGGTATGTAGGAGGGGGTAAGATTACTTCCCAGTAAAAGTAGATCTTAGACAAGGATATAATATCACCATGGTTTTTGAACATATTTATTGATGGGGTTGTAAAAGAAGTAAATGTTAAGGTGTTGGGGAGAGGAGTGGGATTAAATTTTTGGGAATCAAATATAAAATGGGAGCTGACTCAGTTACTTTTTGCTGATAATACTGTGTTTTTGGAGTTTCTAAAGAAAAGTTCCAAAGGTTAATGGACGAGTTTGGGAGTAGAAAATTGAAACTGCTCATAGATAAGAGTAAGGTGATGAGAATGTCAAACGATTTAGATAAAGAAAAATTGAATGTCACATTAGAGGGTAGAAGTGAATGTTTTCATAGAATTGATGAATGAAAAAGGTAAGTGGCACGTGGAGATATCTGTGGAGACCAAAAACGTTATCCATGGAGGCAAAAAAGGGAATGTACAAGAGTATATTAGTACCAACACTCTTATACGGGCGTGAAGCATAGGTTGTAAATGCTACAGCGAGTATTAGGTTGTTATTGTCGTGTCTAAGGGCAATGTGGGGTGAAAATATTATACAGAGAATTCGTAGTATGGAAATTAGGAGGTGGTGTGGAGTTACTAAAAGTATTAGTCAGAGGGCTGAAGAGGGGTTGTTGAGGTGGTTTGGTCAATTACAGAGGCGAGGTAGGGGTTGTCTCCATTCACTCCTCTCTAACACACTCATGCTCGCTTGCTGGAAATCCAAGCCCCTCGCACACAAAACCTCCTTTATCCCCTCCCTCCAACCATTTCTAGGCCGACCCCTACCCCGCCTTCCCTCCACTACAGATTTAAACACTCTCGAAGTCATTCTGTTTCGTTCCATTCTCTCTACATGTCCGAACCACCTCAACAACCCTTCCTCAGCCCTCTGGACAACAGTTTTGACAATCCCGCACCTCCTCCTAACTTCCAAACTACGAATTCTTCGCATTATATTCTCACCACACATTGCCCTCAGACATGACATCTCCACTGCCTCCAGCCTTCTCCTCACTGCCACATTCATCACCCACGCTTCACACCCATATAAGAGCGTTGGTAAAACTATAATCTCATACATTCCCCTCTTTGCTTCCAAGGACAAAGTTCTTTGTCTCTAGAGACTCCTAAGTGCACCGCTCACCCTTTTCCCCTCATCAATTCTATGCTTAACTTCATCTTTCATAGACCCATCTGCAGACACGTCCACTTCCAAATATCTGAATGCATTCACCTCTCTCCATCCAATCTGATATCCAGTCTTCCATCATGTAGTCTTCTTGTTATCCTCATAACCTTACGCTTTCCTATATTCACTTTTAATTTTCTTCTTTTACATACTCTACCAAATTCATCCACCAACCTCTGTAACTTCTCTTCAGAGTCTCCCAAGAGCACAGTGTTATCAGCAAAAAGCAACTGTGACAACTCCCACTTTGTGTTTGATTCTTTATCTTTTAACTCCACACCTTTTTGCCAAGACCCTCGCATTCACTTTTCTTACAACCCCATCTATAAATATATTAAACAACCACGGTGACATCACACATCCTTGTCTAAGGCCTACTTTTACTGGGAAATAATCTCCCTCTTTCCTACATACTCTAACTTGAGCATCGCTATCCTCGTAAAAACTCTTCACTGCTTTCAGTAACCTACCTCCTATACCATACACCTGCAACATCTGCCACATTACCCCTCTATCCACCCTGTCATAGGCCTTTTCCAAATGCCACAAAAACCTCTTTAGCCTTATCTAAATACTGTTCACTTATATGTCTCACTGTAAACACCTGGTCCACACACCCCCTACCTTTCCTTAAGCCTCCTTGTTCATCTGCTATCCTACTCTCTGTCTTACTCTAACTTCTTTCAATAATAACTCTACCATACATTTTACCAGGTATACTCAACAGGCTTATCCTCCTATAATTTGTGCACTCTCTTTTGTCCCCTTTGCCTTTATACAAAGGAACTATGCATGCTCTCTGCCAGTCCCTGGGCACCTTACTCTCTTCCATGCATTTATTAAATAGCAGCAACCACTCCAGAACTATATTCCCACCCGCTTTTAACAGTTCTATCTTTATCCCATCAATCCCAGCTGCCTTACCCCTTTTCATTCTACCTACTGCCTCACGAACTTCTCCCACACTCACAACTGGCTCTTCCTCACTCCTACAAGATGTTATTCCTCCTTGACTTTTACATGAAATTACAGCCTCCCTATCTTCATCAACAATTAACAGTTCCTCAAAATATTCCCTCCATCTTCCCGATGCCTCTAACTCTCCATTTAATAACTCTCCTCCCATATTTTTAACTGACAAATCCATTTGTTCCCTAGGCTTCCTCAACTTATTAATCTCACTCCTAAACTTTTTCTTATTTTCAACAAAATTTGCTGATAACATCTCACCCACTCTCTCATTTGCTCTCTTTTTACATTGCTTCACCACTCTCTTAACCTCTCTTTTTCTCCATATACTCTTCCCTCCTTGCATCACTTCTACTTTGTAAAAACTTCTCATATGCTAACATTTTCTCCCTTACTACTCTCTTTACATCATCTTTCCACCAATTGCTCTTCTTCCCTCCCGCACCCACTTTCCTGTAACCACAAACTTCTGCTGAACACTCTAACACTACATTGCCTATACTCTCACTAACCCATCTATCCTCCAATAGTTGTTTATATCTTATCCTAAATGCTTCCTCTTTTAGTTTACAAACCTCCACCTCCCTCTTACTTGATGCTTCTATTTTTCCTTGTATCCCATCTACCTTTTACTCTCACTGTAGGTACAACTAAAAAGTGATCTGATTTATCTGTGGCCCCTCTATAAACATGTACATCCTGAAGTCTACTCGACAGTCTTTTATCTACCAATACATAGTCCAACAAACTACTGTTATTACACCCTACATCATATCTTGTATACTTATTTATCCACTTTTTCTTAAAATATGTATTACCTATAACTAAACCCTTTCTATGCAAAGTTCATTCAAAGGGATCCCATTGTCATTTACACCTGGCACCCCAAACTTACCTACCACACCCTCTCTAAATGTTTCTCCTACTTTAGCATTTAGGTCCCCTACCACAATTACTCTCTCACTTGGTTCAGAAGTTCGTATGCATTCACTTAACATCTCCCAAAATCTCTCTCTCTTCTCTCCACTCCTTTCTTCTCCAGGTGCATACACACTTATTATGACCCACTTTTCGCATCCAACCCTTATTTTAATCCACATAATCCTTGAATTCACCCATTTATATTCCCACTTCTCCTTCCATAACTGATCCTTCAACATTATTGCTACCGTTTCCTTAGCTCTAACTCTCTCAGATACTCCTGACTTAATCCCATTTATTTCTCCCACTGAAACTAGCCTACCTCCTTCATTTTTGTTTTGCTTAGGGCCAGGACATTCAACTTCTTTTCATTCATAACATCAGCAATCATCTGTTTCTTGTCATCCACACTACATCCACGCACATTCAAGCATCCCAGTTTAATAAAGTTTTTCTTCTTCTCTTTTTTAGTAAATGCCTACAGGAGAATGGGTTACTAGCCCATTGCTCCCGGCATTTTAGTCGCCTCATACGACACGCATGGCTTACGGAGGAAAGATTCTTTTCCACTTCCCCATGGACAATAGAAGAAATAAAGAAGAACAAGAGCTATTTAGAAAAAGGAGAAAAACCTAGATGTATGTATATATATATATATGCATGTGCGTGTCTGTGAAGTGTGACCTAAGTGTTAGTAGGAGTAGCAAGATATACCTGTTATCCAGCGTGTTTATGAGACAGAAAAAGGCACCAGCAATCCTACCATCACATAAAACAGTTACAGGTTTCTGTTTCACAGTCACCTGGCAGGACGGTAGTACCTCCCTGGGTGGTTGCTGTCTAATGTATATATATATATATATATATATATATATATATATATATAAAATATATATATATATATATATATATATATATATATATATATATATATTATATATTCTAAATGAACATTTATTAATAAACAGAATACATTTACAGAAAGCTCAGACATGAATACAATGGTACAATGTATTAAAGTCATTAGCTGCCTGACTGCGGTGGAGCGCGGTTGTGCTCTGCACCCCTCTGCTGTTTTGTCAGGAGAGCTCTCATAGCAACAACATGGCGCTGAGTATCCGGCGTAGGGTGAACATGTCGGCGTTGAGCTGCTTCGTGGGGCGATTTCCCCCTCTACGGCGCAGGTGTTACTTCCGACAATCATCAGAGAGACGTACGGAGTACAGGATGATGAGGTATATGGTGTGGCCCTGAATGGGGCCTATCGCATCTTCGTCAGTTAAATCGACGGCTGTGTATGAGTCGTTGGTGAAGAAATTTGAGCATGTGAGTATAGATGCAACCCAGCTGTCAGGGTGCGTCTCATAGAGTCTCTCGCCACTATACGTGGGTGAAGTTGCGCAACGTCCCCTTCGAGGCTGACGAGGAGGACTTAAGGAACGTGTTTGCAGCTTATGGTACCGTGCAATCTGGAACACCCAGGCAAGTGGGCGGCAGGTGCGTACATGGGGACGTCCGGAGGGCACTTTCTCCCTCAAAATGACTCTGAGCATCCGATCCCGTCCTACGTCGTGATGACGGAGTTTCGGACCCAAATTCTAGTGTCTTATGCTGGGCAGCGACGTACATGCAGGCTGTGTGGGGTGTACGATCACATGCAGCGACGTGTGGGCGACAGTGGAGGGGGACGGCGCAGACATGGTGAAGCACGATTACGGTGTGGAATGCCGTAGTGGAGATTCCAGGGAAACCGAGGAGATGGCCGTCTGTGGAGTGAAATTGTTGAGGATTCCCTTGTGGTGCATGATGGGCGAGGCATGAGTTGTGTGGAGCCAGAAATGGCCACTTTGCCGGTGACAGGGGAGGAAGTGCTAATCCAGCAGGAGGTGCGGGAGCTGGAGGAGGAGCTCGACGAGGTATTGAAAACTTTACCTCCTTCTGGGGAGGATGATGGCTTAGTCCGAGAGATGGTTCCTGAGTTGCAAGGAGAGAGTGTCGGGACAGGCACAAGAAGGAAGGAGGAAATCAGCAGGCACAGAGAGGAGTCACTGTGCAACATGACACAGTAGCGGTTGACGTTCACTGTGAGGAATTGTCGGAAGACAGCATGGCGGTGGGAGGGCGTCCGAGGAAGAGGGCGGCAGCATCAGACTCAGATGACGTCCTGACGCCAGCGCAGAGGTCTGGGAGGAAGGATGCATATTATCGAGATAGCAGGATAAGCGGCATCGGAAGAAGGGGGGTGGGGTGGTGGATGGTGAGAAACATTGTGCTGACCCTGGGGCAGGAGGCCCTGGGAAGGTTGAGAGAGGAAGGGTTGGAAGCTTTAGGAAGGCCTTTAGTGTATGACTGTGAATGTGAATGGACTGGTACTGGGGTTGAAGAGGGAATGTTTTCATATGCTCTTACGTCGATATAGAGTGGACGTCGTATTCTACAGGAGCATAATTTCAGGGAGGGAAGAGTGCTAGAGGTGGCAGGGTATAAGGTTTTGACTCTGCCATCTGCACGTTCGAAAGGTGGTGTGGGTTTATTGATAAAGGAGGCGAGCCCGTTTGTGTTGCAACGATGTGAGGGGGAGAGGCGGAGGGGGGGAGGGTGTTGCGTGTGGATGGGTGGTGGATGGGGCAGAGGGTAACCTTTGTAAGTGTGTATGCACCAGCTGAAAACGATATGAAAGTAAAGAGGGATTTTGTGTGTGTGATGAACTAGTTTTCGCCTTCCGTGGTTACCTGCTGTGGCCATCGTTGGTGGGACTGGAATTGTGTTATCAGGAGAGCTGATGTTGAACCACGTGGGGCGGGGCACACGTTGGCAGTCTTACGTAATCTCTTGGTGGATGTTCAGTTCAGGGATGTGGTAGGTGGGGGCGCGTGGGAGGTGGAGCATACTTTCGTGAGGAGAGGTTATGCAGCTAGGTTAGATAGGTTGTACATATCTCACAAGGTATTGTCAAAGTCTGTCCGTACTATTGAAGTAGCTTTTTCCGATCATCGGGCGGTAGTAGCAGAGGTCGAGTGGGATTCACTAGCTAGTATCTCTAGGGGATACTGGAAATTAAATACGAGTGTGTTGGAAGATGAGGAAGGGTTGGTGGGTTTTACAGCACTGTGGGAGGGGTTAACTGAGGAGGTAAAAGGGGTCGAGGACGTGGTAACGTGGTGGGATGGTGTGGCTAAGGAACGGATTCGGCATTATTATGTGCGGGAAGGGAAAAGGATCAATTCTTTAAAATTTGGGCTTCTTAATTATTTGGAGGACAGGTTAAGGGGTTGTTATGTAAAGGGAGCGGTGGAAGGTACCTATCCTATGGACAACATTATGGTCCTTAAAGAGAGGTTGCGGGAAATCCAGGACGAGCGGTTCCAAGCGGTGAGAGTAATGGCGGGGGTGGAGGAGGTGTTATGGGGAGATAGGCCGTCGTCGTGTGTGTTGGGCAGGCAAAAACAACGTCAGCAGGCAACAGCTATTCCATGGTTGGAGGTTCATGAGTCGGTGGGAGGGTATAGGGTGGGTCAGGTTATCCACACTACAGATGGGATGGGGTTGTTTGCGGATAAGTGGTATGAGAAGTATTGGCAAGAGGAAGGGGTAGGAGTTGGGGATTTAGAAACAGGTGTGTGGAAGTGTGACATGTCGGTTGGAAACAGTGATAGGGAAGCACTGGGTGGGGAAATAAACTGAGGAGGAAATATGGAGAGCTTTTAAGTGACATGCATAAGGGCAAAGCGCCGGGAATCGATGGACTACCGTAGAGTTTTATCAACAGCATTGGGAGCTAAAAAGGGTTTTTTGGTGAGGTTATTAAACTTGATGAAGAAGAGGGGCACGTTGGGAGACAAGCAGGCAACAGCTGTAGTTGTCTTGGTACCGAAGGGTAAGGACAGCATTCGCTTCGGGACTACCGGGCAATATCGTTGTTATGCGTGGATTATAAGTTGTTTGCTAAGATTTTAGGAAATAGGATTAAGTGTGTTGTAGGGCGGGTTGTGTCGGAAACCCAGTTTGGGTTGCAGGTAGGTCTATGGGGATGGGGCATGGGTTACTAAGGGATTTCGTGGAAGAAAAAGGGGGGGAATGGGGGGGGTTTGGTTGCACTAGACTGGCAAGGAGCATATGATAGAGTGGAGCGAGAAGCATTGAGAGCTATCCTTAGGAGACAGGGTTTTGGGGAAGAAATAGTGGGATGGGTAGATGCGTTATATCAAGGGGCAATGGCGAGAGTACAGATTAATGGAAGATTAGGGGGGAGGATTGTAATGGGTAGGGGACTTAGACAGGGGTGTCCTATGTCACAGCTTTTATTTGCGTGCATACAGGACCCCTTTTATAGAATGGTGGAGCACCAAATGGGCATTAGTGAGGGGGAAGGGAGTGGAGTGGGGAGGGTTTGGCCAGTTCTAATAGGGTATGTAGATGATACTACTGTTCTGGTTAGGGAGGGGATGTCAATGAACGCCTTAGATGGGGTAGTCGACACGTTCGCACGTGCAACTGGTATGAGAGTGAATTCAGAGAAGTCCATGGTCATGGGGTTAGGAGCTTGGGTGGAGAGGGTTGAGTGGGGTAGTGCAGTTGTGACGAAGCGGGTGATGTCATTAAAAATTTGTGGTATTATCTATGCAGATGATCTCGATGTTGCACGTGCGGACAACTCGGTCAGGTTGGTAGACAGGACACGGGGTCGCTTGGGAGCATTGCGACCCTATCATTTGACCCTTGTGCAGCGTGCCATTGTAATTAACGTCTTATTGTATAGTAAGGTTTGGCACGTGGCAGCCGTGTTCCCTTTAACTGGGACGGCAACTGCAAATATACTTAGAGGGGTTTTTAAATTTTTGTGGGGTTCAGGCTGTGATTGGCTTAAAAGGGATGTGGTAATGTTACCTGTGCGTCAGGGGGGTTGGGTTTAATGAATTTAAAGCGGAGGGTCAAATGTATCTTCATTAAAAGGGAGGTGATGAGGGAGGGTGTGGGTGGGGGGGGGGGGGGTTGGTCAAGATACACAGTAGATTGCAACACATGTTTTCTGGGATAGAGTTGCGTGAGTGTGAAACTATTTTGAGGCAGTGGTGTTGGTTAGGGATCTGGGTAAGGTAAAAATAAGTAGGCTGTGTAGGATGTTAGTGGAGAGGGTTATGGCACCGGTGGAGGGGATTTTCCCCATGTATGATGGGGAAGTATATGGAGAAGGTTCAGTAGGTTAAGGTTACAACCCGTGGGTGTGAGGTGATGTTCGTTTTATGCTGGGATTTTACATCGGGGAGTGGTTTTACGGGGCTAGACGGGTGGTTGATGGGGGGGGGGGTCTGTGGAATATGTGTGAGGGGAGGATTCTGCGTTCCACGTAGTGTATTTTTGTGAGGGGATGGGGAGCGTCAGGGGTTGGTTGAGAAGGGGCTGCATAGATAAGTGGTAAAAACTTTTCTGTTCTGCGGGCATTAAGTCTTGACGTGGGGGTATGGATGAGAGTATTATTAGGGCTGTGGAGTACATTATGGTAGATTATGTGTACATACGTGGGGAATGAGGGGAAAGGGGTCAGTGAGGTGAAGAGGCGGGTATTGGCAGTACGTTTTTAAAACGTTGTGCCGTAACAGAGAAATTTATGGGAGAAGGTGGGAGCGGGCTTTCTCAGAGGGATATAGAGACCTAACATTAGAGGATTTATTAAATTTGTAAATATGGTGGGAGGGGCAGGGTAGGAATGGTAAATGCTAATGTAGGATGGGCTGTCAGGGGTAGAAACGGGGTAGTCTCCTTGCATAATGTAACGGGAGAATGTGTATGAACCTGTGCGTATGATGTGTAATCAAAGTCTGGAGAGTGTAATACCACTGTATGTGTTTGACTTGGCAGTGTTACATTGTTCTAAGTAATATTACTCTTTTGCATGTATTTAGACGACCTGGTTGAGGTGTCATTGTGTTGGATTCTTGTGTATTAATCTGTTCTGTGTTTTATAATCATCTTGTATTTGCATTACTTTCAATAAAATACGTTAATCTATTAAACGTAGAAGCATTATTAATATATAAATAACAAAGTGGAATATAAATGCATATTGTAGGCTTGGTGCGTCTTTGTTAATAATAATAACAATGCATATTGTAATGTAGTCGTGTTCTTGCTTAACATAGGTGCTGAGGCACTGGAACATGAAAGTGGCTGCCCTTGGGTCCCTGGTGGTGTCGATGAGTCTGGAATCCAATTCTTTAAGGAAACGTGTTGCGTGTTTTCCCCATGATCCCAAGGTCTCTGATCCCACTGGGACAAATTGATACTGTTGGCTAATGTCCCTGTACTTGCTGATCTTGTACTCCTCCCTGTGGTCAGCAGCTCATTCCTGTCGCCCGACACTGTGATGGATATAGGTGTCAGCCAGTGTGGACACACAGGTATAGTCCCGTGCTAAGAGCTTGCAATTCTTCCAAGGATTGATGGTGATCCCGTCGGGGCAGATTACTGGGTTGTGGGTATTGTTGGCTACTAGTGATCGGGGCTCCCTCTCGGCTGGGCATCCAGCTGTAGCAAGGGTTCTCTTTATGATGTCGTTGATCCCTTGAGACAGCAAGGCGCAGAGCCACTGCAATACGAAGGGTCTTTGGGTCAAGTCGCGTTCCAATTGCAGATATTGGAACTCTTTGGAGGAAGTCCCCGGAGTGATGTGCGGTCACAGCCTGGAGACGGGCAATCTCCCTATCTGATGTTGGAGCCCTGAGCATGTTGGCAAGCACCTTTTCAGCGATCGGACCATCCCAGCTTGCCTGTTTGTGCGCCAGTGCTGCACTAGGGTTTGGTGCTGGAGCAGCAAGAGTCTCCCATTCAGTGATGGTACTGGCATAGCTAGGGTCCTGTATTCCTGATGAGTCGCTGAGGTTATCAGGAAGAATTTGTCTTATCAACTCGTTTGATGCTGTGGAAGAGGATAGGAAAGCTGGTAGAGCAATCTGGGAGGATCTGCGTACTCCCAGCCCCCGAAACCTTGCAACCACTGACCTTCTTCAAGGGAAAGATTCAATACACTCTCTAGCATGGTCTTGAATAGAGAGTCATATTCCTTGAGTTTTGGACTGCTGAAGGCTGGGGAGCATCTCAGAAAGTATGTATGTATATATATATATATATATAATATATATATATATATATATATATATAATATATATATATATATTTATATATATATATATATATGTAGTTACGCTTGGTCACCCTCCATATTACTTAGGGCCGAAATATCAGCTAATATCATATTGCTAACTTTCTTATCAATAGCTAAAATAAGGGAGTCCGACTATATAATATTATCTGGGGCCATAGCATCTTACTAAATGGAATCATATTCAATTAATATGTATTGTAACTTGACTTAACGTCATAAGTTAGGAGTAACAATGCGGGTATTGTAAAGCACTTGAGTAACGACCAGTCTCTGGTTAACCCCCGAGCTACCTCTGTGAATGACACGTGACCTACCTCATGTCAGGTCAACCCTCCTCATAGCAAGCAGTAGCAGCTGGTCTTCAGGCCAAGGTGCAGCTCTTTGACATACTCTGTTGTAATAGAACCCCATTCCTTTGAGAATACGAGGGAAGGTGCTCGAAGGGGACAAACGTGTGTTTCACAGGAGGTCTGAAGAGCTCCGTGAGGTCACCTTGTATAACTTTGCAAGTATGAAAGGTAATAATACCTTAAGGTCATGTATATACTTCTGTGTATATTCTTGCACTCGTAACATACGAGAGAAACGCAAATGACTTATAATTGATGTTTCTAAGACACAATATGACACTAAAACGAGTTTTAAATTGTACTCGTGGTTCTCTTCTCCCTAAGACGAGAAGTGGTTAGAAAACCATTCAATTATTGCATCTCGACCCCTTTTAAAGTAAGGACAGGTGGGCAATTTCTATATATTTATATATAATATATATACATATATCATATATTATACATGTCGTGCTGTATAGGTAAAACTGGTCAATTAGCAAGAACTCTTTTTAAAATAGTCCTTTCTAAAATTTTCCCTTGTACGTTTAAAGATTTTTTCATTTATGTTAATGTAAAAATTAATTTTGTGCCAAAAGAACCTTAGAAAACTTACTTAACCTTATAACAAGCGCAATTTAATTTAGCCTATAATAACTTTAATATATTTTAGATAAGATTACGGTAATCAATAAAACAATTATTATTATAAAACTTTATTTCGCCAGGTTCAGTTTTTGCGACATCATGGCACACAAATTTTTGCTTGTCTTATAGAGCAAGAAGTGTTGCTATTTAAGCCAAAATCGCAAGTTATTCCTATATGGAACGATGTTTGTCGTGCCGATTACGATAAACTTTCCATTTTGGCTTAAACGGCAACTCGCTTCTTGCCGAATAGCGCAGACCAAAATTTGTTTGTGCAATAATTTCGCGAAAATCATTCTGGTCCTATCGGAAAATTATATATTAAATTAGTATGAACTTGTATAAAATATTTAATTGGATTAGGCTAAATTAAATTCCGCTTGTTTTAAAAAGGTTAGGTAAGTTTTCTAAAGTTCTTTTGGTACATAATTATTGTGTACCTTGACCTAAATGAGAAAAATATAGAGGACTAAATTTTAAAGGTGTTCTTGCTAATTGACGAATTATACCTATTCGGCACGAAAATTACATCCAAATATGACTCGACACCGATACATTTATCCTGGCCCCTGGGAACCATAACCTCCCAGCGCCTTAAACTACTTGACCACCAACCTACAAACACCAGTCACAGTAAGCAGACCAGAGCTGCATCCTGGTGCTACCATATTCATGGCCGTCGGCAGTACAGGACAAATTGTATTCTTTTTACAGTTTAGAATTCCAGTTTCAACGAATAGTGCATTGAAAATATCGAAAAATATGGTAAAATGATTATTTTACTGCATATTTCGACGATTTGGAGCATTTAGAGCACTATACATATGTATGTGAGACCAAGTGAATTTTAAGGAAATATCTGACTGCACTGGCCTTGAGTCGAGCTTAAGTGGCGTGCTAAGGTATCAGGGGTTCGATTCCCGGCCAGTGTAGTTTATTTGTATATATCTTAAATCATATATTACCAAGCTGCCTACATAATCCATCTTTAATTCTCTAATATCGCCACATAATTTTCTTAATTTCTCTTTATTTTCTTCAAATCAACGTCACTAAACTCCTAATATTTCCACTTCGTTTATCTTAATTGCTAAAAAATCATAAATGATTCTTTGCACGTATATAAACGTACAAAATACTTATGGTGACCTAGCTGACTCTGATCTCCCTGCACAGACATGGCGGTTCAGAACTTCGTTGGTGATGCGTTCCGAGGAGCCACCTGGGTAGCTCTCCACAATGGTGGTGGTGTGGGTTGGTGAGTATTAACATCAATGTTGTTGAGAGGAGGCGAAGAGCGGTAAATTGCAAGTGTAATTTTACTTCATTGGGAGCTATAAGCCACTGTTGTCATTCAACGTGAGTATCGCAAGCTTGAGCCTTCCTCTTATCGTGACCCGGCCTTTGACAAGTCACATTCATAATGAGTAGAGTAGCGACGGTAACTTCGGTGTAGGTATTGAGTAGTGATTAATAGTGTGGAACAGAATTGAGTGAATAAGGTAACAATCTCAATAATTAACAAACTATTAAATTAAAAATTCTTCAATTTATAAATAATAATATATTAATATTTTTTATAATAGTAATAATAATTATTATTTTTCTTATTTCTGTTATTCATAATATTAATGATAGATATAAGAACGAAGTGTTAATGTTGAGCAGAAGTTTGTAGATGCAGGGAAGTGGGTGCGGGAGGGAAGAAGAGCGATTGTTGGAATGATGTAAAGAGTAGTAAGGGAGAAAGTTAGTACGAGAGGTTTTTACAAAGTAAAAGTGATGCAAGGAAGGAGTACATGGAGAGAAAAGGAGAGACTAGGAGAGTTGTGTAGAACAGTAAAAGATAGCAAATGGATCTGACAGTTATAAATAGGAGAGGAGAGCTATTAGTTGGAGAAGATAGAGGGAATATTAGGAGGAAGCGTTAAATGTAATATCGTACATTGGGGAGGTGGGTATAACATGTTGTGGGAGTGAGGAAGAGCCAGTTGTGTGGGGAAGCACGTCAGGCAGTGGGTAGAATGAAATGGGGTTCGTTCTGTTAAACATCAACTCAACAGAACGAACACTAGCAGCGCTGTTATGCATAACTTCAACCCATTTTCGTATGTCCCATTTTCATATGCTTCCAAGGAGTATCTGAAGTACCATATAGGCTGATGAAGGACCCATACGTGCAACACCTGGGTTTCATTGCTTTGTAGTGCCTTTATCAATACAATACATGGACATGATCTAAAGCTAGGAAAACATACAGAAGGCGGTAGAAGACGAGATAATAAGTCTGTCTAGGAGCAGGTGATGAGCAATGTAGGCTGGCATCTACACTGACCTTCATAAATAAGGTTTTCCTCGCTCCAACGAATGCCAGACACCTCACACATCTGGGCCAGGAAAACATTTTCCAGCTTCCATATTTAAAGTTTCTGAAGAATATAAAGGCACAATACCGTTACTGGAAAAATACACAACGGAATCTTATGACGGCGTTTCGGTGCTACTAACAAAATTAATATTGTGAGTATACAGGTTTCTCCTTAACACTTGAGGGCTCACACTTCTTGCCACTATCACTTGTTGTAAAAGCCAGTGTTAACACTCTGCGGTCACTGGCCTCACTGTCATGGCCTCACTGTCATCTACTGCATAGGCGTCTCTGCAATCAACTGTCACTGGCCTCGCTCTCATCTACGGTTAATGGCCTCTCTTCGTCGGTCACTGACCTCTGTCATATACAGTCACTGGCCTCACTGCCGTTTACTGTCGCTAGCCTCTGTTTCTTCTATTGTCACTGGCCACACTGATTTCTAGTCTTTTTAGTAGCTGACGTCTACTGTCACACACCTCACTGTAATCTACGGCCACTGGCCTCAATATCACTTACTGTTAATGGCCACACAGACATTTACTGTCACTGGCCTCACTGCCATTTACTGTCACTGGCCTCACTGCCATTTACTGTCACTGGCCTCACTGCCATTTACTATCACTGACCTCACTGGCATTTACTGTCACTGGCATTTACTGTCACTGACCTCACTGGCATCTACTCTCGTTCTCCTCACTGTCATCTTCTGTCACTAGCCTCACTGTAATCTCACTGGCCTCACTGCAATGTACTGTTACTGGCCTTCTGTCATCTATTGTCACTGGCCTCACTCTCATTTACTCTCACTGGCCTCACGCTTCTACTGTCACTGGCCCCACTCTCTTCTACTGTCACTGGCCTCTCCCTCATCACCTGTCACTGACCTCTTAGTCATCTACTCTCATTGGCCTGACTCTTGGTTACTGTCACTTGCCTCATTGTAATCTACTGTCACTAGCTCCACTGAAATCTACTGTTACTAGCCTCAGTGTTAAGCACTGCCACTGAGATCACTTCCATCTACCCTCTCAGGCCTCACTGCCTTCTACTGTCACTGTCTTCACTGTCATCTAGTCTCATTGACCTCACTGTCATCTACTATCACAGGCCTCACTACCATCTGCTGTCAGTGCCCTCAATGCCAATCTACTTTCACCGGCGTCACTGTAATCTACTCACTGGGATCACTCTTCTACTGTCACTGGCCTCACTGCCATTTTCGGTCACTGGCCTATCTGTCATCTACTCTCACTGGCTTTATTGTCGTCAACTGTCACTTGGCCTCTGACATCTACTGTCGCTGGCCTATCATATCCTGTTACTGGCCTTACTCCCTTCTACTGCCAAAGGCCTGAGTGTCATCAACGGTCACTGGCCTCAATCTCTTCCACAGTCACTGACATCTGCGGTCACTGGCATGTCATCTACTATCACTGGCCTCGTTCATCTATTCTCACTGGCCTCACTGCCATCTACTGTCACTGGTCTGACTCTCATATATTGTGACTGGCCTCAGTGGCATCTACTGTGACTGGCCTCAGTGGCATCTACTGTGACTGGCCTCACAGGCATCTACTGTGACTGGCCTCGGTGGCGTCTACTGTGACTGGCCTCGGTGGCGTCTACTGTGACTGGCCTCGGTGGCGTCTACTGTGACTGGCCTCGGTGGCGTCTACTGTGACTAGCCTCGGTGACGTCTACTGTGACTGGCCTCGGTGGCGTCTACTGTGACTGGCCTCGGTGGCGTCTACTGTGACTGGCCTCGGTGGCGTCTACTGTGACTGGCCTCGGTGGCGTCTACTGTGACTGGCCTCGGTGGCGTCTACTGTGACTGGCCTCGGTGGCGTCTACTGTGACTGGCCTCGGTGGCGTCTACTGTGACTGGCCTCGGTGGCGTCTACTGTGACTGGCCTCGGTGGCGTCTACTGTGACTGGCCTCGGTGGCGTCTACTGTGACTGGCCTCGGTGGCGTCTACTGTGGCTGGCCTCGGTGGCGTCTACTGTGGCTGGCCTCGGTGGCGTCTACTGTGGCTGGCCTCGGTGGCGTCTACTGTGACTGGCCTCGGTGGCGTCTACTGTGACTGGCCTCGGTGGCGTCTACTGTGACTGGCCTCGTGGCGTCTACTGTGACTGGCCTCGGTGGCGTCTACTGTGGCTGGCCTCGGTGGCGTCTACTGTGGCTGGCCTCGGTGGCGTCTACTGTGGCTGGCCTCGGTGGCGTCTACTGTGACTGGCCTCGGTGGCGTCTACTGTGACTGGCCTCGGTGGCGTCTACTGTGACTGGCCTCGGTGGCGTCTACTGTGACTGGCCTCGGTGGCGTCTACTGTGACTGGCCTCAGTCATTTGCTGTCACAAGCCTTACTGTCTTCTACTATCATTGGCTTCCCTCTAATCTATTGTCACAAGCCTCACTGCCATCTGCTGTCAGTGCCATCACTGTCAATCTGTCACTGGCCTCACTGCCATCTACATTCGCTGGCCTCACTGTCTTCTACTCTAACTGGCTTCACTCTCATCTAATGTTACTTTCTTCACTGTTATCTACTGTCGCTGGCCTCAGTCATCTATTGAAACTGTTGTCACTGTCTGTTGTCACTGGCCTCATTGTGATCAACTGTCTCCTGCCTCACTGCATTGTACTCTCATTGACCTCACTGTCGACTGTCACTTGCCTCATTGTCATCTTCTGTTTCTGGCCACACTGTCATCTTCTTTCATTGGCGCCACTGTCACAGGCCTCACTACCATTTGCTGTTAGTGCCCTCATTGTTAATCTACTCACAGGCGTCACTGTAATCACTCGTCTACTCACTGGCTTCACTGCTATTTTTGGTCACTGGTCTCTCATCTACTCTCATTGGCCTCTGTCATCTGATGTCACTGGCCTCACTGTTACCTACTCACTGGCCTCACTGTTACCTACTCACTGGCTTCACTGTCATCAACTGTCACTGGTCTCACTGTCATCATCTGTCATTGGCATCATCGTCATCTAGTGTCCCTGGCCTTACTGCCATCTGTCACTGGCCTCTCTGACATCTATTGTTACTGGCCTCTGTCATTTCCTGTCACTGGTCTAACTGTCACCTACAGTCACTGGGGAAGTGTCATCAATGGTCATTGACCTCACTCTCTTCTAATCACTGGCCTCTCCGCCACCTGCTGTCACTGGCATCTGTCATCTATTGTCGCTGGCCTCACTGCCTTCTGATGTTAGTGCCCTCAATGTTCATCTACTGTCACAGGCGTCAGTGAAATCTACTCACTGGTCTCACGGTCATCTACTGTCACTGGCCTCATTGCAATCTACTGCCACTGGCCTCTCTGACATCTACTGTCACTGGCCTAAGTGTCATCAATGGTCACTGTCCTCACTCTCTTCCACTATCACTGGACTCTCCAACATCTATTGTCACTGGCCATACAGCCATCTACTGACATTGACCTCACTGGCATCTTTTCTCACTGGAAACACTGTCATCTACTCTGACTGGCCTCACTGCAATCTACTGTCACTGGCGTCACCCTCATCTGCTTTCACTGGCGTCACAACCATCTACCGTTACTGGCCACAGTCATCTACTGCCATTGGCCTCTCTCTTATCTACTCTTTCTGGACTCAGTCATCTACTGTACTGTCCTCATTTTCATCTATCACTAACTTCACTGTCTACTGTAAGTGGCCTCACTGTCATCTACTCACTGTTCTCATTGTTATGTACTGTCACTGGCCTCACGGCCATCAACTGTCACTGGCCTTTCTGCCATCTACTGTCACTGGCCACGCTGTCATCTCTCACTAGTCCCAGTCATTTACTGTTACTGGCTTCACTGTCATCTTCTGTCACTAGCCTCACTGTCAGCTACTGTCACAGGCATCACTCGTTTCCTGTCACTGTCTTCATTGCCATCTACTGTCAATGCCCGCACTGTCTTGTGCTGTCCGTGGCCTCACTGTCATCTTCGGTCATTTGTCTCATTGTCATCTGTCACTGTCCTCACTTTCATCTACGGTCACTGTCCTCACTGATATCTACTCTCACTGATCTCACTGGCATCGCTGTCCTCTGTCACTGGCCTCTGTCAGCTACTGTCATTGTCCTCACTTTCATCTACTCTCACTGGCCTCGCTTCCATCTGCCATTGGTCTCACTGTTATCTATTGGCATGGCCTCACCATCTTTCATTGTCACTGGCCTCATTGCCATCAACTGCAGCTGGTCTCACTCTCATCTTCTGTCACTGGCCTCACTGTCTCTGGCTTTACTGCCATCTACTATCAATGGCCTCTTTCATTTCCTGTCGCTGGCTACACTGCTATCTCGTTACTTCCTTTGCTCTCATCTACTGTCACTGGCCTCAGCTATGGTCATTGGCCTCACTCATCTCCTTTCACAAGCCTCACTCTCATGTACTGTCATTAGCCTCACTGTCATCTACTGTCACTGTCATCTAATTGTCACTGGCCTCACTGTCAACTACTGTCACTGGTTTCACTGTCATCTAAAGTTACTGGACTTCAAGTCATCCATTTTCACTTGGCTCAATGTTATATAATCTGTCATCTTCTGTCATTGGCCTTACTGCCATCTTCTGTCAATGGCCTCGCTCTCATTTTCTGTCAATTGCTTCACTGTCATCTACTGTCACTTGCCTCACTGGTATTTACTGTCACTGGTCTCATTCTCATCTATTGTCACTGGCCTCACTCTCATTTACTGTGACTGGCCTCACTGTCATCTTCTATCACTGGCTTCACTACCTCTATTGTCACTGGCCTCACTGTCAATTGTATCTGGCCTCACTGTCATCTATTGTCACTGGCCTCTTTGTCGTCTACTGTCCATGGAGCCACTGCCTTTACTTTCACTGGCTTCACTACCATCTGCTATCACTGTCCTCACTGTCATGTGCTGTCACTGGCATCACTGTTATCTTACGTCACTTGTCTCTGTCATCTATTCCCACTGTCCTTACTGTCTGTCATTTGCCCAATTATCATCAAATGTCATTGGCTTCATTCTCGTCTATTGTCAGTGGCCTCACTGTGATCTGTCACTAGTCTCACTGTCGTCTACTGTCACTGACTTCACTGTCACTACTGTCAAGGACCTCACTGTCACCTGTCACTGGTCTCACTGTCATCTATTCTCAATGGCCTAACTGCAAATTACTCTCATTTGCCTCGGTTATCTACTTTCACTGGCCTCATTGTCATATACTGTCACTGGCGTCAATGCCATCTGCTCACTGTCCTCACAGTAATGTCACTGGCTTCACTGTAATCTGTCACTAGCCACACACTCATCTATGGCTACTCTCCTCTGCATTCTACTGTCACTGGCCTCTGGCATAAACTCTCACTGTCATCTTCTGTCACTGGCCTCAGACACCTGCTGTCAGCGCCCTCACTGTCATCTTATGTCACTGACATCAATGTCGTATGTCACCGGCCTCACTGCCATCTGCTGTCACTGGCCTCACTCTCATCTACTGGCAATGGCCTCTGCTATCAATGGCCTCATCTGACTCTGACCTGTCTGCCATATCCTGTCACTAACCTCTGTCACTAGCCTCACTCTCGTTTCCTGTCACTGACCTCTGTCATTGGCCTCACAGTTATCTACTGTCATGGCCTCATTGCCATCAACTGTCATTGATCTATCTTTTGTCCTGGCCCAGTCTTCATTTTTCCCGGCCTCACTGGTCTTTTTTCCTAGTCCACTGTATCTATTTTTACTGGCCTCACTGTTTCTATTTTCACTGTCCCCCTGTCGCTATTTTTTTTACTGGGCCCCACTGTCGTCTATTTTCACTGGGCCCCACTGTCGTCTATTTTCACTGGCCCACTGTCGTCATTTTCACTTGGCCCCACTGTGTCTATTTTCACTGGGCCCCACTGTCGTCTAATTTCATGGGCCCCACTGTCGTCTATTTTCACTGGCCTCACTGTCTTTATCGTCACTGGCCTCATGTCATCATCGCCTGGCCCACTGTCACTATCGTCATGGCCTCACTGTCATCTATCTTTACTGGCCCACTGTCATCTTCGCATGGCCTCACTGTCATCATTGTCACTGGGTCATGTCTCTATCGTCATGGCCTCACTGTCGTATATTGTCACTGGCCCCACTGTGTATATTGTCACTGGCCTCACTGTGTTTTGTCACTGGCTCACTGTCGTATATTTTCACTGGCCCCCTGTCTTATTTTCACTGGCCTCACTTCGTAATTGTCACTGGCCTCACCCGGTATATTGTCCATGGGCCCCACTGTCGTATTGTCACTGGCCTCACTGTCGTATATTGTCACTGGCCTCACTGTCGTATATTGTCACTGGCCTCACTGTCGTATTTGTCACTGGCCTCACTGTCGTATATTGTCACTGGCCTCACTGTCGTATATTGTCACTGGCCTCACTGTCGTATATTGTCACTGGCCTCACTGTCGTATATTGTCACTGGCCTCACTGTCGTATATTGTCACTGGCCTCACTGTCGTATATTGTCACTGGCCTCACTGTCGTACATTGTAATTGGCCTCACTGTCATTTACTCTCACTGGCCTCACTGTCATTTACTCTCACTGGCCTCACTGTCATTTACTCTCACTGGCCTCACTGTCATTTACTCTCACTGGCCTCACTGTCATTTACTCTCACTGGCCTCACTGTCATTTACTCTCACTGGCCTCACTGTCATTTACTCTCACTGGCCTCACCGTCATTTACTCTCACTGGCCTCACTGTCATTTACTCTCACTGGCCTCACTGTCATTTACTCTCACTGGCCTCACTGTCATTTACTCTCACTGGCATCACTGTCATTTACTCTCACTGGCCTCACTGTCATTTACTCTCACTGGCCTCACTGTCATTTACTCTCACTGGCCTCACTGTCATTTACTCTCAAAGGCCTCACTGCCATCTACTCTCAAAGGCCTCACTGCCATCTACTCTCAAAGGCCTCACTGCCATCTACTCTCAAAGGCCTCACTGCCATCTACTCTCAAATGCCTCACTGCCATTTGTCAGGACCTCAGCCTTCCACTGTCACTGGCTTCACTCTCTACTGTTAATGGCTTCACTGTCATCTACTATCACTGACCTCACTGACATTTACTGTCACTGGTCTAACTGTCGTCTACTTTCACTTGCCTCACTGTCATTTACTGAAACTGGCCTTCCTGATATCTACTCTCACTGGAATCACTGCCGTCTTCTGTCACTGGCCTCACTCTGATCTATTGCTACTGGCATAGCGCCTGATAAGTGGAAAATGGCAAATGTAATACCTATTTACAAGGCAGGTGACAGGTCCTTGGCTTCGGACTACAGACCAATAAGCCTTACCTCTATAATGGGAAAATTTATGGAATCGATAATTGCCAAAGCAATCGTAGCCATCTTGACAGGCACAGACTGATTAATAAATCTCAACACGGTGTTTGAGGAGGTAGATCATGGTAATGAATATGATATTGTGTATATTGACTTCAGTAAGGCTTTAGAGTTCCACACCAGAGGCTATTTAGGAAACTTACGGCACATGGAATAGAAATTTTTTCCTTGGTAGAGGCATGGTTGACAAATAGACAGCAGAGTTTGCATCAATGGAGAGAAATCAGAATGGGGGCACGTCACAAGCGGTGTTCCTCAGGGGGTCAGTGTTGGGCCCCTTGTTGTTCACAATTTACATAAACGACATAGATGAGGGAATAAAATAATTCCAGACATTTTTCTAAGCAAGGTTCACCAGGTGTTAAGAAAGTACATTGATGAACTAAGAAAGGAAGAGGGTAACTAAGTAAATTTTATGTTAGTGAAAGTAAACAAGTATTTAACAATGGTGTTAAAAGTCGTGTAGATGTAACAGGTGTTTAACAGTGGTATTAAAAAGCATGCAAAACACCTCTCCAAACTCTTGGGCACTATCAGTCCAGCACATCTCAAACACTCGGGCGATCTTCTCAATCGCATTCGCAACATCAACATCAGTAACGAGAAACTTTCCAGCCTTTACGTAACTTCCCTATTCACCAAAGTACCTACTACACAAGCCATCGATCTCCTACGCAGAAAATTGACGATTCACTTGATCTTCCTATTCCAGCTAGCGATTTCATCGACCTCGTTGAACAATGTGTCGGCTTTACGTGTTTCTCTTTCGAAAATCACCTCTTTCAACAGACTTTTGGTCTACCCATGTGCTCGCCACTCAGTGCCGTCCTGGCGAACTTATACATGGAACATCTGGAAGCCGAGCGTTTCTCCACCATTATTCCTTCGACTGTCACCTGGCTCCGTTATGTTGACGACATTCTTCTCATAACTCCCAGGCGCTTCAACGTTCAAGCTCTCCAAGACAAGCTCAACCAGGTCGAACCCTCAATCCAGTTCACACTTGAAGTTGACAACACTCTTCCTTTCCTTTATGATGTTCTCTGCAAAGCTGACCATGAACTTCGTTTTAAAGTCTATCGAAAACCAAACAACCAAAACGATCTTCTCCACTTCTACTCTCACCACGACACCAAAACTAAACGTGGTGTAATTATAGGCTTCTTCCTGCGCGCGCGCACACAGAATCTGCAGCAATGAGTTCCTTGAGGAAGAATGCACGATAATTGAACAAGTATTTTCTAAACTCCACTATCCTCGTCACTTAATCAAAGACTGCAGTCGGCGGGCATTAAACATCTTCAACACACCCAGAAAAGACACTGCCGAGAAGAGATAGTCCTTCCCACCAACTCCATTGCCAAACATGTTTCCAACATCTTTTCAAATACATTATTCCAAGTATCTACCTCCACAACCACGACCATCAAGGACATCACCAGTAGTAGACAAGACAAGCTTCCATCCTCTGCAGGGGTATACATAATCCCTTGTAATGACTGCAACAAATTATACGTGGGCGAAACCTCGAGACCTCCAAACACGTATTTCAGAACACTAATACGCAAGCAGGACTGACGATACAAGGGATGCCTGTGTACAACATCGCAATTCACACAACCATTTAATTAACTACAGAAACTCAAGACTTATCGCCACAGAAGACAACACTCAATACCGAAGAATCCTGGAATCATCGCTTATCTCTGACAATTTCAACCAGAACAACGGCTTCTATAACATAGCTGAACCACTTGCCAAGAAACTTCTTCATCGCTATCCCACATAAGAACTTAGAACACTGCAGAAGGTCTACTTATAACTTGTCCAATACCCCTGCCAAGCTACCCAAGACTATAACCCCACCCGATAGGTCATCAGATGCAGCATTCTCCACCTGACCTCAACATTCTGAGCTTGACTATAAATACTCCTGTACCTTCCACCCCAGGTAGATCTGTGTGTGACTTGAAAAAGCCCACTGTGTGGGCGAAACTTTATCAATAAAGGATCACATTAAGCTGCATATGTTGTGCAAGAAAGGTATAAAATACAGACAATATGAAAGTAAAGACACATGTGCAACATCTGGATATCTTTATTGTAGACGTTTCGCCATCCAGTGGCTTTATCAATACAAATTCTAGGACATAATTGGAAGACTGTAGAAATATATATACAAAAGATGAGGTAATAAGTCCCTCAGCCTTTGAGTTAGTGTTCACAGCATCGAGGTGGAGGAGAATCTGGAGCAAAGGCAAGAAGACTGGCGGTTATATAGGAGTCAGTGGATAAGGACATGCAGCAGACGAGGGCTTACTTCCACTGGGGAATCCCGCCTACCAGTGACTATGCCCTCGTCTGCTGCATGTCCTTATCCACTGACGCCTATATAACCGCCAGTCTTCTTGCCTTTGCTCCAGATTCTCCTCCACCTCGATGCTGTGAACACTAACTCAAAGGCTGAGGGACTGATTACCTCATCTTTTTTATATATATTTCTACAGTCTTCCAATTATGTCCTAGAATTTGTATTGATAAAGCCACTGGATGGCGAAACGTCTACAATAAAGATATCCAGATGTTGCACTTCAAGCCGCATTTGTTTTTCCTCTGTTATAAGTGTGGAGGTTCACCATCCTCCTCGTACTGTACCTTGCTCCCCTGTCCCATCCCAAGTTTCTTCGTGTTCTGTCCCTTCCCATACTTCTCCAGTGCCCTCTGCCCTTTCGTCTCCTCCCTACTTTGGTACAGGCCATTGCTGTTCCAATCTTTACTCACCATCCTTCTATCTCCAGTATTGTCTCCTATACAACGTCTTTGTCTTCTGAAACACTTGAAGCTCTCTCTGAATATAATGTAGAGACGAGATCATCAATGGACACTGATCCATCTCCTGTTCCTCCTCTTCCCTCCCCTTCATCTGCGCAACTCCTATCTTTGCAGCTTCCCATTCCTTCGCTGCTTGAACTTTTCCGCTGCTGCCACGTGGACTTCTCTAACCCCTCTAGTCTGTAGATACCTTTGACTGAAGATTTCCTATCTTTCTCATTACCAATCATGGCCTATTTACAGTGAAATATCCGCGGCCTCAGAGGTAATAGGGGTGAGCTTCAGATGTCGCTCTCCCGGTTTTCTCCTGTTGGTGTTTGCTTACAGGAACGAAAATTACACTCCACTGCTATCCATCCCATCTCAGGCTATAATTTATTGTATTCTTTGGATTCCTTTTCTGATGAAACTATTAATGAAAGTGCTCTCCTTATACTAACTGATATTCCGTACTGTCAGCTATTTGTTCATACTTCGCTGCATTACACTGCAGCCTGTATCCAGTTGAATAAGTGGTATACAATCTGTTCTTTGTATCTCTCTCCTTCTCGGGCATTATCTATCTCTCTTGTTTCGTCCTTAACCCCTACCATTTCCTCTGGGGGAAGGGTCTCACTGTGACCCTCCATGTTTTGAATATTGGTACTCCAACCCATTTTTATCCTTGTACTCGTACTCTCTCATCGATCTCTCGGTCTGCTCTTCCTCCACTGTACTAGACTTCACTTGGTCTGTCCTCCCAGACTTACATGACAGTGATCATTTTCCAATCATTCTTACTTCTCCTTCATATTCACCATTTCTTTGAAGCTCATGCTGGCAATTTGATCGAGCAGATTGGGACCTTTACTAGCAACTCGCTGTTTTTAGTGAGGTTCCTTCTTCGTCCTCCATTGATGAGCTTTTACACCTCTTCTCAACCTCAGTTTTAACTGCAGCTTCTCATTCTTATACCCCAAACCTCGGAGATTTCTTGATTTTAAGCAGAAGCGTGCGGTCGCTCGCCGTGTCATCCGTAACTAAATGCACATGCTGGTGAGGTTGTTTCCACCATCACCTCTGCTTCCTCTGAGTACGAATCTGGAAAAAAGTACGGAAACTGGGTGGTAAATACTTTCCAACCCGGCTCCTGTTCTCGGGCTCCTGTTCTGCGGATTGCCGGTGTTGATATAGCAAACCCTCTTTACGTTGCCATTGAAATTTGTAATCATCTGGTCCATATTTTTCAGGGGCTCCATCTATGCTCCTCTCTTCTTTCCTAAGTCTGCCAGAAAGTTAGCGCCCTTAGACTTTTCTTCTCTCAAGGAAGAATCTTACGTGCCTTTACACTTCTGGAACTGGAGACAACACTCAGCTTGCCAATCATCGGCAGCTGGACCTGACAGTATTCATATTCGGATGTTACAACATTTACACCAGTCAGCCCTTGCAGTCCTCTTACAACTCTTTAATCTTATTTGGTCACAAGGAGTTCTTCCCCAGCTGTGGAAATCTGCCATTGTTCTACCTTTTCGCATACCGGGTACTAAGGGACATGATGCCTCCCACTATCATCCCACTGCTCCTAACAGTGCAGTTTGCAAGGTGATGGAACGTCTGATAAACTAACGTTTAATGTGGTATTTAGAGACACTCTCCACTAGTCAATACGGCTTTTGTAAGGGCCGTTCTACTATTGACTCCACTACGCTTGGATACGTATGTTCGTAATGCCTTTGCAAATAACCACTCGGTTATTACCATATTTTTTGAGCTTGAGAAGGCATACGACACAACTTGGAGGTATAATATTTTGGCCCAAGCCCACTCCTTAAGCCTCCTAGGCAACTTACCATCCTTCCTTAAGAACTTCTTAACTACGGACATTTCTGTGTTTGGGTTAATAATATGCTCTCCCTGGACTTTGCCCAAGCTGAAGGTGTCCCCCAGGGATACGTTCTGAACACAACACTTTTTCTGATGGACCCTTCCTTTAATCTGGACTCTCTCATTGACTTTTTGACAACTGATTTACTCCACAAACTCATACCTTTAGTACTCCCCTCAGCCCTTTCTACCTTAATCTGTTGCTACCCTCTACCCTGCACTATCCACTGCCCTCCATAACCTACTAGTCATCCCTCTCCCTTTTGCCCCCCAATACCCTTGCTTCCTTCCCTTCCCTGCAGTGCTGTATAGCCTTTGTGGTTTAGCGCTTCTTTTTGATTATAATTTGCCAAAAACACTGTAGAGAAAACTTTGGCAAGTTTACTAAAGAGTATTCAGACACTAGGCGTCTGACTCGTCTAGGCGGCATACCCCAATGTAACACGGTATTTGCAATATACGCTCAGCTATGTACAGTACGACTGCAGAACACTCGCACAATAAGGCTGCATCGACACCATGCCCAGCCCTTCTAGGGTAGGGTAGGTGCCTGAGCCCGAGCTTACAGCTCGCAAGACTGTCATTCCCATTAGCCACCTTGGGGTGGGGATGGCAGACCAGAAAGGCCTAGCTTGTGGCTAGGCCTGGGGACAGTTAGTCCCAAAGCTGAGGTACTTGTGCCTCCTCCCATGGGACTTAGGTCTCAGACACTCCCTAAAGAGGGAGCCAAGGCCGGGCCACCACTTGGAAAAGGCCCGGGCCGGGAGAATACCGGCGAATCTTTAATAATAATAAGGCTGACATGTAACAAAGCTGAATGCAGAATACGCACATACAATAGCAAGGCTGATATGCAATAGCAAAGCCACTGCAAAATATTCACACAACAGCAAGACTGACCACAGTGAAGCGAGCACGATTAACACACCAATAACAAGCTGTCAACGATCACACAATAGCAGGCTGACCATAAGAAAGAAAAAAGCGCAAGGCTGACAAGCAAAATTTCGTAAAGCATTGGCAAAGCTGGCCCAGTGCCAGACAGCAATCTATACGATGTTCCTGCTTCAGCTTCAACTATAGGCTCAACTCCTGCTCAAAGTCCAGCTCCAGCTCTCGGACAGGCTACCCACATTACAACCCTGGAACAATAAGGCCTGTTATCCTGGGTGTTAAGGGAAGCAAGGAGCAGAACATGCACAGCTGAATGACTTCAAATTATGTTTTCCTTCAAGTGCGATTATAAGTATTTACAAGTATGTACACTATATACAGTTGGAAATGTATGTGTACAACATGGTTAACAAAGGCAAAAACACAGCCTGGAGTAAGAATGGACAAGTGTTCAACCAGCAGCTGGGTGAAAATGACAAGGGTGAGAATGTGAGTGGTGTCCCTGTCACCTCCACAGTTGCCAGTAACACAATATGACTGGCTGAATCAAGGTGCTGATTTGACGATGGGGCCCTGAAGTCATCAAATCCTTAGCTACCTGGTTTGCTGGTTGGGAGGTAGCCTTTTATGAGTGTTCACATGCTATGAATAAAGGGTACATACTCTTTGCATGCAACATTGTTTTTTGTTGGGTCCCTTGTCATGTTGACGTACAGGGCAAGGAACAGGCACACTGCTGTGCGGTCAGCAGTACATGACTTCAGTTTCATATACAGGTGTTCCAGTCATGGACTATTTTGCTGCAATTGCTACCCACTTTCGCACCCGTTGGCAACGTTGGTCTGATCTCCTTTATAACAAACTTCATTCTATTAAACCGTGTATAGGTTACTGGCCGTCTTCTTGTCATCAGTGTCAAGGTTGGGAGACTACTCTCTCCCATCTTCGCATCAGCCACATGGGTATCTCGTGGAGAAGCGCCCTGTTCCTCTGAGAATTGTTAGATTCCAGTATCAGTTAGCCACATTTTGATGGACTGCCCACTGTATCAACGAGCACGCAGAATTTACCTCCGTCATCACTGCTCTGCTGCCCTTACTTTACCTTCTCTTCTTGCTGATGGATCCTCCTTTAATCCAGACTCTCTCATTGACTTTTTGACAGCAACTAATCCTTCCTTTCTACCTCACTCTCTTGTTACCCTCTACCCCTGCACTATCCACTGTCCCGCTGTACTCCATAACCTACCAATCATCCCTCCCTTGCTACCCGATACCCTCACATCCTTCCTTGCCCTGCAGCGCTGTATAGCTCTGGTGTTTTAACGCTTTTATATTATTATTATTATTTATTATTATTATTATTATTATTATTATTATTATTATTATAATCATCTCCTACATACCTTAACCTTCGTAAGAACTCTTAACTGTTTTCAGTAACTTTTCACCTATTCCATATACGTGCAACACCTGCCACACTGCCTCTCTATCCACTTCAACATCTGCCTTTTCCAATTCAATAAATCCAACTAAACTCGCTTTACCCTTGTATACTGTTCACCTATATGCTTCACTGTAAACAGTTGGTCTACACACCCCCTACCCTTCCTAAAGCTTCCTTGCTAATCTCCGATCCTGCTCTCCATCATACCCTTAATTCTGTCAATATAACTACCATACACACTATCACCTATGCCCAACAGGCTTATTCCTATAATTTTTTTAACACATCGTCCGATTTCCACCAAGGCAGGGTGACCCAACAAAGAAAAACTTTCTCCATCATTTACTCCATCACTGTCTCGCCAGAGGGGTGCTTTACACTAGTTATAAATCTGCAACTTTAACACCCCTCCTTCAGAGTGCAGACTCTGTACTTCCCATCTCCAGGACTCGAGTCCGGCCTGCCGGTTTCCCTGAAGCCCTTCAAAAAATGTTACTTTGTTCACACTCCAACAGCGCACAAAGTACTAAAAACCACTTGTTTCCATTCACTCCTATCAAATAGTCACGCACGTTTGCTGGAAGTCCAAGACCCTCTCACATAAAACCTTTACACCCCCCTCCCTCCAACCCTTTCTAGGCAGACCCCTACCCCGCCTTCCCTACATTACAGATTTATACACTCTCGAAGTCATTCTGTTTTGTTCCATTCTCTCTGCATGTCCGAACCACCTCTATAGTTATTATTCTCAGTCCCAGCTGCTTTACTCCTTTTTATTTTGTCCACAGCCCCGTGCAGCTTCCCCACACACCTTTCTCACTCATAAAACATGTTATACCTTCCTTCTTTTCATCAACATTTAACAGTTCCTAAATATTCCCTTCACCTTCCTGATACCTCTAACTCCTCATGTAATAAATCTCCTCTTGTGTTTTTAACAGTCAAATCCAATCGTTCTCTAGGCTTTCTTAACTTATTAATCTCACTACAAAACTTTCTTTTTCTCAGCAAAATTTGCTGATTGCACCTCACCCACTCTCTCATTTCTTGTCTTTTTTCATTCCTTTATAACACTCTTATCCTCTCCTTTTCTCTCTATATACTCCTCCCTCCTTATACCATTTCTGTTTTGGAAAAACTTTCATATGCTAACTTTTCTCTTACCACTTTCTTTACCTCATCATCCCATCAATATTTTCTCCCGCCTCAACCGTCCTATATCCACACATCTGCTGAACACACTAACATTGTTAAATATACCCCATATCTCTTCAACTTCATTACTTATACTTTCACTAGTCCTTTCTCACAATAGTTGTTTGTCTTGCCCTAAATAAATCCTCCTTTAGTTTATAAACTTTCTCTTACTAGTTAATGCCATTCTCCTTGCATCTCATCTTTCTTTTGCTCTCACTGAAGCTACAGCTAAAATATTATCTGATATATTTGTTGCCCCTCCCTAAATATTCAGAGATCTACCCAACATCCTTTACTGAACAAATAAATTACTGTCATTACACATTACTTATTTATCCCCCTTTCATCAAAATGGCATAAAATACCGACAGGTTGGTAGGTAAGACACATAGGCAACAGTTAGACAACTTTATTCCGAAACGTTTCGCCTACACAGTAGGCTTCTTCAGTCGAATACAGAAAGTAGGCAGGAACAGTAGAGATGTGAAGACGATGTAATTAGTCCATCACCCTTGTAGTCGTAGAATTTGAGGTTGTCAGTCCCTCAGCCTGGAGAACCTCAAATTCTACGACTTCAAGGGTGATGGACTGATTACATCGTCTTCACATCTCTACTGTTCCCGCCTACTTTCTGTATTCGACTGAAGAAGCCTACTGTGTAGGCGAAACGTTTCGGAATGAAGTTGTCTAACTGTTGCATATGTGTCTTACCTAACATCCCCCTTTCAGTTAAAATAAGAATTACATATTACCAAACCTCTTTCTAAACAAAGTTTAATCAAATGTCCTCAATTATCACTTACCCCTGGCACTCCAGACTTATCTACCTCGCAATCTATAACCTATTACAGTTACTCTCACTTGGATCAAAACTCCCCATGGAGATGTAAGAAAAATACGAAGAAATATTAAGAAAATATTAGAAAGTTCAGATGAGTGTATACATATACATGTAAATTAATGTGTAGTCTGACGTCATCGTAAATATATGTAGCAAGATATACCAGCAATCCTACCATTATGTAAAACAATTACAGGTTTTTTCTTCACCCTTACTGTATTTTAATCAGAGGAAAGCACTAAGCCTTTCAGGAATCACTGTACCTGTGGAATGAGTGGCATTCAACTTCGATTCAAGGAAAGGTAAAATAATCTCAGTTCATTGGATCAAAAGCCCTTCACCAGCATCATGGAAAAATATTGCAATACTGTAAAATAATTCTATACTAATTTGAGATTAACAGTGACATAATGGCGCCTGCACGCCTTTAAATTTACCACCCTTTTTCTGACATTATAAAGCTGGTCAGAGGAGCTTCTCTCCAGTTCTCAAATGGAAACCTAATTCGGGAATGGCCTGTGTAACATAGTGCCAAGGTCACCCACACATGTAAATACTCCCATGAATCTTGCTCAAGATCCAGTACACAAGCGTTGAAAATTTGTAACTTATCGAAAAAGGCATTCTCGAGTAAACAAAATTTGTGACAGTAACAAGTCTTGCTGAGAATATTCGGAAAATTAGCAGGCGTCCCTTTCCTTAAACTAAAAAACGCCATAAAAACTATTTTTTCCAGTTTTCTCATTTACATTCTATTAACAACCTCTAATGGGATGGAATTGGCAAAAACACTTTTCGGATGTTCTGCAGCACCTCAACGGAGGTTCCTTGATGCCAGTGAGGGGCTCTTGATGCTATGAACTGGATATATATCTCCCCTGGAATGAAGTTGGTCCCCTTCCATTGAATCATACGGTTTTATAACTTCCTCTAAATGTGTAAATAAGAGTTTATTATTATTATAAACCTTATGGTGTAGTTTTTCTGATGTGACTTTGACGTTATGGCAGACACGAAGTAATTATTGCACTGAATAAAAAAAATGTAATCAAGTTAGGAGTAAATGAGCAGCTCTGAAACATTGAAAGTAATTGAAATCATTTTATGGACAGTAGCTGAGGAATCTCCATTAAATAGATTGGTACTAATTGTTTGTAAGTTACAACATTGGTTATAAATGAATTAACACTTAAGACCGCACTTAAAAAATTGTCTTTTGGTGTTTTATTTTAGGTAGGTAACTGGATGTTATTAGAAAATAGTTAATGTTGCAATTCTTTTTTAAGAAATGCATATTGGGGAAAAAATCGTTCGTATTTTGTTGAATATTTAGAGTGGCTAGCGCATCGGTTTGGAGTTTTGTGACTCTCTGATCGCGGGTTCAAACCCAACCCGTGGTATGGTTGTTTTTTTTTTTTTTTTTTTTCCAATTGTCATTACGATTTCGTATGCAGTTTAGTGGTGTGTATGTCACCCCGTACGTTCCTGCCTCCATGCACAGCTATCAAAAGCTATTTTACATGCTTTGATAGTCTTTCATAAACCATAAGCCGTCTGACATGCTCTTCCAGACATAGATGAGCCATCACTCGCTGACTAAGACACAGAACAGTAACATATATCATGTCGTTCACGTTTTTCTATAGCAAAGAAGCTTCCCACACACACTCACACACACACACACACACACACACACACACACACACACACACACACACACACACACACACACACACACACACACCGGTAATCAGACTCAATCGACTGTCTTATTAACGGTTTCAGTAAAATTTTCAATTTGCATCTTTAAGAAGAAGCGCATCATCTTCACACAATGTTTACAATATTCTGAAACCAGTTAGATAAATCATTGTCGAGTTAGTGAATAAAACTCTGTATCGTTATCTATGCAAAAAAGTTGTGGCTTATTCCAACTTGTTCCAGAAACCTCACTAGTGGTGAAAATTTTGAAGTCGATCAGATGAGTCGTTCTCTAGTTATGGCATAAATTCAAACGATTCCATTTTGTTTTTACTATACTAGGGCTCTGGTGGCCTGGTGGTTAACGCTCTCGCTTCACACGGCGAGGGCCTGGGTTCGATTCCCAGCCAGAGTAGAAACATTGGACGTGTTTCTTTCCACCTGTTGTCTATGTTCCCCATCAGTAAAATGGGTACCTGGGTGTTAGTCGACTGGTGTGGGTCGCATCCTGGGACACTGACCTAAGGAGGCCTGGTCACAGACCGGGCCGCGGGGGCGTTGACCCCCGGAACTCTCTCCAGATAAACTCCAGATAAACTATTCTATTTCAACAAATTTAGCAGCATGTAAACAGGACTTTACGGGTTCTGTCTTGGCCCGAAAATGTGGCAGATATTAAATACTGAAGCCGTGCAGATGGGTAAACCAAAATTAATTCAACTTGATTGAATGGGACTGATTTTACATATAAAATGACCATATCTGAACCTACGTTCATGAGCCTCCGTCTGCCATCATCTTGAAGGCTCCTCTTTAAACGTTGAAGTTTAGTTACTGAGAGTTTTGGGAGCTAACCAAGCTGTTCCAAGATGCTGGGAAAGTGTTCGAACACTTTAGTCATAGTGCAAGTGAACTTACCAGTAGATCCAAGATTTCGATCTTCGATATCATTTACAAGATCTGAAATTTTTAAGCCAAATGGCAGACTCGTAAAGGTCCTCTTCTGGGATACCTTACAATATACAAGACAGTATTAGGGTTCTTTCCTTATTTCTTAATCTAACATGCCAGAAGCCATTCACGTCGCGGTCTATTGATTTTGTTAGAGGAGAAAATATTAACATTAATGACTGGGCAATATTGACAGGGGTGAGGTAATCAACGGAGGGTTTGGTCTGGTCCTGGATGGTTCAGAAGAGGCACAGTACCGCGCCTCTCTCACACTCAACTGGGATGTCTCCAACGGTGTCGCTAGAAGGTATATATACCTGGAAAGCTTATGTTGTAAATAATGCTAGAAAAAGTCATGTAACTAAAGTTAGTGAATCTCGGGAAAGTAAACAATAAAAAAGTTAAGTTTTGTACTGATTTCTCTCAAGAAAGAACTTGTTTATGTTGCATATCTTAAGTTGATGACGTTAGAGAATGTTGATAAGACACTTGGGTATCAGTTGGGTATCTTTATCCTGGAAACTTTTCGTCAGAGGCTTCTTCAGTCCAGGGCAAGTGAAGCCACTGCGTAGCTAAACGTTTCCATAGAGGTACCCAAATGCTGCTCAGGTCTCATTTATCAACTTATTGGTTTTCTAACTATGTTTTCTAGTAATGTTTTTCGGCTGACATATTAGGAAGGAAACAAGTCATAAATAAGATAAGTATCGTGTGCGTATCGTCCCTACAGAGCGTGGAGTGGCAACGAGAACGCTGAAGCTACGATCATCCGCTCCATGACCCTGGACCACAGACTCAAGGTCACCATCCCACACCACGCTGACCCTACCCTGGTGGCCCATGTTTTAGCCACCTACCAATAGTGCCCTGACTATACCCTGACTCCAGCCCGACCTTTTAACCACAGACGTCATGGCACTGTTGTAAAAATAGAGGGGCTGCTGACGGCGCCTTGAGGCGTTGAAATATAACATACCTGAGTCAGGCACAGTGGCTGTATGTTTTCTGTTAGCGGCGCTGAC
>NC_069420.1:52600362-52617862 GCF_026875155.1 Cherax quadricarinatus | reverse complement strand
CTTAGCTTTATTAGATTTTTGAGCCTATTATTCATCCATTTTGGTTCATTTCTTTTTGATAAAATTTTTTTACATGGGATAAAACTTTCCCTTTGACCCAGAAAGTATAGTGTTCAAAAAACTGTTATTTTGATAGCCCCATTTCGCCTTACCCCAGTCAACAGATGATAAGGGGTTCTCAAGGCCCACCCGTAATTGCTAAGCAAAAATTTTGGGATGTTATTTGGTTTATCGTACTATCGAAATTTCCCATTCAATGCAAAATGAAATTTGGGTTTGTGGTCGCTGCACCCAGTTCCTCGAAATTTCTAAATTTTAAAAGGGTTTTCATTTTTTGCCTAACTAATCAAGCAGGTTTTTTTCCCCTTGTGGTTCTGTCCCCCAAACTGCTTCAAAAAAACAATCCTGAACTCCCCTCAAAAAAAGTCGTATGATTCAAAAATTTCCCCACTAAAGAAATTTTCCAAATTCAATAGGGACTAAATTTAAAAATCCCCCTAAAAATTACTACTTTATCGTCCCTTTGGGGCCCTTTAAAAAAATTCCCCCCATAGTAGTCCCCCTTGGTCCCTATCAAAATTTGGGGGAAACGGTATACACCCTTTAAAATAAATTTTTATGCCCCCTAAAAAATCCCTACCCAAAAACAGACTCTGTAGGGTTTTATTTCAATTTTAATACCCTTTTTTTTTTGAAACATTTTCAAGCGATCTCAGACATAAAATGCCCCCCCACCCCCCTTCCCGATATTTTCTATCAAACTGGGAAAAATTTTTAAAACCATGAAAATGACTTTCCGCAGGCTTTGTCCCGACTTTTTAAATTTAAAAACCAAAGTCTCATTTAAAGGAAAAATCATAAATTTTTTACCTGAAACTAGCAACTAATCCAACTCGTCCATCTTTTTCCTAGCCCTACTAAATTTTAGCAAATTTAAACATTGAAAGACTCTCCTTTCTTTTTCCCTTTCCTGCCTTTTTCTTTTTTTGTAGTAAACCTATTACTGTCCAAAAACCCAAAGCCCTCTGGCTTTTCAATACCCCCCCTCGTCTGTTTATTACTATTTTCCCCTAGAACCTTTAATTTTCTACACGGGGACTTCACTTTTTTTCCCCCAAAAACCCCAAAACCCACTAACAAATTCCTAGGGGTAAAGTCCTAATTTGTCCCTCCACTGCAGTTGCCGTAAAAACCCCCCAGACCTAGATAATTAAACCCCCATCCCTGGCATAAAATGTCTTTTTCGCCATAAAAAAGGGGCCCCCAGTTTTTAAATTGAATGTTACCCCATTTTCCCTTACAGAATTTGTCCACCAGAAATTTGACCCCCAAATTTGGGCCCCAGGACAACCTTTTCTTTTCCCAAAACCCTCCCTTGGAAAAACCCCCACTTATGACGGGGTTCCCACCCTTACCCCTAATTATTTCTATTGCTGCCTATCCCTGCAATGGGTTCTTCACCCCAACGTCTCCCAAACCCATCTTTCCTCCAGCATTTGAAACAGAAAATTTGGGAAATTGCCCCCCTTTACCTCTCATATGTGATCCAAAAGGCTAACAATATCTTCCATCCCAGTCCGGGAAAGAAAAACCCCTCTGTCTCCTACTCCTGTCTTCAAGCAAAACTCCCTATCCATATCCCAAATTGGTTATCCCCAACAACAAACAATATTTTACCTTCCTTGGTGTCATTCGTCGTGAAGTTTCCCAGTAGTCGATCGCTTTCCTTTGGGGTTTAGCACTGAGAATTATTAGATTTTTTCCAAAAAATTTTCCACGGCAGTCTCTTTTTTTTCACCCCGTTTCTACCTTTCCATTCGTCTTTTTTGATCGTAACTTCTTTCCCCTCGTCCACCCTGCCCAAAATTTTCCCCTTCTTGACCTGAGGACTCAAAACAGGAGGATATACGAATCTTCTTTTTTTTCTTCGGTCAGTCGCCGAATCTCCATCTTCGCCAACTTCAATTTTTCCCTTTAAAGCTTTTGGGTTTAAATTTTGCTCGTGGGGGGGCCTCTTCCCTTAAAAATTCGTAGAGAGCGCGAAAAAACAGGCCCTTCCCACAGAGCTAAGTACAAATCATAATTCCGCCCTATAGGGGCCCTTCCTTTTTGAGCATACCACACCCGGGGGAGTGTCCTGGGATCACGGAAAAGATTTTCCCTCTGCTGGGTGCGTGATTTTTGTAGGATCATAGTTTGAGTGGAAAAAGGGTGAAAAATGTACTTTGTATTGTCTTTTGGGGAGGGGGGAAAATTGTGCGGGGTCGAACCCTGGCCTTCCAAAAATTTTTGGAAAAAAAATTTTCCCCTTATACTTTAGATTTTATATTTTTTTCTTTTTATAATAATGAAAAAATTTTTTTAATTTTTTTTCCCCAAAAGAACTGTAGAAAACTTACCCAACCTTACTATAAAAAGCCCCCATTTAATTTAGCCTAATCCAACTAAATATTTTTTTTTAGAAAAAGTTCCAGTAATTTTAAAAATCAAAAACACAATGAAATATTTTTTTTACGTTAGGTTCAGGATGACTTTTTTGGGGAAAATTTTTACATACACAAATTTTCGCTTGTCCCTATTCGGCAAAAAGGAAATTTCATTTAAGCCAAAATCGCAAGCTTTACGGGATTTGGCACGACACACCACCAACAAAATATATAAAAATAAAATAATAAATTATAAAATTTATTTTAATATATATATATATATAAAATTTATATTTATATATTATATAAATATATATATTTTATGTTGCTAAATTTTTTCATGTATGTCTTTTTTGACTTCTTTAAGCAATAATTTACGAGTCTTTTCATTTTCTATAAATTTTAAATTTTGGGATTATGTGTTTTTTTCGATTCTCTTTTTAAATTTTACTTTTGGTGTCAGTATTTTTAATAAAATTTTTTTTATTTATTTCTTCAGCGATTAAAATTTCTTTTCCCCAAATTTTAACCCCTTTTTTGTCACTTTTAAACCTTTTTTTTTCACTTTTAAGCTTTTGTTTTCACTTTTTAACCCTTTTGTTTCACTTTGAACCTTTTTTGTCACTTTGAACCTTTTGTTTTTAACCCTTTTAAAAACCTTTTTTTTTTTTTGTCACTTTTGAACCCTTTTGTTTCACTTTTGAACTTTTTTGGCCTTTGAACCTTTAGTTTTTCCTTTTAAACTTTTGTGGGCACTTTAACTTTTGTTTCACTTTTTAAAACCTTTTTTTGCACTTTGAAGGGTATTAAATAACTTTGAACCTTTTTAGTCACCCTTTACCTTTTGAGTCACTTTGAACCTTTTTAGTTACTTTGAAGCTTTTGTGTTTACTTTGAACCTTTTGTGTCCCAAAATTTGGGAAACCCTTTTTTGTCAAATTTGGGAAACCCCTTGAGTCCCCTTTTTTTTTTTATTTTTAACCTTTTGGTCCTTTGAAACCCTTTTAGGGCACTTTGAACCTTTTTTTGGGCACTTTAACCATTTTTTGGGAAATTTGAACCTTTTTTGGGAAATTTGAAATTTTGTGTTACTTTGAAATTTTTCTACTTTGAACCTCTTTGGGGTCACTTAGAAACCCTTTTTAAATCACTTTGAAACCCTTTTTTAGTTACTTTGAAAACCCTTTTGAGTCACTTGAAAACCCATTTTTGGTCACTTTGAAAACCTTTTTAGTCCCCTTTGAACCTTTTGGGTCACTTTGAACCCTTTTTAGTAACTTTTTAAACCCTTTTTAGTAACCCTTTTAACCTTTTTGGGGCCCCTTTGAAAAACCCTTTTTTGTCACTTTGAACCTCTTTAGTCACTTAGAACCTTTTGAGTCACTTTGAAACCCTTTTTATCACTTTTAACCTTTTGGAGGGTTTTAAATTTAACCTTTTTTAGTCACTTTGAACCTTTTGAGTCCCTTTGAAAAATTTTAATCAAATTTGAACCTTTTGATCCTTTGAAACCCTTTTTTTGTCACTTTTAACCTTTTTAGTAAATTTGGAAAACCTTTTTAGTCACTTTTAAAACCCTTTTTAGTCACTTTGAACCTTTTGGGGTCACTTTTTAACCTTTTAAGTCAAATACATTTTAATCTTTCATTTTAACCTGGATTTTTAACATCAATGTTATTTTTAAATCTTTTTTTTTAATATTTTGTTTTTTAAAAAGATAAAATTGGGAAAAGATAAGGGTTGGGTAAATGATAAAAATTGGTAAATGATAAAGTTTGGGAAATGATTTTAAATTATAAATGATAAAATTGAAAAAATGATAAAGTTGGGGAAAAGATAAAGTTGAAAATGATAAAGTTGGTAAATTTATAAAGTTTGGTAAAAAGATAAAGTTGATAAATTTATTTAAAATTGATAAATGAAAAAGTTGGTAAATGATAAAGTTGGGAAAAGATAAAGTTGAAAAAATGATAAGTTGTAAATGATAAAGTTTGGGAAATGATAAAGTTGGTAAATGATAAAAAAATTTATTTAAAAGGGTAAAGTTGGGAAATGATTTTAAATTTTTGGGAAAAAATAAAGTTTAAAATGATAAAGTTTATAAATATTAAAATTGGTAAATGATAAAGTTGGTAAATGATAAAAATTTTGGGAAATGAAAAGTTTTTTAAATGATTTAAAATTGGTAAATGGGTAAAATTGGTAAATGTTTAAAATTGGGAAATGAAAAGTTGGTAAAATTATAAAGTTGGTTTAAAAAAGAAAAGTTGGTAAAAAGATAAATTTAGTTAAAAAAGAAAAAACAATACCTAAATAATTTTTTTTCCCCTGTGTTATTGGTCTTACTCTTTTTTCGTTTAAACTAAATACTACTTCTAGTTTTACCCACTAAACTACCACAAATACTAAAAGTACTATACTAGTAGTAGTACTATTTTCTAGTCTAAATACACCCACTAGTACTACTACTAATAGTAGTTTCCCATTTCTATAAATACTACTACCAAATTTCTACTACTTTACTAGTACTACTACTACAAAATATTATATACTAGTAGTTACTACAAATGCAAAATTGTACACATTACGAGTACTACTCCCAGTGCTACTAATAGTAAATACTATTACGGGGGTACTACTACATAGTACTAATAAATACTAGTACTACTACTTGTGTACTACTAGAATACTATTACGAGTACTACTACTACTAGTACTACTACTACTTTACTACTACTAGTGTACTACAGTACAAAAATTTCCCAGTACTATACTATTTCTTTCTACTAGTATACTATTTAAAGAGTACTACTACTACTAGTACTACTAATATATTAAATAAAATAGTACTACTTTTTACTATAATACTACCTATTTTACTACTACTACTACCATTACTAGTACTACTACTACTAGGATTAATACTACTAAATACTACTACTAGTACAAATATTAAAGAGTACTATTCTATAGTACTATACTAACTGTCTTTCTACTAGTACTACTAATTTCTAGTACTACACTACTAGTACTACTATACAAAAACTACAAAATAGTATACTACTACAAATACTACTACTACTAGTACTACTCTAATACTACCATTACTAGTATTTCTCTACTAGGATACTACTACAGTACTACTATTATAGTATTACTAAAGGGCTTTTCTACTACTAGTACTACTGTTATAATACTATACTTCCCAGGAAACTAAACTACTAGTATACTACTAAACTATACTACTACACAAAATATACTAAACTACAAAATACTACTCCAAATTTTTTTTACTATACTACTAGAAAACTACTTTCTGGGAACCCACAAAAACTAAAACTACTACTACAGTAGTATATACTACCCACAGTAGACTACTAGTTTCAACCCGGGTACTAGTACTACTATATACTAAATACTACTATACTACTATTACTTGTAAATACTACTACTATTGCTACTACTAGTAGTCTAATCCCACTAGTAGTACACTAGTACTACTTGTACTACTAGTTACTATAAATAGTATATTTGACTACTAGTAGTAAATAGAAATATAGTATTTCTACTGTATATGCTATTTTACTTGGGATTACAAATACTAGTAAACCCTAGTTGTACTAGTACTATATAATGTACTACTTTGGGAACTTTTCCCAGAAAATACCAAATTTCTGTACTACTACTACTATTAGAAACTACTATACTACTTTTAATTTTACAAATATTTTTACTACTGTACTACTTTCAATATTAATACAAATTTGTACTACTAGTAATACAAATCTGCTAGTAAAAAATACTACTATTAGTTCTACTATATTAATACTAGTATTAAATAGTATACTACTAAAATAGAAATTTCAACAAATACTACTACTATTTGTGCTAAATATTATAAACTATGCTATAGTGTCTAATACTATACTATTTCTTTCTACTGCTAAATAAATACTAGTACTACTTTAGTACTACAACTAGTTCTACTACTAAAAAAATATAGTACTACTAGCACTAATAATACAAATACCATACTCTAGTACTAATTTTTGCACTACTACTAATACTACTACTAAATTTGTGCTCTAGTATACTCCCCCACTGTAAATTTTTGCTACTTTTATACTATTATACTAGTACTTTGTACTACTATTAGTACTAAAAGTACTTTCTACCCACTACTAGTAGTACTAGTACTACTGCTACTACTTTTTACTAAATACAATACTGCTAAAAAATACTGTTATTACCCACAAATAGTACTACTACTACTAGTAATACCAGTGCCCACCCTTTTTCTTTGGGACTACTACTACTACTAAATAACTACTCTACCAAAATTTTACATAGCACTATACTAGTACTACTACAAATAGTTTCTAAATACTACTAATCTACCCAGTATATTTTAGTAGTACCCATTATTACTACACTATAGTACTACTAATACAAAATACTAATAATACTAATTTGTACACTTTCACTATTTTTGCTTTACTACTATTTTACAATAGTACTTTCTAAATACTATTCTACTAATACTATTAGTTTCTACTAAATTTCTACAAATTTCTATAGTACTACTGCTACTTAACTAGTACTATAAATGCTAGTCCCGTATTACTACTACTAGTTTCGACTACTACTACTAGTAGTAGTAATATGGGTATTACTACTTTACTATAGTTTCACTACTAATTTTTAAGTAAATATACTACTATTAGGAATTTCTACTATTCTAGTAAACTGCTATAATTTTTTTAAAAATACACTACCAATACCCTACTACTATTACTACTAGCATACTACTGTTAGTATTTCACTACTAAATTTCTAGTAGTACTACTATTCTATTAATTTGTACTACTACTATTTAAAAGTACTTTCTACTGCTAGTTTCTACTACCTTTTCTAGTATTTCTTACTAAATTTTTAAGTTGTACGTAATATTAGTAGTAACACTAATATTAGTACTATTATACTAAAAGCTTTTACACTATTGTCCTAGTACTATACTATTAGTTGGGGTTTTCTATAGTACTATTTGTAGTAATAGTAATTTTATTAGTTGTATTTCTACACAAATGCTAGTACTATATTTTTACTAGTAGTACTGCTTCTACTTTTTGTAGACTTTCTGCTAGTAGTAGTACTACTTCTGTTTGTACTACTACTTATTACTGGTAAATAATTTCTATTGCTACTTGTACTATATATTACTAGTAGTAGTACTACTAGTATAGTAGTACAAAACTGCTAGTTTCTCCCCGCTATTTCTAGTAGTAATACTTAAATATTCCCATAGTACTACTTTTATTCCCAGTAGTAGTACTTTCCCACTGCTAGGTTTCTAAATACATTACTTTTAAAATAATAATACATTACGCTAGTTTTTTACTACTATTTTCTAGTAGTAATACACTATTTCACTACACTTTTATTACAGTAGTAAAAACTAATATTGCTTTTAGTAAATACTACTATTACTAGCAGTAGTACTACTACTTTCTAGTACTAGTTTTATTGCTTTGTAGTAATACACTTTACTTTTTTTACTAATACTATTACTAGTAGTGGGGTTTCTACTAAAGCTAGTACTACTACTATTAATAGAGTAATTTTACTTTTTACTACTAGTACTATTACTATTACTAGTAGTGGTACTACTACTTCTGTACACTACTAAATTACTAGTAGTAATATACTATTATACTAGTACTATTACTATTACTTGTGTTGTACTACTAATGCTAGTACTACTAATACTCCCTCAATACTTTCAGTATTTTTTCATTTACTAATTTTTTATCAAATTTTGAAAAAACATAATAATTTATTAAATTTTTTTCATTATTTTTATTTAGCATTTTTTAAAAGAAAAAACAACAACAAAAAATAATAAAAATAATAATAATAATAATAAAAATAATAAAAAATTTAAAGATAATAATAATAAAAAATAATTTAAAAATTTTAAAAATAATAATTAAAAAATAATTTAAAAATTTAAAAAAAATAATAATAATAAAAATAATAAATTTTAAATTTTTTATTTATAATAAAAAAAATAATTTAAAAATTTTTAATATTAATAATCATAATTTAAAAATAATAAAAATAATAATGATAATATTAAATAATAAAAATTTAAAAAAAATAATAAAAAAAATAATAATAATAATAAAAAATAATAATAATAATAAATAATAAATAATAAAAATAATTTAAAATAATAATAACAATAATAATAATAATAATAAAAAATAATAATTAAAAAAATAATAATAAAATTAAAAATATTAAAATTATTAATAATAATAATTTAAAAATAAATAAAAAAAATAATAATAATTTAAAAATTTAAAAATAATAATAATTTTAAAAATAATAATAAAAATAAAAATAATAATAATAATAATAATATTATTTAAAAATAATAATAATAATAATAATAATAATAAAATAATTTAAAAATAATAATAAAATAATAATTTAAAAAAATTTTTAAAAAATAATAATAATAATAATAATAAAAATAATAATAATAATAATTAAAATAAAAATAATAATAATAATAAATTTAAAAAAATAATAAAAAATAATTAAATAATAATAAAAAATAATAAAAATAAAAATAATAATAATAAAAAAAAATAATAAAAATTATTAATAATTAAAAAAAATTAAAAATAAAATAATAATAATTTAAAAATAAATAAAAAATAAATTAAAATTTTAATAATAATAATAAAATAATATTTAAAAATAATAATAAATAAATAATAATAATAATAAATAAAAAATTTAAAAATAATAAAAATAATAATAAATAATTTGGGGGGTGTGTTTTTTTTCATGAACTTGTTTATTCTTTTGGTAATATATCAAGTAATTGGGAAATTTATATTTTTCCGCAGATTGCCCCTGGATGACCCCTTCACTACGGGATAGCCCCTACAGATACTAGTGAGTTTTCCCCCCTGTGTCTCTGTACCCCTATATGTTCCCTCTTTTAATTTTTGTAAGTACCTTTCATTTCTTTGCCCCAGGAATATGTCTGTTTTTTATGTTGTAGCGAAACCCGTCGTGTACATGTGTAATGTATTTCTGTTTTTTGTATGTAGCCCTCTGTCTCTTTTTACCCCGTAAAATTTACCCTTGTGTTTTTTATGTGTGTAGGGTCTGTATCTTTGTATTGTGGGCCCCAAAATGTGTGTATTGTTTGTTGCAGAAAGGGCTGTTTCTTTGTATCTGTACCCCTTTGGGTAAAAATTTTCATAGTTCTTTGTTTCTCAGTCTTCTTTTGGCAATATTTCTGTTTCACCTGTTTGCTGTAAGTCATACATTTCCCTGTTGTTGTTTATCAGTCCGAACGTTTGTCTTTGTGAATGACTGTACACGTCTCTCTCTGTTTTAAATTTTTTGTCTGTCTGTCACTCTTTGTTTCTCGCTCTCTCTCTTTCGTATCTTATTGTTCTAGTAACATTGGCTAAGATTTCTTTCATTTAACAAGTTCAGAGGTTTTATCTATCCCAGTTTGTAAGTTTATTCAGGTATACACAAATACAGTTACATAGATTATCACATATTTTCTCAAACGCGTCAAAGCAATAATTTTAATGTTTTTCTTTTGAAGTTATTTGTCGTTAATATAATCTTCAGCAACACACACGTGGAGTGTTCATCTCTCTGTAGTGGCAGACTTGTTCCACCTCGTGGCAGACTTGTTCCACCTCGTGGCAGACTTGTTCCACCTCGTGGCAGACTTGTTCCACCTCGTGGCAGACTTGTTCCTCGTCGTGGCAGACTTGTTCCACCTCGTGGCAGACTTGTTCCAACCTCGTGGCAGACTTGTTCCACCTCGTGGCAGACTTGTTCCACCTCGTGGCAGACTTGTTCCTCGTCGTGGCAGACTTGTTCCACCTCGTGGCAGACTTGTTCCACCTCGTGGCAGACTTGTTCCACCTCGTGGCAGACTTGTTCCACCTCGTGGCAGACTTGTTCCACCTCGTGGCAGACTTGTTCCTCGTCGTGGCAGACTTGTTCCACCTCGTGGCAGACTTGTTCCACCTCGTGGCAGACTTGTTCCACCTCGTGGCAGACTTGTTCCACCTCGTGGCAGACATGTTCCACCTCGTGGCAGACTTGTTCCACCTCGTGGCAGAATTGTTCCACCTCGTGGCAGACTTGTTCCACCTCGTGGCAGACTTGTTCCACCTCGTGGCAGACTTGTTCCACCTCGTGGCAGACTTGTTCCACCTCGTGGCAGACTTGTTCCACCTAGTGGCAGACTTGTTCCACCTCGTGGCAGACTTGTTCCTCGTCGTGGCAGACTTGTTCCACCTCGTGGCAGACTTGTTCCACCTCGTGGCAGACTTGTTCCACCTCGTGGCAGACTTGTTCCACCTCGTGGCAGACTTGTTCCACCTCGTGGCAGACTTGTTCCTCGTCGTGGCAGACTTGTTCCTCGTCGTGGCAGACTTGTTCCACCTCGTGGCAGACTTGTTCCACCTCGTGGTAGACTTGTTCCTCGTCGTGGCAGACTTGTTCCACCTCGTGGTAGACTTGTTCCACCTCGTGGCAGACTTGTTCCACCTCGTGGCAGACTTGTTCCACCTCGTGGTAGACTTGTTCCACCTCGTGGCAGACTTGTTCCACCTCGTGGCAGACTTGTTCCACCTCGTGGCAGACTTGTTCCACCTCGTGGCAGACTTGTTCCACCTCGTGGCAGACTTGTTCCACCTCGTGGCAGACTTGTTCCACCTAGTGGCAGACTTGTTCCACCTCGTGGCAGACTTGTTCCTCGTCGTGGCAGACTTGTTCCACCTCGTGGCAGACTTGTTCCACCTCGTGGCAGACTTGTTCCACCTCGTGGCAGACTTGTTCCACCTCGTGGCAGACTTGTTCCACCTCGTGGCAGACTTGTTCCTCGTCGTGGCAGACTTGTTCCTCGTCGTGGCAGACTTGTTCCACCTCGTGGCAGACTTGTTCCACCTCGTGGTAGACTTGTTCCTCGTCGTGGCAGACTTGTTCCACCTCGTGGTAGACTTGTTCCACCTCGTGGCAGACTTGTTCCACCTCGTGGCAGACTTGTTCCACCTCGTGGTAGACTTGTTCCACCTCGTGGCAGACTTGTTCCACCTCGTGGCAGACTTGTTCCACCTAGTGGCAGACTTGTTTCCACCTCGTGGCAGACTTGTTCCACCTCGTGGCAGACTTGTTCCACCTCGTGGCAGACTTGTTCCACCTCGTGGCAGACTTGTTCCACCTCGTGGCAGACTTGTTCCACCTCGTGGCAGACTTGTTCCACCTCGTGGCAGACTTGTTCCACCTAGTGGCAGACTTGTTCCACCTCGTGGCAGACTTGTTCCTCGTCGTGGCAGACTTGTTCCACCTCGTGGCAGACTTGTTCCACCTCGTGGCAGACTTGTTCCACCTCGTGGCAGACTTGTTCCACCTCGTGGCAGACTTGTTCCACCTCGTGGCAGACTTGTTCCTCGTCGTGGCAGACTTGTTCCTCGTCGTGGCAGACTTGTTCCACCTCGTGGCAGACTTGTTCCACCTCGTGGTAGACTTGTTCCTCGTCGTGGCAGACTTGTTCCACCTCGTGGTAGACTTGTTCCACCTCGTGGCAGACTTGTTCCACCTCGTGGCAGACTTGTTCCACCTCGTGGTAGACTTGTTCCACCTCGTGGCAGACTTGTTCCACCTCGTGGCAGACTTGTTCCACCTAGTGGCAGACTTGTTCCACCTCGTGGCAGACTTGTTCCACCTCGTGGCAGACTTGTTCCACCTCGTGGCAGACTTGTTCCACCTCGTGGCAGACTTGTTCCACCTCGTGGCAGACTTGTTCCACCTCGTGGCAGACATGTTCCACCTCGTGGCAGACTTGTTCCACCTCGTGGCAGACTTGTTCCACCTCGTGGCAGACTTGTTCCACCTCGTGGCAGACTTGTTCCACCTCGTGGCAGACTTGTTCCACCTCGTGGCAGACTTGTTCCTCGTCGTGGCAGACTTGTTCCACCTCGTGGTAGACTTGTTCCACCTCGTGGCAGACTTGTTCCACCTCGTGGCAGACTTGTTCCACCTCGTGGCAGACTTGTTCCTCGTCGTGGCAGACTTGTTCCACCTCGTGGCAGACTTGTTCCACCTCGTCTACTTTTCCTGGGTTTGTGTATGTGTACTCACAGAGTTGTTGATGCAGGGGTTCGAATGTCAGTCTCTGGCCTCTCCTCTCAGCCAACAGTACATCAGGTGTATTCTGTTCTTGTAGTGGCCGTCATATTAACACTTGAAACTCTACATGGAATTGATTGTCACTATCCTGAAAATGAAAGATATTTCTTTTCACCTCTATTTTTTTTTACTTTCCATCTATTCCCTCATGTTCATTGTTCCCTTTTTTTATGTACCCAGACGATACTTTTGAATTCCTTGTATGTCATGATTTACTCTTTTGGTTCCTGTCTTCTCCTCTATCGTTAGATTTCATTCCTGTCAGTATTGAGTAAACACACTTGTTGCAAACCTTTTTACAGTCTCTATCTCCTAATATTCTTAACCAGCTATACTCATCAGTTTGTACTCACCGATTTGTTGTTGCAGGAATCGAGTGTTAGCTCCCGGCTCCGCCTCTCTGCTGGTCGGTACTGGGTTCGCTCTACCCGGTTGTGTGAATCCTAACAACCCATGGCACGTCTGTGTCCTCGTTTACCTGAGACTCGCATCTTGAACAGACTCACCCTGTTCACCCTGTCCAGTTACCCTCAGTATTTTACGCAGTATTTCTTAATGATGTCATCCCCGGTCCTTCTTTTCTCTGATGTCAGAATCAGTTCCTCTAGTCTCTCTTCTTAGTTCATACTGATCAAATCTCGTTGTAAACCTCTGTACTTTTTTCCAATTTCGTTATAGGTGGATACTCCATTATGGGTCTGTTATTAGCTTTACATAGAGACATACATGCCTCCTTCTTGATCTTCTTGAAAGATACCCGTAAATTCGTCAATTTCGCGTTTGCTGCAGCGGTAACTGGGATAGTGTTTATCTTGAGTACAATGATTACAACAATACGCAGCTAGGAAGTCCTTCTCTTCCAGGGAGGTTTGCAGCCTTTGTTTACTGTATTATGGCCACTCTTCCTAAGTTTCAAAACTTTGCATTTAGTGAGGCTAAATTCTAATAGTAATTTGTCTGAACAATCTTATAACCTGTCTAGATCCATGTGTAGTCTGCTCCTTCATTAGTTTCACATCATCTGCAAACAGAATACAGCTCTGACTCGATTTCTTCCCCCACGTTGTTTACGTACATAAAAAACAGTATAGGTCAAGTACTGACCTTGAGGAACTCTTCTCGTTACAATCGGCCATTCCGACATCTCCTGGAAAACAATCACTGTTTTCTTTCCTGATAACTATTTCTTGATCTTCTGTAGTGCTTTCCCGTGTTAATAATTCCTGCTCTTCTAACTCTTGTCCAAGTGTCTTATACGGTAAAGTATCGATCGCGTTTTTATAGTCAATAAACTAGCAGTCCATCCATCTCTCTCCTGCTTAACTTTCATTACTTCGTTATTGAATTCTAACAGATTTGTTGGAATGTACATCACTACTATCACCACACTGCGTCTCAAGCGCTGACTGTCAGTAAAGAATAAAAATACACAATATCGTGACAGGAAAAATACACAATCCACATTGGAACATTAACTGGTCACACAGATGCGCGAAGGGAAGAGAGCCAGTGAATATTTGAGAAAGGGGGTAGGGCCAGGAGAACGAAAGGAGGTAAAGGAAATGGTAGAAGTAGCAGTAGAAGTAGTAGTAGAAGTAGTAAGAACTGCAATAGTGGCAGTTCTTACTACTGGTAAATAAGAAGGGAATAGTGGTAATGTCACAAGATCAGAGAGTGAAGTGAGAGGCAGTAGCAATAGTAGTAGTAGGAGTAGAAATAGTAGCAGTAGTAGTAATAATAGTAGTACTAGAAGAAATAGCAGTGGAGATAGCCAAGGACAAGACAAGAAAAAAGACAAATGAAGAAAAAAGAGCACTGCAGGAGAGTTAAGGCTCACGAGGGTAGCGAACAAAATGATAGACCAGAACTCACCTAGGCAGTAAAAAAGGAAAGGCAAAGAAAATATAAGAAAGGAGAAGAGGTAAGAAGTGGAGGAGATAAAGATCAGGTTAAGTCACGAGTGTTCTGAAGCTCTGATCATTTGACAAAGTAATGAGAAAGGAAGAAATATCCAGAGTCAAAGCCAGGACTAAGATTCATATTAAAGTGCTTCAAGAAGACGGCGTTTGTGAAGGCTAAAAGAATGGTAGACAGTTTTGGCAGAAGACCAGATAATAGGAATGAAAATGGCATTGCTAGTGTCAACAAGTCTAACACTTGCGATAAATGGCTTTCATAACAGACAAGTTGAACATTGAAACACTTAAGCAACATATGGGAATCGTTATTAATAAAGATTCCCATATGTTTCTTAAGTGTTTCATTCTTTAAGTTTAACATTTCTTTTGTGCTCTTTAAGTCTGTCAGAGAGAAACAGGAAATGGAGTTGACTCCGAAGCCATCAGCAGCAGGAGGACGAGAGATATAAACTTAATGATATGAACTTAGTCTTAGGAATGTCTCTGTAGATGCCTTCCTTCCTTATTACACTTTCAAATGTACCATTACTTATTACACTGTCAAATGTGCCTTCCTTCTTGATGACACTGTCAAATACACCTTCCTTCCTTATTACGCAGTCAAATGTGCCTTCATTCCTTATTACATTATCAAATGTGCCTTCCTACTTTATTACGAAGTCAAATGTACCTTCCTTCCTTATTACACAGTCAAATGTCCCTACCTTCCTTATTACACTGTCAAATCTACCTTCGTTCCTTATTACACTGTCAAATGTACCATCCTTTCTTATTACTCTGTCAAATGTACCTTCATTATTACGCAGTCAAATGTACCTTCCTTCCTTATTACACTGTCAAATGTACCTTCCTTCCTTATTACACTGTCAAATGTACCTTGCTTCCTAATTACACTGTCAAATGTACCTTACTTCCTTATTACAATGTCAAATGTATCCTTCCTTATTACACTGTCAAAGGTGCATTCCTTCTTGATTACACTGTCAAATACACCTTCCTTCCTTATTACATAGTCAAATGTACCTTCCTTCCTTATTACATTGTCAAATGAACCTACCTTCCTTATTACACTGTCATATGTACCTTCCTTCCTTATTACACTGTCAAATATTCCTTCCTTCGTGATTACACTGTCAAATAAGCCGTCCTTCCTTCCTTATTTACATTGTCAAATGTTCCTTCCTCTCTTATTAAACGGTCAAGTGTACCTTCCATATTACACAGTCAAAGGTGCCTTCCTACTACACTGCCAAATGTGCCTTCCTTCCTGATTGCACTGTCAAATGTACCTTCCTTCCTTATTACAGTGTCATATGTACCTTCCTTCCTGATTACACTGTCAAATACACCTTTCTTTCTTATTACGCAGTCAAATGTACCTTCCTTCCTTATTACATTGTCAAATGAACCTTCCTTCCTTAGAACACTATCAAATGTTCCTTCCTTCCTTATTACACTGTGAAATGAGCCTTCCTTCCTGATTACACTGTCAAATACACCTTCATTCCTTATTACATTGTCAAATGTACCTTCCTTCCTTATTACACTGCCAATTGCAACTTCCTTCCTTATTACAGTGTCAAATGTGCCTTCCTTCCTTATTACACTGTCAAATGTACCTTCCTTATCACACTGTCAAATGCACCTTCCTTCCTTATTACAGTGTCAAATGTGCCTTCCTTCCTTATTACAGTGTCAAATGTGCCTTCCTTCCTTATTACACTGTCAAATGTACTTTCCTTCCTTATTACACTGTCAAATGTACCTTCCTTCATTATTACACTCTCAAATGTACCTTCCTTCCTTATTACACGGTCAAATGTATCTTCTTTCCATATTACACTGTCAAATGTACCTTCCTTCCTTCTCCCTTATTACAGTGTCAAATGTGCCTTCCTTCCTTATTACACTGTCAAATGTACCTTCCTTATTACACTGTCAAATGTACCTTCCTTCCTTATTATCCTGTCAAATGTACCTTCCTTACTTATTACGCAGTCAAATGTTCCTTCCTTCCTTATTACACTTTCAAATGTACCTTCCTTCCTTATTACACTGTCAAATGTACCTTCCTTCCTTATTACACTGTCAAAAATGCCTTAATTACTTATTACACAGTCAAATGTACCTTCTTTCCTTATTACGCTGTGAAATGTACCATCCATTCTTATTACACTGTCAAATGTACCTTCCTTTCTTATTACACGGTCAAATGTACCTTTCTTTATTACACAGTCAAAGGTGCCTTCCTTACTACACTGTCAAATGTGCCTTCCTTCCTGATTGCACTGTCAAATGTACCTTCCTTTCTTATTACAGTGTCAAATATACCTTCCTTACTACACAATCAAATGTACCCTTCCTTATTACACTGTCAAATGTGCCTTCCTTCCTGATTACACTGTCAAATACACCTTCCTTTCTTATTACACAGTCAAATGTACCTTCATTCCTTATTACATTGTCAAATGTACCTTCCTTCCATATTACACTGTCAAATGTTCCTTCCTTCCTTATTACACTGTGAAATGTGCCATTCTTCCTGATTACACTGTCAAATACACCTTCCTTCTTTATTACACTGTCAAATGTACCTTCCTTCCATATTACATTGTCAAATGTACCTTCTTTACTTATTACACTGTCAAATGTACCTTTTTTTCCTTATTACACTGTCAAATGTGCCTTCCTTCCTTATTGCACTGTCAAATGTACCTTCCTTCCTTATTACACTCTCAAATGCACATTCCTTCCTTATTACACTGTCAAATGTACCTTCCTTCCTTATTACACTCTCAAATGTACATTCCTTCCTTATTACACTGTCAAATGTACCTTCCTTCCTTATTACACTGTCAAATGTACCTTCCTCCCTTATTACACTGTCATATGTACCTTCATTCCTTATTACACTGTGAA
>NC_069420.1:52570362-52595362 GCF_026875155.1 Cherax quadricarinatus | reverse complement strand
TTCCTTTCGGTATTTTATATGTTGTTATCATGTCTTCCCTATCCCTCCAGCCCTCCAGTGTCGTCAGGTCGATTTCCTTTAACCGCTCCTTATAGAACATGCCCCTTAGGCCTGGGACTAGTCTTCTTGCAAACCCTTGAACTTTCTCCAAAATCTTGTCGCAGTTGAACCAGCTGTGGGTTCCAAACTGGTGCTGCATACTCCAACATGGGCCTGACGTACACAAATGTATAGAATTTTGAATAGTTCCTTACTAAGGTGTCGGAGCGATATCCTTAAGGTTGCCAGACTCCAATTACACTGCAGCAGTTATTTGGTTGATGTGTGGTTGATGTGATGTGTGTGTGTGTGTGTGTGTGTACTCACCTATATGTAGTTGCAGGGGTCGAGTCATAGCTCCTGGCCCCGCCTCTACATTGATCGCTACTAGATCTACTCTCCCTGCTCCATGAGCTTTATCATACATTTTCTTAAAGCTATATATGACTCCTGCCTCCACTACATCACTCCCCAGACTATTCCACTTCCTGACAACTCTATGACTGAAGAAATACTTCCTAGTATCCCTGTGACTCATTTGAGCGTTGAGTTTCCAGTTGTGACTCCTTGTTACTGTGTCACATCTCTGAAATATCCTGTCCCTATCCGCCCCATCAATTCCTTTCCGTATTTTATTATGCTATTATCCCTCCTGTCCTCCAGTGTCGTTAGGTTGATATTCCTTAACCTCTTCTCGATGGTCACATTCTCTTTAGCTTCAATACTGTCTTGATGTAATCCTTTTCTTTAATTTCTTGACAGGCTTGACCAGTAGTTTCAACACTGGTGCTACATACTCTAAATTGGGCCTGACACACGGTCTACAGATTCATGAATGATTCCTTACCCAGGTGCCGAAATGGTATTGTTTGGTTTGTCAGGCGCCCATATACTGCCGCAGTTATTTAGTTGATGTGCGCTTCGTAGATGTACTCGGTATTATTCTCACCCCCAGCCTGTACTCTGTCTGCGGTCTTCTTTCACCTTCATGACTTTGCATTTGGTTGGGTTCAGCTCCAGGAGCCAGTTGTTGGAGCAGGCTTGCAGCCTGTCGAGATCCTTTTGTAGTCCACCTCACCATTGGTACACTAAGGGAAAACACCATAAGTGTCCGGGGCCCAAAACTGTTCAACAGCCTCCCATCAAGCATTAGGGGAATTACCAATATTCCCCTGGCTGCCTTCAAGAGAGAGCTGGACAGATACCTAAAGTCAGTGCCGGATCAGCCGGGCTGTGGCTCATACGTTGGACTGCGTGAGGCCAGCAGTAACAGCCTAGTTGATCAGGCCCTGATCCATCGGGAGGCCTGGTCATGGACCGGGCCGCGGGGGCGTTGATCCCCGGAATAACCTCCAGGTAACCTCCGCATTAGCTTCGCGTCGTCTACAAACAGGGACACCTTTGCATCTATACGGTCTGTCGTGTAATTCACATATACCAAAAGCAGCATCGGCCCTAGGACTGACCCTGGTGGAACTCCGCTCGTCACAGACGCCCACTCTGACACCTCGTCACGTACCGTCAGTAGTTGTTTCCTTCCTGTTAGGTAATCTTTGATCATTTGCAATGCTTTCTAGCTTTTACACTAATCTCACGTCTACCCACCCGTCCCTCTTCTATCTTACATTTATTTTCCTGCCCCCTTTGTCTTCGATACTTTTTCCATTCTCTAACGCACTTAGTTTTGGCCTATCTACTTCTTTGGGTGAATCAAAGGCTCATTTTAGTTTTTCCATTGTTTCAGTTGCCCTGGGTACAAACCTCTCCTCTGCCTCCTTGCATTTTGTGGTCACGTATTCAGTCATTTCATTTACTTTTGTAGTTTGCCTTCTCCCATCTTACTCATGCTGCTTCACACACGACTTTTACCTCTACCATGTAAGTATGTAAATTTATTTAGGTATACACAAATACGGTTACAGAGATTATCATACATAGCAGCATATGTGTAGAGAATTTAGGATAACCCAAAAAAGTCAGAGTGACTTATTTCCACTGAGATCTTCTTAATACTTTATTATTATTCTATAAAGGAGATGTACTAGGAATAAGGTAAAATGAGTTATTTATATTTACGTGTGTTAGCTAAAAAAATAAAAATAATTCTCCTCCCTTTCTGTCGCTACATTCATTACGCACCTTTTGGCTGTCTTCTTGAACTGGTTCATGCTATGACTGGCTTTGATATGTGCAAGTAGTTTGTTCCATTCTTTTATTGCTGTACAATAAAAGGTGTTTGAAGCCTGGCCACTGACTGTAACTACAAAGTTGTGTTCTCTCCCCCTAGTACTATGATTGCTTCGGTTCTCAACCTTGACAAAATTGGCAGCAAGATATTCTGGACACTGTGAGCAATTTTATAAACTTGATTCAACTTCAGCTGTTTTACTCTCTCTTCAACATCCAGCATATCCAGTTGTTGTAATTCATCCTGGTTTACATGTTCTCTTGGACCCAGGTCCAGGACCCAGGTCCAGGATGAATCTTACCATTTTGTTCTGGGTGATTTATAGTCTATCTTTCAGTTTTTTTTGTCAAGGCAGAGTAGCATGAAGAGCAAGCGTAGTCCATATGACATTGTATAAGGACTAGACATGAGGTCCTGCGAGCCTCAGTTGGTAGACACTGTGCTTGTCTGTAGAGGAACTTCAGTCTGGCATTCGCTTTCTTTACTACACTGTTCCCTATCAATTCTCCTGACATTCATGAGTTAAAGGGATTTCGATACATTTTACTGAGGAAACTGAAGTGATGGGTTACCTATTACACCGGACATTAAAATTATTTGCCCTTCTCAGTGGATATTTCGTACCAAAGAGTATGGCTTCCGTTTTCCAGAGGGGTAACGATAGTTTTTTGTCTACTAATCATTTACTGCAGGACTCCAGTTCCAGTGTTATTACATTAGCTATATCTTGTGGGTCTTTACCTGACACTAACAGAGCACTGTCATCTGCATACGGTGAGATTGCACTTGACACTGATGGACATGTCGTTTATATAACATAGAAATAATAAGGGACCCAGAATACTACCTAGGAGAACTCCACATGTTATTGGTAGGGATTCTGATTCTGTTATGTTGATATTGACAATTTGCATTTTGTTAAGATAGAGCTTAAACCAGTCTACGGAACCTATGCCGATAGCTTGAAGTTTCTTACATAATATATTGTGGTTGACAACATCGAAGGACTTTTGCAAGTCTAAGATTACCATTCCTATGAGGTTCCCTATCGACATCTCAGTTCCCATGTAATTCGTCAGATTAATCAGGGAGGTGTCGGTTGAGTAAGATCTTCTGAAGCCTGGTTGGAAAATATGAAGAATGTTGTAGTCATTAAGATACTTAACCATTTGACAGTACACCGCCCTCTCTAGAATTTTTGGATACTAACAGGCGGCCTGTAGTTGCTGACATCAGACCTATTTTTCTTGAAGATAGGAGTAACTCTGGCCTCCTTGAATCTCTCTGGTACGGTATTAGTGGAGTTGAATAAATTTATTCTGTGAGCAATGGGGACTGGCAATTCAGAGGCACTATCTTTTAGGAACTTAGACGGAATGTTATCTGTGTCGGTGATCTCAGTTGGGTTTAACCTGCTTAGTTCATTTTGCACGAAGACGTGAGATACACTTACTAGTTGACAACTGTTTTGGGGTTACCCCTTTATTGGTATAGTATGTTTTAAACTTATCAGAATCTGTGTTATAGGTATTTGGTGCAGCTGGAAGTTTACTTACTAGTTTTGATGCGACAGATGTGTAGTAGGAATTAAAACAAAATTTGCCACTGTAGTTGCTTTATGGCATACCTCTTTATCGATATTTAGTACTATGTTAGATCCATCTATGGGTTTATGGCTATACCCCAACTGTTAAAAGCTCTGACAACAATTAAAGTTGTTTCTAGTGCTTTTAACAGCTCTTCGATTTTTGAGCAATAGTGCCTTGCTTTTGCCCCTTTTATAAGCTTCTGCAAACCTCATGATCATGTGATCACTAGCTCCAAAAGGCATTTCATATGGGTTGTCCTCAATATCAGAACTACTCAAGGAGAATATGAGGTCCAGCCTTGCTGGTTCATCCTCTCCTCTCTCTCTGATAATGTCTCTGATATGTTGAAGCATGAGAGTTTTCTAGTACTGCCTTCTAGTCCTCCATGTGGTTCCAGGTTTTTCTAGTCAGTGTCTTTGTGATTGGAATCATGCACAACTAGTAACTTTGCCATACCCTTATGGGCTTTTCTGGCCACCGCAGCTAGTGTGTCACCACTGCTCTGTTGCTCTCATCATATTCTTGTCATGGTCTCCCACTATTCTGTGGCAGGTATTATATCAATGCAGTCACCATCTTTGGACTCCCAGTCTAAAAAGTTCCTACTATGTAGTCCCTTGCTTCCATTGTGTTAACTCCTTCCATTTCTTCTCTGATCCCTCTATCTTTCCTCAGGATCTGATATACAGATGGAGAGATCGCATCTATTGTCATCCCCGTGAGATTCATTTCCATGACTGCTATGATGTCTGGGAATGCCTCCATGATTCTTTCATGCCACTCCTCACATTTATTTGTTATTCTCTCTGCTTTGGTGTACCATACCATCTTTTTTTTTCTAATACTGTGGTCTAGGGAGTTTATGGGAGTTAGGGGAGTGGGAGACTTGACAGGGTACTATGCAGGTCTGCTGTGAAGATGGAGTTTGTGCTGGGGGGGGGGGATGGAAACTTCGGGTATGGAGTGTGTGTTTTTTCTTTTTTTAATTTGTTTGGTTGCAGTAGGGATGTTGGGGCTAAGGGTCTTCTGTGGGCAGTTCTGCTCTTACTCCTGAGTCTGGGTTTCCCTGCCTATCATCTGTCCTTTGCATCTTTATATGCTCTCTCTCAGTTTGTCTTTCTTGTGTTCTGTCGTAGTTGATGTACACTGGCTAGTAATTTGATGAGCTGCTTAGTTGTGTTTTCTTTCTGCAGGATCCTGTTTCGCACAATGTCTTACTTGGAAATTAATCTGACTGGACAGCTTTTTTTCCCTTGAGAACTTCCCTATTCTCTGGGTCATGTCTTCCTCTTCTATCACTTTCATGGTATTTTCAATCCTTTTTTCCTACCCCATGTCTTTGTAACTTGGACCCTTTGGCCTCCCAAAGCCCATGAACAAACACTGACCTCTCCATTTCATCCTCTTATTGCATTTTCCTTCGCATCTCAAGGTCTGATTTAAGTATCTCCAGTGCTGCTTTCCTTAATATTTCCTGGATCTCTCACTGGTCTGATAATGCCTCTGTAGGGAGCCTGTCTCCTTCCCTTCCTTCAGTCATCCCTTCACTGTCATCTCTGTACCCAAAGGCCTCCCATTTTCACTCCTCAACTTTTCCCGGGTTCCCCAGTTATGTGATAGAGCCTCTGTGTATGACTTATCTCCTTTCTTTCCTTCAGTCTCTTCACTGGCTGCTAATGGTTCTGTTCCTGGTGTCATGCCTATTCTGCTCTTCTGTTCTTTAACCTGTTTAGGCATTTTCTGTTCTTCCTTTAAGCTTTGTATCAAAGTCCTTGCATCTGCAGCTTGTAGCTCCCACTTCTTGTTCTCTGCAGCCATCCTCTTCTCCATTTTATTGCTAAGCCTTTATAGCCTCCTTTCCTATTTTCATGGCCTCAGCTGTCCATTCTTCCTTCCCAGGCTCTTCCTCGGATCCTCTGACTCTTCGTCCTACTCTCTGGTATTCCTTTTCTTTATGTTTTTGGTTCACTAGTTACCATGAAATGTAAAGCTCATGTACGTTTGCATATGTGTGTGTGTGTGTGTGTGTGTGTGTGTGTGTGTGTGTGTGTGTGTTGTGTGTGTGTGTGTGTGTGTGTGTGTGTGTATGACACCATCTGATCAATTAACAGCCTCCTCAAGATGATACCATTTCTGTCAAAAGAAAATTCCACCAGACTGGAATAATTTTATCTGTAAACCTTTAACCCTCTCAAGGCAAGCCCCTTGATGCCGTTGATTGGTTCTTGGTCTACGGAAATTAATATGACCTCCCTTTTCATGGCTAGAACCTGATTGCCTCTTGTTCACCCAGTCGCTGTGTTCCCTCTTCAAATTTAGTGCTTCCCACATGAATGTAATATTTACGAATGCAATATATATGGATTTCGGGAAAAATAGTAAATTAATAAATTGTACCATTCAACTGCCATCGGTGTAACATTTTTCCCTGCAAGAAATGGGAGAAGCTACTGCCAATTAAATGTTTATCTGAGGATCAGATTTCTCAAGCGGCTAATGCTCCTGTCTTGCAGGTTACCAAAATCTGATGTCCCATTAATGGAACTTGAATAAAGAATTACTTTTATATGCAATTATGTCATACTTTACCTAAATAATTAAATATTTTAATGATAAAGAGAAGAATTTTTAGAGGGAATGCCATGTTTACATTGCTTATCAGAAATATACATAGATGCAAGGAATATAATTGCAAATGCTATTCCTGGAATATATAGTACTGATACCCTGGGTATATATTCAGCAATTACTTGTGAGGCCCAACAAGAGAACAAATACAGTGATGAGTTATACAGTGCTGTACACTGCTCTAAGCTACGGTACCCACAGCTACTGTACTCTCAGCTACTGTGCTCTCAGCTACTGTACTCTCAGCTACTGTGCTCTCAGCTACTGTACTCTCAGCTACTGTGCTCTCAGCTACTGTGCTCTCAGCTACTGTATCCTCAGCTACTGTATCCTCAGCTACTGTACTCTCAGCTACTGTGTTCTCAGCTACTGTGCTCTCAGCTACTGTGCTCTCAGCTACTGTATCCTCAGCTACTGTATCCTCAGCTACGGTACTCTCAGCTACTGTGTTCTCAGCTACTGTGCTCTCAGCTACTGTGCTCTCAGCTACTGTACCCTCAGCTACTGTATCCTCAGCTACTGTGCTCTCAGCTACTGTATCCTCAGCTACTGTACTCTCAGCTATTGTGATCTCAGCTACTGTGCTCTCAGCTACTGTATCCTCAGCTACTGTACTCTCAGCTACTGTGCTCTCAGCTACTGTGCTCTCAGCTACTGTGCTCTCAGCTACTGTGCTCTCAGCTACTGTACTCTCAGCTACTGTGCTCTCAGCTACTGTACTCTCAGCTACTGTACTCTCAGCTACTGTGCTCTCAGCTACTGTATCCTCAGCTACTGTACTCTCAGCTACTGTACCCTCAGCTACTGTGCTCTCAGCTACTGTGCTCTCAGCTACTGTACCCTCAACTACTGTACCCTCAGCTACTGTACTCTCAGCTACTGTGCTCTCAGCTACTTTACTCTCAGCTACTGTGCTCTCAGTTACTGTGCTCTCAGCTACTGTGCTCTCAGCTACTGTATCCTCAGCTCCTGTATCCTCAGCTACTGTGCTCTCAGCTACTGTATCCTCAGCTACTGTACTCTCAGCTACTGTGCTCTCAGCTACTGTACTCTCAGCTACTGTACTCTCAGCTACTGTGCTCTCAGCTACTGTACTCTCAGCTACTGTACTCTCAGCTACTGTATCCTCAGCTACTGTACTCTCAGCTACTGTACTCTCAGCTACTGTACTCTCAGCTACTGTACTCTCAGCTACTGTATCCTCAGCTACTGTATCCTCAGCTACTGTATCCTCAGCTACTGTACCCTCAGCTTCTGTATCCTGAGCTACTGTACCCTCAGCTACTGTACCCTCAGCTACTGTATCCTCAGCTACTGTACCCTCAGCTATTGTACTCTCAGCTACTGTATCCTCAGCTACTGTATCCTCAGCTACTGTATCCTCAGCTACTGTACCCTCAGCTACTGTACTCTCAGCTACTATACTCTCAGCTACTGTACCCTCAGCTACTATACTCTCAGCTACTGTACTCTCAGCTACTGTACTCTCAGCTACTGTGCTCTCAGCTACTGTGCTCTCAGCTACTGTGCTCTCAGCTACTGTACTCTCAGCTACTGTATCCTCAGCTACTGTATCCTCAGCTACTGTATCCTCAGCTACTGTACCCCCAGCTACTGTACTCTCAGCTACTGTGCTCTCAGCTACTGTACTCTCAGCTACTGTATCCTCAGCTACTGTGCTCTCAGCTACTGTGCTCTCAGCTACTGTACTCTCAGCTACTGTGCTCTCAGCTACTGTACTCTCAGCTACTGTACTCTCAGCTACTCTGCTCTCAGCTACTGTACTCTCAGCTACTGTGCTCTCAGCTACTGTACCCTCAGCTACTGTGCTCTCAGCTACTGTGCTCTCAGCTACTGTACTCTCAGCTACTGTGCTGTCAGCTACTGTACTCTCAGCTACTGTACTCTCAGCTACTGTGCTCTCAGCTACTGTACTCTCAGCTACTGTACTCTCAGCTACTGTACTCTCAGCTACTGTACTCTCAGCTACTGTGCTCTCAGCTACTGTACTCTCAGCTACTGTGCTCTCAGCTACTGTGCTCTCAGCTACTGTGCTCTCAGCTACTGTACTCTCAGCTACTGTACTCTTAGCTACTGTACTCTCAGCTACTGTACTCTCAGCTACTGTACTCTCAGCTACTGTGCTCTCAGCTACTGTGCTCTCAGCTACTGTACTCTCAGCTACTGTACTCTCAGCTACTGTGCTCTCAGCTACTGTACTCTCAGCTACTGTACTCTCAGCTACTGTGCTCTCAGCTACTGTACTCTCAGCTACTGTGCTCTCAGCTACTGTACTCTCAGCTACTGTACTATCAGCTACTGTACTCTCAGCTTCTGTACTCTCAGCTACTGTGCTCTCAGGCACTGTACCCTCAGCTACTGTACTCTCAGCTACTGTACTCTCAGCTACTGTGCTCTCAGCTACTGTGCTCTCAGCTACTGTATCCTCAGCTACTGTACTCTCAGCTACTGTGCTCTCAGCTACTGTGCTCTCAGCTACTGTACCCTCAGCTACTGTACTCTCAGCTACTGTACTCTCAGCTACTGTACTCTCAGCTACTGTACTCTCAGCTACTGTACTCTCAGCTACTGTACTCTCAGCTACTGTGCTCTCAGCTACTGTACCCTCAGCTACTGTACTCTCAGCTACTGTACTCTCAGCTACTGTACTCTCAGCTATTGTGCTCTCAGCTACTGTACTCTCAGCTACTGTGCTCTCAGCTACTGTGCTCTCAGCTACTGTACTCTCAGCTACTGTACTCTCAGCTACTGTACTCTCAGCTACTGTACTCTCAGCTACTGTACTCTCAGCTACTGTGCTCTCAGCTACTGTACTCTCAGCTACTGTACTCTCAGCTACTGTGCTCTCAGCTACTGTACTCTCAGCTACTGTGCTCTCAGCTACTGTACTCTCAGCTACTGTACTCTCAGCTACTGTGCTCTCAGCTACTGTACTCTCAGCTACTGTGCTCTCAGCTACTGTACCCTCAGCTACTGTATCCTCAGCTACTGTACCCTCAGCTACTGTACTCTCAGCTACTCGTACTCTCAGCTACTGTACTCTCAGCTACTGTATCCTCAGCTACTGTACTCTCAGCTACTGTATCCTCAGCTACTGTACCCTCAGCTACTGTACTCTCAGCTACTGTACTCTCAGCTACTGTACTCTCAGCTACTGTACTCTCAGCTACTGTGCTCTCAGCTACTGTACTCTCAGCTACTGTGCTCTCAGCTACTCTACCCTCAGCTACTGTATCCTCAGCTACTGTATCCTCAGCTACTGTACCCTCAGCTACTGTACCCTCAGCTACTGTACCCTCAGCTACTGTACCCTCAGCTACTGTACCCTCAGCTACTGTACCCTCAGCTACTGTACCCTCAGCTACTGTACTCTCAGTTAATGTACCCTCAGCTACTATACTCTCAGCTACTGTACTCTCAGATACTGTGCTCTCAGCTACTGTACCCTCAGCTACTGTATCCTCAGCTACTGTACCCTCAGCTACTGTACTCTCAGCTACTGTACTCTCAGCTACTGTACTCTCAGCTACTGTATCCTCAGCTACTGTACTCTCAGCTACTGTATCCTCAGCTACTGTACCCTCAGCTACTGTACTCTCAGCTACTGTACTCTCAGCTACTGTACTCTCAGCTACTGTACTCTCAGCTACTGTGCTCTCAGCTACTGTACTCTCAGCTACTGTGCTCTCAGCTACTCTACCCTCAGCTACTGTATCCTCAGCTACTGTATCCTCAGCTACTGTACCCTCAGCTACTGTACCCTCAGCTACTGTACCCTCAGCTACTGTACCCTCAGCTACTGTACCCTCAGCTACTGTACCCTCAGCTACTGTACCCTCAGCTACTGTACTCTCAGTTAATGTACCCTCAGCTACTATACTCTCAGCTACTGTACTCTCAGATACTGTACTCTCAGCTATAGTACTCTTAGCTACTGTACTCTCAGCTACTGTGCTCTCAGCTACTGTACTCTCAGCAACTGTACCCTCAGCTACTGTACCCTCAGCTACTGTACTCTCAGCTACTGTACCCTCAGCTACTGTACTCTCAGCTACTGTACCCTCAGCAACTGTACTCTCAGCTACTGTACCCTCAGCTACTGTACTCTCAGCTACTGTACCCTCAGCTACTGTACCCTCAGCTACTGTACTCTCAGATACTGTACTCTGATCTATAGCACTCTCGGCTACTGTACTCTCAGCTGTAGTACTCTTAGCTACTGTACTCTCGGTTACAGTGCTTTCAGCTACAGTACTTTCAACTGCGATTTTCTCAGCTATGGTACTCTCAGCTGCACTTCCAACATACCAACACCTCACCCCAAAATAAGCCATCCTTATTATAAATTAACACTCTATGATATGGTCACATCAGCAGCTGATTAAGTTTTTCAGAACATTTATCTCTGACCTTCCCCCAGTTGTTGCTGTATTAAACTGATTAAAAATAATTTTGGCCATTACTAAGACATCCAATAATTGGGAAGTCATTAGATCCACGTAATGCATATTTTTCGATGTATATTTACAGTACTGTGTGAACAAATACATTTACCTGCTAGGAATTTTGTCATTAATCGATTGATTATTTCTTGACTCAAGAAATCGTAATGACACGATTGCAAATAAACCATACCCCCGGCGGGGATTGAACCCGCGGTCATAGAGTCTCAAAACTCCAGCCCTAACGCGACGGGCTGGAGTTTTGAGACTCTATGACCGCGGGTTCAATCCCGGCCGGGGGTATGGTTTGATTATTTCTTGCTTTATCACCTGCCTCGCTCTCTAAATTTTGTCTTCTATACTTCCACTGAATGTGCATCTGTGTCTTCCATCCTTTCCTTGAATATTTCTCACTATCCCTCATTCTCCCTTTGAGTGTTCATCTCTGTCTCTCCCATTCTCCCACAGTGTCTCTCAAAGTCTATCTCCCTTGTTTCCACTGACTGTACGGCTCTTTGATCATCAAACTTGATATCTTATTTATTGTGTTGCTTCCCATCGTTTCCTTATTTGTTTTTAAAATTTAATATATGTGGGAGCGCTAAACTTGTTTTTGTGGGTAAGCAGTACAAGAAGTAAAACTCAACCTCGGGCACTGATCGCCTTTTAAAAAAACTGCTTTTCCCCTTAAATACTCCAAATGTAATGACACGATTAGAAAAAAAATCATACCACAGGTGGGTTAAACCCGCGATAAGAGAGTCACAAAAAATCCAGACTTCGCGTTAGCTAAAATTTTGGGAAAAGCTGGCTACCAAAAAAAATTTTGCTAGTTGGTCCCGCCGCTTTAAAGCGTCTGTCTAGTTTTGTGATTCTTGTCGGGGGGTTCTAACCCCCCCCAGTGGTTTGGTTTCTAAGGGAAGGGACGTCACATTTAAGGCCATATACGTTTTTTGTTTTAAACAAGTGGTTGCGTTTAGGGGTCTTGTGTATTTTTTACTTAGTATTTTTAGTCTGGAACCATTTTTTCCCGACATTTGGATCTACTTTTTGTGCATTTAGAAAAGGGGTTTTGGAGCTGGGAGGTAAAGTTTCTGTCTCTGAAGCAAGATTTTGTGACTGGGGAAATTTCTTTCCAGCCCCAGTGGGGTTACAAAAAGTCACGTTGCCATTCCCGGGAAAGGGAGGACGGCCGTGTACATTTTTTGGTCACTGTCCAAAAAACGGGGCACTTTCCCCCAGGAGGCAGCACCACCACCATCTTAAATTTTTTCCCCCGCCCTTCCCATTTGGTAATTTTTTCCGGGTTTCCCGATTTAAAACTTTGTCAACGAGAGGGGAGAAGAAAAAAGGGCTCGCAAAAAGAACAAGAAAAATAAAAGGGGGCAAATGCGGGGAAACCCGCTCAAGGGAAGGGCCCAAAGGGGGCATGAAATACCCGTTGAGAAGCTTTTTCCCCATGCTGCCTAACTTGGGGCCTTTGTTTTATAAACATGAAAAATTTAAATTAAAAAATATTAAATTTTGTTCAAGGGCTCTACTTCCTGGTAGTGGGGGCATGTCAAGGCTTGCTGGGGGTCAAGCCTTGTTTATCATTTATGGCCAATGGCCCAAACCAACCCGAGGGAAAGGGTGATTGATTTTTTGGCCCACTCTAAACCTTTTTAAAAGTAAACAAACTTGCTGAGGGGTTGGGGAGTATGGCACGCGGTGGCAGGGAAAAAAGTAATTCATTAAACCAAATGGGCAGACCCCACAGCAAGCTTGTGTACGTGTTGAGGCATGCAAGTGGATCAAGCGTTTTTTCCCCCCTTTCCCTGGAAAATTTGGGTTTTCACAGCCCAATGCCAATGCAGATTTCTTTTTCAACAGTGGGCACTGTTTAAAAAAAAGATGGATTTTGAGTTTATCCTATTAGCCAATAAAAATTTTTTACTAATTAGAAAAAATTTTGATTTGATTAAAAATTTTTAACTCTAAAGGCATAAAATTCTGCACAAAATTAAAATTTTTAAATTTTCTATTTTTTTTAAAATTTTATATAAAAATTTGTTTGGGAAGAAAAACATTTTCGATACAAAGGGGTTTTTTTATAAAATTTTTTTCCCCTTCTTACGAGTTTCGGACCCCGGAAATGTATTGTCCAAACAAAATTTAAAATTTTCTTTTCGGATCAGTTGTGTTTTTTGTCATCACATAAAAACACCACCACACACACAACCAACCCCAACACAAAACACACACACACACACACCACACCACCAAAACAGGGCCCAGTGTCAAACAACATGGGGCCCCAGGACAAATTATTAAATAAACACAAATCAGGCAAACAAAAAGTTCACATTACAACGCCCGTTTCAGACTGGTTTCTAACCTTGTTTGACATGAAAACCCGTCGGAATAACCCTCCTCAATTAACACAAAAATACACCAAAACGACTGGACAAGTCTTTTGTTATAAACCCGACTGAGGTTTGGGAATCCTAAGGGGGGTCAAGGGATGCAGACATTTGAAAAAACCAACTGGGCACTTGAAAATTTTTATAAAATTCTTTAAATTTGGGTTTTTTTCTCTTTAAAAGAGCCCTTAAGGAAATTTTTTTACAGTGCTTTCCGTTACATAATTTATTGTACAAAGCTACACTAAAAACCCGGGGTATTGAACTAAACCCCGGGAAAGGGGGGAAAATTTAAATAGTAAATAACCCCTTAAAAAAGTTTTTTCACTGCAAAACTACTTGCTACGCTGCTTGCATATTTTTGGCCCGCCCGACATAACAACACAAGCTAACTCGGGGGGTATTTTTTCTTTTTAAAGGGCGTATTTCACTTACAATTGGGGGGAATTTCTCTTTAAATTTGGGGGTATTTCACTTACTAATTGGGGGGGTATTTTACTTACTAAATTTGGGGGTAATTTCCCTTTCTAATTGGGCGTAATTTTACTTACTAATTTGGGCTATTTTTTCTTACTAATTGGGGGCGTATTTCACTTACTAATTGGGGGACGGATTTACCCACCAAAAAAGGAACAATTCTGAATCGTGATGCAGTATTCACAGCCAATAATTTTTTAAGCGTTTTTTCACCAAAATTTGGTACGAAATTTAAAATTTTATAATAAAGGGTTTGTGAAAAGTTTCTGTTATGTTGTTTAAAAATAATTTTTTACGAAAAAATTTACAAATTATGGGCATAATTATGTTTTAAATTTTAAAAATTTTAAATTTAAAAAATTTTTTTAATTAAACCAGATTTTTGAGCAATCAAAAATTTTTTGAATGCCTAAACAAAAAATTTAAAAGTTTTTTATTTTTTTGGGGAAAAAATTAAAGTGAGATTTCAAGTGAGTCAAATTTTGTGGTTTTCAGGGGTCGAAAGAGTCGTAGTTCCTGGCCCAAGGTGTGGTGTGTGTGTGTGTGTGTGGTGTGGGTGTGTGTACCCCTTAAACCGTGGTTGCGGGGGCGTAAAGAGTCGAAAATTCCTGGGTAAGTGTGTGGGGGGGGGGGGGGTGTGGGGTTAAATCCAAAATTGTGGTTGAGGGGTCGTACGATCTTTGTTCCTTTGGGTAAAAGTGTGTGTGTGTGTGTTTCAATTATCCCGTGGGTTTCAGGGGTTTGGGACGAGTCGTAGTTTTCCCGGCTAAGGTGTTTTTGGTGTTTGTGTGTGTGTGTGTGTGTGTGTTCTCCCTTATCTGTGGTTGGGGAGGGGTCGTACGAGTCGTAGTCCAGGCTTAAGTGTGTGTGTGTGTGTTTTACTCAAATTTTCTGTGGTTTTCGGGGTGTAAAGAGTCGTATTTTCCCGGCTAAGGGTGGGTGGGGTGTGTACTCAATTTTCTGTGGTTTGGGAAAGGGGGCGTACGAGTCGAAGGGTTCCCGGTAAAATGTGTGTGTGTGTGTGTGTGAAATTAATTAACTGTGGTTTCAGGGGTTTGACGAGTCGTTTTCCGGCTTTAAATGTGTGTGTGTGTGTTTTGTGTTTCTCCCTTATCTGTGGTTGGGAGGGGTCGGACGAGTCGTAATTTCCCGGCCCAAGGTGTTTGTGTGTGTGTTTTACTCCTTATCTGTGGTTTCGGGGGGCGTTTCGAGGTAGTTCCCGGCTAAGGTGTGTGTGTGTTGTGTTGTGTACTCAATTATTTTGTGGTTGCGGGGGCGTACCAGTCGTTTGTTTCCCCTAGTGAGTGTGTGTTTTGTGTGTACTCAATTATCTGTGGGTTGGGGAGGGGGGTTCGAGTCTTTGTTCCTGGTTAAGTGTGTGTGGGGTGTTTTGTACTCAATTATCTGTGGTTTCAGGGGGCGTTTCGGGGTCGGGAGTTCCTGGCTAAGGTTGTTTTGTGGGTTTTTGGGACTCAAATTTTCTGTGGGTTTGGGGGGTTTGTAGAGTCGTAGTTCCTGGCTAAAATGTGTGTGTGTTTGTGTACTCCAAATTTTCTGTGGGGTTTCAGGGGGGCGTGCGAGTTTGTTGTTCCTGGCTAAGTGTTGTGTGTGTGTGTGTTTTACTCAATTTTCTTTTGGGGTTTCGGGGTCGTGCGAGTCGAAATTCCGGTAAGTGTTTTGTGTGAGTGTGTGTGTACTCAATTATTGTTTGGGGAGGGGTTTGAAAGAGTCGTAATTCCCGGCTAAGTGGGGTGTGTGTGTGTGTACTCAATTTTCTGTGGGGTTTCAGGGGGCGTACGAGTCGTAGTTCCTGGCCAAAATGGTGTGTGTGTGTGTTTTAAATCAAATTATCTTTGGTTGCAAGGGTCGTACGAAAATTTTATTTTCCCGGTTAAGGGGTGGGGTGTGTTGTTTTTGGGGAACTCAATTATCCGTGGTTTTCGGGGTTTTTTACAGTGATTTTCCCGGCTAATTTTGTGTGTGTGTGTGTGTGTGTGAAAATCAATTATCTGTGGTTGCAGGGGTCTACGAGTTTTAGTTCCTGGCTAAGTGTGTGTTTTGTGTGTGACTCAATTTTCGTGGTTGCAGGGGCGTGCGAGTCGTAGTTCCCCGGCTAAGTGTGGGGTGTTGTGTTTTGGTGTGTGTTACTCAATTATCTGTGGTTGCAGGGGGCGTGCGAAATCGTAGTTTGGGGTAAGTGTGTGTGTGGGGTGGGGTGTTGTACTCAATTAAACTTTTTGTTGCAGGGGTCGTTTCGGTCGTAGTTTTCCCGGGTAAGTGTGTGGTGTGTGTGTTTTCCAATTATCTGTAGGTTTTCAGGGGTCGTCAGTCGGGAGTTCCTGGCTTAAATGTGTGTGTGTGTTGTTTTACTCAATTATCTGTGGGTTTCAAAGGGGGCGTCCCGGGCGTAGTTCCCGGGGTAAGGTGTGTGTGTGTTTTGTTTACTCAATTATTGTGGTTTTTAGGGGCGTACCAGTCGTTTGTTTTCCCGGCTAAGTGTGTGTGTGTGTGTGTGTGGTTTCTCCCAAATTTCTGGGTTGCAGGGGGGCGTACAAACGTAGTTTTCCCGGCATGTGTGTGTGGTTTTGTACTCAATTTTTTTTGTGGTGCAAAGGGGGCGTACGAGTGTGTTTCCCGGCTTAAATGGGTTTTGGTGTGTACTCAATTATCTGGGTTTTCAGGGGTCGACGAGTGTAGTTTCCCGGCTAAGTGGGTGTGGTTTTGTACTCAATTATCTGGGGTTTGCAGGGGGGCGTACGGGGTCTTTGTTCCCGGCTAAATGTGTGTGTGTGTACTCAATTTTCTGTGGTTTTCAGGGGGGGTACAGTGTAGTTCCCGGAAAATTTGGGGTGTGTGGGGTTTTTACCCAATTATCTGTGGTTTTCAGGGGCGTACGAGTCGTAGTTCCGGGGAAGTGTGTGTGTGTGTGTGTAATTTAATTTTTGTGGGTTTCAGGGGGGCGAAAGGTGTGTTCTGGTAAGTGTTTTGTGTGTGTGTGGTGTACTCAATTTTTCGGGGGTTGCAGGGGGCGTACGAGTCGTTGTTCCGGCTAAGGTGTGTTTTGTGTACCAAAATTTTCTGTGGTTGCAGGGGGCTACAGTCGTATTCCTGGCTAAGTGGGGGTGTGTGTGTACTCAATTAACTGTGGTTGCAGGGGGGCGGAAAGATTTGTAGTTCCGGCTAAGTGGGTGTGTGTGTGTATTTAATTATTGTGGTTGCAAGGGGGGCGTAAAGAGTTTGTAGTTCCTTCTAAATGGGTGTGTGTGTGTACTCAATTATCTGTGGTTGCAGGGGTTTTTGTAACCCAGTCCCTAGTTCCCGGCAAGTGTGTGTGTGTACTCAATTATCTGTGGTTGCAAGGGGGGGCTAGAGGGGTAGTTTTCCCGGCTAAAATGTGTGTGTGTTTTGTGTACCCCCAAATTAAACTGGGTTGCAGGGGGCGTTTCGAAGTCGTAGTTCCCGGTAAGTGTTGGTGGTGTGTGTGACTCAATTATCTGTGGTTGCAGGGGTGTTTCGGGGTCGTTTGTTCCCGGCTAAGGGGGTGTGTTGTTGTGTGTACTCAATTATCTGTGGTTTTTCAGGGGGCCCTTTTCGAGTCGTTGTTCCTGGCTAAGTGTGTGTGGTGGTGTGTGTACTCCCAAATTTTCTGTGGTTGCAGGGGTCTTTCGGTCGTATTTTGGCTATTGTGTTTTGTTGTGTACTCAATTATCTGTGGGTTTCAGGGGTTTGAAAGAGCGAGTTCCTGGGTAAGGGGTTGTGTTGTGTGTGTGTGTGTTTTTGTACTCAATTATCTGTGGTTCAGGGGTCGACGAGTCGTAGTTCCCGGCTAAGTGAGTGTGGTGGGGTGTGTACTCAATTATTGTGGTTGCAGGGGTGTACAGTCGTAGTTCCTGGGTTAAGTGTGTGTGGGGTGTGTTACTCAATTTCTGTGGTTGCAGGGGTCGAACCCAGTCGTAGTTCCGGCTAAGTGTGTGGGTTTTGGTTTTGTGTGTACTCAAAATTTTTTGGTTTTCAGGGGTCGTACGAGTCGGATTTTCCCGGCTAAGTGTGTTTGTGTGGTGTACTCCAAAATCTGTGGTTGCAGAGGTCTTTTCGAGTCGTAGTTTTCCCGGCTAAGTGTGTTGTGGTTGTTTTTGTACTCAATTATCTGTGGTTGCCGGGGGGCGTGCAGTCGTAGTTCTGGCTAAGTGTGTGTGTGTGTTTGTGTTGTGTACCAATTATCGTAATTTTTAGGGGGGCGTACGGGGGTTTGTAAGTTCCCCGGCTAAGGGGTGTGGTTTTGTTTTGTACTTTAATTATCTGTTTGTTTGGGAGGGGTCGTACAGGTTTTGTTCCGGCTAAAATGTGTGTGTGTGTGTGTGTACTAATTTTCTGTGGTTGCAGGGGGTTTTGTACGAGTGTAGTTCCTGGTAAGTGGTGTGTGTGTGTGTGTACTCAATTATCTTTGGTTGCAGGGGTCGTACGAAATCGTAGTTCCCGGTTAAGTGGTTTTGGTGTTTGTGGGACTCAAATTTTTCTGTGGTTGCGGGGTTTTGTACGAGTGTTTTTCCTGGTAAGTTTTGTGTGTGTGTTTTGGTGTACTCAATTATCTTTTGGGTTTTCAGGGGTCCGAGTGTATTCCCGGCTTAAATGGTGTAAGTGGGTTTTACTCAATTATCTGTGGTTGCAGGGGTCGTGCGAGTGTAGTTCCCGGCAAGAGTTTGTGGTGTGTGTGTACCAAAATTTTCGTGGTTTTCAGGGGTCGTGCGGTCGTTTGTTCCGGGGTAAGTGGTGTGTGTGTGTGTTTGTACTCAAAATTTCTGATTGTTCAGGGGTCTACGAGTCGTAAATTCCGGCTAAATGGTGTTGTGTGTGTGTACTCAATTATCTGTGTTTGGGGAGGGGCTACGAAATCGTAGTTTCCCGGCTAGTTTTGTGTGTGTGTTTTTTTTACTCCCAAATTTTTTGTGGGTTTCAGGGGTCGTAGAGTCGTAGTTCCCGGGTAAGTGTGTGGTTTTTGTTTTGGTGGTTTTGTACTTTAATTATCTTGGGTTTTGGGAGGGGTCGTTTCGAGTCGTAGTTCCTGGCTAAATGTGGGTTTTGTGTGTGTGTTCTCAATTTTGTGGGTTTCAGGGGGTCGTACGAGTCGTAGTTCCTGGCCAAGTGTGTGTGTGGTGTACTCAATTATCTGGGTTGCAGGGGTCGTACGAGTCCCTATTCCTGGCTAAGTGGGTGTGTGTGTGGAATCCCAATTTTCTGTGGGTGGGCAGGGGGGGTTTTTAGTCGTAGTTCCGGGTAAGTGGGTGTGTGTGTGTACTCAAATTGTGGTTGCAGGGGTCGTACGAAATCGTAGTTTCCCGGCTAAGTGTGTGTGTGTGTACCCCAATTATTGTGGGTTTCAGGGGTCGTAGAGTCGTAAATTCTTGGGGTTTAAATTGGGGGTTTGTGTGTACTCAATTATCTTGGGGGTTTCAGGGGGCGAGAGTGTATTCCCGGGGAAGTGGGTGTGTGTGTGTACTCAAATTTTCTGTGGTTGCAGGGGTCGAAAAGTCGTAGTTCCCGGCTTTAAAGGTTTTTGTTTTGTGTGTGGTACTCAATTATCTGTGGTTTCAGGGGTCGTACGAGTCGTAGTTCCTGGCTAAGTGGGGGGTGTGGTTTTTTACCCAATTATCTGTGGTAGCAGGGGTAACCCAGTCGTAAATTCCCGGTAAGGGGGTGTGTGTGACTCAATTTCTGTGGTTGCAGGGGTTTGTTCGAGTCGTAGTTCCCGGCTAAGTTGTTTTGGGGTGTGGGTATCAATTATCTGTGGTTTTCAGGGGGGCGTACGGGGAGTAGTTTTCCCGGTTTAAATGGGTGTGTGGGGTTTACTCAATTATCTGTGGTTTTAGGGGTGTACGAGTCCCTAGTTCCTGGCTAAGTGGGGGTGTGGTGTGTTCCAATTATCTGTGGTTGGGAGGGGTCGTAACCCAGTCCCCTAGTTTTGGCCCAAGTTTGGGTTTTGTGTGTGTACTAATTATCGTTGGGAGCAGGGGGGCGTTCGAGTCAGTTCCTGGCCCAAAAGTGTGTTTTGTGTGTACTCAATTTTTCTGTGGTTGCAGGGGGCGAAAGAGTTTTGTAGTTTTCCTTTTCTAAGTGGGTGTTTTGTGTGTTTTTCAATTATCTGTGGTTGCAGGGGGGTAAAAGAGTCTTGTTCCTGGGTAAGTGGGTGTGGGGTGGGACTCAAAAAATCTGTTTTTGCAGGGGTCGGGACAGTCGTAGTTCCCGGTAAGTGTGTGTGTTTTGTATCAATTAAACTGTGGTTGGGAGGGGGCGTCCAGTCGTAGTTCCTGGCCCAAGTGGGTGTGTGTGTGTACTCAATTATCTGTGGTTGCAGGGGCGTTTCGAGTCGTAAATTCCCCGGCTAAGGTGTGTGGTGTGTGTACTCAATTATCCTTTTTTGGGGGGGTCGTCAGTCGTAGTTCCTGGGTAAGTGTGTGTGTGTGTGTAATCAATTATCTGTGGTTGGGAGGGGTCGCAGTCGTAGTTCCCGGCTAAGTTGTGTGTGTGTGTAATCAAATTATCTGTGGTTGCAGGGGGCGTACGAGTCGTAGTTCCTCCTTTTTAAAATGTGGTGTGTGTACTCAATTATCTGTGGTTTTCAGGGGTCGTACGGGGCGTAGTTCCTGGCTAAGTGTGTGTGTGGTGTGTACCAATTTTCGTGGGTTTCAAAGGGGGCGTACGAGTGTAATTTTCCGGCTAAGTGGGGTGTTTGTGTGTGTGTGTTAAATCAATTACTGTGGTTTGGGGAGGGGTCGTAGAGTCGTATTTCTGGCTAAGTGTGTGTTTTGTGTTTAAATTAATTATCTGTGGTTGCAGGGGTTTGTACGAGTCTTTTTTCCGGCAAGTGTGTGTGTGTGTTGTGTACTCAAAATCTGTGGTTGCAGGGGTGTACGAGTGTATTCCTGGCTAAGTGTGTGTGTGTGTGTGTGTACTCAATTATTTTGTGGTTTCAGGGGGCGTACGAGTCGTGTTCCTGGCTAAGTGTGTGTGTGTGTGTGTGTGTACTCAATTATCTGTGGGTTTCAGGGGTCGTTTCGAGTCGTTGTTCCTGGCTAAGTGGGGTGTGTGTGGGGTGTGTGGTGTGGGGGGGGGGGGTTGTGTGTGTTTTGGGGTGGTGCGTTTGGGGATAGTTGATCACTGAGGGTTGTTTAAATGACAACATCACAAAAATCGAACTTGAAACACAGATTTCTGCACATTTTACACTGGGGAATAAATGTTTTCCCCCGAGAAAAAACGTACAGGAACGTTCAAACATGAAAATTACAAGACCTGCCAGGTGGCATAAAAATTATGATGCAACTTTCCCCTATTTTTAACACTAACAGAATTTAAATTTTGGGGGATGGGGGATTATCATTGGGATGAAAATGGATAAAAAATTACTGAATTTTTTAAAGTTTTAAATTTAAAAGGGGAATAAAAAGTTCATTGTTTTGATAGGTAATAAAAGTTTGCTATATACATAATGTCCGCCCGGAAGCCACTTTGGCCCTTCAAACCAAAAAGTGATGGAAGGGAGTAGTCACTTCTGAAATAAAAAATTGAAGTGGGGCTATACCTGAGGTGGGTGTGTGACAGTGGTGTGACCGTGCTGTTTACAGTGGTTTTGGGCATGCTGTTGACAGTGGGGTGACGGCTGTGGGGACAGTGGTGGACGTGCTGTGTGACAGTGGTGTGACAGGGGCTGTGTGACAGTGGGGTGGAAACCCAAAATGCGGGGGACAGTGGGGGTGACAGGGGGTGTGGGACCCGTGTTTTTACCGTGCCCGTGTGACGTGGTGTGAAAAGTGCTGTGTGGAAAAGGGTGTGACGTGCAGTGACAGTGGTGGGACAGTGCTTTTGGGGACCCGGGTGTGACAGTGCTGTGGACAGGGTGTGAAATGCGTGAGACATTGGTTGTGACAGTGCTGTGTAAACAGTGGTTAAAAGCCCGCTTGAAGAATTTCTTGAACATGCTTGCGTAAAGCATCTGCCAGAGCCAACTAACACAAGATGCTCCCATACTTTGCCTTCAACTACTTTATTGATACATTTTAATTCATTACCGACAGTGGGCCCTGTGCGCTTGCGACCTGGCACTGAAGTAACTATTACACTCAAGGAACGTGAAAATTGCTGACTAAATTTAGCACCTAGTCTGGCCAGGCCGAGGGGCGCTGCCCCTGAAACTCCCCCCAGTATACATAAATTACACCAAAATCAAAAAATAAATAAATGATATAATTGTCATTGAGAATAGTGATTTACCCCAAATGAATTGATAGACAGGTTATCTATCAGAAACAAGAGTAAAGATAATCTGCCAGAATCGAGAGTAAAGATAATCTGTCAAAATCGAAAGTAAAGATAATCTGTTAGAATCGAAAGTATAGATAATCTGTCAGAATCGAGAGAAAAAGAAAATCTGTCAGAATCGAAAGTAAAGATAATCTGTCAGAATCGAGAGTAAAGATAATCTGTCAGAATCGAGAGTAAAGATAATCTGTCAGAATCGAGAGTAAAGGTAATCTGTCAGAATCGAGAGTAAAGATAATCTGTCAGAATCGAGAGTAAAGATAATCTGTCAGAATCGAGAGTAAAGGTAATCTGTCAGAATCGAGAGTAAAGATAATCTGTCAGAATCGAGAGTAAAGATAATCTGTCAGAACCGAGAGTAAAGATAATCAGTCAGAATCGAGAGTAAAAGATAATCTGTCAGAATCGAGAGTAAAGATAATCTGTCAGAACCGAGAGTAAAGATAATCAAGACAGCAGAACACTTCAAAACAACGAGTATCAGACTGGTATACAAGATTATTAAGAGGCACCTAAGTTCCCTCGTCTTCTAACAACTTGTCCATTTTTCCCCTATAATCTACCTTGTCCATAATTACTATCACACTTACTTTGTCTCTTTCGTTAGGTGAAGTCCAATATCTTTCCTTAATTCACGCTGTAACTTAACACATCTTTGATGACAATTATGTTCTAGAGGTCTGAGCTTTGCTCATTGATGAGTGGAGTGTAGGCAGATGATTCTCTCCTTGAACACTTGTGAATAGTTTCTGAAGTTTAATATGAGGTAGGGGTCATAATATGGGCAATTATCCACAATTACTCACAGCAGTTTGTTACCTTGGAGTCACGACTGGAAGTTAATCAACAGGTCAACAGAGAGACATTCCCTAAGTTCATTGGGTTCGGTCACCTGTATTGGAGTTTACCTGGAGAGGGTTTCGGAGGTTAACGCCCCCTGCGGCCCGGTCTTTGACCAGGCCTCATGGTGGATGAGGGCCTATCAACCAGGTTGTTACTGTTGGCCGCACGCAACCCGACGTACGAACCACAGCCCGGCTGGTCAAGTGCTGACTTTAGGTGCCTGTCTATTGGTAATCCACCTTATGTATACTGGAAGGCAGTTGAACAGCCTTGGACCCCTGACATTTATTGTGTTGTATCTTATCGTGCTAGTGGTGCCCCTGCTTTTCATTGGGGAGATGTTGCATCGTCTGCCGAGTCTTTTGCTATCATAGGGAGTGATTTTCGTGTGTAAGTTTGGTACTAGTCCCTCTAGGATTTTCCAAGTGTAAATAACCATGTATCTCTCCCGCCTGCGTTCTAGGGAGTACAGGTTGAGGAACTTCAAGTGTTCCCAGTAATTTAGGTGTTTTATCGCAGTTATGTGCGCCGTGAAGGTTCTCTGTACATTTTCTAGGTCAGCAATTTCACCTGCCTGAATGGTGCTGCTAGTGCGCAGCAATATTCCAGCCTAGATAGAACAAGCGACCTGAAGAGTGTCATCATGGGCTTGGCATCGCTAGTTTTGATGGTTCTCATTATCCATCCTGTCATTTTTCTAGCAGAAGCGATTGATACAATGTTGTGGTCTTTGAAGATGAGATTCTCCGACATGATCACTCCCAGGTCTTTTGCATTAGTTTTTTTTCTCTATTGTGTGGCTGGGAAATTTTTTTTATAATCCGATGTGGTTTTAATTTCCTCACGTTTTCCATTTCGGAGTAGTTGAAATTTCTCATCAATGAACTTCATATTGTTTTCTGCGGCCCATTTAAAGATTTGGCTGATGTCCTTCTGGAAATCTTGCAGTTTTCTTCAATGGAGGAACATGTCATGCAAATTCGGGTGTCATCTGCAAGGGGAAAACACGGTGTTGTGGCTTAAAACCTTGTCTATATCAGATATGAGGATGAGGAACAAGATGGGAGCGAGTACTGTGGCCTTGTTGAACAGAGCTTTTCACCGTAGCTGCCTCAGACTTTACTCTGTTGACTACTACTCTTTGTGTTCTATTTGTACGAAATTATAGATCCTTCGACCAACTTTTCCTATTATTCATATATCCCCGCATTTTGTGCACTATTACACCATGGTCAAAATTGTCAAGGCTTTTGTAAAGTCTGTGTATACTACATCTGCGTTTTGCTAGGTAAGACACATATGCAACTGTTAGGTATTTTTACTTCGAAACGTTTCGCATACACAGCAGGCTTCTTCAGTCGAGTATAGCAAAGTTGATAGAAGAGACGTGGAGACGATGTAATCAGTCCATCACCCTTGAAGTTTTGAGGTGGTCAGTCCATCAGTCTGGAGAAGAGTATCGTTCCATAGTCTGAAACAATATGGAGTTGAAATGGCAGGATGGAGCTTTATATACCGCCAGGAGGTGAGATGTAGGCCACAGGTAGAGGTAAGAATGTAGTCGTTGGGACGTTACGTCCCTCTCAAATCCAGCCATTCTCACTAGTAGAAGTCTTACCTAAAATTCTGTCGGTATTTTATACCCTTTTAATATCCACTCTGTCAGACACTGCAACACAATGGTACCTTGGTATAGAACAGAAAACAACTTGGACAACTACTAGTGAGAACGGCTGGATTTAAGAAGGACGTGACCTCCCAACGACTACATTCTTACCTCTACTAGTGGCCTACATCTCACCTCCTGGCCGTATATAAGGCTCCATCCTGTCACTTCAACTCCATATTCATTCAGACTGTGAAGGCTTAGTCAGCCCTGTAACAACTTCAGACAGTATTACCAAGGCTGGCTCCTCCTCAGGAAAATTAGTGAATAGAAAAAGAAATAATAACAGACAAACATAAACACTTTATTATATAGAAAATATAAAATGTAAAACACTTAAATATGAAATATTAATCCTACATTAAAAAAAAAGAAAAAAAAAAAAAGAA
>NC_069420.1:52531759-52569862 GCF_026875155.1 Cherax quadricarinatus | reverse complement strand
GAAAATAGAAGTTTTTAAAAATAAAAAAATTTTCCATTAAAGACATCCAAAATTGGGAAATCATTAGATCAAGTAATCCCCAATTTTCGATGTATATTTACAAACTTGTGTGAAAAGTCCCTTTTACTGTGGGAAAATTTTGTCATAAATTGATTTTTTCTTGACCAAAGAAATCGTCAATGACACGATTGCAAACAAACCATACCCCGGCGGGGATTGAAACCCGCGGTCAAAAGAGTCTCAAAACTCCAGCCCTAACGCGACGGGCAGGAGTTTTGAGACTCTATGACCGCGGTTCAATCCCGGCCCGGGGTAGGGTTATGGTTATTTTCTTGCTTTATCACCTGCCTCGCTCTCTAAATTTTTGTCTTCTTATACTTCCACTGAATGTGCATCTGTGTTTTCCAACCCTTTTTCCTTGAATAATTTCCACTATCCCTCATTCTCCCTTTGAGTGTGCATCTCTGTCTCTCCCATTCTCCCACAGTGTCTCTCAAAGTCTATCCCCCTTGTTTCCACTGACTGTACGGCTCTTTGATCATCAAACTTGATATCTTATTTATTGTGTTGCTTCCCATCGTTTCCTTATTTGTTAAATTGAATATATGTGCGATGCGCTAAACTTGTGTTGTGGATAATACAGTACAAGAAGTAAAGGCTCGAACCTCGGTCACTGATCGCCTTCAAAACATTGCATATCACTCTACAAGCTGGTCATTTCATGGTTTTATATGTAACACAAGCAAGCACGTGACTCACGAAATCGTAATGACACGATTACAAACAAATCATACCACAGGTGTGGTTAGAACCCGCGATAAGAGAGTCACAAAAGTCCAGACTGACGCGTTAGCTACTGGGACAGCTGGCTACAATAAGATTGTAGCTAGTTGGTCCAGCAGCTAACGCGTCTGTCTGGAGTTTTGTGATTCTCTGATCGCGGGTTCTAACCCCACCAGTGGTATGGTTACTAAGCAAGCACGTCACATTTAAGGCCATATACGTCACTGTTTAAGCAAGCTGGTTGCGTTTAGTGTCTTGTGTGTAATACGTTAGTATTTAGGAGTCTGGAACCATTTTCCAGACATTTGGATCTACTTTTCGTGCATTTAGAATTGTGTTTGGAGCTGGGAGGTAATGTTTCTATGTCTCTGAAGCAAGATTCTGTGACTGGGGACTTACTTTCCAGCCCTCAGTGAGTTACTTAATAGTCACGTTGCCATTCCTGGGAAAGGGAGGACGGCCAGTGTACATTCTTGGTCACTGTCCAGAACTGACACTTCCTCCAGGAGGCAGCATCACTCACCATCTTATTTTTTCCTGTCATTCCCATTTGGTAATTTTTTCAGGGTTTCCTGACTATATCTTTGACAACGAGAGAGAGAAGAAAAAGACTCGCAAGAAGAACAAGAAAAATAAGGGTAGGCATATGCGGAACCTGCTCAAGGGTAGGCCTATGCGGAACCTGCTCAAGGGTAGGCCGAGGGTGCATGACTACGTGTTGAGAAGCTTTCCTCATGCTGCATATCTTGACGCCTTTGTTTATAAACATGAAAATTAATTAAAACTGATTAATTTCGTTCAAGGCTCTACTTCCTGAGTAGCTGGGTGCATGTCAAGGCTTGCTGGGGCTCAAGCTCTTGTTTATCATGTATGGCCAAGTGGCAATCCAACCCGAGAATGCTGATTGATCTTGGCCCACTCTGGCCTTACAAACGTAAACAAACTTGCTGAGGCTTGGCAGTATGGCAGCGCTGGTGGCAGGAAATAAGTAATTCATAGCCAAATGACAGACCTCCACAGCAAGCTTGTGTACGTGTGTGAGGCATGCAAAGTGGATCAAGCGTTTTTTCCCCGCTTTCCCTGGAAACTGCGTTTACACAGCCCAAGCTGCCACTCGCAGATTTCTTTGTCAACAGTGGGCATCTGTAAATAAAAGATGGATTGTTGAGTTCTATCCTATTAGCCAATAAAAGTTTTTTACGTAATTAGAAAAGTTCGATTTGATTAAATTTTCAACTCTACGGCATAAAATCATGCACAAAATTTAATTTCTAAATTTTCGTATTTTTTTTAGTTGTATATATAAATTTGTTGGCAAGTAAATCATTGCGATACACAAGACTTATATATAATTTTAACACTTCTTACGAGTTACGTGACCCAGGAAATGTATTGACCATCAAATTAATTTGCTTTTCGGATCAGTTGTGTGCTTGTCATCACATACACACACACACACACACACACACACACACACACACACACACACCAACACACAACACACACACACACACACACACAAAACAGGCCTAGTGTCTAGTCAACATGTGCCTAGGACAAATTAGTAACTAACACACAAACTCAGGCATAACAAATAGTTCACATTACAAGCGCTGTTTCAGCCTGGTTTCTAACCTTGTTAGACATGACACACAGTCGAGAATAACCCCTCCTCATTCAACACAAATATACAGCCAAGACGACATGGTACAAGTCTTTGTGTTATACCTGACTGAGGTTGCAATCCTAGGAGGGTCAAGGGATGCGAGACATTTGAAGACCAACTGGACACTTTGAGAGTATATAATAATTCTTCAAATGGATTATTTTTCTCTTAACTGAGCATAAGAATTACTTGTTACAGTGCTACCGTTACATAATTTATCTGTACAATGCTACACTAACACGGAGTATTGAACTAACCCAGCACGGAGTACATTACTAGTACTAACCCGGGTACAATGTTTACACTGCATCTGACTTGCTACGCTGCTTGCATATCTTGCTGCAGACATAACAACACAAGCTAACTCTGGGCGTATTTCACTTACTAATTGGGCGTATTTCACTTACTAATTGGGCGTATTTCTCTTACTAATTGGGCGTATTTCACTTACTAATTGGGCGTATTTCACTTACTAATTGGGCGTATTTCACTTACTAATTGGGCGTATTTCTCTTACTAATTGGGCGTATTTCACTTACTAATTGGGCACGGATTTACCCACAAAATAGGAACAGATTCTGAATCAGTGATGCAGTAGTTCACAGACCAATATTTTTCAAGCGTTTTACACCTAATTAGGTACGAAATTTAAAATACATAATTAGGCTTAAGTGACTAAGTTTCTGTTATGTTGTGAACATAATTATTACGAAATATTTACAAATTATGACATAATTATGTTCTAATTATAATCTTAATTAAAATATTTTTTTAATTAAACCAGATTTATGAGCAATCAAAATATTTTGTAATGACCTAAACTAGATTAAATGTTTTATATTTTTTTATGTACTAATGTGAGATTACAAGTGTACTCAATTATCTGTGGTTGCAGGGGTCGTACGAGTCGTAGTTCCTGGCTAAGTGTGTGTGTGTGTGTGTACTCAATTATCTGTGGTTGCAGGGGTCGTACGAGTCGTAGTTCCTGGCTAAGTGTGTGTGTGTGTGTGTGTACTCAATTATCTGTGGTTGCAGGGGTCGTACGAGTCGTAGTTCCTGGCTAAGTGTGTGTGTGTGTGTACTCAATTATCTGTGGTTGCAGGGGTTTGTGCGAAATCGTAGTTCCTGGCTAAGTGTGTGTGTGTGTGTGTGTACTCAATTATCTGTGGTTGCAGGGGTCGTACGAGTCGTAGTTCCTGGCTAAGTGTGTGTGTGTGTGTGTACTCAATTATCTGTGGTTGCAGGGGTCGTGCGAGTCGTAGTTTCCCGGCTAAGTGTGTGTGTGTGTGTGTGTGTGTACTCAATTATCTGTGGTTGCAGGGGTCGTGCGAGTCGTAGTTCCTGGCTAAGTGTGTGTGTGTGTGTGTGTACTCAATTATCTGTAGTTGCAGGGGTCGTACGAGTCGTAGTTCCTGGCTAAGTGTGTGTGTGTGTGTGTGTGTACTCAATTATCTGTAGTTGCAGGGGTCGTACGAGTCGTAGTTCCTGGCTAAGTGTGTGTGTGTGTGTGTACTCAATTATCTGTAGTTGCAGGGGTCGTACGAGTCGTAGTTCTGGCTAAGTGTGTGGGGTGTGTGTTACTCAATTATCTGTAGTTACAGGGGTCGTACGAGTCGTAGTTCCTGGCTAAGTGTGTGTGTGTGTGTGTTGTGTACTCAATTATCTGTGGGGTTGCAGGGGTCGTAAAGAGTCGTAGTTCCTGGCTAAGTGTGTGTGTGTGTGTACTCAATTATCTGTGGTTGCAGGGGTCGTACGAGTCGTAGTTCCTGGCTAAGTGTGTGTGTGTGTACTCAATTATCTGTGGTTGCAGGGGTCGTGCGAGTCGTAGTTCCTGGCTAAGTGTGTGTGTGTGTGTGTGTGTGTGTACTCAATTATCTGTAGTTGCAGGGGTCGTACGAGTCGTAGTTCCTGGCTAAGTGTGTGTGTGTGTGTGTGTACTCAATTATCTGTAGTTTGCAGGGGTCGTACGAGTCGTAGTTCCTGGCTAAGTGTGTGTGTGTGTGTGTACTCAATTATCTGTAGTTGCAGGGGTCGTACGAGTCGTAGTTCCTGGCTAATGTGTGTGTGTGTGTGTGTGTGTGTGTGTGTGTACTCAATTATCTGTGGTTGCAGGGGTCGTACGAGTCGTAGTTCCTGGCTAAGTGTTGTGTGTGTGTGTGTACTCAATTATCTGTGGTTGCAGGGGTCGTGCGAGTCGTAGTTCCTGGCTAAGTGTGTGTGTGTGTGTGGTTACCCCCAATTATCTGTGGTGCAGGGGTCGTACGAGTCGTAGTTCCCGGCTAAGTTGTGTGTGTGTGAGTGTGTACTCATTATCTGTGGTTGCAGGGGTCGTACGAGTCGTAGTTCCCGGCGAGTGTGTGTGTGTGTGTGTGTGTGTGTGTACTCAATTATCTGTGGTTGCAGGGGTCGTACGAGTCGTAGTTCCTGGCTGAGTGTGTGTGTGTGTGTGTGTGTGTGTGTGTGGTGTGTACTCAATTATCTTGTGGTTGCAGGGGTCGTACGAGTCGTTAGTTCCTGGCTGAGTGTGTGTGTGTTGTGTGTGTATGTACTCAATTATCTGTTTGGGTTTGCAGGGGTCGTACGAGTCGTAGTTCCTGGCTAAGTGTGTGTGTGTGTGTGTACTCAATTATCTGTGGTTGCAGGGGTCGTACGAGTCGTAGTTCCTGGCTGAGTGTGTGTTTGTGTGTTTTACTCAATTTATCTGTGGTTGCAGGGGTCGTACGAGTCGTAGGGTTTCCCGGCTAAGTGGGGTGTGGTGTGTTTTGTGTGTGTGTGTGTGTGTGTGTGTTTTGTGTGTGTGTCCTCAATTATCTGTGGTTGCAGGGGTCGTACGAGTCGTAGTTCCTGGCTGAGTGTGGGGTGTGAGTGTGTATGTACTCAATTATCTGTGTTGCAGGGGTCGTACGAGTCGTAGTTCCAGGCCCAAGTGTGTGTGTGGGGTGTGTGTGTGTACTCAATTATCTGTTGGGTTGCAGGGGTCGTACGAGTCGTAGTTCCTGGCTAAGTGTGTGTGTGTGTGTGTGTGTGTGTACTCAATTATCTGTGGTTGCATGGGTCGTACGAGTTGTAGTTCCTGGCTAAGTGTGTGTGTGTGTGTGTGTGTGTGTACTCAATTATCTGTGGTTGCAGGGGTTGTACGAGTCGTAGTTCCTGGCTAAGTGTGTGTGTGTGTGTGTGTACTCAATTATCTGTGGTTGCATGGGTCGTACGAGTTGTAGTTCCTGGCTAAGTGTGTGTGTGTGTGTGTACTCAATTATCTGTGGTTGCAGGGGTCGTACGATTTGTAGTTCCTGGCTAAGTGTGTGGTGTTGTGTGTGGTGTGTACTCAATTATCTGGGTTGCATGGGTCGTACGAGTTGTAGTTCCTGGCTAAGTGTGTGTGTGTGTGTGTGTGTGTGTGTTTTGTACTCAATTATCTGTGGTTGCAGGGGTCGTACGAGTTGTAGTTCCTGGCTAAGTGTGTGTGTCTGTGTGTTTTACTCAATTATCTGTGGTTGCAGGGGTCGTACGAGTCGTAGTTCCTGGCTGAGTGTGTGTGTGTGTGTGTGTGTGTGTACTCAATTATCTGTGGTTGCAGGGGTCGTACGAGTCGTAGTTCCTGGATGAGTGTGTGTGTGTGTGTATGTACTCAATTATCTGTGGTTGCAGGGGTCGTACGAGTCGTTTGTTCCTGGGGTAAGTGTGTTTTGGTGTGTGTGTGTGTGTGTGTGTACTCAATTATCTGTGTGGTTGCAGGGGTCGTACGAGTCATAGTTCCTGGCTGAGTGTGTGTGTGGTGTGTACTCAATTATCTGTGGTTGCAGGGGTCGTACAGGGCGTAGTTCCTGGCCTAAGTGTGTGTGTGTGTGTGTGTGTGTGTGTGTGTGTGTGTGTGTGTGTGTGTGTGTTTTGTGTGTTTTACTCAATTATCTGTGGTTGCAGGGGGGGCGTACGAGTCGTAGCTCCTGGTAAGTGTGTGTGTGTGTGTGTGTGTGGTGTGTGTGTGTGTGTGTACGTACTCAATTATCTGTGGTTGCAGGGGTCGTACGAGTCGTAGTTCCTGGCCCAAGTGTGTGTGGGGTGTTGTGTACTCAATTATCTGTGGTTGCAGTGGTGTACGAGTCTTAGTTCCTGGCTAAGTGTGTGTGTGTGTGGGGTGTGGTGTGTGTGTGTGTGTGTGTGTGTGTGTGTGTGTGTGTGTGTGTGTGTGTGTGCGTTTGTGATAGTTGATCACTGAGGTTGTGATAATATGACAAACACTCACAACATCGACTTGAATACACAGATTTCTGCACATTTACACTGTGATAAATGTGTCACCGAGAAACACGTACAGGAACGTTCAATCATGAACTTACAAGACCTGCCAGGTGGCATAACAGTATGTATGCATCTCCACTATTTTTCATACACTGAATCAGATTAATTTTGGTGATGGAGATTATCACTTGGGATGAAAATGGATAACTATTACTGTATAATTCATGTTAAAATCAAAGGTGAATAATTGTTCATTGTTAGATAGGTAATATAAGTTTGCTATATACATAATGTCCTGCCTGGAAGCTCACTGGCTTCACCAAGAGTGATGGAAGGTAGTAGTCACTTCTGAACTAACTTGAAGTGAGCTATACCTGAGGTGCTGTGTGACAGTGGTGTGACAGTGCTGTGTGACAGTGGTGTGACAGTGCTGTGTGACAGTGGTGTGACAGTGCTGTGTGACAGTGGTGTGACAGTGCTGTGTGACAGTGGTGTGACAGTGCTGTGTGACAGTGGTGTGACAGTGCTGTGTGACAGTGGTGTGACAGTGCTGTGTGACAGTGGTGTGACAGTGCTGTGTGACAGTGGTGTGACAGTGCTGTGTGACAGTGGTGTGACAGTGCTGTGTGACAGTGGTGTGACAGTGCTGTGTGACAGTGGTGTGACAGTGCTGTGTGACAGTGGTGTGACAGTGCTGTGTGACAGTGGTGTGACAGTGCTGTGTGACAGTGGTTACGAGCCACGCTTGAAGAATTCTTGAACATTGCTTGCGTAAACGCATCTGCCAGAGCCAACTCAACACAAGATGCTCCCATACTTTGCCTCTCTACTAATTTACTGATACATTTTAATTCATTACCGACAGCTGGCCTCTGCTGCGGCTTGGCGACCTGGCACTGAAGTAACTATTACACTCAAGGAACGTGATATGCTGACTTAAATTTAGCACCTAGTCGTGGACCAGGCCGCAGGGGCGCTGACCCCTGAACTCCCTCCAGGTATACATAAATACACTAAATCATTAATAAATAAATGTATCATAATTGTCATTGAGAATAGTGAGTTACTCCATGAATTGATAGACAGGTTAGTCTATCAGAAACAAGAGTAAAGATAATCTGCCAGAATCGAGAGTAAAGATAATCTGCCAGAATCGAGAGTAAAGATAATCTGTCAGAATCGAGAGTAAAGATAATCTGACAGAATCGAGAGTAAAGATAATCTGTCAGAATCGAAAGTAAAGATAACCTGTTAGAATCGAGAGTATAGATAATCTGTCAGAATCGAAAGTATAGATAATCTGTCAGAATCGAGAGTATAGATAATCTGTCAGAATCGAAAGTATAGATAATCTGTCAGAATCGAGAGTAAAGATAATCTGTCAGAATCGAGAGTAAAGATAATCTGTCAGAATCGAGAGTAAAGATAATCTGTCAGAATCGAGAGTAAAGATAATCTGTCAGAATCGAGAGTAAAGATAATCTGTCAGAATCGAGAGTAAAGATAATCAGTCAGAATCGAGAGTAAAGATTTTAAACTGTCAGAAACGAAGGGAAATAAAAAATAATCTTGCAGGGTCGAAAAGTAAAGATAAAACTGGGCGAATCGAAAATAAAGTTTTAAACTGTCAGAATTTTGAGAGAAAAAATAAATGTCAGAATCGGGGGAAGGGAAAGAAATCTGTCAGAATCGAGAGTAAAATTTAAAAAGTCAGAAACGAGAGTAAAAAATAATCTTTTCAAATTTGAGAGTAAAGAAAAACTGCCGAACGAAGGGGTAAAGGGAAAACTGTCAGAAACGGAGTAAAAAAAAACTGCGGGTTTGAGAGTAAAGATTAAATTTTCGAACCGAGAGTAAAGATAATCAGTCAGAAAAGAGGTAAAAGGTTTAAACTGTCAGAATTTAGAGTTTAAAGATAATCTGTCAAAAACCGAAGTAAAGATAATCAAAAAAGCAGCACTTCAAAAAAAACGAGTATCAGACTGGTATTCCAAGAATTTTTAAAAGGCCCTAAGTTCCCTTCCCTCCCTTTTTAAAACTTTCCTTTTTCCCCCAAATTTTTACCTTGTCCATAAATTTTTTAACACACTTACTTGGGCCTTTCGTTGGGGGAAGGGGCCAATATTTTTTCCCCCCAAATTTTCGCTGGGAAAATTAACAATCTTTTGTTTTTTGGGCAATTTTGTTCAAGAGGGCCCGAGCTTTGCTCATTGTTTAGTGGAGGTAGGCAGATGATTTCTCGGAAACAAAATTGTGAATAGTTTCTGAAGTTTAATAAAGAAAGGGAGGGGCATAAATGGGGGAATTATCCACAAATTTCTTTACAGCAGTTTTTTTACCTTTTGGGGTTTAAAACTGGGAAAATTAATCAAAAAGGGCAACAGAGAGACATTTCCCCAAGTTTCATTGGGGTTTGTCACCTGTAAATTTGGTTTTCCTTTGGGGAGGGTTTCGGGGGGTTAACCCCCCCTGCGGCCCGGTCTTTCACCGGCCTCATGGTGGATGAGGGCCCTTTTAACCCGGTTTTTACTGTTGGCCGCACCAAAAACCCACGTCGAACACGCCCCGGGTGGTCAAGTGCGGGTTTAGGTGCCCGTTTTATTGGGAATCCCCTTATGTATACGGGAAGGCGGGTTGGGAAAAGCCTTGGACCCCTGACATTTATTGTTTGGGATCTTATGTGCTGTGGTTTTTTCCCCTGCTTTTCATTGGGGAAAATGTTGCATTTGTCTGCCGAGTCTTTTGCTTTTCATAGGGAGTGTTTTTCGTTTTTGTAAGTTTGGGGACTGTCCCCCCTAGGTTTTCCAAGGGTAAATAACCATGGTTTTCTCTCCCGCCTGCGTTCTAGGGGGTAAGGTTTAGGGGGCTTTAAAATGTTCCCCGTAATTTAGGTGTTTTTTTTCGTTATTTTCGCCCGTGAAGGGTTTTCTGTCATTTTCTAGGGCAGCAATTTTTAATGCCCCGAAAGGTTTCTGCTAAGGGGGCGCGCAAAAATTTCCCGCTAGAAAAGAACAAGCGACCTGAAGGTGTCATTTGGGGGTTTGGGATCCGCTTGTTTTTATGGTTTCATTATTCCCATCCTGTCAAATTTTTTTAGGGGAAAAACCCATTGATACAATGTTTTTTTGGTCTTTGAAGATAGATTCTTTCCCAACATGATCACCTTTTCCCCGGGCTTTTGGGATTAGGTTTTTTTTCTTTTTATTGTGGGGCTGGAATTTATTTTATAATTTCCGGGTTTTGGTTTTTAAATTTTCCCCACGTTTTTTCCCTTTCGGATAGTTGAAAATTTTTTATCAATGAACTTTATATTTTTTTCTGGGGGCCCATTTAAAGATTTGGTGATGTCCCTTCTGGAGTTTTTTGCGTGTCTTCAATGGAAAGGGCACTGGGCATCAAATTCGGGTGTCATCGCAAAGGGGAGACACCGGGGTTGTGGCTTACATTCCCTTGTCCCCTTTTCAGATATGAGGATGGGGGAAAAAAGATGGAGGGATACTGTGCCCTTTTTGGAAAAAAGAAGGGTTTTCACCGGGAGCTGGCCCCCAGGGCTTTACTCGTTTGGATATTTCTCTTTGTGTTCTATTTGGGTTTCGAAAAAAAATTTTGATCCTTCGACCAACTTTTTTCCTATTTTTCTTTTAAACCGCATTTTTTTTTCACTATTACACCCTGGTTTACCTTGTCAAAAAACTTTTTTAAAGTTTTGTTTTATACCCTCTGAGTTTTGCTAGGTTTAAAAAACTTTGCCGTTAAGGGATTTTTAATTTGAAACGTTTTTGTACACAGCAGGGTTCTTCATTCGGTATAGCAAAGGGGAAGAAGGGACGTGGAGACGATGTAATCATCCATCACCCCCTTTAAGTTTTGGGGGTGGTAGTCCATAAATCTAGGAAAAAGAGTATCGTTTTCCCTAATTCCCGAAACAATATGGAGTTGAAGTGGGAGGATGGGCTTTTTAAAAACCCCCAGGGGTGAGATGTAGGCACAGGGAGAGGTAAGAAGTGGGCGTTGGGACCCCTTTCGTCCTCTCAAATCCAAACCATTCTCACTTTAGAAGGGCTTAAACCCAAAATTCTGCCCGGTATTTTTACCCTTTTAATATCCACTCCTTTTTCAACAAATGCCCCAAAACAATGGTTTCTTTGGAAAAGAACAGAAAACAACTTGGACAAAACTATGAGAACGGCTGGATTAAAGAAAGGCGGAAACCCCCCAACCCAAAACAAACTTACCTCTACTATGGGGCCCACTTTTTTCACCCTTTCCCGCCCTTTTAAAAAGGCTCCATCCGTACTTTTAAAATCCATATTTTTTCAGACTGTGAAAGGCCCTTTGTCACCCTGTAAAAAACTTTTAGAAATATTTCCAAGGGCTGGGTCCCCCCTCAGGGGAAAAAAGTGAATAGAAAAAGAAATTTAAAACCCGACAAAAATAAACACTTTATTATAAAGAAAATAAAAAGAAAAACACTTAATATGAAAAATTAATCCTCATTAAAAAAAATGAAAAAATGGAAAAAAAATAAATGATAACTTTTAAATTTAAACCCAATGTAGTTTGGGTGTCTGGTGTTGGTGGCATGTTTTTGAAAAACGTAGCCCTTGCTGAAGTTGGGGGGGGGGGCGCCCGGGGTTTATTTGGGTTTCGACCCCCTGGCTAGTTCTTTTAAAAGTAGATGAGCCCGAGAAATATTTCCCGAAAGACAAAGGAAAACGGTTCTTTAAACCCCCTGCAATGTGTGGGGGTTTTGTCCTTTTTAATTTTATACAGGTGGGACAGGTAATTCAATTCCCAAAAAGGGGCGTCTCCAGGACCCTTAGTCCGCCCTGTTTTTTCCGTTGATTGACAGGTGACCCCCCCGGGCATCCAAAACTGAAAAAAATAGGGCAGGTTAACCCCCTGCTTAAATAAAATTTACTCTCCATTTGGGAAGTACGAACTTTAAAAAACGAGGTAAATTTTTAAAAATTTAACCTAGAGCAAGACTGATAGGGCTAAGTTTAAATTTTTGGTCAAAAGTGAAGCTTTTTAAAAAATAAATCCCCTAGAAAAACAAGGCAGGCATGACTTACAGTTGTTTTGAGAGCTGTGAGTCGAGGATTTAATTTTTTGGTCCAACCCCACAACGTTTTACCCTTTTGGGGGGGGGGGGGGGGAAGAGGGAGGGGAAAAGGGGTAGCAAAGGGGGTAGAATGACCCTACCTTTTTTCAAGCAGGGGGCCCGGGATCAAACAAACACTTTTAGGGAGGGGGGGAAAAAAACGGGGGAAAAAAAAAAAAAACGGAGACTTTTCCCTTTCCTTTCAGTAGTGGCAATGAAACTATTTTTAAATTTTATTTTCTACTCCTTTTCCTTTTTGAACTTTTTCCCTCCCCCACCCCCCCCATAACCAAAGCTTTTTTTGTCAAGGAGTTTAAAAAAATAGGCGGGGAAAAGTTTTAAAATGTGGGGGTCCGTCCCTTAAAGGGAAAAATTTTTCTACTACGGGCATTTAAAATTAAACCCCGTCAAGAAATAAAATTGGGGTAACCTTTTTATATACACAATATGGAACTGCCAATGTTTTACCCAAGAGGGGGACTGTTTGGTTTTCCCTTAAAAGTTTTAGGTTTTATCAAAGGTTTTTGGCCGGTTTTTTAAAATGAATTTCTTTTTCCCCGCAAATAAAAATTTTAAATTTTGGAGATACCCCACACAAGGGTTTAAAAATTCCTTTTCTATTGTAAAATAAAACTTTTTCTGCGGGGGAAAAGGTTTTTCCGGGGTTAGGGGGCATACAGGGAAGGGGGAACCCCTCATGGTATTTTAGTAACACCGCACCTAAACCAGTATTTGGGGGGCAACAGTTCTCAACAAAATGTTTTATTAAATTTCTGGGGGAAACTTAAGTCTAGGGGGTTTTTTGAAAAGATACTTTTTTAAACTTTATTTAAATTTTCCCCGGGGCTACGTGGAAAGTTCAAGAGGTTCTTCACAGACTTTTTAAGGAAATCAGATAAGATCCCGTTAAAGACAGTAATGTTTTGGGATAAAACCGGGGGCTTTAAAAATTTTCAAAAAACCAAGAAAACTTTGCAATTTTTAGGCTTCTTTTTTTTTGGGGAAAATTTAAAATTTTAAAAAAGCTTTGATCTTACTGGGGAGAGGGTTTGAAGAGAGGGTTAAATTAAAAAATAAAACAGCCAAAATATTCTAATTTGTTTAAAACCCAAAGGGAAACAATTTTCGGCCCTTTGGGGAGTGAGGGCCCTGTGACGTAAACCCACGCAAAATGATGTTAATGTTTGGATTTGTTACCCCCCCACGTAGATGTAAATTAAGGGAAATGTTATCAAAAAAAAACTTTAAAAAATTTTTGGGATTTTACCCAAGACCTTTTTCATCAGTCTTTAAAGGAGGTAGCAAATGCAGTTTCCAAAACCCAAGGGGATTTTTCTAAAACTGCCAACAGTCCCTTTGGTTTTTGAAAGGAAAAAAAGGTGTACGCTTAGGAGAAGGATTTAACAAATTGAGATTTTGCCTGTGCCAAAATCAATCTCAAAAGAAGAAAGCCCTCCTTTAAAAATTTGTGTTGACGCTATCTATTAAGGGCATAGGGTCAGCATCCCCCCGGTTTTAGCTTTTAAAGGGCCCTGAATCCAAAAAGCAAGTCTATATTTAATTTCCTCCTTTTAAACCCTGACTTTCTGGTGAGCCCCCAAAAAGGCCCGTACTGGGAAAGGTTTTTAAAGAAACTTTTTTTTTTTAAAAATTTGTTTTAAACCCTTCGGTTTAAATGCCTTCCCCCCCGGGTTTAACGGGGAAGGGTTTTTAATTTTTGTTTGTTTGGGTTGTCCTTTCCCAAGTCAATTTTTTTATGGAATACCGGGAGGTAAACCTGGAAAAAACATAAAGGCGTTGAAAAAAATTACTCAAATTAAGGGGAAGTTCATGTCCCCTTTTTGGTCATCCAAAAATTAAATTTAAAATTTAAAGGGGGTTTAAGTCCAAAGTGGTCAAAAGTCACCAAGTCATGTTGTTCTTTTTATCAGGGCTAAGTTAGAGGTTTTCAAATTTTGAACCCTACATTCTTAGTTTCTTATCAAAATTGTGTGGGAAAAAATAAGTCAAAGTTATTAAAAGGAAGTGTTTGGGAAATTTTTTCGGGTTTTTAAACTCTTAAGGATGTTGAAAATGGGGTTAAAAGTTAAAAGGTTTTCCCCTTGACTTCTTTGAAAGGGAGTCAACTTTTAAAAAAAAATTTTAAAAAGGTTTTTAAAGGCCTTTCCCTCTACTATAAAATTTATTTTGGGCTTAATAGGCAAAAAGTTCAAAAAAATTCATCTCCTACTTTTAAAAAATTCCCCGGGCCTTTTTAAACAAAAAAGGTTTTTTTATGGTCCATTGACAAGCTTAGGTTTTTCCCAAAAATTTTGTCAAAGGTCCCCCTAAATTTTTGGGTCTAAGGTCAAGGAAAAAACTGGTAAAAAGGGCGAAACCCCAGCATTTAAAATCCCATTAGTCCCCAAAAAACATGAAGGATGGAAAAATGGGCCTCTGGGCCCGCTACCATAGAGAAAGGTTTCAAAAGGGGGGAAAACCCCCAAAAAGTCACTGGGAACTTCCCCCCTGGCAAAAAAAAGCACAGGTAGGGGAAAAGATGCCAACCCCACTTAGGTTTTTAAAGGGGCAAATTTCCTTAAAATTTAAATTGAGAATCGGAAACTGGCGCTAAATTCCTCCCATTACAGTGGGGTAGATAGGGGGTGGTGAAGGGGAGGGGTTCACCAAAACCCAAAAATTGGTTTAAAAAGTTTTCATTTAATTTTCAGATTGAATTGTGTCCACGGTCCCCCAAAAAAATCTCAGGGGTTCCCACTTGAAAGAAGGCAAAAGGGCTTTTAGCCACCCCCTGTTTAGTTATGGTTTCCTTTTTAAAGGGGAAAGGCTTCAAAGGGGAAAATCGAAGGGATTTTCAACTAAAAGTTAATATATTCTTTGTTTCCCCCCGATGGGCGTGGAGAAAAGGACCAACGATGGGCAATAGCTACTCTTTTAAATTTGGGACCGGAAAAAAAGGCTTTTTTCCATAGGGGCTCGCCTGGTACCTTTGGGGGGGATGCGTTGGCCAAAATTTTCCCCGATCTAAAATTTGGTTTGGGGATATCGGAAAGGCATTTTTTGGGGGGAAAAATTTGGGTTTCCCATTTTAAATTTTAAAGGGGGTTTTCGGGTGCGAGAAAATTTTTTCCGGGCCACTGGCAGGGCATGAGCCATTTTTAAAAAACAGTCTCCTGCTTTGGGGCCTTGGGAAACAACAAGAAAGGAATAGTCCCAAAATTCCATTGAAAAAAATTTGAAAACAGGCTTGTACAAGAAAAACCTTTTATATATTCAAAAATTTTTAAAGAAAAGGGTTTTTCCTTTGGTTTAAAATTTATTTTGTTTTTGCGGCAAAATGGCAATTCTTTAAAAAAAGGGCCCCAAATTTCTTTGTAAAATTTACAAAGGAAATCCTTCGATATGTCAAAGGCCCTTTAAAAAAAGCGAAAAATCCCAAAGGTTGGACAAATTTTTAGAAGGGTGGGCTTTGGGCTGAGGCCCCAGTTCCCAAAACCCTTTTTGGTTTCGGGGGGTGATTCTTCACTTTCATCAAAAAAAGGTAACCGGTGATTTCCCAAATTCTTGCTTTCGAGAGTGCATCACTGGGTTTTTTAAACCCAAAATGAAAATCGCGAGACATTGTCACATCTGAACTTTCGAGGAGCTTCTTTGACTCTACAGGAAAAAAGATCTGAAAAAACTTTTTCCATCTTTTTTGGAAAAAAGGGCCAAACCCGGGGAAAGGGAAAATGGCACCTTTTACATTCCTTTTTGTAAAGGAGCAAAGAAAAGTTGGGGGTTGTACGGGTTTAGACCAACCTGTGAACCATTTTACCTTTAAAGTAACCCAAAGGAAAAGGTTTTGGGAAAAAGGTCTGGAAAGGCCCAAAATAGCTGAAAGTATAGCAAAAGGAATGAGGTTTTTTAAGGTTAGGGGAAAGCTTATCAGAAAAAAAATTTTTAAAATATTTTTGGGATTTCCCGTGTCTGTAAAAAGGTTGATTCAAAGTCCATTAACTGTTCCTGAACAAGGGGGGTCTTTTGGTTTATTTAAAAAGTCTTTAAAAAAATCTTCCAACTTTTTGGCCCTCTTTGGGAAAGGGCAATCTGGACCCTTTTTGTCCCTTAAACCACCAAAATCCCCAAAAAAGGGAAAAAAAGAAATCCCTTTTACTTTCCCCTAGAGGGGTTTGAGTTCTTTAGGTTTTATGAAAAACCCTTTTCCCTTTGGGTTCGATCCCTTTTGGGCTTTAAAGGAATTTTTGAGCCTAAGCATAAAGGTCACAGCCCCAGCAACTTTTCCCCAAGGGTTTTTTCAGGTTACGTTTCTCGGGGAATTTTTTGTTTCCCGATGGGGGAAAAGCTGTCGGAAATGGTCAGGGAACCATTTAATGCTCTGAGGGATTCATAACTGGGAAACAATTTCCCCAAACTCTTATCCAAAAAAATCGAACAAACGAAAGAGTGTTTCCTTTTAAATGCTTTTAAAGTTTTGGCCCGTCTGTAAGGGGGCAATTTTCCCAAAACTTTCCTGAAAAAATTAGGGGGTTTTTTTTTTGGGTTGCCCTTTAAATTTTTTTTTTTTTGTATTTTGTAATTTAAAATTTTTTCAATTAAAAACCCCCCCACAAAATTGGGATAATATTCAAAGTGGTACCAAAAAAAACATTCCTAACCCGGGAGCCCCCGGTGTCAAACAGGCCCTTCCAGGGGGTAGCGGGAATTTTTAAAAAAACCCGGGTAATTTATGAAGGGTTGGTTTTTTTTCCCCTCTGTGAAGGGGGGGGGAAATTAGGGGGTTTTGGAAAAATGTGCAAGGGCTGCAAGTTGTTCCATTACTCCCCCTCAAAATTTTTGTTGTGTAAGTTTTAAAATTTTTAATCTTAATTTAAGGGGGAGATTTTTCGAGCTCGCGATCCTTTTCTCTCTCTATTAACTCCCTGGTTTTCTGCTTTTTTCCCCAACTTTTCTAACCTTTGCCTTTCCTCAACTTTCTTTAATTTTAAAACCGTTCCCACGTATCTTGCTTGTTCCCCGTTCCTTCTTTCCTCCCGACAAGTCTATCACACTTTTTTTGGCTTCTCGCTCCTTTTTTAACTGTTTTTCTTGGATTTCTCTTCAATTCTCTCTATCTCCTTTTTCCTTCTCTTTCGATTCTCTCTCTCTCCTTTTTTCTCTTCCTTTCCCTTTCTAGCTGTCTTTTTCTCTCTCAATTCCCTTTTTCAGGCTTTCCGGTCTTGCACTAATGAAAGTTCAAAAATTTTTCCCCCTGTTATTCCTAACTTACTTAGCATTCACCCAAAAAACTGGATTTCCTCCTATTTGCAAGAAAATTTAAACTATCGGGGAAATGAAAGGGGTATTAAAGAAAAATGGGGGTTCAATTCCTGCTCCGCTCAAACTAAAATAAACCAGAGGCCTCGATCCTTTTTAAATTAAAAAATATGATTAAGAAAACAAAGGGTTCTACCGGCCCAGCAAACAGAAGTAAAATGGGGTCATTGATACCAATCTTCTACCAAAAAATCAAGAGTGTCCTTTGACGTTCCCTTGATATAATAAAGAGTAAAATGAAACAAGTCACTGGAAAATCTCGGGGCCCCTAGAGTCTAATCCTCCAAAGTGTTTAAAGCTCCCCCACCAATTAGGGGGGCAAAATTTAAAATATTGACCTGCCGACTTGATTTACAAAAAATTGAGACTAAAAACAACCCCAAATCTTTAAATCCCCTTGTACGTAGTCCTACCAAGAGAATGATTACTTGGCTGGGGTAACCGTCTGGGAAAAGCAGGTTGAAGTTAAAATGGTAATTCAAAATGGAGTTGAATCTTATTCATGAGTTGACCCTGGCAAGGTCGCCATTTTGTAAGGCTTTCTCACCCCTGTAACAACCGGGACTATTCCCCAAGGCTGGCCCCCCTCGGGAAAATTAGTGAAAAAAAAGAAATAAAAACAGAAAAAAAAAAAAAAACACTTTATATAGAAAATAAAAAATGAAAAACACTTAAATATGAAATTAAATCCTACTTTTAAAGAAAATGAAAAATGAAAATTATAAATGATACTAAATTTAAAACGCAAATGTAAAAGGGGGTGTTGGGTGTTGGTGACATGTTGTTGAAATGTACCCGTTGCTGATGATGGTGGGGGGGGGGGGGTTCGCAGGTGTTGGTTACGACCCACTGGCTATTTTCAAGAGATAGAGCCTCGATTTGTACCTGATGAAGGAAAGCAGGTTTTTTTCCGCTGCAATAAAAGTGGGATTACGTCCTGCAGTTTCTACAGGTGCAAGGACTTAAACCCAAAAGGGGGAGTCTCCAGGACGTTAGCCCTCTCCTGGTTTCTCTTTTGATTGCGGGTGACCCTCACTGTCATCCAAACTGAAAAGTAAGGTTACCACTGCTTAAATAATCCTCTCCTGGCGTGTACTTACTCAAAAGACGGGGTGATTTTCAACATCAACCTAGAGCAAGACGAAGGACTAAGTTTTTATGGGCAAAGTGAAGCTTTTAACAATAAATCCACTGAATACAAGGCAGGCATGTATTTCAGAGTGTGGGAGCTGGGTCGAGTGTTTACGTTTGCCAGGCCCCACACGAAAAATTTGGGGGGGGGGGGGAGAGGGAGGGGAAGGGTTGCGGGAGCTAGACTGACCCCCCCTTAACTAGAAACGGGAATGAAACATTTTTCTATTTTGCTACCCCATCTATTCCCACTCTATCTCCCTCAGCTGGAGAAGGGTTTATTCCCTAGTCTGAAAAAAATAGGAGTTGAAGTGGGCAGGATGGACTTTATTCCGCAGTGAGATGGGCCACAGGAGAGGTAAAATGTATCGTTGGGGGGTCACGTCCCTCTCAAAACCAGCCTTCTCGCTAGTAGAAGTCTTACCCAAAAATTTTGTCGGTATTTTTTCCCCCCCTTTTTAAAAATCCCTTTCAGACACTGCAAAAACCAATGGTACCCTTGGGATAGAACAGAAAACAACTTGGACAAAATACTAGTGGGGAACGGTGGGTTTAAAAAAAAAACGTGACCTCCCAAGACTAATTTTCCTCTACTAGTGGCCTACATCCACCCCCGGCCGTTTTTAAGGCTCCATCCCGCACTTCAAAACCCCTATTCATTAGACTATGGGAAAGAAATTTCCCAAATAAGGGGGACACCTAAAAATTTTAAGAGGGGTGGACTGATTACATCGTTTCACGTCTCTTCTATCAACTTTTCTTATTTACTGAAGAAGCCTATATGTAGGCTTAACGTTTCGAAAAAGGATAAACTGTTGCAAATGTGTTTTTACCTAACAAACCTTTTTCGGTATTTTATACCTTTTAATTTCCACATCTGCGTTTTTTGCTTTTCCCTAGAGCATCCAGGACTTTGCATAGTGGTCCCTATTGGGGGAGACAGGACGGGGCCGCTCTAAAACCCCGCTGCCTGGGGTTGTGTAATTGATGGGTATCTAGATGGGTGGCGATCTTGCTTCTTAGGACCCTCACAAAGATTTTTATGATACGGGACGTTAGCGTTGTCGGTCTGTAGTTCTTTGCTATTGCTTTACTGCCCCCTTTGTAGAGTGGGGCTATATCTGTTGATTTTAGTAACTGTGGGACGACCCCAGTGTCCATGCTCCCTCTCCATAGGATGGTAAAAGCATGTGATAGGGGCTTCTTGCAGTTCTTGATGAACACGCAGTTCCATGAGTCTGGGCCTGGGGCAGAGTGCATGGGCATGTCATTAATTGCCTCTTCAAAGTCATTTGGCGTCAGGATAATATCAGATAGGCTTGTGTCTACCAAATTCTGTCTTTCTTGTAAAAAAAATAATTTAGGTCGTCGACTCTCAGCCTGGTTAGCGGCTCGCTATAAACCAAGCCATACTGGGACTTGAGTATCTCACTCATATCCTTGCTGTTATCTGACCTTGGTGGAACTTTAAAATTTTCACAATTCTGCAAATATAGGTATGTCTGTTCACTGGAGTAGCTTACTGTCCTGGGTGAGCTACTTCTGGGATTGTACTAGGGTAGTGCAAGGCATCTCTGCTGAAAAGTGCAAACTAAGAATTATAATACGGGCAACTCTGTCAAGGCAATTCGTTATTCAATATTAAGTCACTGATTGGGACAGGTTACTTAATGGTTTTAAGTTGAGTGCCTCTCTTTGCCTCAGGAACTTAATCAGCACGTTTTAAAAGGTCTCAATTATAAAAGGACAATCCACTTTGCCAGGTAAGAGTGTACAAAGAAGGAAGTGGGGTCCTGGATGGTAATGTCCATCTCACTAAACGTCCAGTTGGGTCTTTTATTCTGCAATGTAAGGTAGCGATGATAATCTATCATGATATTGGAATGCTTACAAATAAATGATGTGCATTTTAACTTAGCACTAAATATGAACTAAATATATTTTGACACCAAATTTTCAATAGTTTAATAATAACACACCACAATGTATATATGTACATACATAAATTGTATATATTATTTTATATATATATATAGATATATATATATATATTTTTATATATACTTTATTTAGATATATACTATTATATATAGTTATATATTAATAATATATGTTGAGGAAAATGGTTTTACAAGCATATGGAGATTTAATTATAGAGGGATGAGTACTTAGCGTCACACAGCCCCCCCTGCAGATGTGATATGAGAAGCTGTCATATCCACTTCTTAATGGGCTGAAAAAGAGTATATTATGTTTGATTAATTCCCCTTGGGGGTGTTATGTCAGCATTTTTTCATTCATGATGGACTGATGTACATACCTTGTGTGGCCTGAGTAGGTATGCTTCATCCATGGGGTTTATGATAAGTGGACTAATGTAAACTTAGACTCCAACTGCCAGCCATAATTGTAGTACACCTCCGAGTTGAAACACTTACTGCGTATATGTATCGGACCCATAATTACGACCGGATATCCATTGAGTGATTCGAAGATTAGTGTTCTTTGAAGAATGTCACATCTCTGTTGGGATCGCAACACTCGTTGTTACATCTGTTCACCATTAATTTGATCAAACATATCAATGAAGCTGATCAATTCTTTGTACGAACACGTGTTATCATGTTTTGTGAGCACTTTTGTTCACACTAAACACATGGATCAGTGTTCTTTGTTGGTTATTCTGGCGTCAGTGTGACTCTCAGTAGAGTCAAAAGTAATCTGACCTGACATCGTCCTACGCCGCTCCAATGCCCCTCGAACATAAAAGAAAATCTGACCTTGTACTTTTGCTTCCTTGCCACTTCCTCCATGAAGCAAAGCAGAATGCTTGATTCTTGCTGTCTTAAGCATAGACCAACAATGTACACTATCTTTACATATGGTAATATAAGTGGGAGCAGGATTTTCCTTAATTGTCCTGCTAAGGTAAGAGATGGACTGTCTCTTATTAAACTACACTTTGCAACATTGGATTCTTGCAAAGAACGGCGGTCGCTTGACCACATCGCATACTCGTACTGCATCTAGGATCAATTGCTTGCTGTAGCAGTAAACAAGATGCTTGCCCCTTCTGAGAGGGCTGGGCCCCTTAGGGCCGAAAGGGGCTGAAGGGGGCTAATACCCCACTCCTGGAGAAAATTTCTCCACACTGGGGGGCGGCGGAGGTTCGCTGCAGGTGAACTATTCATCACTTAACATTAATTTGATTTTCTCACTCGCCACCACTGCTGCTTGTCTTTTTGAACAGCTTTAGTCTGTGTGTGGTTTATGAAGAATTCAATTGATTTTGTTTTCAACACATTTTGTAATTCTAACAGCATAGTTTATTTATGTCCGCTTATTCTACCCTTGCTCAAAATTCAACTGTCCTGTGTATTCCATTTGCATCGAATTTATGGTCACATTTTTTCCAAGAGGTCATTGTGACTTCGGACATCATTGTCAATAATCACTAATGTCCCAGTTCTTTTGGAAATTATGATTTTCAGGGAACACCAGCTAAATAGAAGTGTTCTCTCAAAATGAGGTGAGAAAGTTCTTCTGCCAAATTTTATCCCTACGTTCAATCCACTTTATTAAGGTGTTTGAATTACGTCTGGAGTTGCTAGGGTTCGAAATAAGTAGGATCCTCTATGATTTCTTTATCATTCATGGGAGGAACAGGTTCGAGCCTTCTGGTTAGAGGTCTGTTGTTGACTCTGTTTTCTATTTCAGTCACAACTGCACGGAATTCTTCTAAGTCGATTCTTTGACGATGAAGAGTCTTCCTTAAACAACGTTTTACAATGCCGATCATTCTTTCATAAAATCCGCCGTGCAATGGAGATTTAGGAGGAATGTGTCTCCAACGAATTCAGCGTAGATTCAGACATCTAGTTGTACTTCTGGTTGATCAAGATCTTGCGTATTTAAGCAGCACCAGCAACAAAGTCCTTGGCATTGTCTAAAAATCCATCAGTCTGGGACATGCCCTTCTGGCTGCAAACGTCTGATAATTTGATATAGTTTCAGCAGACATGTCAGTGCGCTACTTCTAGTATGTACGGCTCTAGTTGTAGCAGAACGTGAACAAACAGATGTCAACTTGATGGGAACTTTGTCAAATGTTTTGAGTTAATTTATTGGTCCCGTGTAATTCTAAACTGTCACCTCAAATGGAGTGACATGACAAACTTTTCAGAGGGATATGGAGAGTGGACAATGGATACTGACATTCTGCATATCGTAGTGACGACAAGTAATACAGTCTTTATATGTTTTTTCACACCTTTTGTCGACCTTGGAGTATCCAGTAGGAATTGTCGTATATGACAAAGTGTGTCAGTACCCCAGTGTAATACTTTATGTGGGCGTTTTTGCCACTATCAGTTTGTTAGCAATGCTTCTTGGGATCAATATGGAAGTATGGCTTCTTTAGGTAGTGAAGAATTATGAATTCTTCCTCGACATCTTATAATCATGACAGGTTTCTTTGGGGATTTATCTTGTGTTTCCAGAATTTATATTTCTGTAGGAGAAATCATCTTTCTGTATTAGTTTTAACCAGTATTTAATGGGTGCATGATATTCATAATCAGGTTTTATTTCCTTTATAAATTTAAAAGACAAGAGCTGTAACTCTTAAGAGTTTACCCAAAGATGAGTATTTAGATCCCTCAATGACTATTTCTGTTGTGTCTGAGTATGTACAACAAACTTGTCACTGCTGTTGTTCAAGCAGACTATTCTTCTGGCAATGTTTTTTTTAAATGGAGGTTTTTGCTGAGGCCAGTTATTTTCATTAGAGAGCCAGTTTCGGCCGTGGACCATAATTTATTATCCACAAATTCTTTGAGTGGGACACCACGGTGACAACATGTCAGCTGGATTTCTCTTGGGGTATGAGAAGAGACGTGGAGAAGAGATAATCTCGCATTGAATCTCTTTTATTTCTGCTACTCTGTTCTGTACAATAGACAAACTTACTCTTATTATTTATTAACCACTGGAGAACTGCTTCATTAATCACTCCAGATCACGGGTTTTCTCAATTTAGTGAGATGATCATGTACTTGGTGAGTTAGTCAGCTAATTTTGTACCTACATAGTGTGCTGTCTGTTCCAATTGTGTTACGTTCTGACCTTCAAGGTGCTACCTGGCCTTTGAAGTAAGTAGTGTATTCCTTCAGGCATATACTTATGTAAGCTTACAGCGCCATAAACTCTGGCTGAGATCACAGTACACAGTAATGTGTACTTGTTTACTCTTGACTATTTTTCTGGGAAATTTAAATTTGGATTTTAAAGTTGCTTAAACTCCCTGGAATATTTTTATCCATGCTTGACTCAGTTTAGAGGCAAGTTCTCCAATCACATTAAATTTTGAGTTTCCATGCATCTGCATAAGCATTTTATCCTTTAAGGTAATTGGGAGACGAGTCCTAGAGGATCAAAACATTGTGATACCTCTGACTGTAATACTCGTTTTAGTGAGTGTACTGCATGTTTATTGTTTATCTTCTGAAGACTCAAAGTATCTTTCCTGGTTTCAGGGAAGTCACCAGCATATTGTTGCAATCAGAGAATTTCAGTTTCAGGAAATCTTCCTGTGATAAGTTCCCTTAATTGCTGTGAATTTGCTATTCAACATCCTTAGAGGCATATTGCTTCTCTTATTTCTCCTTGTTAGCTTTATGTATAAGGATTTCAATCCTCCTCTTTATTCACAGTACCTTGAAGATTGTCCACATAGAAAAAACTTTTCTTTAAGATTTCTTTGAAGGGACTTTCAGATTTCTTTCAAAATGTGTATTATAGAGTAGTTCTAGTAAGAATGGAAGAGAGGTGTTGCCACAAAATAATACTGATTTGAATCGATAAGTTTTCACAGGACTTTGAAGGATCATGTGGATTTTAAGGCCACAAGATCGAGTATAATCTCTATCTATTTCTTGTGTAGTCCTACTCTTAAGAAAGCTTTGATATATCAGACGTGTAGGCTATGGGTTTTGTGCGAAATTTCATAAGCACGTCTCCAAGCTTCTGAGTTAGTGAGGGTCGGGGTGTCCGCGTCATCAGAAAGTCATTATGGATTTGCTACGTCTTGATTTGCATCGGCGCTTGAATTATATACAACACTTAGTGGACGTGGTTTCAGAATCTTTTCTGACTCCATGTGTGCGGGGAGATAATGAGCTTCTGTCTTCAACTTACCTTCGACATTTCCTCAATGGAATTTATTGTCAACTGTTCTTGTATGATATTAGCATCTACAGTCAGTAGCTCTGGTTCTTCTGAGCTCATGTATTTGTGCTTTCATCCTGTCCGAAAGCCAATGCGAACAAATGCTAGGCAGATGTGGTGGATTTAATTTCATGGTAACTAACCCAATAATCGTCCAATCTTTTATTTGACAAGGTCCAACCAATATTGGTTATAAGTCTGAGACTCTTGTGGGCTTGATTATTTAATCATTACCATCTCGTCTAATATCCCACTACTCTAGCAACTGGTTCAATTCATTTTCTTCCAGTAAATAACAATTTTAGCGGTGGTACATGGATCAGCGATTATTCTCGTAACTGGTACATTTTCAACTGAATCAATATCAGCTTCTTTCCCACTTGAGAGGAAATGGGACCAATATCATGTGGCCTCCTGCTGTTTTCAGCAAGTTGAACATCATGTTTACTTAATATATTTTGCACAAAACAGTGATAATAATCATTCAAATGATTAAAATCAATTGGACAATTGTGTCCTCTGTATGTAGGACGGCTAACTTCGATGGACTTTAGCTGCTTTCAGTGCTGAAACTGTTTCTTTTAATCCCTGGATCTGCACGACTTAGGCAAATCAAATACTACCCAGTTTTTACTGTCCTTTTTCCGGTTTCCTAGACAACCGTGTTCTGGCTAGGTCAATGTCTGTTTACCAAGATTTGTGGAAAAAAAAACAGCTATATCTAACTCGTACTTTGGCATAGGGTTGTTTATTCAGTTTCGCAAACACTGTTCTTCTTACTGAAGGTACTTTGTGAGCCTTGATTTAAAATAGTGTTAGCACATGGTTTGTGTAATTTATTAGATACTCAAACTCGAGCTACGGGGTGAGAGAGCAGTTGCTTTAAACTTATCTCTCACATTTAATGCTGTTGCTTGTGATTCCTCGATTCTGTGGAAGTCTTCGCTGGTCAGCAAAGTATTTGGGATAATGCTGGATGATGCATACCTTGCATTTTAAAACACTTCTTCAGTGAGCATTTTCCTCCCTTAGGGTTCACCTAAACATTGATGGCAATTCTTTTCAGCTGTGAACACGGTGTTACGTGCCTCCATTGGATGTGTATTCGACTACAATACTGTGCCCAATGTGTGCCATCACAAAGTACACATTTTTGGAGTACGTTTATGTATGACGTCTGTTCGACTTGTTATTGTATTAAACAGCTTTGATAAATGCTATAGGATCTTCCCTTTATGTAGTTTTAGTGGGAGTAGGTGATACTCTTTTTTTATACTGAGATGAGGTTTATCATCACGGGATTTGTGGATTTTTCATCTTGTCTCGTTTGCAGCAAGCATGAACTATTGTTTGTAACATTGCTATTTCTTCACAAGTTGAAATAGTTTAATGAACATAAGTTAATCGTTCAATAGTTTGTGGTGACAACTTATCTTGTACAATACCTCTGACATAAACCAATCACATTGTCTTAGGTCATATTTAGCACCTAGAGATCTGAGACTATTGTCTAATGTGATTCTAAATGCCTGTAAGTCTGAAAAACAATGTTTGGGTGGCTTCAAGCTTGATATTAAGACTGCATGTCTAACTCTAGCCTTGTCAGCATCGAAGTAATTGTCTGCTAAGACACGTAAGGCTATTTGATAATTACCTTTAACCACCGGAAATGACTTAATCAGTTCATAGGGTTCTCTCTTCACAAGACATTTAAGATAATTGAACTTAGCAATCTCATCTATGTCAGTTCGTGAATTTACTATGGATTGAAAACCACTAATGAATTCTTCATAATTATGACCTTGGAAAATAGGTAATGACAAGGTAGGTAAACTTGGTAATGGGACACTTGTTGTTGTTACAGCTGTAACAGGTGTTTGACCACTAGTTACAGTAGGTCTCTGTGACATAGTTTTGTGGCAAATTGCCTGTACTCCTGTCCATCTTAATTGTTGATTACTAAAAGTATCCAAAACATTTTTAATTTCATCCTCAGATGGATCTGATTCAAGAAATTCCTCTTCATAATGTGTATAGTCTGAATAAATTATTTCCAGACGTTATGTAAGTAATTCAAATTTGACCTCAAGATCATCAAAATCTATGTTTGTATCTGGAGTTAATCCTATGCAGACTGAAATTAGATTTTCTAATTGTGTAATCTTAGTCTGTAAAGACTGAAACTGAGTTTTCTAACAAGCCATTTTTAATGGTATACTGAAAATTCTAGTACCACACTTAGTGTGTTTAAAAAACACTGTACTGCTATAAACAGCTGAGTTTTTGTTATGCTTAAGTCAGCAATAATCGAGTCAGACACTACTGACCCACTAAGCTTAACCTCAGGGTCAATGACCATGAAGGGTACAGAGTACATATGGCTGGTGTTTATGGCTTGAGTTTGCTGTGTCAGCCTGACAACGATGATTAGTCGTAAATAACGATGTTATACACTTCATTCACTATACACTATAAATGTCACTGTATAACTGTAAATCACACATGTATATTTCTTACACATACATAAATGTCACTGTTAATATATACACAAATAACTCGCACATAGAAGAGGGGAGCTTACCACGACGTTTCGGTCCGACTTGGACCATTTACAAAGTCACACTAACGAGAAGTGGAGCAGGATGGGTATATATAGGCAAGAAGAGGTAGTGGTGGTAGTAGTATTAGTAGTAGTGGTAGTGGTAGTAGTAGTAGTAGTAGTAGTAGTAGTAGTAGTAGTATAGTAGTAGTAGTAGCAGTAGTAGTAGTAGTGGTATGGGTAGTGGTAGTACTGGGGAATTAAGGAGGAGGAGCCAGTCAAATACAAGGAAAGGGGAGCACTGCAAGGGAGCTAGGTGCCCACAGAGGGAGAGCAAGTACACAGAGGTGGGGGGAAGGGGAAGTGATGAAATAAATAATGAATGAACAGAAACACGAGTGTTCTGAAGTTTGATGTCCATGTCCACCGCTCAGATACAGGTTTTGCCTTTTCCATTTACCGCAAACCTATGCACAGTGGCATGTACATTCACTACTTTTCCTATCATGCTTCCCCTGTCAAGAAAAGTGTTCTTACCTCCCTCTTTCTCCGTGCCCTCTGCATCTGTGATCCTCACTTCCTTCCAGCAGAAATTTCCACTCTTCATAATTCGTTTTCCCGTCTTGGCTACCCTTCCCATTTCATAGACTCTGCCCTCTCACGTGCTAAACGTAATTTCTTCTCTCCCAAACTCTCTACTCCTAGGAACTCTTCTGTCCTCTGCCTTCCCTACATTTCCGGTCTTTCTAATCTCAACAATTCTCTCCACCCCTTAGACATCAAGCTTACTTTGCGCCAGACTAACACTCTTCGCACTAACCTCGTTCACACCTCTCCTCCCTCTACAGATGTTCCTTGTGTCTACTCTATTTCTTGCTCTTCCTGTCCTCTTCAATACTTTGGAGAAACTGGCCGATCTCTTTCTGACAGACTTAGGGAGCACAAAAATAGTGTTAGGCTTGCTGACACTAAAAATGCTCTTTTCTGTCACGTCAGAGATCACAGTCCTCCTATTGACCGGTCTTCTACTGAAACTGTCTTCCCTACTTCCAACTTTAACAGTCGCTGTCTGGTTGAATCCTCCCTAATACACAACTCTCCTTGTATGAATCTTAGTCGTGGCTTCGTCTCTGTAGATGCCTTTCTCTCCCACTACATTGTAAAATGCTCCAAACTTCAGAACACTCGTGACTTATTCTGATTCCTCATTTTTTCTTCTTCTCCCTCTTCCCCTTTCCTATTTCCTTTTTTCTCCTCTGGGTTGTCTTTCTTTCTTCTGTCTCGTGTTTCTATTCCATCATTATTTATTTCATCACTTCCCCTTCCCCCCACCTCTGTGCACTTGCTCTCCCTCTGTGGGCACCTAGCTCCTTTGCAGTGCTCCCCTTTCTTTGTATTTGACTGGCTCCTCCTTCTTAATTCCCCACTACTACCACTACCCCTACCACTACAACTACTACTACTACTACTACTACTACTACCACCACTACCACTACTACTACTACTATTACTACTACCACCACTACCTCTTCCTGCCTATATATACCCGTCCTGCTCCACTTCTCGTTAGTGTGGCTTTGTAAATGGTCCAAGTCGGACCGAAACGTCGTCGTAAGCTCCTCTCTTCTATGTGCGGGTTATTTGTGTATCGTTCTAGTCACGGTATTGTGCCTTTTTTAGTTATTTACTGTTAATATATATATGAAAGCTTACACTTTTTATATAGTTTCCTTTAATATAACAGTTATATCTATAAGAAACTTAAACACAATCTCGTCTCTTAATTTCTGTCTATAAACATTATAAACACTATGTGTATATACACTCAGACAAACTGACGGTCATCTGGCTTGTTGACGTAGACAGCGTTTTTGAGCTTGGGAGCAGTAGATGACGGGTGCCATCCCCCGTTTTCTTGGTGGGTGAGTCACCCAGCTCCCATTTTCTTTGGGTAAACGCTGGGCGAGCGCCCGTTTTCTTTTGGCTGCCCATTCTCTGTGATTGAGTCTGGAGGGACTCATATATACTGTTTTATATTGTAAAACACTAGTTTTACAGCTTTTTTTGAAGGATCTTGGCTCATAGGTTATGTGTATACTGTAGTATAACATATTTGAACCACAGTGTGGCCTTTATCTGGTTCGAGCACGACCAAACTGTTCAGAAATGGTTTACCAGCTAAGGAGATTAAATGTAGGGAGTACTTAGCTGATAAGACAGCTAATCGTCCACACAGCCACCCCTGCAAATGAGGTCTTGAGAAGCTGTCATATCACTTCTTAATGGGCTGAAAAAGATTATATTATGTATGATGAATTACCCCTTGGGGGTGTTATGTGAGCATATTTCATTCACTGATGGCTGATGTACGTACTTGTGTGGACTCAAAAGTCCGCTTATCTCCGGGGTTTATGATAAGTGACTAACTCGTAACTTAGACTCAACTTCGCCGTCAATAGTAGTACATCACGAGTTAGAATACTTACCTGGGTATATATATCTGACCCATAATTACGCCCGGATATCCGTTGAGTTGATTGAAGAATAGTGTTCTTTGAAGAATGTCGCAGCCTGTTGGATCGCAACACTCGTTGTTACACTGTTCATCAATAATTGTTCACACCATATCATAGAAGCTGATCACACTTCTCTGTAAGTGTTTATCGTGTTTTGTGAGACACTTTGTTTACACGAATGCACGGATCGGTGTTCTTTGTTGGTTATCCTGGTATCAGTGTGACTCTCAGTAGAGTCAAAAGTAATCTGACCTCACAGCGTCCTACACTGCTCCAATGCCCCTCGAACATAAAGGAAAAGCTGACCTAGTACTTTTGCTTCCTTGCCACTTCCTCCGTGAAGCAAAGCAGAATGCTTGATTCTTGCTGTCTTAAGCATAAACAACAATGTACACTGTCTTTACCATGGTAATAAAGTGGGAGCAGGATTTTCCTTAATTGTCCTGCTAATGTAAGAGATGGACTGTCTTTTATTAAACTACACTTTGCGACACTGGACTTTGCAAGGAGCGTCGGTCGCTTGACCACGTCGCATACCCGTACTGCATCTGGGATCAATTACTTGCTGTAGCAGTAAACAAGATGTTTGCCCCTTCTGAGAGGGCTGGGCCCCTCAGGGCTGAAAGGGCCTGAAGGGGGCTGATACCCCCCTTCTGGAGAAAATTTCTCCAGGAGTGTGTGTACTCACCTAATTGTACTCACCTAATTGTGGTTGCAAGGGTCGAGACTCAGCTCCTGGCCCCGCCTCTTCACTGATCACTACTGGATCCTCTCTCTCTCTGCTTCCTGAGCTTTGTCATACCTCTTCTTAAAACTATGTATGGTTCCTGCCTCCACTACTTCACTTGCTAGGCTATTCCACTTGCTGACAACTCTATGACTGAAGAAATACTTCCTAACGTCCGTGTGACTCGTCTGATTCTTCAGCTTCCAGTTGTGACCCCTTGTCCCTGTGTCCCCTCTCTGGAACATCCTATCTCTGTCCACCTTGTCTATTCCCCGCAGTATCTTGTATGTCGTTATCATGTCTCCCCTGACCCTTCTGTCCTCCAGTGTCGTCTGTCCGATTTCCCTTAACCTTTCCTCGTGTGTGTGTGTGTGTGTGTGTGTGTGTGTGTGTTTGTGTGTGTGTGTGTGTGTGTGTGTGTGTGTGTGTGCTTGTGCAAGAATGGTATATAATACCGACAAGATGAAATTAAGACACATGTGCAACATCTGGGTATCTTTATTGTAGACGTTTCGCCATCCAGTGGCTTTATTAATACAAATTCCAGGACATAACTTGAAGACAGTAGGACTATGTACAGAAGATGAGGTAATCAGTCCCTCAACCTTGGAGTAGGCGCGAAGAGCACTGTAGTCGTGGAGATTCTGAAGCAGAAGCAAGGCACCTGACGCTTATACTAACTTCAGGTGGAAATGGGATGGGTAGCAGACGAGGGCATAGTCACTGGTAGGCGGGATTCCCCAGTGGAAGTAGGTCCTACCCAAAGAAATGGATTAGTTGTAGTAGTTGTCGTAGCCGTGAAGGTTATGTACATGTCCTCGGAATCAAGATTCCATTATGTTGCAGTGTCTGACAAGTTGTGCAAGAATGGTATATAATACCGACAAGATGAAATTAAGACACATGTGCAACATGTGCATCAGGTGTAGCAGACGAGGACATGTACGTAACCTTCACAACTACTACAACTAACCCATCTCTTTGGGAAGGACCTACTTCCACTGGGGAATCCCGCCTTCCAGTGACTATGCCCTCGTCTGCTACACCTGACGTTACTATATAAGCGCCAGGCTCCTTGCTTCTGCTTCAGAATCTCCTCAGGTTGTTCTTCAACTCTATATATCCTTGGTTAGGCCTCATTTAGACTCTGCTGCACAGTTTTGGTCACCGTATTTCAGAATGGATATAAATGCTCTGGAAAACGTACAGAGGAGGATGACAAAGTTGATCCCATGTATCAGAAATCTTCCCTATGAGGATAGACTGAGGACCCTGAATCTGCACTCTATAGAAAGGCCTAGAATTAGGGGGTATGTTATTGAGGTGTATAACTGGAAAACAGGAATTAATAAAGAGGATGTAAATAGCGTGCTAAAAATATCTACCCTAGACAGGACTCGCAGCAATGGTTTTAACCTGGAAAATTTAAGATTCAGGAAGGATCTAGGAAAGAACTGGTTTGGTAATAGAGTTGTGGATGAGTGGAACAAACTCCCGAGTACCGTCAAAGAAGTTAAGACATTGTGTAATTTTAAAAATATATTGGATAAATACATTAGTTGGTGTGAGTGGGTGTGAGTTGGACCTGACTAGCTGGTGCTACTGGGTCAGATGCAGTGCTCCTTCCTTAAGTGGAGGTGACCTGACTGGGTGGGCCATTGGTCTAAGCCAGGGGTTTACATGGACCTGCCCCGCATGGGCCAGTAAGAGTGCTGCAGTGTTCCTTCTTTTTTATGTTCTTATGTGACGGTGACACAGTATGTGTGTCGCTTCAAGAGAACTTTGTCGAATGGCCTTCATGATCGCTTTTTCTTCGTCAGTGCCAATAATTAAGTCTGAGAACTAGTAAGTTTATTCAGGTATACATAGTTACTCAGATTATCATACATTGCAGCATATGTGTAGAGAATCTAGGGTAACCCAGTTCTGTGTTTAAATGAGTGTCTAATTTGGTACGGAGATGCGAGAAAAAACGTTGATAGCTTTCTGCTTGGCCGTTCCAGTGGAGAAATGAAGAACCGAGCATGATCGGTGAGCTTTGTGTCGACGTACACTCCAGATTTATCTGCTTGAGAACTGTCAGAGTCAGGAAGATGAGAGTAAGACACATGTGCAACATCTGGGTATCTTTATTGTAGACGTTTCGCCATCCAGTGGCTTTATCAATACAAATTCCAGGACATAACTTGAAGACAGTAGAACTATGTACAGAAGATGAGGTAATCAGTCCCTCAACCTAGGAGTAGGTGCGAACAGCACCATAGTCGTGGAGATTCTGAAGCAGAAGAAAGAATCCTGGCGCTTATATAGTAACGTCAGGTGAAGCAGACGAGGGCAAATTCACTGGTGGGCGGGATTCCCCAGTGGAAGTAGGTCCTTCCCAAAGAGATGGGTTAGTTGTTGTAGTAGTAGTTGTCGTAGTTGTGAAGGTTATGTACATGTCCTCAGAATTAAGATTCCATGATGTTGCAGTGTCTGACAAGTTGTGTACGAATGGTATATAATACCGACAGACACTGCAACATCATGGAATCTTAATTCTGAGGACATGTACATAACCTTCACAACTACGACAACTACTACTACAACAACTAACCCATCTCTTTGGGAAGGACCTACTTCCACTGGGGAATCCCGCCCACCAGTGAATTTGCCCTCGTCTGCTTCACCTGACGTTACTATATAAGCGCCAGGATTCTTTCTTCTGCTTCAGAATCTCCACGACTATGGTGCTGTTCGCACCTACTCCTAGGTTGAGGGACTGATTACCTCATCTTCTGTACATAGTTCTACTGTCTTCAAGTTATGTCCTGGAATTTGTATTGATAAAGCCACTGGATGGCGAAACGTCTACAATAAAGATACCCAGATGTTGCACATGTGTCTTACTCTCATCAGAGTCAGGAAGCAAGGGCCGGTACTGAGCAATGATCCTCCCGGAGCTGTATAAAAATTCTTAACATCTCGGAGCTGATTTTCCGTGTACAGAATCACCATAGGTGGTTTTCCCTTTTTTTGCCACAACCTCTTGAATGAATGGGCGTTCGTTTAATATATTCAGCACTGTCTGTGTTTTGCCGATGGGTATTAAGGGTTTTGAGGATATCCCTCCAAGAGAGAACCAGCAATAATTGATTCAAATTAGATCAGTTTAGATTTCGGAAGGAAAGTACTGGTTTAGTAACAGGGTAGTTGATGAGTGGAACGGTCTGCCTAGTAGGGTTATAGGAGCTAAAACCTTGGGTAGTTTCAAATTATGGTTGGATAAATATTCTATCACCCTACCCTGAAGATGGTCCAAGGAAAGTCGAAGGAAAGTCCAAGGAAAGTCCAAGGAAAGTCCAAGGAAAGCAGGAATTGCAATTGTGAAGTTACAATCAAGTGAGCATCATGGAGTCTGTCAGTATGGTGATATCCAATGAGATCATTGCAACCAACGATCCACTTGTAGGATCCACTTGTTCTCGGTAAATCCAAGCTTGTTCCCGGTTGTTCTCGGTTGTTCTCGGTAATTGGTAAGAGCCCTTTCACTTGCCCTAAGTATGATATGGAGAAGGATATTAGACATGGGTGAAATTTCATAAAGGTGGCAGCAAAGCATTAGCTAAGAACTACAGACCAATGGCTCTAACGTCCCACATCATAAAAATCTTTGAAAGAGTCCTAAGAGGCAGGATTGCAAACCACTTGGGTTCCTAAAAAACTGCACACTCCAGACCAACATGGGTTCAGGGCAGGTCGTTCCTGCCTCTCACAACTACTGGAACACTATGATATGGCCTTGGATGCACTGGAAGAAAAACAAAATTCAAATGCAATATACACAGACTTTGCAAAAGGGTTTGACATGTGCGATCATGGTATAATGGTACACAAAATGCGTGCTAAAGGGATAACTGGCAAAGAGTAGCGATAAACAGGCAGATTTAAATAGGAAGCTGCCATAGTGGAAAATTCTGTTCCACAAGGCACAGTACTCGCCCCCGTCCTGCTCATCATCCTCATATCACACACAGAGATGTAAACCGCAGCACCGTGAAATTCTCTGCAGACGATACTAGGATCTGCATGAGACTGTCATCTACTGAAGACACGGTTAACCTCCAAGAAAATATAAACCAAGGTTTCCAATGGGCAATGGAAAACAATATGATGTTCAATTAAGACAAATTCCAACTATTCTCTTATAGAAAACTGATGGAAAACTGGAGGAGATAATAATTAGAACTGAGTATACTACAAACTCTAATCATTCAATGGAAGGAAAAAATAATAAGAGGGACCTGGGAGTGGTAATGTCTGAGGATCTCACGTTCAAGGATCACAACAGTTCCGCTATCACAACTGCAAAGATAATGATAGGATGGATAATGAGGACGTTCGAAACAAGAGATGCCAAGCCAGTGATGATCCTTTTTAATCCACTTGTTCTCTCTAGGCTGGAATGCTGCTGTCTATTAACATTTCGGAAAAGGAAGAATGGGTAGAATGGCTCAAGAACAAAATGGAACAACAATGGGAGAAAAGGTTAAACGAGCTTTGCAATAACATGTTAGAGCAAATGTCTGCAGAGAGCTAGAAGTGGGAATCACGAGGTGTAGTAGCTGAGGCAAAGATACAGAGATTGGAGGAAGAAATGGATGTGCTGAAGCAGGATCTAAAGATGAGATCAGAAAGGAGCAAGATGACTGAAATGGGAGCGAGCAGGCAGCGAGGGGACTGAAGGAGGGGATGGATCTAAGCAGTCTTTTGCAGCAGTAATATCAGGCCATCATGGTGTCTGGGAAATGATTAAGGAAACAGCAAAGGAGATGCTTAAATCAGATCCAGAGATACAGAGGGAAAAGAAATGGGAAGAGGAGAGGGAGAGGTCAATAATTATTCATGGGCTTCAGAAGGTTGAAGGGCAGACCTATGATGAAAGAAAGCATTGGGAGACAACAGAGATTAAGATAATCATTGCAATAACAGGAGAGAGGGACATGTCTCAGGTAGAAAATTTTCACAGACTTGGGGGGTATTGGAGGGAAAAAAATCGACCAATCAGATTGACATTCAAGGCAGATGTGGTATGGAACAGAATACTACAACAGAAACCACTGTTAAGGGACTCTCCAGATTATCAAAAAGTGTTCCTCAATCGAGACAGAACACGAAAGGAAAGGGAACAACTGAAAGTGAGAGCAAGACAGAAACAGATGGAAGGAAAGAGAAAACAGGACAGGCAACGACAGACAGGAAAGCTCAGCCTTTGGGGGAACATCAAACCAAATGCTTACAAAAAACCCTCTAAACCCCCTGTCACACATATCAACCAAACACAGTAAACAGAAATGAACCTCACTCCATAGCCACCCCTTCCCCCTAAGCACTAATTCCACAATCACAGCAGTCTCCCATAATACTGTGCGCTGCCTCCCACCCTCCCAACCTGCACCTTCCTCTTCCATCTCCCAAAATACAGAAAATGGAAAGGAAGCAAAAAGGTATGGTACCCCAAATGCAGATGGAATTTAAACAAATAAGAGTGAAGAGTGGCAAGAATGCATCATTGATGCATCACCTGACATCATAGCACTAACAGAGACAAAACTTACAGGGATGATAACAGATGCCTTTTTTCCACCTGGATATCAGATTATGAGGAAAGACAGAGAGAACAGAGGAGGGGGAGGAGTAGCATTGCTCATAAAAACCCAGTGGAGTTTTGAGGAGATAGGAGGAATGGAAAGAAGGGAAACAGACGACTTCATTGTAGGAACACTTCAGACTGGGGGTCCAAAGGTGATGATAGCAGTGATGTATAACTCACCACTTAACAGCAGGAGAACAAGAGAAGAGTATGATGTGCACAAAAGGGCAATGGTGGATACACTAGCTGAAGTGGCCAGGGGGGCTCATAGGGGTTTAGGACAAAATTGCTTATAATGGGAGATTTCAATCATAAAGAGATCGACTGGGAAAACCTAGAGCCACATGGGGGACCAGAAACATGGAGGGCTAAGATGTTGGAGACTGTATTGGAGAACTTCATGCATCAACATGTTAGGGATACAACCAGAGAGAGAGGAGAGGATGTTGCAGCAAGGCTGGATCTCATATTCACCTTCAATAGTTTCAGACATAAGGGATATCACCCACGAAAGCCCCCTTTGGGTGCTAGTGATCATGATGTCCTGAGTTATGAATATCTTGTTGAGTTAACAGTGGAGAATGCAGCAGCACAAGAAGAAAGAGAGAAACCAAACTTCAAAAAAGGGGACTACATAGGAATGAGAAGTTCCCTGCATGAAGTGCAGTGGGAAAGAAAACTAGATGGAAAGACAGTAAATGAAATGATGGAAATAGTAACCACTAAGTGCAGGGAGGCAGAGGAAAGGTTCATACCAAAGGGCAACAGAAAAAATTATAAGACCAGAGTGAGCCCATGGTTTAATTGGAGGTGTAAAGAGGCAAAAGCCAAGTGGGCTAGAGCATGGAAAATTTATAGAAGGCAAAGGACTCAAGAAAACAAGGAGCTGAGCAGAAGAACCAGAAACGAATATGCAGGGATAAAGAGAGAGGCCCAGAGGCAATACGAGAACGACATAGCATCAAAAGCCAAATCTGAACCAAAGTTGTTGTACAGTCACATTAGGAGAAAAACAACAGTCAAGGACCAGGTAATCAGGCTGAGGAAAGAAGGAGGGGAGCTCAAGAAGAGTGACCAAGAAGTATGTGATGAACTAAACACAAGATTTAGAGAAGTATTCACAATAGAGACAGGAATGCTTCCAGCAAACTGTGGAGGTAGGGTGCACCACAGGCGCTGGACACAATACGCATAACCAAGGTAGACGTGAAGAAACTGCTAGACGAACTCGATACCTCAAAGGCGGTGGGCCCAGATAACATATCTCCATGGATACTGAGAGAGGGAACAGAGGAACTGTGTGTGTCATTAGCAGCAATCTTCAGTAAATCTATCGAAACAGGGCAGTTGCCTGAGGCATGGAAGACAGCACATGTAGTTCCAATTTTTAAGAAAGGGGACAGACAAGCAGCATTAAACTACAGGCCAGTGTCACTGACTTGTATAGTATGTAAAGTCATGGAAAAGATTATCAGGAGAAAAGTAGTGGAACACATTGAAAAGATTGAGCTCATACATGACAGTCAGCATGGCTTCAGAGATGGGAAATCCTGTGTCACAAATTTACTTGAGTTTTACGATAAGGTAACAGAAGACAGGAGAGAGAGGGATGGGTAGATTGCATCTTTTTAGATTGCAAGAAGGCTTTTGACACAGTACCCAAAACAAGAAAACTGGTGCAAAAAATTTAAAGGGGCAGGCAGGAATAATGGGGGAAAGTCTGCAATGGATCAGGGAATATCTGACAAGAAGGAAACAACGTGTGTTGGTACGTGCTAAAGTGTCGGAGTGGGCGAATGTGTGAAGTGGGGTTCCACAAGGGTTTAGTCCTAGGCCGGTGCTGTTTTCTTGTATACGTGAATGACATGGTGGAAGAATAGATTCAGAAATGTCACTGTTCGCTGATGATGTGAAACTGATGAGGAGAATACAAGTGGGCGAGGATCAATTAAGAAAAACAAGGGGGTCTGGACAAAATACAAGATGGTCCGACAAATGGCTCCTGGAGTTTAACCCCCGTAAGTGTAAGGTCATGAAGATTGGGGAAGGACACAGAAGACCGCAGGGCGGAATACAGGTTAGGAAACCAACAGCAGCAAACGTCGTTAAAGAAAAGGATCTTGGGGTAAGCATTATAAAGAACATGTTCCCCTGAGGCATACATCAATCAAATAACGCTGCAGCATAGGGAGATTGGCAAACCTGAGATTGGCGTTTAGACATCT
>NC_069420.1:52516759-52529259 GCF_026875155.1 Cherax quadricarinatus | reverse complement strand
AGCTCACAAGAAACGACCAAGAAGTATGCGAGGAGCTCAACATGAGATTTAAGGAAATATTTGCAGTGGAGACAGAAAGGACTCCACGAAGCCAGAAAGGAGGGATACACCAATAAGGAATTTACCATCAAGTGTTGGATGAAGTACACACAACCGAGGAGGTGAAAAAGTTGCTAATTGTCCTTGATGCCTCAAAGGCGGTGAAACCAGACATCTCTCCATGGGTCCTTAGAGAGGGAGCAGAGACGCTGTGCACTAACAACAATTTTCAACACATCCATTGAAACTGGGCAACTACCTGAGAAATGGAAGACGGCAAATGTAGTCTCCATTTTTAAGAAAGGAGAGAGAAACGAGGCACTAAACTATAGGCCAGTGTATAGTATGCAAAGTCATAGAAATTATCAGGAGGAGAGTGATGGAGCACCTAGAATGGAACAAGCTTATAAACGGCAACCAGCACTGATTCATGGAAGGCAAATCCTGTGTCACGAACCTACTGGAGTTTTATGAGAAGGTAATGAAAATACGACACGAGGGAGACGGAGGTGAGTAGATTACATTTTCTCGGACTGCAAGGAGACCTTCGACACAGTTTCTCACAAGAGATTAGAGCAAATGCTAGAGGATCAGGCACATATAACAAGAAAGGCACTGCACTGGATCAGAGAATACCTGACAGGGAGGCAACAACGAGTCATGGTACGTGACAAGGTGACAGTGGGCGCCTGTGACGAGCGGGATTCTGCAGGGATCAGTTCTAGGGTCAGGTTTCTTATAGGAATGTGTGAATGACGAGAGAAGTGATACACTCAGTAGAGAAATGTCCCTGTTTGCAGATGATGTGAAGTTAATGAGAATTAAATCGGATGGGGATCAGGCAGGACTACAAAATGGATCTGGACAGAATGCAAGCCTGGTCCAGCAACTGGTCTTCGAATTTAATCCCGCCAGATGCAGACATGAAGATCGGGGAAGGGCAAACAAGACTGCAGGCAGAATATTGGCTAGGTGGCCAATCACTGCAAACCTCACTCCAAGAAAAGGATCTTCGGATGAGTATAATACCGAGCACATCTCCTGAGGTGCACATCAACAAGATAACTGCTGCAGCATATGGGCGCCTGATAAACCTAAGAATAGCATTCGGATACCTCAGTAAGGAATCGTTCAAGACTGTATACCGTGCACGCCAGGCCGCTATTGGAGTATGCAGCACAAGTATGGAACCCACAGCTGGTCAAGTACATCAAGAAATTAGAGAAAGCACGAAGGTTTTCAACAAGACTAGTTTCAGAGCAAAGGGAAATGTCCTACGAAGAAAGGTCAAGAGACATCGGCCTTACGACACTGGAGGACAGGAGGGTTGTGGAGACATGATAGCGACATATAAAATACTGCGAGGAATTGATAAGATGGACAAAGACAGGATGCTCCAGAGATGGGACACAGAAACAAGGGGTCACAATTGCAAGGTGAAGAATTAGATGAGTCAGAGGGATGTTAGAAAGTATTTCTTCAGTCACAGAATTATCAGGAATTGGAATAGTCTGGAAAGTGATGTACTGGAAGCAAGAACCATATATTGTTTTAAGACGAGGTTTGATGAAGCTCTTGAAGCAAAAGCGATCAGTGAAGAGGCAGGGCCAGGAGTCATGACTCGACCCCTGCAACCACAAATAGGTGAGTATATATGCGCAAACACACACACACACACACACACACACACACACACACACACACACACACACACACACACACACACACACACACAAGAAGGCTTTAGACACAGTTCCACACAAAAAATTAGTACAAGAGCTGCCGGACCAGCCAGGTATAACAGGGAAGGCACTGCAATGTATCAGGGAATACCTGTCGGGAAGACATCAGCGAGTCATGGTACTTGACGAGGTGTCAGAGTGGGCGCCTGTGACTAGTGGGGTTCCACAAGGGTCAGTCCTCGATCCGGTGCTGTTTCTGGTATATGTGAACAATATAAAGTTAGGAATAGACCTGTTTGGAGACGATGTGAAGTTAGTGAGAATTAATCGGATGAGGACCAGGAAGAACTACAAAGGAATCTGGACATGCTACAGGCCTGGTCCAGAAACTGGCTCCTGGAGTTCAACCCCACCATGTGCAAAGTCATGAAGAGTGTGGAAGGGCAAAGGAGACCGCACAAGGGTGCCTGAGTCTACAAAACTCAATCAATAAATAGGATCTAGGGGTGAGTATAACACCAGGCACATCTGAGGCGCACATAAATCAAATAACTGCTGCAGCATACGGGCTCCTAGCATTCTAACATACACAAACACATGCACACAATAATCTGAAATACCCAAGAAACGTAATTTATAAATCTTTTAAAATTGCTAGAAATATTTTTTACAATCCAAAAAGGGACAATCAGCCTTATTCAACCAAAAGTTGTATTTAAAAATCTTGATACAATAACAAAACTTTTGATAAAGAATTCCTCCAAAAATATTGACGGATGTGTCTATAAGATTCCTTGTAAAATTTGCGATAAAGTTTATTACGGTCAAACTGGTAAAAGTCTCGAACTAAGATTAAAACAACATAAATATAGCATTAGAACTGGACAAGATTCTAATGTTATATTTATTCATGTAAGAGATTTTAACCGTCCAATTGATTATCAAAAAGTTGAGAAAGTAGTATCAAGCAAGTCCATGGTCGACAGAAATATAATTGAATCTTGTTTCATAAAGAGTAGTTCTGAAAATAATATGAATAATTTTTTGGTTTATTTAAATTAGACCATACCCCCGGCCGGGATTGAACCCGCGGTCATAGAGTCTCAAAACTCCAGCCCGTCGTCCGTGTCATTATGATTCCTTGAGTCAGTTAAATTAGACTCATTTATAACTAATAAAATTATGGAAGAATTTAAAGGTACATTAGACAAGCAAAAAATCTTAATGCTTGAGTAGAGTGTCAGTTGTGTTTAACAGAGTCGAGTGTTGTGACGTGACTGTGAGGTGTACTCTTGTTGTTGTGACGTGATTATGAGGCGTAGTCTTCTTGTTGTGACGTGACTGTGAGGTGTAGTCTTGTTGTAGTGACGTGACTGTGAGGTGTAGTCTTGTTGTTGTGACGTGATTATGAGGCGTAGTCTTGTTGCAGTGACGTAATTGTGAGGTGTAGTCTTGTTGTTGTGACGTGATTGTGAGGTGTAGTCTTCTTGTTGTGACGTGACTGTGAGGTGTAGTGTTGTTGTTGTGACGTGACTGTGAGGTGTAGTCTTGTTGTAGTGACGTGACTGTGAGGTGTAGTCTTGTTGTTGTGACGTGATTATGAGGCGTAGTCTTGTTGCGGTGACGTGATTGTGAGGTGTAGTCTTCTTGTGACGTGATTGTGAGGTGTAGTCTTGTTGTAGTGACGTGACTGTGAGGTGTAGTCTTGTTGTAGTGAAGTGATTGTGAGGTGTAGTCTTCTTGTTTTGACGTGACTGTGAGGTGTAGTCTTGTTGCAGTGAAGTGATTGTGAGGTGTAATCTTGTTGTTGTGATGTGATTGTGAGGTGTAGTCTTGTTGTTGTGACTTGATTGTGAGGTGTAGTTGTCATGTGGGTTTCGAAACGTGGAAAAGGGGTAAGAATACTCACGTAGGCTGGTAGTACGTATAATATAACGGAAAGTATAAGAAGGCACCAACATCGTCTTCATGTATCTTCTGCTTCTATCAACCTTTCTGTACTCGACTGAAGAAGCCTACTGTGTAGGCGAAACGTTTCAAAATAAAGATACCTAACTGTTGCATATGTGTCTTACCTAACAATCTGTCGGTATTTTATACCATTTTAATGTAGTTTTGTTGCAGTGACGTGATTGTGAGGTGTAGTCTTGTTGTTGTGACGTGATTGTGAGGTGTAGTCTTGTTGTTGTGACGTGATTGTGAGGTGTAGTCTTGTTGTTGTGACATGATTGTGAGGTGTAGTCTTGTTGTTGTGACATGATTGTGAGGTGTAGTCTTGTTGTTGTGACGTGATTGTGAGGTGTAGTCTTGTTGTTGTGACATGATTGTGAGGTGTAGTCTTGTTGTTTGTGACGTGATTGTGAGGTGTAGTCTTGTTGTTGTGACATGATTGTGAGGTGTAGTCTTGTTGTTGTGACGTGATTGTGAGGTGTAGTCTTGTTGTTGTGACGTGATTGTGAGGTGTAATCTTGTTGTGACGTGATTGTGAAGTGTAGTTTTGTTGCAGTGACGTGATTGTGAGGTGTAATCTTGTTGTTGTGACGTGATTGTGAGGTGTAGTCTTGTTGTTGTGACATGATTGTGAGGTGTAGTCCTGTTGCAGTGACGTGATTGTGAGGTGTATTCTTGTTGTTGTGACATGATTGTGAGGTGTAGTCCTGTTGCAGTGACGTGATTGTGAGATGTATTCTTGTTGTTGTGACATGATTGTGAGGTGTAGCCCCTGTTGCAGTGACGTGATTGTGAGGTGTAGTCTTGTTGTTGTGACGTGATTGTGAGGTGTAGTCTTGTTGTTGTGACATGATTGTGAGGTGTAGTCCTGTTGCAGTGACGTGATTGTGAGGTGTAGTCTTGTTGTTGTGACATGATTGTGAGGTGTGGTCTTGTTGTTGTGACGTGATTGTGAGGTGTGGTCTTGTTGTTGTGACGTGATTGTGAGGTGTAGTCTTGTTGCAGTGACGTGATTGTGAGGTGTAGTCTTGTTGCAGTGACGTGATTGTGAGGTGTAGTCTTGTTGCAGTGACGTGATTGTGAGGTGTAGTCTTGTTGCAGTGACGTGATTGTGAGGTGTAGTCTTGTTGCAGTGACGTGATTGTGAGGTGTAGTCTTGTTGTTGGGGACGTGATTGTGAGGTGTAGTCTTGTTGCAGTGACGTGATTGTGAGGTGTAGTCTTGACCCTTTATATGCCTTCCTGTTGATGTTATTTTTTTTATTATGTTCCTTGATAATGTGAGAAGTCACGACAACGCTTGGAATTTCGCTATTCTTTCCACAGTGGTGTTTTGCATTATATATATATATATAATATATATATATATATATATATATATATATATATTAATATATATATATATATATATATATATATATATATATATATATATATAAAATATATATAAAATAATATATATATAATTATATATATATATATATATATATATATTATAAATGTGCGTGTGTGTGTGTGTAGATACATACTGCGGCAGGCCAGATTCGACCCCACGACACATTGTCCCGTCTGAAGAGGCCACACAATGTACATGCCATCTTATCCATTCAGCCATTGATCCTACAAACAACATGAGCCTAGCGAACTAGGTTTGTCTTATGTTGCGAGGACACTCGAGGCAGTAGTATGCTTGTAGGATTGATGACTGAGTGGATAAGGTGACATATACCTTGGATAAGTTGGATAAGCTGAAACTGTTTTATACTGCCTACATATTAGCAGTGTATCAGAATATACCTTGATGTGGCAACACTGTTCAGTACACCAGAGACTTCCATGGTCTGGCAACAATTTTGAATCATCCGTGATGAAGAGTGATGAGCCTTAGAATCAGGTGATGCCTTAAATCCAGATTGTTAAGTGTTCAATGTACATCATTAATGTATGTCGTCTACACCACCCATTTATGTGTCCTTAACCGAATGAAGATCTGGATCCATTTTCGCAATTTACTACCTAGCTATTTTTTTTAAATATATTGGAAAATTATGCCAAAGAATCACTAACCGGCAGGACTGAACATTTATTAAGGCTTAGGGATTGATTGCCTCATCTTCCAGTGATACCCAGGAGTTGTACCTCTGTCTTATTCCCTGAAGGTGATGGACCTGATTCCCTGTATCAGAAATCTAAGATCTGTGTCAAGAGATATTTGTCTTATTTCCTGACTGACAGGATACTTCTAACTGGTTAACGAACAGGTCCCGGCGTTAAAGTATTTTCCCAATATTATTCCTACCCACTGGAATATTCAATACGAGTATTGCTACCTGCTGGAATATTCAATAAGGTTATTGCTACCCTCTGGAATATTCAGTAAGGTTATTGCTGCCTGCTGGAATATCCAATAAGGTTATTGCTACCTGCTGGAATATCAGATAAGATTATTGCTAGCTGCTGGAATATCCAGTATGGTTATTGCTACCCTCAGGAATACCCAATAAGGTATTGCTACATGCTGGAATATCCAATAACGTTATTGCTACCCTCTGGAATATCCAGTAAGGTTATTGCTACCTGCTGGAATATCCAATAAGGTTGTCGCTGCCTGTTGGAATATCAAATAAGATTATTGCTACCTGCTGGAATATCCAATAAGTTTATTGCTAGATGCTGGAATATCCAATAAGTTTATTGCTACCTGCTGGAATATCCAATAAGTTTATTGCTACCTGCTGGAATATCTAATAAGGTTATTGCTCCCTGCTGGAATATCCAATAAGTTTATTGCTACCTGCTGGAATATCTAATAAGGTTATTGCTCCCTGCTGGAATATCCAATAAGTTTATTGCTACCCTCTGGAATATCCAATAAGGTAATTGCTACCTGCTGGAATACCCAATAAGTTTATTGCTACCTGCTGGAATATCCAGTAAGATTATTGCTACCTGCTGGAATATCCAAGAGGTTTATTGCTACCTGCTGGAATATCCAATAAGATTAATGCCATCTGCTGGAATATCCAATAAGATTATTTCTATCTGCTGGAATATCCAATCAATTTATTGCTACCCTCTGGAATATCCAATAAGGTTACTGCTGCCTGCTGGAATATCCAATAAGTTCATTGCTACCTGCTGGAATATCCAATAAGTTTATTGCTACTCTCTGGAATATCCAATAAGGTTATTGCTACCTGTTGGAATATCCAATAACGCGACGGTCTGGAGTTTTGGGTTCTATCCCCTCCCGTGGTATGGTTTGTTTGCAATCGTGTCATTACGATTTCGTGAGTCATTCAATAAGGTTATTGCTACCCTCTGGAATATCCAATAAGGTTATTGCTACCCTCTGGAATATCCAATAAGGTTATTGCTACCCTCTGGAATATCCAATAAGGTTATTGCTACCCTCTGGAATATCCAATAAGGTTATTGCTACCCTCTGGAATATCCAATAAGGTTATTGCTAGATGCTAGAATATCCAATAAATTTATTGCTACCTGCTGGAATATCCAATAAGTTTATTGCTACCTGCTGGAATATTCAATAAGTTTATTGCTACCTGCTGGAATATCCAATAAGTTTATTGCTAACTGCTTAAATGTCCAATAAGGTTATTGCTACCTCCTGGAATATCCAATAAGTTTATTGCTACCTGCTGGAATATCCAATATGATTATTGCTTTCTGCTGGAATATCCAATAAATTTATTGCTACCCTCTGGAATATCCAATAAGGTTATTACTACCTGCTGGAATATCCAATAAGTTTACTGCTACCCTCTGGAATATCCAATAAGGTTATTACTACCTGCTGGAATATCCAATAAGTTTATTGCTAACTGCTGGAATATCCAATAAGGTTATTGCTACCTGCTGGAATGTCCAATTAGTTTATTCTTACTTGCTGGGATATCCAATGCGGTTATTGCTACCTGCTGGAATATCTACTAAGATTATTGCTACCTGCTGGAATATCTACTAAGATTATTGCTACCTGCTGGAATATCTACTAAGATTATTGCTACCTGCTGGAATATCTACTAAGATTATTGCTACCTGCTGGAATAACCAATGAACAATATTTCTCGGCAATATCCTCGAGTTATGAACTACTCTGAACATTAAATGGAAACTCATTGTAAATTCTTTCCCATAATGTGAAGAGAATTAAATATTGGCAGCGGCGACTTTTTAGAAAACAAGATCAGTAAATATAATTGAAAAATAACTTTTCTTGTGAAGTTGCTATCATGTTCACACTAGTGTAAATATTTGCAATGTTCACTGGTGTACTTATTTATAATGTTCACACTAGTGTAAATATTTGCAATGTTCACTGGTGTACTTATTTATAATGTTCACACTAGTGTAAATATTTGCAATGTTCACTGGTGTACTTATTTATAATGTTCACACTAGTGTAAATATTTGCAATGTTCACTGGTGTACTTATTTATTATGTTCACACTAGTGTAAATATTTGCAATGTTCACTGGTGTACTTATTTATTATGTTCACACTAGTGTAATATTTGCAATGTTCACTGGTGTCTTATTTATAATGTTCACAACTAGTGTAAATATTTGCAATTTTTCACTGGTGTACTTATTTATTATGTTCACACTAGGTAAATATTTGCAATGTTCACTGGTGTACTTATTTATAATGTTCACACTAGTGCATGACTCACGAAATCGTAATGACTCGATTGCAAACAAACCATACTACGGGTGGGGATAGAACCCGCGATCAGAGCGTCTCTCTGATCGCGGGTTTCTATCCCGCACGTGGTATGGTTTACTAGTGTACATATTTATAATGTTCACACTAGTGTACGTATTTAAAATGTTCACTAGTGTACGTATTGACTTCCTCCTTGACCACTTCCTGACCCCCTCCCTCCCTCCCTCCTGGCCTCTCCCCACCCTCTTCCCCCTCCCTCCCTCCCTACTTCCCTCCCTCCCTCCCTACTTCCCTCCTCCCCCCCTGGCCCCCCTTCCTCCTGGCCTCCCTCCTTCCCTACCTCCATCTTTCCCTCCCTCCCTCCATCCTGGCCTTCCTCCCTTCTGCCCTCCCTGCTACTCTCCCTCCTCTCTTGGCCTCCCCACCCCCTGACCTCACTTCCTTCTGTCCTTCCTCCCTCCAGGCCTCCCCCCTCCTGGCCTCCATCCCTCCTGGCATCCCTTCTTCTCTCCTGGCCTCCATCGTTACTGGCCTCCCTCCTTCTCTCCATCCTATCCTCCCTTCTTCCCTCTTACCTGGCCTCTCTCCTTCCCTCCATCCTGGCCTCCCTCCCTCCCTCCATCCTGGCCTCCGTCCTTCTTTTCATCCTGGCGTCCCTTCTTCACTCCATCCTGGCTTCCCTCCTTTCCTCCATCGTGGCCTCTCTCGTTCCCTCCATCCTGGCTTCCCTACCTCCCTCCATTCTGGCCTCCCTCCTTCCCTCCACCCTGGCGTCCCTCCTTCCTTCCGTCCTGGCCTCCCTCCCTTCCTCCATCCTGGTCTCCTTCCTTCCCTCTATCCTGGATTACTTTCTTCCCTCCATCCTGTCCTCCCTCCTGTCCTCCATCCTGACCTCCCTCCAAGCCCATGATGATTCTCTTCAAATCGCTTGTGCTCTCTAGGCTGGAATACTGCTCTTCACTAATGATGTACACCTCAAATGATGTAGTTGAAATTTTGGTGGTAAAGATCGAAAACCAAAACTTTGTCATTGTGGAACTTTGTCATTGTGGAACTTTGTCATTGTGGTAGTATTCAAGCCTCCAGATGCAACTTCCCAGCAATTCGAGGACCACTGTCTGGAAAATCTCCTAACTCTTGCCCCAAACATCTTACTACTAGGAGATTTCAACCTGAGACACCTAAGATGGAAGAGTATAGCAAACGATGTTTAAGCAGAGATCACCCCAGGAGGCAACATACATGAAAATTCACACGCACACGAACTATTAAATCTCTGCAACAAATTCGCCGTAAACGAGCAAATAGTAGAGCCTCCAAGACTAGAAAATACACTGATCCTCATGTTCATTAACAATGATGATCTGATACGTAATATAACTGTATCAAAGATAATTCACTCAAACCACAACATAATAGAGGTACAGACATGTATGCACAGGGCTCCAGACCAGCAAAATGTAAGCAATCATGAAGGTTTCTTCACGAAATTCAATTTCATTAACAAAAACATACGTTTGGATCAAGTAAACCATGTGCTAAATGAAACAAGCTGGGAAGATATCCTAAACAACACGGATCCGAACATTTGCCTTACAAAAATGAATTGTGTGGTTCTTGAGATCTGCTCAAGACTCCATTAAGAAAAAGAAAGAGAAGATGCAAACTAGAAAGAGAGAGACGTTCCCTATGCAGACAAAGGTGAAGAGTCACAGAGCTGCTGAGAGGGGTCAATATATCTGAAATACGAAGGGAGGCACTAGTCAATGAAATTGTAAATGTGGAACTTAAGCTGAAGGAATCTTATAGGAGACAAGAATCACAGGAAGAACTAAAAACCATAAAGAAAATTAAAAAAAAATACTTTTTCTCTTATGCCAAATCTAAGGGAAAAACAACATCCAGTATTGGGCCACTAATTAGGCAGGATTGGATATACACAGATGATAGCCAAGAAATGAGTGAGATACTAAAGTCCCAATATGACTCAGTGTTCAGCGAGCCACTGCCCACTCTGAGGGTCGACAATCCAAATGAATTCTTTATTCATCCCAAAAATCTCGGATATTATTCTAACTCCACAAGATTTTGAAGAGGCAATTAATGACATGCCCATGCACTCTGCCCCAGGCCCAGACTCGCAGAACTCCATGTTCATCAAGAATTGCAAGAAACCCCTATCGCGTGCCTTCAGCATTTTATGGAGAGTGAGCATGGGCATAGGGGTCATCCCACACACACTAAAAACAACAGACAGAGCACCACTCCCCAAAGGTGGCAGTAAAGCAATTGCAAAGAACTACAGACCAATAGCACTAACATCAAATATAAAAATCTCTGAGAGGGTCCTAAGAAGCAAGATCGCCAACCACCTAGATACCCATCAATTACACAATCAAGGGCAACACGGGTTTAGAGCAGGTCGCTCCTGCCTGTCCCAGCTACTGGACCACTATGACAAGGTCCTGCATGCTGTAAAGGATAAACAAAATACAGATGTAGTATACACAGACTTTGTAAAAGCTTTCGACAAGTGTGACCATGGTGTAATAGCACACAAAATGAGGGATAAAGGAATAACGGGAAAAGTTGGTAGATGGATCTATAACTTCCTGACAAATAGAACACAAAGAGTAATAGTAAACAGAGTAAATTCCCAGGCAGCCACGGTAAAAAGCTCTGTTCCACAAGGCACAGTACTCGCTCCCACTCTGTTCCCCATCCTCATTTATGACATAGACAGAGATGTAAGCCAAAGCTCCGTGTCTTCCTTTGCGGATGACACTCGAATAACCATGGCAGTGACCTCTATCGAAGACACCTCGAGACTCCAAGCGGACATCAACCAAATCTTCGAATGGTCCACTCAAAACAATGTGAAGTTCAGCAAGGAGAAATTTCAACTACTCAGATATGGAAAACTTGAAGAAATTAAAAATGTCAGGGTATACCACAAATTCTAACCAAACAATAGAGCGGAAAAAGCAATGTGAAGGACCTGGGAGTGATAATGTCAGAGGATCTCACCTTCAAAGACCACAACAATGTATCAACCTCATCTGCTAGGAAAATGATGGGATGGATAATGAGAACCTTCAAAACTAAGCACGCCAAGCCCATGATGATTCTCTTCAAATCGCTTGTGCTCTCTAGGCTGGAATACTGCTGTACACTAACGGCCCCCTTCAAGGTTGGGGACATTGCAGACCTGGAGAGTGTACAAAGAAATTTCACGGCACACACAAGTGCTATAAGGCAATTAAACTACTGGGAACGGTTGAAGGGCCTTGATCTGTATTTCCTGGAACGAAAGAGAGAGAGATACATGATAATGTACACTTGGAAGGTCCTGTAGGGATTGGTACCAAACCTGCACACGAGAATCACTCCATATGAAATCAAAAGACTCGGCAGGAGATGCAACATTCCCCCAATGAAAAGCAGGGATGCCATGAGTACACTGAGAGACAACACAATAAGTGTCCGGGGCCCAAGGCTGTTCAATTGCCTTCCAGCATACATAAGGGGGATTACCAATAGACCCCTGGCTGTCTTCAAGAAGACACTGGACAGTACCTGACCTCCCTCCTTCCCTCAATCGTGGCCTCCATCCTTTCCTCCAACGTGGCCTCCCTCCTTCCCTCCATCGTAGCTTCCCTCCTAACCTCCATCGTGGCCTCCCTCGTACCCTCCATCGTGGCCTCCCTCCTACTCTCCATCTTGGCCTCCCTCCTACCCTCCATCCAGGACTCCCTCCTACCCTACATCCTCGCCCCCCTCCTAGCCTCCATCCTGGCCTCCCTTCTACCCTCCATCCTGGCCTCCCTCCTACCATCCATCGTAGCCTCCCTTCTACCCTCCATTATGACCTCCCTCCTACCCTTAATCCTGGCCTCCCTCCTACCCTCCATCCTGGCCTCCCTCCTACCCTCCATCCTGGCCTCCCTCCTACCCTCCATCCTGGCCTCCCTCCTACCCTCCATCGTGGCCTCCCTCCTACCCTCCATCCTGGCCTCCCTCCTACCCTCCATCGTGGCCTCACTCCTACCCTCCATCGTGGCCTCCCTCCTACCCTCCATTGTGGCCTCCCTCCTACCCTCCATCCTGGCCTCCCTCCTACACTCCATCGTGGCCTCCCTCC
>NC_069420.1:52500441-52516259 GCF_026875155.1 Cherax quadricarinatus | reverse complement strand
TAGGTTGATTAATTTCCCGTCTCACAGATTACGACAATGTTTTGTTGCCTGCAGGGTCGCCCCCTCAACGAGAAGGAGAAGCAGAGAGGAGACGAGAACAACCTGGTCTTCCCAGGAGAGGGACAAGCATGGGTGAGTCCGCCCCCTCTTCATTTTTCTTACGCCTTCATCCTCTTGTTTTTTTTCCCTTTTTTACTCGTTAATCTTGCTCCTTGATCCTACTTGTGCTTTGATCCACCTTGCTGCTCCTTGATCCTCCACCTTTGGCTGCTCCTTAAATCCTCCACCTTGCTGCTCCTTGATCCTCCACCTTGCTGCTCCTTGATCCTCCACCTTGCTGCTCCTTAAATCCTCCACCTTGCGCTCCTTGATCCTCCCCTTGCTGCTCCTTGATCCTCCACCTTGCTGCTCCTTGATCCTCCACCTTGCTGCTCCTTGATCCTCCACCTTGCTGCTCCTTGATCCTCCACCTTGCTGCTCCTTGATCCTCCACCTTGCTGCTCCTTGATCCTCCACCTTGCTGCTCCTTGATCCTCCACCTTGCTGCTCCTTGGTCCTCCACCTTGCTGCTCCTTGATCCTCCACCTTGCTGCTCCTTGATCCTCCACCTTGCTGCTCCTTGCTTTCTCTAGTGGCTGTCTCTGCCACTAATAAAACCTCTTCCACAAGCTAGAAAATCGATCAGTGGGAAGACCAAGATACAAGTTGAACAAGCTTTCACTAACCCAGCTCTTCGCTCTATGTAGAACTTTATCAAGCTATGCGGAGATTTTAGCTAACACGCACTGCAAAACTAGGTGGAGTATGTTCGTTTACAGTAGCCTCTGTGTGAGAGTATGAAGCTCCAGAGTGTAACGTTACTTTGCAACTTGTCGTTTTGTTCGTGACGTAAGCAAGTGTCAACAGTGATACTGATGATGCAATCTGTTTCATCTTAATGGTATACAGTACCGACAAGTTGATGAGTAAGACGCATATGCAACAGTTATGTATCTTTGTCAGTGGCGGATCTACATTTTTGGGGTCCTGAAGTTTGAACTGTTATGGGGCCCCCTTCGCAACCAGCAACGAGGTCTGAGTAACCACTGTGTCGACTAAAGTCGCTTCTGGGGTCCCTCCGGGATTAGGGGCCCTAAAACTTAAGCTTCATTAGTTACATAGTGGATCCGTCCCTGATCTTAGTCGTGGGAACATTTCGTGTGCCCAACTTCTTCAGCCGAATGCAGAGTTTATTTAAATGCTGGAGCTATCATACGTAATGGAGAGGTAAATATGGCGTGACCAGCCCCTCTCAACTTAAAGAAAAATTAATTTTGTGGTGGTCAGTCCCTCAGAATGTCGGACCTTAAAGTAAACAGTTCGTTATCTAATGTGCTTATGTACGTCAATTTCGGAACGATCTGAGGAACCTACACAATTAGGATTTTAGTTATTTTAGGTAAGCTTTATTTAGTTATACTAATTCACGTCTGGCTGCTCTCTAATAAGCAAATTTCACGAACAGGATTTTAAGGAAACTGGATGACAGGAAAACTTAATAAGAGTTGCTTAATGAGAACAAAAGCTAGCCGTGTTTCCCTTGTTATATTCTGTCTCCCCAGGATGGGTCACATAGTGTTGAAATCTGTCAGCCTGCGCTGGGAGAAACATCAGTAGTGTAATCCTGAGCTGGGAGGAACTTCAGTAGTGTAATCCTGAGCTGGGAGACTTCAGTAGTATCAGTCTGAGCTGGGAGACTTCAGTAGAGCAAGTATTTACCTTTGTATCAAACGTTCATCAGGTACGGCAGCTTCAAGGTTTCCTTCCAGCAGAGCTGTGGGTGTGACCTCTGGCAACGGTGCAGGATACTGCAGTTATTTAATTGGTTGTAAGATCTATTTAGATCAACACTGTAATGTCCCTCTGACACGTGTATGCTAACCTCTCTGCAATAGTGTTGCGATGTTGGAGCAGTTACCTTTTAGTGTGCGCTATTTCTTGCGATGTCGTTGTTAACGAAATCGTGTGTAGAATTGTCATTAAGTCCTGGGATGATTGTATTTTGACAGTTACTGAATTATTCTTCTCCCCACTGGTGACAACTGAAGTAGTGTTAATCAAGGTATTAATCAATTTGTCATGCTGTATGCTGACGTAATGTTACTGTGTTTATTAACTTGTTCAGGCTCTATCTTTGTCTCGTGTTGACAACATGCTGGGTGAAATGACACACGTACAACTAATGCGACATTTTATTGTGGCAACGTTTCGCTCTCCAGGAGCTTCATCCATCTGAGGCTCTTAAGTGTTGCTCCTTCATGGAGGGAGTGATTTGATGCTGGCGAAGGGCTCTTCATCCAAGGAATTAAAGGGATTCTTCCCTTTGATCAAGACACTTTATGATTGTTCCAGGACTCTTGGTCTGGACCCGTTATCCTGAACTGTCATGGAAGGTATTGACCTGAAGAAGGAAACACTTTTGCCATCACTCCTTCCTTGGTTGCTTTTTCTGAACTACAAGAACATAAAACATTGCAGGCTGTTGGTACAAGCCATGTACAAGAACATGATGATTGCCGGCTCTTGGCACACTGGTGGTATTCTTTTACTTACGGAATAGTGGGGTTAATAATGTTTGTTCAGAGGAAGGGGAAGGTCGCTCCAATTGTATATATATAAAAAATCATTAACATAAAGGTCCCTTCCTTGAAAGGTGAGTTGAGGTTCTGTTGCGAGGGTGAGTTGAGGTTCTGTTGCGAGGGTGAGTTGAGGGTTTTTGGGGGGGTGGTTAGGTTTTGTTGGGAGGGTGAGTTGAGGTTCTGTTGGGAGGGTGAGTTGAGGTTCTGTTGGGAGGGTGAGTTGAGGTTCTGTTGGGAGGGTGAGTTGAGGTTCTGTTGGGAGGGTGAGTTGAGGTTCTGTTGGAGGGAGGAGTGAGTTCTGGAGGGTGAGTTGAGGTTCTGTTGGGAGGGTGAGTTGAGGTTCTGTTGGGAGGGTGAGTTGAGGTTCTGTTGGGAGGGTGAGTTGAGGTTTTGTTGGGAGGGTGAGTTGAGGTTCTGTTGGGAGGGTGAGTTGAGGTTCTGTTGGGAGGGTGAGTTGAGGTTCTGTTGGGAGGGTGAGTTGAGGTTCTGTTGGGAGGGTGAGTTGAGGTTTGTTGGGAGGGTGAGTTGAGGTTCTGTTGGGAGGGTGAGTTGAGGTTCTGTTGGGAGGGTGATTGAGGTTTGTTGGGAGGGGGAGTTGAGGTTTTTGTTGGGGGGTGAGTTGAGGTTCTGTTGGGAGGGTGAGTTTAGGTTCTGTTGGGAGGTGAGTTGAGGTTCTGTTGGGAGGGTGAGTTGAGGTTTTGTTGGGAGGGTGAGTTGAGGTTCTGTTGGAGGGTGAGGGTTTAGGTTCTGTTGGGAGGGTGAGTTGAGGTTCTGTTGGGAGGGTGAGTTGAGGTTCTGTGGGAGGTGAGTTGGGTCGTTGGAGGGTGAGTTGAGGTTCTGTTGGAGGGGTTGAGGTTGGAGGGTGAGTTGAGGTTCGTTGGGAGGGTGAGTTGAGGTTCTGTGGGAGGGTGAGTTTTAGGTTCTGTTGGGAGGGTGAGTTGAGGTTCTGTTGGGAGGGTGAGTTGAGGTGGTTGGGAGGGTGAGTTGAGGTTCGGTTGGGAGGGTGAGTTGAGGTTCGGTTGGGAGGGGTGAGTTGAGGTTCGGTTGGGGGGTGAGTTGAGGTTCGTTTGGGAGGGTGAGTTGAGGTTCGGTTGGGGGGGTGAGTTGAGGTTCGGTTGGGAGGGTGAGTTGAGGTCTGTTGGGAGGGTGAGTTGAGGTTCGTTGGGGGGGGGAGTTGAGGTTCTGTGGGAGGGTGAGTTGAGGTTCTGTTGGGAGGGTGAGTTGAGGTTTTTGTTGGGAGGGTGAGTTGAGGTTCTGTTGGGGGGGTGGAGTTGAGGTTCGTTGGGAGGGTGAGTTGAGGTTCGGTTTGGGAGGGTGGATTGAGGTTCGGTTGGGAGTGAGTTGAGGTTCGGTTGGGAGGGTGAGTTGAGGTTCGGTTGGGAGGGTGAGTTGAGGTTCTGTTGCGAGGGCGAGTTGAGGTTCTGTTGCGAGGGGAGTTGAGGTTCTGTTTGCGAGGCGGATGAGGGTTACTAGTTGTTTGCGAGGGCGAGTTGATGTTCTGTTGTTTGGAGGGCGATTTGATGTTTGTTGTTGCGAGGGCGAGTTGAGTTCGTGTTTGCGAGGCGAGTGATGTGTTGTTTGCGAGGCGAGTTGATGTTCTGTTTTTTGCGAGGCGAAATTGAGGTTCTGTTTTTGCGAGGGCGAGTTGAGGTTCTGTGTTTGCGGGCGGTTGAGGTTGTTGTTTGCGAGGGCGAGTTGAGGTTCTGTTGTTTGCGAGGGCGAGTTGATGTTCTGTTGTTTGCGAGGGCGAGTTGATGTTCTGTTGTTTGCGAGGGCGAGTTGAGGTTCTGTTGTTTGCGAGGGCGAGTTGAGGTTCTGTTTTTTTGCGAGGGCGAGTTGAGGTTCTGTTGTTTTGCGAGGGCGAGTTGAGTTGTGTTTGCGAGGGCGTTTTAGTTCGTTGTTTGCGAGGGCGAGTTGAGGTTCTGTTTTTTTTGCGAGGGCGAGTTGAGGTTCTGTTGTTTTTCGAGGGCGAGTTGAGGTTCTGTTGTTTGCGAGGGCGAGTTGAGGTTCTGTTGTTTGCGAGGCGAGTTGAGGTTCTGTTTGTTTGCGAGGGCGAGTTGAGGTTCTGTTGTTTGCGAGGGGCGGTTGAGTTCGTTGTTGCGGGGCGAGTTGAGGTTTTTGTTGTTTGCGAGGGCGAGTTGAGGTTCTGTTGTTTGCGAGGGCGAGTTGAGGTTCTGTTTGTTTGCGAGGGCGAGTTGAGGTTCTGTTGTTTGCGAGGGCGAGTTATGAGTTCTGTTGTTTGCGAGGGCGAGTTGAGGTTCTGTTGTTTTTCGAGGGCGAGTTGAGGTTCTGTTGTTTGCGAGGGCGAGTTGAGGTTCTGTTGTTTGCGAGGGCGAGTTGAGGTTCTTTTGTTTGCGAGGGCGAGTTGAGGTTCTGTTGTTTGGAGGGCGAGTTGAGGTTCTGTTGTTTGCGAGGCGAGTTGAGGTTCTGTTGTTTGCGAGGGCGAGTTGAGGTCTGTTGTTTGGCGAGGGCGAGTTGAGGTTCTGTTGTTTGCGAGGGCGAGTTGAGGTTCTGTTGTTTGCGAGGGCGAGTTGAGGTTCTGTTGTTTGCGAGGGGGAGTTGAGGTTCTGTTTTTTTGCGAGGGCGAGTTGAGGTTCTGTTGTTTTGCGAGGGCGATTGAGGTTCTGTTGTTTGCGAGGGCGAGTTGAGGTTTTTGTTTGCGAGGGCGAGTTGAGGTTCTGTTGTTTGCGAGGCGAGTTGAGGTTCTGTTGTTTGCGAGGGCGAGTTGAGGTTCTGTTGTTTGCGAGGGCGAGTTGAGGTTCTGTTGTTTGCGAGGGCGAGTTGAGGGTTTTGTTGTTTTTCGAGGGCGAGTTGAGGTTCTGTTGTTTGCGAGGGCGAGTTGAGGTTCTGTTGTTTGCGAGGGGGAGTTTAGGTTCTGTTGTTTGCGAGGGCGAGTTGAGGTTCTGTTGTTTTTCGAGGGCGAGTTGAGGTTCTGTTGTTTGCGAGGGCGAGTTAGGTTCTGTTGTTTGCGAGGGCGAGTTGAGGTTTCTGTTTTTTGCGAGGGCGAGTTGAGGTTCTGTTGTTTGCGAGGGCGAGTTGAGGTTCTGTTTTTTGGAGGGCGAGTTTTAGGTTCTGTTGTTTTGCGAGGGCGGTTGAGGTTTCTGTTGTTTGCGAGGGCGAGTTGAGGTTCTTGTGTTTTCGAGGGCGAGTTGAGGTTCTGTTTTTGCGTGGCGAGTTGAGTTTGTTGTTGCGAGGGCGAGTTGAGGTTCTGTTGTTTGCGAGGGCGAGTTGAGGTTCGTTGTTTGCGAGGGCGAGTTGAGGTTCTGTTGTTTTTCGAGGGCGAGTTGAGGTTCTGTTGTTTGCGAGGGCGAGTTGAGGTTCTGTTGTTTGCGAGGGCGAGTTGAGGTTCTGTTGTTTGCGAGGGCGAGTTGAGGTTCTGTTGTTTGCGGGGCGAGTTGAGGTTTGTTGTTTTTCGAGGGCGAGTTGAGGTTCTGTTTTTTGCGAGGGCGAGTTGAGGTTCTGTTGTTTGCGAGGGCGAGTTGAGGTTCTGTTGTTTGCGAGGGCGAGTTGAGGTTCTGTTTTTTGCGGGGCGAGTTGAGGTTCTGTTGTTTGCGAGGCGAGTTGAGGTTCTGTTGTTGCGAGGGCGAGTTTTAGGTTCTGTTTTGCGAGGGGGAGTTGAGTTCGTTGTTTGCGAGGGCGAGTTGAGGTTCTGTTTTTGCGAGGGCGAGTTGAGGTTCTTGTTTTCGAGGGCGAGTTGAGGTTCTGTTGTTGGAGGCGAGTTAGGTTCTGTTGTTGCGAGGGCGAGTTGGTTCTGTTGTTTGCGAGGGGATGAGGTTTCTGTTTGCGAGGGCGAGTTGAGGTCTTGTTTGCGAGGGGATGAGGTTCTGTGTTTGCGAGGCGAGTGAGGTTCTGTTTTTTGCGAGGGCGAGTTGAGGTTCTGTTTTGCGAGGGGAGTTGAGGTTCTGTTGTTTGCGAGGGCGAGTTGAGGTTCTGTTTTTTCGGGCGAGTTGAGGGTTTTGTTGTTGCGAGGGCGAGTTAGTTCTTGTTTGCGAGGGAGTTGAGGTTCTGTTTTTGCGGGCGATTGAGGTTCGTTGTTTGCGAGGCGAGTTGAGTTCTGTGTTGCGAGGGCGATTGAGTTCTGTTGTTTTGCGAGGCGAGTTTGAGGTTTTCTGTTGTTTGCGAGGCGAGTTGAGGTTCTGTTGTTGCGAGGCGAGTTAAGTTCTGTTGTTTGCGAAAGGGGGGTTGAGGGTTTTGTTGTTTGCGAGGGCGAGTTAAAGGTTCTGTATGTTTGGCGAGGGCGAGTTTAGGTTCGTTGTTGCGAGGGCGGTTGAGTTCATGTTTGCGAGGGAGTTGAGGTCTGTTGTTCGAGGGCGATTGAGGTCTGTTTTTTGCGAGGGCGGTTGAGGTTTGTTTGGCGAGGCGAGTGAGGTTCTGTTGTTTGCGAGGGCGAGTTGAGGTTCTGTTGTTTTGCGAGGGCGATTTGAGGTTCTGTTGTTTGCGAGGGCGAGTTGAGGTTCTGTTGTTTGCGAGGGCGAGTTGAGGTTCTGTTGTTTGCGAGGGCGAGTTGAGGTTCTGTTGTTTGCGAGGGCGAGTTGAGGTTCTGTTGTTTGCGAGGGCGAGTTGAGGTTCTGTTGTTTGCGAGGGCGAGTTGAGGTTCTGTTTGCGAGGGCGAGTTGAGGTTCTGTTGTTTGCGAGGGCGAGTTGAGGTTCTGTTGTTTGCGAGGGCGAGTTGAGGTTCTGTTGTTTGCGAGGGCGAGTTGAGGTTCTGTTGTTTGCGAGGGCGAGTTGAGGTTCTGTTGTTTGCGAGGGCGAGTTGTTCTGTTGCGAGGGCGAGTTGTTCTGTTGCGAGGGCGAGTTGTTCTGTTGCGAGGGCGAGTTGAGGTTCTGTTGCGAGGGTGAGTTGAGGTTCTGTTGCGAGGGTGAGTTGAGGTTCTGTTGCGAGGGCGTGTTGAGATTCTGTTGTGAGGGGTACTAATGTTAGTAGTCTGTTACTGCTTCTGACCTCGTTCACCCTCCTCATCCCCTCCCTTAACACCCCTCCTCACCCCTACCATCATACTTCACTCCACTTCCCATGTTCTCTTTCCTTCGTGACCCGATTTATGTCCACCCATTACATCACGCCCCCTCACCACCTGTACAACGCCCCCCTCCCCACTTGTACAGCGCCCCCTCACCACCTGTACAGCGCCCCCTCACCACCTGTACAGCGCCCCCTCACCACCTGTACAGCGCCCCCTCACCACCCATACCACGCCCCTCGCTGATCAAATTACCGCTCCTACTTGCACTATTTTTTGCCTTACAGAGGTAGGCCGGGATCGTCATGTGTACTTGAAATTACGGAGAACACGAAACGTGTGCTGGAGAACACGAATCGTGTGCTGGAGAACACGAAACGTGTGCTGGAGAGGTAGTGACTGTCTCCCAGGGCACACCAAGCAGTACATAGACCCTCGTGTCATATTCAGGTCAATAAAGTCAGCCGTGTGTAATATGACCTCAGCTACAGTCCTGAGTGGTGAGAAACATCGAACTCGCCCGACCTCCCTCTCTCAGCATGCTGGAAGCGCAGCGAGAGACAAATCAAAGGTTGAGAATATGATCATGGTATACAATACTGACAGGTTGATATGTAAGACATGTAACAGGTAGCTTTATTCTGAAAAGTTTCGTAATAAAGATACGTAACTTGCACAAGGCGTCTTATCGAGTCAAAAGTTGACGACGGGAAGCGAACAGTAAAATTACCTGTGGTCCATCAAGACCAGAGTTCGGCAGAAGCAAACTAAAATATTGCTTAGGACTTCTCTATATAAGAGCTCTCAATCTTTTATTTTTTTTCCTTCCTTCCCCATAGTTTACTGTTTGCTATTTTGTATTTCGAAAATTTGAGGCCTTTTAAAACAATGAGGGTGCCTAGGATGGGGGCAGACTACGACTTAAGCCTCCAAAAAATTCATCAGCCCCTATAGCACCCCTAATAATAATAATAATAATAATAATAATAATAATAATAATGCTATTTCAAGGTATGTTCCCTAGCTCTGTCTTCCAGCCAGATTGGCACCCAGAAGCTCATCTTAAATCTTGTGAAGCTGCACTCATTCTTATAACCTTGTCTTTGCGTCTAAGTCTCGCCCTGTGCTCGAGAGATGTCTAAAGCCGTGGGTCGGAAATGCGGATTCAGAGCAGTTATGCTCGCTGCGTGGCAGAGAGGTCTCTCTCTCTCTCCTCCTCTCTCTCTCTCTTCTCCTCTCTCTCTCTCTCTCTCTCTCTCTTCTCTCTCTCTCTCCTCCTCTCTCTCCTCTCTCTCTCTCTTCTCCCTCTCTCTCTTCTCCTCTCTCTCTCTCTCATCTCTCTCTCCTCTCTCTCTCTCTCTCTCTCTCTCTCTCTCCTCTTTTCTCTCTCTCTCTCTCTCTCTCTCTCTCTCTCTCTCTCTCTCTCTCTCTCTCTCTCTCTCTCTCTCTCTCTTTCTCTCTCTCTCTCTCTCTCTCTCTCTCTCAACAGAATGAATATATGTACCTGGCTGGCTGCGGTTGAGCAGATACCTAACAAGTTTGCCTCCGGGTATCGAAACGTGATTTAAGAAGTAATGGGATTAGAAAGTAATGTAGTAGCACCTTAATAGTAAAACAATACGTGATTTAAGTAGTAATGACAGGATAAAGTAATGTTAGTAGCACATTGATCGGAATAATAAGTCATAATAATAGCGACAACCAATTTTCCATATTAGAATCAACTTAAGTCATAATAGAAGAACAGCACGTTGCTGCTGCACGTTGCTGCTGCACGTTGCTGCTGTACGCTGCTGCTGCACGTTGCTGCTGTACGCTGCATCTACACTAAATCAAGAGCTTCAAGTAATACAAACTTTTCGAACATACCCTTCATGGGTAAATACATCGTTAATAGACTCCATTGCGGGGTTTCTATCCTTAACATGATCTATATAAGTTTGGAGAGTATACGATCATATCAAGTTGTGGCGTTACCTTCCACAAACAATATATCCTAGCACACTTACACAAACACTAGCTTGTTTGTTATACGTGTGACCTGCTGACCTACATAGTGTTATTGATTACTGACCTTGTGAGGTATGAAGGGGGAAGGGTAGGGGATGCACTGCCTGTGGAAGGTACAACACCCCTCAACCAATTATTCCCTTTGGTGAACCTGCTGTCCCTGTTCCTCCAGTAGTAAGTAGGTACTTGGATGTTAGGCGACTGGTGTGGGTAGCATCCTAAGGTTGGAGGATTACAGAACCCTAATGAATCTAAGCCAGAGTAGCTTTCTCGTGTTATCCTGGAATAATAAGCCACCGGGTTAATAATTCGAAAAAAAATTTTCTTGGCGACTCTGGACTTCTAACACTCGCTGCCAAAGTTTACTAACAGAATGAACAGTTACTTGGAAAAAACTGCTATGCAAATATGTAAAAAAAAAAAAAGAAAAAAATACTCCGGTCTTCCTGGAAACATGAAAAAATTTCAACCTTTTGGAAGTATTCAATTGTTGTGTAACAGTAGACGCACACTGCAGTGTGTATACTTATGACCTTAATACGACCTGTATGGTCGTTCAAACGCTTTGAAACACATGCCTGACCTTGTCCCCAGGCAAAGGCGCCTCTTGTTTAGTGACCATCTAAGTTAAGGTTGCATACAATATACAAAATACTGTGCAAATTGTGTAAGACTGAGCCCGTGTCCTTGCAATTTCACTTGTAACCGCTCAGGCAGTGTCCACATTTGTAGCGAGATTACTCACGAATTACCCACTCTAGCCTCGCTAATATTGACACGACCTTGTACCTGCTGTTGAAAATAGCTTCCTTACGAATGCCTGTATAGTGCCCACACTGTGCACCTTTGTGAAGTGCATGAATTCATGGAGAAAGAGAGAAATGGAAGTACGGTATGACATTGTTTCTTTAATACTAAGTTGAGTGCTTTGCGTTTTCGTGCGTTGCTTGAAGCTGGGTACGTGAGGCAGCAGATGTTTGTGATGTACGTGGGGCAGCTATTGTTTGTGATGTACGTGGGGCAGCTATTGTTTGTGATGTACGTGGGCTGCTAATCAGGAGAAACCTGGACCATTTGCCAGGGTTTGTGGACGGTTTGCCAGGGCTGGTGGACGGTTTGCCAGGGCTGGTGGACGGTTTGCCAGGGTTGGTGAACCATCGCCAAGGTTGGCATGGGTGGACTAGTTAACCACCCTGGGGCAGGCATGGGGTAGGAAAGAGAAATGTCTTAACAAATCTTCTAACAACACCAACCTCTGGAATGACTGACTGAGCACATGCTAACAAGCAACATGTCTGTCTTTTGTGTTACCAGTCTTTAATACGCATTTGGGATCACAGTGTATAGTGGGGGTCATCAAGGTGCTAGTTCAAGTGCCAACCCCCAGCTTGGCACTCGTGTAAGCGCTGTTCCTTTTAACTTTGGCAGTGAGCTTATAAATCCATATAATTGACCTGCCCACGCGCTCGCCCACCCTCGGTAATTCTGTAATTATCCTCACTGGTTATTACCAGCCATAATGGGGAGTTATCCTGAACTAACCCATGATGGTAGAGTATTACCTACCATACTAACCCATGATGTCAGAGTATTACTTCCTCCTCAGGCGAACTAACCACACTCCTCTTGTCTCTACTCCCTCAGGTGAACATGGATGGTGTCAACGGACAGGTGACTCAGAAACCCAAAGTGTTCTCTTATAACGTGGTATTTGAGCCCGAGGCCACGCAGGAGGATATCCTTGAGCACTCTGGTATTAAGCGCCTCCTGGACATGGCCATTGACGGGTTCTCCTGCACAGTCTTCTGTTATGGCCAGACAGGCTCAGGCAAAACCCACACGCTGACGGGACCTCCGCATCTGGTGAGTGACAGCAGGAGTGAGCACCACCTATGCAAGATGTTCTGGAGTGAGCACGAACCCAGTTAATGTTTTCGAGTGAGCATGAACTCTGTAAGATGTAGAGTGAGCACGAATACTGTAAGATGTTCTGGAGTGAGCACGAACCTGTAGAGTGAACACGAAACCTGTTAGACATTCTAGAGTGAGCACAAACCCTGTTAGATGTTCTGGAGTGAGCACAAACCCTGTTAGATATTCTGGAGTGAACAAGAGCTCTTGTTAAACGTTCTATAGTTAACACAAACCCCGCCAACGTTGTTAACAGAAGCCATAGTGCCCTTTACACCATTATTGACGATAATTTAGCCGGCTGATGGTAGTGGCCTTGAAGAAAACAGTACTTGTTGGAAAAATAAAAAAATATGTGAAGCTGTGAAAAACTACAGCTGAAAATTGTTAAACAAGCGTAACATAAAGAATTTAGTAATTGATACCGGGTTATCATAAGTGAAATGTAATTAAATCTTTCTCAATATTCATACTGTGAATTTGAACCTGAAATGCTAGGAACTGTGTGCCAAAATCCACTGTTGTAAATCCATAGGCATTGTCCACTCACCTGTGTGGATACTTGCCAGTGATTTCTGCCACACTGTTATACAGCAAATAAAATTTGTCATATTTTTTTCATTATTGACTTCAGTTGCTCGAGATCATAAACCATCAAGCATAACTTGAAGGAGTGGAAATTCGATGATAGTTTAGTTTGTTAGATGTATTGTCTCTACGTGGGTCATTAAGTACGAATTTCAGTGTGAGCAAAGTAACATTTATGAAGGTATTCAGGAAAACTGATTAGCTGGACTTCAGTCGTGAAAGCGGGAAGTTCAGCCTAGCACTCTGAAGGAGGGGTGTGGGTATGTTGCGGTTTGGAGGGTCATCTGGACTGTTATGTCAGTACGCTTCTGACAAGACGGTGATTGAATGAGTGATGGTGAAAGTGTTTTCCTCGTTGTCGGGTCACCCTCACCCTACCGATGTGAGTGCAAACTGAAGCTGATTCTTTGGTGAATGATGGAATTGTCAGGTAAAGAAGTATCAGTAGTAGGTTCACAAAATGTGAAGAAACGCGTGAATGGTTGACAAGTGTGTGTTTGTTATTACTTGTTTGCAGTTACAACAGCAGAGTTATGTTGGTGTTCGTCTACATTATCTGTAGTTACAACAGTAATGTTGTTGGTGTCCCGTCTTCAACGTGTATTGTCATGTGCTTATCGTGTTTCTTCCTTAGTCGTCTTTTCCGCCAGTATTCCACAGTCTGTGAGGCAACGCTTTTTTTTCTCTCTCTCCTTTCCGCGTCACCTTTTCAGCTGACAACTGTTGTCTCCAATTCACCCTGTTGAGGGATCTGAGAAATATTTTATGATCTTGTATGTGGTTACCATGTCTCCTCTTAAGTCACCGAGGGCAGGCTACTAAGCAAGATAGGGTAACAGCAAAGATATTAAGAAGGCATTAACGGCTATGCGAGAATACTTGAACAAAAACTACTGTAAGAGATATCAGGATACTTTATCTCTTATAGTTCCATAAGGATCAGTTTTGCCCATCATCATCACCCCTCCCCCCCCAACATCTGACAACAGATGTGTAATTACCCTCTTTGTAATTGCCTTATTTTTTAGTTGTAGAATTAGTTGTTCGTAAAGTTCCGTCCTACAGACTTTCCTTTTTATTCCAGTTGTTTCAGCAATATTATTCTGTTAGGTCATTACAAACATCTACTACCGTGATGGTATGGTGCCAAAAATCCCTTCTGTGTTATTTTCACGTAGTTGTAAAGGGCTGTTAACCCAGGATGATAACCCTCAGGTCCTGCCCCCTAAGGGCTATTAAGCCAGGATAACTTGTGAAAGTCAAATTGTCTGGCTTCCATGGAGTCCTGTGCTCCTCTTTCCCGGAGAGGTGAGAGAGACGTGACAGATTCGAGCCAAGGATATGTGCGCCACACCAGTCGACTAACTCCCAGAGGCAGAGAGCCGAAGAGAACTAGACAAAAAAAAGACACGTAGAACAGCTTTTTAATGAACAGCTGAACAGTTTTTTCCCCATTATATCGGTTTCATATTTTTACTGAAATCCCCTTGGTGTAAATATTTCGATATGCCATCTATATTTGTATATAAACTCCTGAACTTATAAATGGACCGCGACAGGGGAAAAGAATATCAGTATTACTTAAGTATTGGTCATTTGTGAACCCTTAGTTTTTTTTTTATATTTATCATTGCTAATATATAGTCTTATTATTACGTTTTTGTTTTATAATGTGTTAATTAGTTTAATTAATGGTTTTCATATGCACCGCAGATCCATGGTGTGGGTGGCAGATCCATGGTGTGGGTGACAGACAAAAGATTACAGACCGGCTTAACCATAAGATTTTTTGTTTACTTTCTGGAACACGACTCGCATACATTAGATTCTCTCTCCATTATAAATGAGTTTTATATCTCTCCAAGCCGGGGCATTGTTCATCACGGGTGTGTGTGTGTGTGTGTGTGTGTGTGTGTGTGTGTGTGTGTTGAAGCCACCATAAAATTTTCATGTGACATAGTGTATAAATGGAGAATACTAGTCGGAATAACAGTGAAACAAGACTTAACAATAATTATAAACACCTATGCAGAATAATAGACGGAATAACAATGATAAAAAACAAAATCAAATACCAATGTTCTTGAGACTCTTAGATTATTGCATCTTCATAGTGCGAAGTTTAGCCTCACTTGTAGTCAGGGGGATGCGACACATTATTGTTCTGTCTAACATATTTTTGTATCACTGTTAATCTGGTGACCCGCACTGTGCGCTGCTCTCTGTCTGGGCCTGAGTTAGTACTACATGCCCACAACATCCAAGACCAGAGCATCCAAAACATCTCGCAAGCCAAATTTCTTCTCGGTGAGTGCCACTTTTCCAATGTCTTCTTGTGCCTTGTGCCGCTTGCGGAGCCACCTGCGGGCTGAGGGTACGGGGCCGCCAAACACACTTTATAGTAATTTATATATACCGTAATGCTTTCTCACTGAAAATTGTCACCAAAATAGTTAATGGTTAGTAGACGTATATATAGTGGTGGCTGCATGAAGCTTAGTAGTCGTAATTACCTGTCAGCGTTTCTTGTATATACAATACTACGCTTGTACGTTACTTCTGTTTCCTATAATATATATATATATATATTATATATATATATATATATATATATAAATATATATATATATATATATATAATAATATATATATATATATATATAATATATATATAATATGCATAAATTCATACTAGTAGCGAATTAATGTTTGTTATATCCTTGAGTGTATTTTCGGTGTTTATCATGCCACATACATCTGAAATTATATGTTACGGTAGCGTAGCTGAGTAATTTATCCATGTGGCTACGCTTGCATGTGTTACAATTAGCGCTTCGAATTTTACAAAAATGAATTGTAATGTTAGGTGTACTATGTAGACCAACACCAGCATCATTGCAACATTTGTTAGTGTGGATGATATTAATGAATAAATGAATTAATACATCGATGATATAAACAAAAGTATTTAACTCGTATCATAAAGACCTAATAAGAGATTCAATGATTGATGTTCCTATGTATTAAAGGTTACTGAGGCTTTGCTTACCTATTAAAAACTTTCAAATATTACTTGCTTATTGGCACCAACTTACATCAAGTTCTTTCCCACTAGGAAATGTTGAACCTGGAAGAATCGGCAATTTAAAAAAAAAAAAACCTGAATGTTGTCAGATTTTATCCCATCTTTTGAAAGTTACTCAAATTTCAGTATTTCTCGTTGTCTTCCTAAAAAAAAAAAAAAAAAAAAAAAAAAAAAAAAATGCCGCATCTGCGCCTACGGCCCTTGTGAGCGCACCCACCAGCTGTGATGGGGAGGTTCAAGGTTCATTAGTTAGTGAGGTTTAAAGCCTATCGACTACATGAAGCAGGAATATTTTAATCCCTTAAAAAGGAATTAGAGTATATTCTCAGCATATATATGTTGAAAGACGTGCAACTCACGGTATATAAGTGTTCAGCAAGTCGTTATTAATAGTCACAGGAATATATATTTTATGTTCGTCTTGGATCCCACTGTACGGTTACATGCATTGAAATTTATCAAGACTTCTCAAAGTATCTAAAATACGGTAGCCACACCCCATATACTGTACGGCACTGATCATACACATGTGAACTCTGGGGGGTGGGGGGTTACTGCCTAGATAATAGTGAGATATTAATTACAAAACAGGTAGACAAATAACCCGCACACGGGGGGAAAAAACAGGAACCTTGGTCCCCTTTA
>NC_069420.1:52483490-52499941 GCF_026875155.1 Cherax quadricarinatus | reverse complement strand
GTCGTCATAGCTGTAACACCCTTACTTTATCTTCCCTCTTTGCTGATGGCCCCACTTTTGACTCAGACTACCTCTTTGACTTTTTGATGGCAACCAATTTATTACACAAACTTTTTAATGCTTCCTTCAGCACTCCTTACAGCCTTTTCTAACTCTTCCTCTGTTACCCTCTCCATCCCTGGCTCCTCTCTGCTCCAGCAGCACCCCATGCCCTGCAGCACTGTATGGCCCTAGTGGGTTTAGCACTTGGTTTTGATATGCAAGTGATGGGGGATTAGTCTTTGGTGTTATGGCCGTGCTGGGTGGGCTTCAGCTCCCTCAGTGTAGCCATGACATATAGAGGCTACACTTCCTGCCGTAAGTACAGAACCTTACTGTCCACAATATACACGATGATCCGTATGCTCGTTGCTTCCACTTGCATGGACATTGAAATAGTGGAGCTGAAGCCCTTGGGTGAGTAACACACTTCTTTCATAGTGGGAAGATAGAGGTCATAGGGGGAGGTTAAGTGATAACCCTGCTGAATAGTTGGCTGTTCATGCATTACTCTCTGCTTTCCAGTGGGGCAGTTTTTTGGCTGGGGCCAAGTAAGCCTCAGAGGGGCAGGCACCCTTTGGGTTTTTGACTACCACTTAGTCCTCTGTTGGTCACTCACACACATATCTCCAATAGCTCTTTAGCTGTTTTAGTAAATTTGTAAGCCTCCTTTTGTTGGATTCATTAGTGGGTGGGGGAATGGGGGACAAAGTTTCATTATTGCTGTTTTAGAATTATTATTAATGATTCCTCTCTACTGTCCCTCATTGTGACTGGTTTCTAACTCGCAAAGGTGATACTAGTCCTTTAGATATCCAACAGCATTCTTCTTGCTCTGCAATCAAGACAATTACTGTTTCAGATCGAATTTCGAGTTTAAACCACATCTCATCTAGAGTTTATGATCGTGATGATCATACTGTCAGTCTTTAATATAAACTTCATTATTTCTTGAGAGAACATATGCTCAAGAATAATCAAATTTCAAATTATCATTCTTTTGTTTACCTAACATCTATCTCCAGCTTGGTGCAGTGACCCAAAGAAGAAAATGCATCATCATTCATTCAATTGTATTTTCTAAAAGTGCTGACATCACAATTCAGATTACTCAAGTAGATCATCCACACCCATTATTTGTTAAGTGCCAGAAGCATACTGATATCAGTTCAGATGACTCTTCAGATTGTAACATCCCCAACACCTTCAAAGTGTCAATACAGTGCTTCCCATCTTTGGTCTCAAGTTCTGCTAACTGGCTTCCCTGAATCTTTGCATAAATTTTACTTTGTTCACACTCCAAAAGCTGTTGGAGTGTGCTGCAGGTATTATTATTTTTTAACACACCAGCCATCTGCCACCAAGGCAGTGTGACCAAAGAAGGAAGAAACAAAAGCTTTTCTCCTTCTTATATTTAGTAATTTATACACAGAGTTACTAGCCCCTGACTCCAGGCATTTTAGTCACCTCTTATAACATTCATGGCTTATGGAAGAAGGCAGCACTGTATGACCCTGGTGGATTTAGCGTTTGGTTTTGATTATAATAATTACAGAAGAAGGATTCTTCTCCACTTCCCTACAGAGTTATTATTATTATTGATACCAACAGTTATTGGAGTGTGACCAAAGTAAAATTTATACAGGGACTCAGGGAAACTGGTCATCCAGACTTGAGTCCTGGAGGTGAAAAATACAGTGCCTGCAATGAAGGGGTAGGGATATCAGCATGGTTCTGGCAAGACAGTGATTGAGTGAATGATGTTGGAGTTTCTTTTGGGTGACCCCCCCCCCCTTTTGGTGGGAGATAGTTGATGTGTTTAAAAACACTAATACTATTGTCAACTATTACTGCTGTTGCACTTGAGCTTGTCCTCCACAATTTCTAACATTAGCATGCTGCTGCTATACAACATGATTGACTTGTGTTCCCTATTTGGATGGAATCTGAATGCCTTCCATTCCTCCAGGTGCTATATGACCCCTATGGGTTTAGTGCTTCCCATGAATTTAACACTGATAATATGGAACACTAAACCTATCCAGGTTTAGCCTTTCATGATAATCCTAAACATCCAGCAGATATACATACAAGGGATTTTATTACTAGATGGATTAAGATAAAGGTCATATGTTGAAAATGTCAAAGTAAAATTAAAATTTCTTACAGCTGCTGTATGACCCTGGTGGATTTAGTGATCAGTTCTGATTGTAATAATAATTTCTTGTGGCTAATTGACCTTACTGGGAAAATTATTTCTTGGGATGTAATCAAAGGGTTAAGTGTATTTTGCCAAAGCCTTTATAATGTTTAATCAAATTGCTAAATAATATGCAATAGTGCTGAAAGATACTCACAAATTTAGAATTTTTCATGGATATAATATTATACAGAAGATTAAAAAGTACAGTAAATTAAAAATTGAGCAAGTAAACAGTAAGTTCCAAGTACAGTGCCTGTATATAACAAGGAAAATGTCACAAGACTACTCAACAATAGTAAACCCTCAATTTAATGACCAGAAAGTTAAGACAAAATCTGCTGGATTGATTAATTCAGAAACCATGGACAAAATCCGTTGTTTACAAAATTTTCCATTATGGTTATGAACATAGAAAATATCATCTCTCTCTCTCCACCACAATTACCATTACTCCCCCTTTCCCCCATTGGTGTTAAATCGAGGGTTTATTTTTTAGTTTAGGAAGCATAAACCTCCTTGGCAGTTTCTACCTGAGTCTTGTTATATAACTTCTAACACTTCAATATCAACCCACTTAATCTAAAGTGCTCATCTTTATTCTTTGTACAGCTTTTTTTTTTTTAAACAAATTACTGTATAACATTAATAACAAACTATGTAAAGTTTAAAAATTCAATTACAGCAGCAGTGACTGATGTATATAGGCTTAGTACTTTTTTTGTGAATATAATCATTATGGTGATAGTGCAGACTGCAGGAGTAAGAAAAATTATTTAATGTTTTGAGGAACATTCTATTAAACATTTTATTGCATTTTTCACAGTAAAGGATAACTGACATAGATGAACATAGAATTGTGGGTTATATCACTGGCCTAAAGGACTGATTACAAAAATACACAAAAACTGGTAACCAACTGTCAAGCATACTTACTGCTCAGTTACAAGTACTGTACTGTACTGTTCTGTATATGTCGATTCCTTTATTAATGCAGTGCCTCTATCTAAATTAAATTTAATTTTGACTGTTAACCCAGACATGAATACTGTATTATGTTTCTAATTACTCTGGGCATTATATAAATAATAAAATAGGAACTACAATATTACAGTATCTGAATTAAACTAAAAGATAAGCAATAGGATTATATTGCAAAATCATTCATGATAAAACAGCATGTTATTAACTAACAAAGATATACTAATGTTTTCCTAAGAGTAAACACGTGAGCAAGATTATTATGAACAAGATCAAGGCAAGTATTTATTATTTTACCATTAATAACTAATATTTTTTATGTTAATATTTGTACTAACATACCAGCAGGTATCTGTCTACTTATATATCTATACACTGAGGCATTGCTGCTAGCAAGGCTGAACTCTTCTTATAGCAAAAGTATGCCTTAAAACAATACAATATTTATGAAGGTAAAATATAAAATCTTAAAAAATTTTGTAAAAAATTTTTTTACTTGCAGCATTACTATGACAAGGCATTTTTTACTAATGTTCATATGATGAGTTTGCATTTACTATCGGTAACACCTCATATTCAGTAATCCATTTTCTGCATTTAAGGCAAGGTGCCATACAGAGAATCCTTTTACACATACTTTGGCCATTGTGCATTTCTTGCACTCATGCTGTACGACTGGCAAAAATACATATAGTATTATGTTGAGAATTCGTAGTCATATAAATAATGGGGGCTGCCTTCTACTTACATTAAGAAATGAAAGATTTTGTATAAAAAACAAGTGACTGCATTGCAGACTATGAATGTAGCTCAAGGCTGCAAAATTTTGGTGTCAATGAAAGACAATTGAACACTTTAGTTTTTAAGGCAGAACTTCATCCATCAAGGAAATGTGCCTTGACACTCACAATAAACTTTGATCCAAAGAATTGGAGTTATCCTCCCTTTCCTTGAATCCAGTCTGATTGCCCACCACCTGTACCCAGTGCTGTGCTTTGTAAAGTTTCTCCAAGCATTTTGACTGATAAACAACTTGTATGGAGCATTATCTTGGGGGACCTTCCCTGTTCTCTTAAAGTAATATACTGTATATGTATCTAACTGATTTCCAGAAGGGAGGTTCTTTGATGCATGCAAGGGGTTCTTGATGTAAGGAATGGGACACATCCTCCTCTTCCTTGAACCCTTCTGGGTTTAGTGCTTAGTTATGACTGTAATAATAATCCCCTTCTTTGAACTGAGCACAACTGTCCCCCATTTTTCCAGGTGCTGTAAACCCCCAACAGGTTTAGCACTTCCCTCTAAATATAACAACTTGACCTATTTGTGAGTATTGACCTAGAATAAATTTTGAGTATGTTGAAATGCATCCTGTGGTTGGGTGATGCCCACTTTTACCTCTGAAAATTTTGCCAGAGTTTTGGATCGAGAGAGAGTAATGCTCGTTTGTAATGGGTTTTGCAAATGATATACAGTATTGTATTACCAGAACTATTTAGTTCACTATAATATTCCTGTGTTTTAATAAACAAAGTTTTTGATTTGATTTGCTTTATGTTGTATGATATTGCTTTTTAATTTATTATAATTAGGAGGAAGCACTAAACTGTAGGGGGTCAAAAAATGCCTGGGAAATGGAAGGCATTCAGGGTTGATCCAAGGAAGGGAAGGACAAATTCAGCTCCTTGGATCAAGAGCCCCTAATTAACATCGTGGTACTTCCCTTCAGGGGAATTTTCTTTATGAGAGGGTAATGTATTGAAACGTCACTAAATTTTTTTTTAATACCCTTGCTTTTATTTTGCATTATCTTTTCTTTTTCTTGTGTTTGCCCTTCCCTGTTGTACAGCACTGCATAACCCTCCTGTGTTCTGTACACTCTAGTGAATAAATAAACAGGGCTAAACTTATGCCAAGATAGAACTGAATATGTTAGGGCCAAGACCCTTACAAATTTTTTCTGTGGTGTATGTAGTGTAAAGTTTACGTAAATTTTTTAAATGTACATTAGTTACCATGTACTGTAACAATTGTATTCCACATACATGCATAGAATATAGAAAGTTTAAACATACTGGGTAATAGGAGATGGAACTTCATAATTACAGTGTAATGTATTGTACATCCAGCAACAAATGAGATAGGCTAAAAATACATTCAGTACTTCTTTTAGTCTCCCATTTCATAGAAGCTGTATGACAGAGTTCAATGCTTCCCAATGAATGTTAATAATAATTACAAAAATTTGCTTTAGCAAAAAACTTTCTGAACCTTTACCTTCAATTGGTACTTGTTTAGCATATCAGATATTGTACATGTGTGTTGGGACAATGCTTCACTCTGTGTTGAGCCTGTTCTGCAATGTGAAAATATTCATCAGTATAGCAATGCCAAGGTTACATTAACCCTTTGACTGTCGCAGGCCCCTTTCTGAAACTGTCATTCTATGTCGATAAATTTTTGAAAAAAAAAAAATTCTTATGAAATGATAGAGAATCTTTTCCCAATGGTAATGACACCAAAAGTTCGAAATTTGGTCGAAAACTCACGGAATTACGCTCCCGCGAAGTTAGCGGTCTCGGCGACATATGCGTATCGGCCATTTCGCCGACTTTGAGCCCTGTTTTCAGCCAATTCCGTTGTGCCAGTTGACCAAACTCATAGCTATTTCTTTAGAACTCCATTTTATCTATCAGCTGAGTACAAGAAACTGCCCATTTACCAATTTGAACTACCCAATATAGTGGTCAGAAATTGGCAATTTGGCCAATTTCACGCAAAATAAAAAAGATGCCAATTTCAAAATAGGGTCCAGAATAAACAAGGTAGACATTCTTGGCACTAAAATAACATATCCTCTATTCATTAGTCACATCTCTAGGCCTCTCTTATATTATTATTGCTTTCTATTTTGATTTTTTATTCATACAAAAACATACAAAATTTACTGTTATGCAGACTACTGCATTATTGTAAAAATGGTATAAATAATATCAGTGCACTAGTGAAAGAATATTAGACTCCCCAGTTGACGTGTATTGGACGTGTGGTGTGATTTGTTTACTCCTGAACATTGGTAAAAATCGAACATTTCCGCTACTTTGAGCTCAGTTTCAAGGTCGTTTTCATTGTCAAAGTAATGAAAATCATCTCTATTTCTGTAATATGTTTTCCATTTTATCACCTAAGACCATGAAAACGCGAATACAACAATAAATACTATACGAAAATACACCTCAAAGTCGGCGCTTTAATCCAAAAAAACGATCAGATTTTTTTTTCTCATTATGCACTGTGTGCTGCAGGCTTTTTTTTATGTGGTGCACAGTGACCACACAGACCCACTCTCTCACATGTGGGCCTACCAGCTTTCTCCTGCTTGATTTGAAGCCGCTAGAATTATTGAGTATATATACGTCAGAAACAGTGGTGCGTAAGACGTATTTATATGGCGTAAACAGTCAAAGGGTTAACCAATATTTGTAGAAAGCTTTGTTTTATAAACATCTGTGTTTTATAAATTTTAAGTTAATGTGTAGTCAGTCTCAAGATGTCTGAAGAGAAGTGGCAGAAAAACGAAGATAATGTTCAAAACTCCTAAGTATCCCTACCAGTGACACATCATTACTAGAATCTTAATTATTTATAAATAAATAGCAGCCAGTGATAAAGGTTATTACAGAGGGAGACATATTTATGACAAAAATATACATTATAGTTTTTAAATTTAACAGACAAATTAAAACCCCATGAACATGTCTGTACCATAAATTTCAAGTGATACAAACTATTTTTTTTTTTTAAATACTGAGTCGACTATTATGAAAGATGTTTACGTACTAATTGCAATCCACCTCGTCCTCCAAAAAGCAAGTTTGTTTTCCAAATCATTATGATCTATCAGTTTTTATGCATATGCTGAAGCCTTAATTAAATATTGTATTTTTAGTTATTGTAGGTTAGGTTGACCTATAGTATTTACAAATACATAGTTAAATGCTAATAATGAAATTACATAGCAAGGAAGCTTGCATCTGGCAAAAGGTAGACATCCTGGTTTAGTTGGAAACCACATGCTTACTCTACACGTTGGAGGACGGTTTGAATAATCTTGACAATATTATAATCTTTATGATATTAAAAGACTAAATATCTCTTGGCAAGTTACATAAATATTTGATTGTCTATGACTTGTGCTCCTGGTGGTGCTAGCTATCACATGACATTACTGTATATCACAGAGCCGAGCCTCTCCCTCAGGGTTGGAAGATACTGTATTATACACTTGTGGCCTGGTGTGCACAGTGGTGGTTATTTATCAGCCCATTATTCAGTTTGATGCTTTACTCTCTAGCAGCCACAAATTAAAATTAAACTTTTTTACCAGCTGATCCCTCAATGGCAATTGTGGGCTTTATTTTGGTATACACATTGGCAAGTTAAATTCATCTCCCAGAATTCACAAGTCCAAACTAAATTCTTCTATCAGATGATCAATATAGATAATATTGAATATTAAAACTAGCCATGGAATGCAGCCAGTAATTAAAATTTGTACAACTTTATACAATGTATAATAATACTGCAGTGTATGTATCATGAGCTAATGCAATACTACAAAATACCTTATGACATAGTTAACAATTGTAGAATGCCTTTAATACATTATATATTTTAACTGTACATCATCACTTATGCATTTATTCTGTCTACATATGTACATGTGCTACACACTTTTTTGTGCTTTCCTGTGTGTGTGTGTGTGTGTGTGTGTGTGTGTGTGTGTGTGTGTGTGTGTGTGTGTGTGTGTGTGTGTGTGTGTGTGTGTGTGTGTGTGTGTGTGTGTGTGTGTACTCACCTAGTTGTGGTTGCAGGGGTCAAGTCATAGCTCCTGGCCCCGCCTCTTCACTGGTCACTACTGGGTCACTCTCCCTGAACCATGAGCGTTATCATACCTCTGTTTAAAGCTGTGTATGGATCCTGCCTCCACTACATAGCTTCCCAAACCATTCCACTTACTCTGTGACTGAAGAAATACTTCCTAACATCCCTGTGATTCATCTGTGTCTTCAACTTCCAACTGCATCCCCTTGTTGCTGTGTCCCATCTCTGGAACATCCTGTCTTTGTCCACCTTGTCAATTCCTCTCGTTATTTTATATGTCGTTATCATGTCCCCCCTCTCTCTCCTGTCCTCCAGTGTCATCATGTAGATTTCCCTTAACCTCTCCTCATAGGACATACCCCTTAGCTCTGGGACTAGTCTTGTTGCAAACCTTTGCACTTTCTATAATTTCTTTACCAGCTTGGCTAGGTGTGGGTTCCAAACTGGCACCGCATACTCCAATATGGTCCTAACATACACAGTGTACAGGGTCCCGAACGATTCCTTATTAAGAAGTTGGAATGCTGTTCTTAGGTTTGCTAGGCGCCCATATGCTGCAGCAGTTATTTGGTTGATGTGCGCCTTAGGAGATGTGCCTGGTGTTATACTCGCCCCAAGCTCTTTTTCCTTGCATGAGGCTTGTAGTCTCTGGCCCCCTAGACTGTACTCCATCTGCAGTCTTCTTTGCCTTTCCCCAGTATTCATGACTTTGCACTTGGTGTGTGTGTGTACTCACCTAATTGTGGTTACAGGGGTCGAGGCTCAGCTCCTGGCCCCACCTCTTCACTGAGTGCTACTAGGTCCTCTCTCTTCCTGCTCCATGAGCTTTATCATACCTCATCTTAAAGCTATGTATGGTTCCTGCCTCCACTACCTCACTTGCTAGGCTATTCCACTTCCTGACTACTCTAAGACTGAAGAAATACTTCCTAACATCCCCTTGACTCATCTGGGTATTCAGCTTCCAATTGTGACCCCTTGTTTCTGTGTCCCCTCTCTGGAACATCCTCTGTCCAACTTGTCTATTCTATGCAGTATTTTGTATATTGTTATCAAGTCTTCCCAAACCCTCCTGTCCTCCAGTGTCATCAGGCCAATTTCCCTAAACCTTTCTTTGTAGGACATTCCCCTTAGTGCAAACCTTTGCACTTTCTCTAATTTCTTGACGTGCTTGATCAAGTGTGGGTTCCAAACAGGTGTTGCATACTCCAGTATGTGCCTGACGTACACGGTGTACAGTGTCTTGAACAATTCCTTAATAAGGTATCGGAACTCTGTTCTCAGGTTTGACAGGTTCCCATATGCTGCAGCAGTTATCTGGTTGATGTGTGCTTCTGGAGACATGCTTGGTGTTATACTCACCCCAAGATCTTTCTCCTTGAGTGAGGTTTGCAGTCTTTGGCCACCTAGCCTATACTCCGTCTGTGGTCTTCTTTGCCCTTCCCCAATCTTCATGACTTTACATTTGGCAGGGTTAAATTCGAGAAGCCAGTTATTGGACCAAGTGTCCAGCTTGTCCAGGTCTCTTTGTAGTCCTGCCTGATCCTCATTAGATTTAATTCTCATTAACTTCACATCATCTGCAAACAGGGACACTTGAGTGTATCCCTTCCATCATGCCATCTCCATATCTATTTCTATCTCTCTATCTCTATATATCTATCTACATGTATGTATGTGTGTGTGTGTGTGTGTGTGTGTGTTTGTTTTGTTGAATATGCATATAATTTTTTTTACCACATCAACTATCTTCCACCTAGGTAGGGTGACTCCTAAAAAATAGGACATTCAACATCATTCATTTGACAGCTGTCTTCTCAGAAGTGCACAGACCTTACAATTCAAATAGCTCTCTAGACTTCAACATGCCCACTCCTGTTAAATTAGACACATGTGCAACTCTTGGGTATCTTTATTGAGGAAATGTTTCGCCACACAGTGGCTTCATCAGTCCAAAGGATAAACTTGAAGAACAGGAGGAGAATGAGGTAATCAGTCCCTCAACCTTGAGTCGATGTGGTCAGTCCATCAATCTTGAATAGAATATGGCATATGAGCGGAGAAGCAGCTTATAAACCGTATGGCAAGAGAGGTGCAGCAGTCGTAGGTGGTGTCACATTTGTCCAATGTGGAAGTAGGTCGTGCCCAAGGGTTAGGCAAGCGAAGAATTCCCAAGTATTAAGATCCCAAGAAGTTGTAGATGGAATCTTTGAACCATTCATCTACAATGGTTCTTTGAACCATTCATCTACAATCCTGTCAGACACTGCAACTTCTTGGGATCTTAATACTTGGGAATTCTTCGCTTGCTTAACCCTTGGGCACGACCTACTTCCACATTGGACAAATGTGACACCACCTACGACTGCTGCACCTCTCTTGCCATACGGTTTATAAGCTGCTTCTCCGCTCATATGCCATATTCTATTCAAGATTGATGGACTGACCACATCGACTCAAGGTTGAGGGACTGATTACCTCATTCTCCTCCTGTTCTTCAAGTTTATCCTTTGGACTGATGAAGCCACTGTGTGGCGAAACGTTTCCTCAATAAAGATACCCAAGAGTTGCATATGTGTCTAATTTAACAACGTGTTGGTTCTCTGAACCATTCATCTACATGCCCACTCCTCCTCCAGAGTATAAGAACTGTACTTCCCACCTTCAAGACTCAAATCTGGCTAACTGGTTTCCATGAATTTCTCCACAAATGTTGTCTTGCTCATGCTCCAACAGCAAGTTAAAACCTTGATATGACTTGCCTTCACTCACCCTGGTCAAGGTCACACGTGCATGCTGACTGCTCAAGTCTCTACCACTTAAAACCATCTTGACACCCTTCCTTCAATCTTTCCTGGTACAACCAATATGCTGGAAATATTAGTGCACATTACATGTTCTTAAATACTTACCTCTGAGTTTTCCGGGAAGTAAGTCTCATGATTGTATCTCATATCTTTTGACTGAATGACATAAAACAGCATCATATATACTTTTGAGCCACCATGTCGAGATTGTTTATGCTGTCATTGTATAATTTGTTCTACTTCATCCTTTGTTGAAATATTTTTGGATGTCCTTGTAGTTTGTTTATGCATGTAGCTTAACCATGCTGTCTTGTCCGTGTTTCTTTTTTTTAAGTAAAGAGCTTATCCTTGTCTTCTTTATCTATGCACCAATGTAGTATTTTGTAAGTCTTGTTCAAATCCTCGTTCTTAATTCTTCAAAGTGGCAGGAGGCTCACCTTGTATTTGAAGAGACAAGGCTTATCTCTCATTCAAAAAGAAATGAGGCTTATCTCTCATATTCAAAAGACACAGGCTATCTCTCATTCTTCAAAATAAGCACTGCTCCTTTTAACCTTTTTTCAGGTTTCACTTTGTTTTATTAGATGAGGGTTCCATACAGGTATTGCATTCTCAAGAAAGGATTGCATTATATTAGAATATTATTGTCATTATTAAAATCATGTAAAGTACTAAACCTGTATGATCATTCACTGGCAAGGAAATAAGCTGAAAACAGAATAAAACAAAACTGAGCAAAAGAATGACATCACACTCTGTGCAGTAAATTAGTACTATGTTAAAACTAGAGATGGGACGATACCAAAATTTTTGCCAATATCAATACATGTATTGGTACTCAATTTTAGGCCAATACTGATATCAAAATTAGCCAAGACCTACCAATACCAATATTCTGGCACGCCCTTAGTTAAGGCATCATTGAGAGGAAACCGCATTAAAAACGGAAATGTCAGAGAGGAGGGCAGACATGGTAAGCACGTTAGGGCATTGTAGGTGAGGTCGCAAATGAAGTCAACATGTTGTCTGATGAACAGGACAAAATAATTTGCACCACTGCTAGTACAACTGACAATTCTTATATGAGTACTTGGTGCCCCTCCACAAGATGACAGTACGAGCCTGAGTTAACCAATACACTGGCACATGAATGCAAGTGTAGTCTGATTAAAAGTATCTTTTTGGCTATTAATGGTGACCAACAGTGATGCCAGTAATCTCATAACTTGAGTTAATATTGTACTGAAAAATATAGCCCTGAATAACACACAAGAGTTCAATGCCTTTTTTTTTTTTTGTATGTGAATCTAATAATGCAGCTGGAAAGATATGGAAAGTGTAAACCACCTACTGTATATTCAAAGATTCTAAAGTATAGAGCTTGAGGAATGCACAAGTATATTGCCCTGAACACTAGGAAAGCCAGTGACCCAGCATAAGATTTCCCCCTTTTGTGTTTGCTGAAGATGCAACGCAGCCAGCACTGAATGTGAAGAATGAGATGCAAGAAATAACTTACACTGCACTTTAGTCTCTGGGATGACAGTACAAATGGGGTGAACTTGGTAGCAATATGGATGACAGCAGTGACTAAAAAGTGCTTGATCCAAGAAACCAAAGCTACCCTCCAATTCCTAGGATCAAGCCTTATTATTTTCCATTCCTTAGGTGTTGTATGACCCTTACATGTTTAATGTTTCCCCATGAACATAAGAATAGGAATGGGAGAGAATTTTCAATAGAAATTAGTAAATGGTAAACTCACATCAGTTAAGTTGTTGGAGCCATCCCTGATTCTCCTTAATCAAATTTCTTTCTTTCATTAGTATAAAAATTCATTTCATGGATAGGAGTGATGAATATATTATCGATAATACATTTGCAAAGCTCTTGTGGCATCAGCCTTCCTGTAAAATATGGGACCTTCACAATCTGGTGCCTAAGTATAAGATCTGATAGGGAAGATTTTGGCGGACTCTCATCAGCCAAGTGACAGTACTGAGTTTAGTACTTCTTACACACATCTGTTAATCTTACAAAAGTGTAAAATCTTGTACTGATTTTGACTGACTCCATCAGCAATTAATAAAGGTTTGCAAAATGATCTAATTTGTTTAAAAAACAAAAAACTGTATTGCCTTACTGTATTCAGAACTGGTCAACATATATATATATGTTTTAATTACAAATTAACTTTAATTTTAAAGGGAACACAATAATCCTCTCCAAACTATTGAAAATAAATTATGTAGTACAGTAGGGCCCCGCTTTACGGCGTTTCACCTTGCGGTATTCCGCTAATACAGACATTTCAAATTATGACCAAAACTTGCTATACGGCTCCCCCTACCTGACTTTCTAATATGGTCACCGTGCCCCACCAAGTTTGTTTATATTCTCTGTGAGCTCCGTGTCTCTCCATTATATCTGGAAACTTTCCAAAATTTCAAGTGTTTTAAAGTTATTTTATATCTACTCTGATAATTATACTTATGTGTACCTGTACATAAGTAAACTTACACACTGTGCTGGTGTGCAGGTACACAATAAAATCAGTAAGTGTGTCTTATGTCTCGAGGATGCCATATTAATAATGATAATAATATTCAATAATAATCACTCTGAGGCGTATTAACCCGTAAACGGTCCAAGCAGATCTACGGTCACATGTGTAGTGCTACAAAAGTAGATCTACGTTTTTTTTATATATTTTCAAATATAACAAAAAAAAAGTAGATTAAAGTTTTTTACACATTTTCAATGTAAAAAAACAAAAAGATCTACTTTTTTTACATATTTTCAAATGTTGAAAAAACGTATATATACGTTTGGACCGTTTACGGGTTAAATGTCGTATATTATGTTAATATACACATTTTCATTAATCCATCTATGATATTTTTTCAAAATTATATTATAAACACGCTACGTAACATATAAACATGATAAATACACCCCAAAGTAGAATAAATTAACATACGAGATGTTTTTCCAGTCATCTCGTCAGTGTTGGAAAGAATAAAGTTTTCTATAGTTCAACACCAAAGAAAATGTGTACACAATATTACTGGGGGTAACTGCAGAAAATTATTCCTTTCATGTGCTTTCACTCAGAGCGTCATTTCTTCTAAAAATGGTGTTACATGAGAATGGGAGTGTTGCTCTTTATTTATTCTATTGTACCAACATGGAGACAACTTGTACATAATGTAAAGTGCTTGCATTATGGTATAATACAAAAGTGTATGAACCAAAACCAGATGCAGTCATCTGTCTGTTTACATACTCAGCATCTGTCTTCTCTCATTTACTCATTCTCTCTCTCTTGTTTACTCACCTCTCACCCTACATTAAAACAACAAATATTTTAAGGTAACTAATGAGTGAACTGTATATGCATTTTATCGCTCTGGGACGCTTTAAATGTGGTAGTACATTACATGTGGGTGGGGTGGGTGGGGTGGCCTGGCTGGCTACCATACCTACCACACCTGATTCTTACAATAAATACTACTCATCTCACCCTACATTAAGACTACAAATATTTTAAGGTAAGTAATGGATGTACTGTGTGTGTATTTTACTTTTTATTTTTTTTTAATGCCTAGTTCTATTACTAACTTAATATATGTTAGTGTAAACTTATCTAGCATTTATATGAATTTATAAGTGGAAAATAAAAGGGCGTTCCACTTTACGGCAGTAGCCTGGAAACTAACCTGCCGTATAAGTGGGGCCCTACTGTATATATTTTTTCTCTATTTTTGTTTAATATCACACCATCCACAATTGTTTATCTGCTATAAATACTGAAACATTTAATGAAATATTCAAAAGCAATATTTGACAAGTTCTTTATAACTGAGATGGCTCAGATTTTTTCTTTAAATTATACACTGATATCACCGTTGGGGATCCATTCTTGGGAGTGTCCACCGGAGAAGAGGTTGAAGATGGACATTTATGCTTGTAGCGTTGTATCAATGGTATTGCATTAAGAATGAGTCCACAAGCAACAATGAAGAGTCCTGACATCACAAATGGCATTACATAGTCACCAGTGGTATCAGCAACGTAGCCTGCAAATTAAAAAAAAAAAGTGTGAACATTTAAATATATCCAAGTACACTAGTATACAAGTTATAGTACACTGCATTTTACATAGTTTAATCATTCTGCCTCATTTTCCATTACACTATTTGATCCTTATTCATAACTGTGTTTTCACTTACTATATATTTACTCAGGGTGTGTAAATATTTTTTTTTTTATTATCACACTGGCCGATTCCCAAAATGGAAGGGTGGCCCGAAAAAGAAAAACTTTCACCATCATTCACTCCATCACTGTCTTGCCAGAAGGGTGCTTTACACTACAGTTTTTAAACTGCAACATTAACACCCCTCCTTCAGAGTGCAGGCACTGTACTTCCCATCTCCAGGACTCAAGTCCGGCCTGCCGGTTTCCCTGAACCCCTTCATAAATGTTACTTTGCTCACACTCCAACAGCATGTCAAGTATTAAAAACCATTTGTCTCCATTCACTCCTATCAAACACGCTCACGCATGCCTGCTGGAAGTCCAAGCCCCTCGCACACAAAACCTCCTTTACCCCCTCCCTCCAACCTTTCCTAGGCCGACCCCTACCCCGCCTTCCTTCCACTACAGACTGATACACTCTTGAAGTCACTCTGTTTCGCTCCATTCTCTCTACATGTCCGAACCACCTCAACAACCCCTTTCCCCAGCCCTCTGGACAACAGTTTTGGTAATCCCGCACCTCCTCCCTAACTTCCAAACTACGAATTCTCTGCATTATATTCACACACACATTGCCCTCAGACATGACATCTCCCCTGCCTCCAGCCTTCTCCTCGCTGCAACATTCATCACCCATGCTTCACACCCATATAAGAGCGTTGGTAAAACTATACTCTCATACATTCCCCTCTTTGCCTCCAAGGAAGTTCTTTGTCTCCACAGACTCCTAAGTGCACCACTCACCCTTTTCCCCTCATCAATTCTATGATTCACCTCATCTTTCATAGACCCATCCGCTGACACATCCACTCCTAAATATCTGAATACATTCACCTCCTCCATACTCTCTCCCTCCAATCTGATATCCAGTCTTTCATCACCTAATCTTTTTGTTATCCTCATAACCTTACTCTTTCCTGTATTCACTTTTAATTTTCTTCTTTTGCACACCCTACCAAATTCATCCACCAATCTCTGCAACATATTAAAAAGCAATACAGTAAGTTCCTTCACTCTTTATTCTCATAAATATAATTTTCTTGCCACCTTTGTGCATTAGCAGTAATCTTAATAATTCTGTAACACTCATACAGCGCATGCATGTCCAGACTCTGTGGGTAATATGTTTTCACTAAAGTACTTATCAGACACATATATACTGACAATTAAATCACAAAGAAATGTTGAATTTGAACAGAATTATAAAAATGCTGATATACTTCATTTAATGTCATCATTTACATTTGCAAATTCTATTTGTTTCATAAATTTCTTAAATG
>NC_069420.1:52465709-52482990 GCF_026875155.1 Cherax quadricarinatus | reverse complement strand
TCCTCAGTCTGATTACCTGGTCCTTGACTGTTGTTTTCCTCCTGATGTGGCTGTACAACAGCTTCGGGTCAGTCTTTACTTTTGATGCTATGTCATTTTCATATTGTCTCAGCCTCCCTTCTTATCTGTGCATATTCGTTTCTGGCTCTTCGGCTGATTTCTTTATTTTCCTGAGTTCTCTGTCTTCTGTACCTTTTCCATTCTCTAGTACACTAGTTTTTGCCTCCCTACACCTTTGGGTGAACCAAGGACTCGTTCTGTTCTTCCCATTATTTCTGTTTCCTTGGGAACAAACCTCTCCTCTGCCTCCTTGCATTTTGTTGCTACATAGTCCATCATTTCTTGTACTGGTTTTCCTCTCAGTTCCCTCTCCCATGAATGTCTTGAAGGAAGTTCCTCATGCCTGAGTAGTTCCCCCTTTTGTGGTTTGGTTTTTCCCAGCCTATTCCTGCTACTCTCTCCACTTGGAGCTCAACTATGTAGTCGAAGCACAGAACCACATGATCACTAGCTCCCAGGGGCCTTTCATACATGATACCCTCGATGTCCGAACTACTCATGGTGAATACAAGGTCCAACCTTGCTGGTTCATCCTCTCCTCTCTCTCTGGTAGTGTCTCTAACATGTTGATGCATGAGGTTCTCCAGTACCACATCCATCATCTTGGCTCTCCATGTTTCGGGACCCCCATGGGGCTCCAGGTTTTCCCAGTCAATCTCCTTGTGATTGAAATCACCCATAACTAGTAACTTTGCTCCCCCCATGTGTGCTCTCCTGGCCACCTCGGCTAGTGTGTTGATCATTGCTCTGTTGCTCTCATCATATTCTTCTCTTGGCCTCCTGCAGTTCTGTGGTGGGTTGTACATTACTGCAATTATCACCTTATGTCCCTCAGACTGGATTGCTCCTACTAAGTAGTCCCTTTCGCCCATGCCATCCATTCCTTCCATTTTCTCAAAACCCCACTGGTTTTTAATGAGCAGTGCAACTCCTCCTCCCCCTCTCCTCCCTCTGTCTTTCCTGAAGATTTGATATCCGGATGGAAAGATTGAATCTGTTATTATTCTGGTGAGTTTTGTTTCTGTGAGTGCTATTATGTCTGGGGATGTCTCCTTGATTCTTTCGTGCCACTCCTCATACTTATTTGTTATTCCATCTGCATTTGTATACCACACCTTCAACTTCTTTTCTAAGACTGTGGTCTGGGAAGTATATTGGGGTTGGGGAAGTGGGAGACCTGGTAAGGAACTATGGGTTGTTGCTGTGGGGGTGAAGTTTGTAATGTAGTGGGTGGGGGCATTGGATGTGGCATGGGTGTTTTGATTTAGAGTGTTTGGTTGCACTGGGGTTGACCTGGTTGGGAGGCTTCTATAGAAAGTTGTGAGGGAGGCTGTATTTGATCTTCTTCCTGGGTCTGGGATCTCCTGTCTGTCTTCTCCATCCCCTCTCTTTCCTCCTTTCGCCTTTGTACCATCTCTCTCAGTTTCTTCCTTTCTTCTTGTGTTCTGTCGCGGTCGAGATACACCCTCCTGTATGCCGTCATGTCCCTTAATCGTGCTTTCTCCTGCAGGATCCTGGTTCGAGTCGCTTCTGCCTTGAAGGTCACTCACTGGCCGGGTTCTTTTTTTTTTACAAACCCCCCTATTCTCCGAAAATTTTCCAGCTGGGTCATATCGTCTTCTCCTATTGCTTTCATGATGCTTTCAATTGCTTTTTTTCCCCTTGTTTTCTTGCTTCATATGTTTCCCCTTCGACTTCCTGGAGCCCATACAAAGACTGACCTCACCCTTTCATTCTCCCACTGCATATCCCTGTGTATCCCCTCATTTAATTTGGTTTCCTCCACTGCAGCTTTCCTTTCATCAGTTTCACTAGCTACTGTACATGGGCTCAGTGGCCTGTCATTTTCCCTTCTCGGCTTTCCTTGGGCTCTGTTGTTGTGTGTGTGTGTGTGTGTGTGTGTGTGTGTGTGTGTGTGTGTGTGTGTGCGCGCGCATATACTCACCTAATTGTGGTTGCAGGGGTCGAGACTCAACTAACGGGCCCTCTCTCCCGCTGCTCCGTATTACAAAAACACCAAATGGTTTTTTACATTTGGTGTTAGTAATATAAAAGTTCGGGATACATATATACACATTAAAATAAATTAATCTTTAATATTATATAAAAATCAATTTTTGGTCTAGAGGTATTTAATAATAATAAATATATATATATATATATATATATATATATATATATATATATATATATATATATATATATATATAATATATATATATATATATATATATATATATATATATTATATATGTTACAATAATAAATTATAAATAACATTTGTATAATAAATTATGATCAACTCCGTGTCCCACACGACACTTACAATGACGCTCTGTGTCCCATACGACACTTATTAGAGTTGTGACGCTCCTTCTCCACCGTGTCCCTTGACACCCTTTTCTCTGTGTCACCAGACATTCCAGCTCTCCGTGTCACACGACACCCTTTTCTCTGCGTCATCCACACCCTTTCTCGACTGTCACACTTGACACCCTTGTCTCTGCGACACACTCAACTATCGACGTAGCGTCTTTCGAGAGGCCAGTCACATGATACTATTCAATGTACACTACAACCAGGCCATCTTCAGTGTCACAAGACACCCTTTTCTTCTCAGTGTTCCACTACGGTCCTGTAGCATATCTCAGTGTTCCACTCCATCATACTTGCTTAAGTGTCACACTACGGTCCTAGCCCAGTTCAATGTAACACTCCAACCTTTTCTTCATGTAATGTCCCACTAAAACAGCATCAGTTGACTTAGCCCACAGTTGACCAGCGTAGGCGGTGAGTCCGCAGACATCACCGGTAGTCCTGTAAATACTCTCTAAGGCCGGTAGAAGTACACCGTAAGATGGTCTGGTGAGTACTCTCTACCGCCTTCAAGACCAATTGACACACCGCAAGGTAGTCCGATGAATTACTAGCAGAACACCATAGTGCAAGCTCACTGAATGCGGCCGTCAAGTAACTGTGTTCAGGTACCTACTGCTCTAAGGCCGGCTCAGCAGTCCCCACAATGGGTTTGATGACGTACCCAGTGGTACTGCCGGCCGGCAGGTTAACTATTTAACCACTAGTTTGGCAGGAGGCCGTAACACTCCGTGAGCTTTATCATTACCTCGTCTTAAAACTATGTTATAGTTCCTGCCTCACTAATCGCTTGCCAGACTATTTCCACTTCCTTACTACTCTATGACTGAAGAAATACTTCCTAACATCCCTTTGATTCATCTGAGTCTTCAGCTTCCAATTGTGACCCCCTGTTTCTGTGTCCCATCTCTGGAACATCCTGTCTCTGTCCACATTGTCTATTCCACGCAGTATTTTGTATGTCGCTATCATGTCTCCCCTGACCCTCCTGTCCTCCAGTGTTGTCAGACCGATTTCCCTTAACCTTTCTTCATAGGACATTCCCTTTAGTTCTGGAACTAACCTTGTTGCAAACCTTTGCACTTTCTCTAATTTCTTGACGTGTTTGAGCAGATGTGGGTTCCAAACTGGTGCTGCGTACTCCAGTATGGGCCTGACGTACACGGTATATAAAGTCTTTAACGATTCCTTACTGAGGTACCAGAACGCTATTCTCAGGTTTGCCAAACGCCCATATGCCGCAGCAGTTATCTAGTTAATGTGTGCTTCTAGGTCTTTCTCCTTGAGTGAGGTTTGCAGCCTTTGGCCTCCTAGCCTATACTCTGTCTACGGTCTTCTTTGGCCTCCTCCGATCTTCATGACTTTGCATTTTCAGGGTTAAATTCTAGGAGCCAGTTTCTGGACCACACATCCAGCCTGTCCAGGTCTCTTTGTAGACCTGTCTGGTCCACATCTAATTTAATTCTCCTCATTAACTTCACGTCATCTGCAAACAGGGACACTTCTGAGTCTATCCCTTCCGTCATGTCGTTCACATATACCAAGAATAGCGCTGGTCCCAGGACTGACCCCTGTGGGACCCTGCTCGTCACTGGCGCCCAGTGTGATACCTCATCACGGACCATGACTCGTTGTTGCCTCCCTGTTAGGTATTCTCTGATCCATTGCAGTGCCCTTCTGTTATCATGTCTGTTCCTCTAGCTTTTGTACTAATCTCTTGTGAGGAACTGTGTCGAGGCCTTCTTGCAGTCCAAGAAATGCAATCAACTCACCCCTCCCTCTCATTTCCTACTTCGTTACTTGTCATAAGACTCTAGTAGGTTTGTGACACAGGATTTGCCTTCCATGAATCCGTGCTGACTGTCGTTTAAAATCTTGTTCCGCTCCAGGTGCTCCACCACTCTCCTCCTGATAATCTTTTTCAAGACTTTGCATACTATACCTGTCAGTGACACTGTGTGTGTGTGTGTGTGTGTGTGTGTGTGTGTGTGTGTGTGTGTGTGTGTGTGTGTGTGTGTGTGTGTGTGTGTGTTAGCAGGTGCTATCTTTAGCAATTTTATTCAAGACAATTTTCCAGGTGGTTTCTGCAATGAAATATAATGTTTAAATTTGAATGTTAAAAATAGAGAGAGAGAGAGAGAGAGAGGAGAGAGAGAGAGAGAGAGAGGAGAGAGAGGGAGAGAGAGAGAGAGAGAGAGAGAGAGAGAGAGAGAGAGAGAGAGAGAGTGAGAGAGAATAAACAGTTTATTCTCTGCTTTTGGGAATATATTTTCCTGTATCAGGAATGTTTGGAGTGGGAGTAGGGAGGTCAACACATTCACACTCAACGATCTGCCCAATGTGTGTGTTTGTGTACTAACCTAGTTGTACTCACCTAGTTGTGGTTGCGGGGGTCGATTCATAGCTCCTGGCCCCGCCTCTTCAACTGGCCGCTACCCGGTCACTCTTCCCGCTCCGTGAGATTTATCATATCTCCTCTTAAAGCTATGTATGGAACCTGCCTCAGTTACATCACTACCCAGGCTATTCCACTTCCTGGCTACTTTGTGACTGAAGAAATACTTCCTAACATCCCTGTGATTCATCTGAGTCTTCAGCATCCAACTGTGATTCCTCGTTGCTGTGTTCCATCACTGGAACATCCTGTCTCTGTCTACCTTGTCTATAACTCTCAGTATTTTATATGTCGTTATCATGTCCCCTCTATCTCTTCTGTTTTCCAGTGTCGTCAGGTCTATTTCTCTTAACCTCTCCTCGTAGGACATACCTCTTAGCTCTGGGACTAGTCTTGTTGCAAACCTTTGCACCTTCTCTAGTTTCCTTACATGCTCGGCTAGATGTGGGCTCCAAACTGGTGCCGCATACTCCAATATGGGCCTAACGTGCACAGTGTACAGGGTCCTGAATGACTCCTTATTTAGATGTCGGAATGCTGTTCTTAGGTTTGCTAGGCGCCCATATGCGCCTCAGGAGATGTGCCCGGTGTTATACACATCCCAAGATTCTTTTCCTTGAGTGAAGTTTGTTGGCTTTGGCCATCTAGACTGTACTCCGTCTGTGGTCTTCTTTGCCCTTCCCCAATCTTCATGTATTTGCACTTGGTGGGGTTGAACTCCAGGAGCTAGTTGCTGGACCAGGTCTGCAGTCTGTCGAGATCCATCTGTAGTTCTGCCTGGTGTTCTTCCGATTGAATTCTTCTCATCAACTTCACATCATCTGCAAATAGGGACACTTCAGATTCTATTCCTTCCATCATGTCGTTCAAAATACCAAAACAGCACCGGTCCTAGGACTGATCCCTGTGGCACCCCGCTCGTTACAGGCGCCCATTCTGACACCTTGCAACGTACCATGACTCGCTGTTGTCTTCCTGACAGGTATCCCCTGATCCATTGTAGTGCCTTCCCTGTTATCCCTGCTTGGTCCTCCAGCTTTTGCAAAAATCTCTTGTGTGGAACTGTGTCAAACGCCTTCTTACATTCCAAGAAAATGCAATCTACTCACCCCCTCTCTTTCTCTTGTCTTACTGCTGTCACCCAGTCAAAGACCTCCAGTAGGTTTGTGACACAAGATTTCCTATCCTTGAAACTGTAATGGCTGTCGTTGATAAGCTCATTCCTTTCTAGGTGGTCCACCACTCTTCTCCTCATAATTTTCTCCATGACTTTGCATACTTTACATGTAAGTGACACTGGTCTGTAGTTTAATGCTTTGTGTCTGTCTCCTTTTTTAAAAATTGGGGCTACATTTGCTGTCTTCCATACTTCCGGTAGTTGTCTTGTTGCGATAGATGTGTTGAAGGTAGTTGTTAGTGGTACACAAAGTGCCTCTGCTCCCTCTCTCAAGACCCATGGAGAGATGTTATCAGGCCCTATCGCCTTTGAGGTATCTAGCTCGCTTAACAGCCTCTTCACTTCTTCCTGTGTGGTGTGTGTTGTGTCCAACACTTGGTGTACCCCACCTCTCTGCTTTTCTGGAGGCCCTTCTGTCTCCTCTGTGAACACTTCTTTGAATCTCGTGTGGAGTTCCTCACATACTCTGGGGTTGTTTTTTGTGATCTCCCCTCCTTCCTTCCTCAGCCTGATTACCTAGCCCTTGACTGCTGTTTTCCTCCTGATGTGGCTGTACAACAGCTTCGGGTCAGATTTGGCTTTCGCTGCTATGTCATTCTCATATTTCCTTTGAGCTTCCCGTCTTACCTGTGCTTATTCATTTCTGGCTCTACGATGGTCTCCTTATTCTCTCGGTCCTTTGGTTTCTGTACTTCTTCTATTCCTAGCACACTTGATTTTGGCCTCCCTGCACCTTTGGGTGATCCACAGACTCATCCTGGATTTTTCATTATTCCTGTTATCCTTGGGTACAAATCTCTCCTCAGCTTCCTTGCATATTGTCACATATTCCATCATCTCATCCACTGATTTCCCTGTCAGTTCTCTGTCCCACTGAACCCTGTTCAGGAAGTTCTTCATGCTTGCATAGTCCCCTTTCTTGTAGTTTGGCTTCATTCGTCCGGCTCTTCCTGTTTCCGCCTCCATTTGTAACTCTGTTATGTACTCGAAGCTTAAAACCATATGATCACTGGCCCCAAGGGGTCTTTCATATGCGATGTCTTTAATATCTGCACTACTCAAGGTGAATATTAGGTCCAGTCTCGCTGGTTTATCCTTTCCTCTCTCTTTGTTAGTGTCCCTTATGTGTTGGTACATGAGGTTCTCAAGTACCACCTCCATCATCTTAGCCCTCCACGTTTCTTGGCCCCCTCGTGGCTCCAAGTTTTCCCAATTGATTTCCATCTTGTTGAAGTCACCCATGATCAGTTGTTTTGTCCTGCTCGCATGAGTCCTTCTGGCCACCTCAGTGTGTCAACCATCGCTCTATTACTCTCATCATACTCTTGCCTTGGCCTCCTGCTGTTTATTGGTGAGTTATACATCACTGCAATTACCACCTTGGGATCTACAGAGTGAAGCGTTAGTACTGCGTAATCTCTTGCTTCTCCTCTGTCTCCTCTCTCCAGCTCATCAAAAGCTCTTTGATTTTTGATCAGTGCCACTCCTCCACCCCCTCTGTTCCCTCTGTCTTTTCTCGGGATCTGATAACCCTTTGGAAAGATGCCATCTGTTATCATCCCTTTGAGCTTAGTTTCTGTGAGGGCTATGATGTGTGTGTGTGTGTACTCTTACATACGTACTCTTTTATATGTGGTTGCAGGGGTCAAGTCATAGTTCCTGGCCCCGCTTCTTCGCTGGTTGCTAACAGGTCCACTCCTTCCTGACTCTAAGAACCTATCGTACCTATTCATGAAGCTATGTATGGAACCTGCCTCTACTACTTCATTCTAGAATAACTGCTCTTATACTAAATTCTCTACTAAAATAAATTGAAAATAAAACTGTCTGAGATGTTTTGTTACTAATTCTGGTTCATCTCCTGCTCTGCAGTCTGGCTCTACCTCCTGTGTTTAGTTCTCTCTATATTTCTACTTGATTCTGCCGTCGTTAGAGTTCAAACTGCATTTTTTTCAAAAGAAACTTCCATGGCTTTGTACTTCCCAGAGCCTTGACCTCAGGAGTCAGTTACATGGTGTATACAATCTCTAAATCGTTCATCAGTACCTCGGTTCCTCAGATCCTGGCCTCCAAGAGCCTGGTCCTTCCCAGAGTCTGGCCAAGGTACATGCAACCTCTAAATCCTCCATCAGTCCCTAGTTTCCCCAGAGTCTGGTTACCCAGACCCAGGTCACTCCTAGAGCCTGGCCCCGAGTCAGTGTCTGGTGAATATACTCTTTATTCTTTTATTCCACTATTTTATCCTCGAGTCTTTCCCCATGGAATCTGGTCTCCCGAAACCAGGTCCTCCTAAAACTTGGCTAGAACACTTGAGAGTCATTATATATACGCTTTTTTACGCCATACCTTCATTACCCAAAAGCCTGGCCTAGTAGGATGAATAAATACGCATGATCATCCTGTCATACGAATGATGCTAATTGGAACCATCCTGATTGAGTTGGCTTTTGCGCAGTGTTGACGTGTACTTGGCTCTGTGAAGACCTGTTTGCGCGCTCTCTAGAATTGAAGCAAGATGCCCTCCATCGAGCAACTTTACCAACAGCTTAAGGAAGAATTGAGGTTGGCAAATATGGAAATTCGGCGACTGACCGAGGAAAACAAAAAGATTCGGAGTAGTCCTCCTGTTTTGAGTCCTCAGGTCAAGAAGGGAAACTGGTCAGTGGCTGGACAGCAGGGAAAGAAGTTGACGATCAAGAAGACGAATGGAAAGGTAGAAACGATGAAGAAGAAAGAGACTGCCGTGGAAACTGTTGTGGAAACATCTAATACATTCTCAGTGCTACCCGACGAATGTGAATCGAATACTGGGAACGTCATGACGAAAGAGATTAAGGAAGGTACGAATATTGTTGTTGTTGGGGATAGCCAAGTTAGGTATATGGATAGGGCGTTCTGCTTGAAGGACAGGAGTAGGAGACAGAGAGTTTGCTTTCCTGGGGCTGGGATGGAGGATATTGTTAGCCGTCTGGATGACATCATGAGAGGTAATGGGAGCAATCCTATTATCTGTCTCAGTGCTGGAGGCAACGATGTTGGCAGACGTAGGAGTGAGGACCTGATTAGCAGGTATAGGTCAGCAATAGAAAAAATTAGAAGTAAGGGTGGGAACCCTCTCATATGTGGTATTTTGCCAAGGAGGGGAGTTGGAAATGAATGGTTGTCCAGGGCAATTGGTGTCAATTGCTGGCTGGACAAATACTGTAAGGAAAATGCGGTAACATTCATCGACAACTGGGACCTCTTCTATGGCAGAAGTGACATGTATGCTAGGGATGGGGTTCACTTATCTAGGTGTGGGGTGGGAGCACTGGCAACTGCAGTGGAGGGAGCAGTTAGGACTTTAAACTAGGAATAGTTAGTGGTATGGGTTTTGGCAGGAAAACAGTGAAGTCCCATGTGTAGTAATATTACGAGTTCTAGGGGAACTAGTAATAATAAGAACGAGATAGATATTGAAAAGCCAGGGACCTTTGGGTGAATAAGGACAGGTATAAGGTTTAGTAGAAACAGAAATAGCAGAAGGGTAAAGAGAATGGACAGTCTTTCAATTTTTATTATGCTAATTGACCGTAGTGACTACGGAATAAGATGGATCGAGTTGAGATAGTTGCTAGTGTAGTAACATTGATGTATTGCCCTAACTGAGACGTGGTTATAATCAAAAAGTCGGACATGCCTGCGGAATGCCATATCAGGTTTTAAGAGTTGTTCAAAAATAGAATATTGGAGGGGGGTGGGGTGGGCTTTGTATGTCCGAGATCGCTTGAACTGTTGCATAAAAACGGTATAAGTCTGCAGTAACACATACTGAGTCTGTTTTTGGATGAATTTTCAGAGGGGCAAGAAAACTGATTTAAGGAGTGATATATCCGTCCCCCTTAACTTAGAAAGGGCCCAAGGAAACTACTTATGGTAGGAAATTGTTAAGCCACAAGGCACGATAATGTAGTAATTCCTAGAGACTTGTAACTTTATAATGTTGATTGGAATTTTCTTGACTGGGAATTTAGAATCATACGACTTCTTATAAGTATTTCAGGATGATTTTTTGAAGCAGTTTACTGTGACAGAACCTACAAGGGGAAAAACCTACTTGAGCTTAGTTACGGCAAACAATGAATCCTTGTTAATAATTTAGAAAATTTCAGTGGAACTGGGTGCAAGCGACCACAAATCAATTACACCATTTAGCATTGAAAGGAATACGATAGGTTAGCGATAACTCAGTAACAGTCCCAGATTTTCGAGGCTTAGCAGATTACGATGGGCTTAAAAACACTTATCATCTGTGACACGGGGTAACGAGTGAGCTATCATATGAACAGTTTTCTGAACACAATACATGCTGCTCAAAAGCGTTTATCCCAATAAAGGAAATTAGATCAAATAGAAATACCCAAAATGGATGAATAATAGGCTCAAATATCTACCTAGGGCATAAGAAATGAAATTTATGCGTATCAAAAGAGTGAGGGTCATCTATGAAGCCAGTATATTAACATTAAGAGGGAACCATTAAAAAGGGGATAAGAAAAGCTAAAAGGACTATGAAATTAAAGTTGCTAGGTATGTCTAAAACTAACACCAAAAAAGTTATTTCCAGTTCTATAGAACAAAAAGTTAGAGATAATAGTCCCCTTAAAAATAACTATGGGCACCTTACTGACAAAGGAGAATGAAATGTGCTTGAATTTTAAATAAATTATTTTCTTCTCTCAGTTTGTTACACGAAGACACTAACAGATATTTCCCAGTAATATAATTTTTACAGTGGGCTAAAGAAGATAAATTATGTAACATCACAGTCACTAGTGAATGGAGTTGTGAAGCATATAGAACAACTGAAGCAGAAATAAGTCGCCGGGTCCTGATGATGTTTTTCAAGGTTCTTAGAATGCAAAATGGAACTCTGTGAACCATTAACTAATATTTTTAAGTAATCTCTTCAAACAGGTGTATTGTCTGATATGGGAAGATGGCTAATGTAAACTCCCTATTTTTATAAACAGGGGACTAGTCGTTGACCGTCAATTACCGCCAAATAAGCCATGACGCTCAATTGTAGGCAAATTACTAGAGTCAATTATAGCTGTGATTATAAGAAGGCCATCTCGATAAGCATCGCTGTGATTCATGATACTCAGCATGGATTCACAAGAGGCCGTCTTGTCAAACTAATTTATTAACTTTCTTTCATAAAGCTTTTGAGGCTGTTGACTTCACAATGTATAGAATTTGATATTATTTTACTTAGATTTTAGTAAGGCTTGTTGATATAGAGTTCCGCAACCATAGACTGGTAAAAGAAAGTGCAGAGCCCATGGCATTAGGGGAAAAGGTGCTTCTCGTGGATCGAGTCATGCACACTGACAGGTAAGCAGATAGTGTCCATTAATTGGTTAAATCCGAGTGGGATCTGTAACAAGTGGCGTTTCCACAGGATCAGTCTTGGGCCCGTTGTTGTTTCTAATATATATCAATGATCTTGATGAGGAATTACTAATGATATGACAAATTCGCCGATGACACAAAGATAGTAGATAATTGATCAAAGTGATTTTAGAAACTTCAGGGGATTTAAAAAAACTCTATTCTTGGAAAAAAAGGGCAGATGCAGTTCAATGTAGATAAATGCAAGGTTTCTGAAGTTTGGGAGGCCCAAACCCCATACTTTAAGTTAAATGAGTAGAACTTAGCCATCAGAGGGGCCGAAACTTGGGGTTTGGTAACAGCAACCTTAAACCAAGAAAAAAAATGCCTAAGGTACTAAAAAGGAAAATAGATTACGGGGAATTTAATCAAGAATTAAGCAACAGAAGTCCAGAGGTATACTGCATTTTTAACATCTTAGAAAGGGGCCTCACCTAATTTGCAGCTAGTTCTGGTCCCTTCACAAAATGGACAAAATTTCGTTAGAAAACATTCAGCTAGGATGACTAAATTAATCCCTAGCATTAGAAATCCCCTTTGAAAAAGATTGAAGACTCTTAATTTACATTCACTTGTTAAAAACAAGAATGAGGGGAGACCTGACAAAGTGATAAGTAAAAGATGGGGTATTAAAAAAGGGGGGTATTAAAAAGTTTTGAGGATGTCTCTCCAAGAGAGAACCCGAAATGGATTTAAATTAGATAAGTTTAGTTTGAAAAAGGACAAGGAAAGTTTTGGGTTTTTGGAAATGGGGTAGTTGATGAGGGGAACAGTCTCCCTGTTGGGTTTGAGGCTGGATTTTGGGGTGTTTCAAATTTAGTTGGATAAATACATGATGGGAGGGTTTTTGGTTTTGAGGGGGATTTTCACATCAGAGCTTATTTTCTTGGGGGCATTGAAAATTGGGTTGGGCAAATTTTTTTGTTGGGGGATAAATTTTTAAAGGACCTGCCTATAGGGGCCCAGCGGGCCTCCTGCGGGTTTTCCCTCCTTTTTTATGTTCTTTGTTAAATATCTGGCAACGATTTCGCTTCAACTTTAAAAAAATTTTCGTAACAGTGCGGGTTTTTTGTGAAGTGAAGTGTATAATTTTTGAGGACAGTGGGGAAGGGGGGGGAAGATATGTGCCCAGGGTGGGGGAAATGTATAAAAACCCCTAATTTTCTCTCCCCCAGGGGTGCCAACTAATTATTCACCCACCCATTGGTGCCCCCCTTTTATTAGCTATCGTCGGTTTTAAACTGAGTACTGCGTTTTATTGAAGTATGTGCATGGTGAATGTGTGTGTGGTGTGTTGTGTGTGTGTTGTGTGTGTGTGTGTGTTGTGTGTGTGTGTGTGTGTGTGTGTGTGTGTGTGTGTGTGAATGGGGTGTGTGTGTTAATGTGTGTGTGTTGTGAATGGGTGTGTGTGTGTGTTGTGTATGTGTGGTGTGGTGTGTGTGTGTGTGTGTGTGTGTGTGTGGGTGTGTGTGGGGGTTTGGTGTGTGTGTGTGGTGAATGTGTGTGTGTGAATGTGTGTGTGTGTGAATGTGTTGTGTTTTGTGAATGGTTTTTGTGGTGTGGGGTTTTGTGTGTGTGTGTGCGGTTGTACTCACCTAGTCTCTCGCCTATTGTGGTTGCAGGGGTCGATTCATAGCTCCGGGCCCCCGCCTTTTCATGGCTCTACTACGTCCCTCCCTAAACCGTGACCTTTATCATCCCTCTGCTTAAAGCTATGTAGGGTCCTGCCTCCAACACGTTTCCCCAAAACTATTCCACTTCCTGACTATCTGTGGCTGAAGAAATACTTCCTAACACCCCTGTATTCATCGTTTTTCAACTTCCAACTGTGTCCCCTTGTTGCTGTGCCCCATCTCGGGAAAACATCTGTCTCTGTCCCCTTTGTAAATTCCTCTCATATTTTAATTCTTATCTGTGCCCCCTATCTCTCCGTCCTCCAGTGTCTCAGGTTGATTTCCCTTTAAACCCATCTCGTAGGACTACCCCCCTTAGCTCTGGGATAGTTTGTTGCAAAACCTTTTGCTTTTCTATAGTTTCTTTACATACTTTGGGTGATGTGGGGTTTCCAAACTGGTGCTGCATACTCAATACGGGGCCAAAGTACACGATGTACAGGGGCCTGAACGATTCCTTTTAAGATGACGGAAGCTGTTTGGGTTTGCTAGGCGCCCATATGTGCGCATTTTTGGTTGATTTCGCTTTAGGAGATTGCCCCGGTGTTTAAACCCCCCAAGATTTTTTTTTTTGAGTGAGGTTTTTAGTCTTTGGGCCCCCCAAGTCTCCGCTTTGGGCCCCTTTGCCCTTTTCCCAAAACTTTTTGACTTTGCACTTGGGGGGGTTGAACTCCGGGGCCAATTGCTGGACCAGGTCTGCGTCTGTCCAGATCCCCTTTTTAGTTTGCCCGGTCCTCGTCCCAAAGAATTCTTTCATCAATTCACGGATCTGGCAAACAAGGACATTTGGATCAATTCCCCCGTCATGTTTGTTTGTGTTGTGTTGGTTGTACTCACTATTTGTGGCTGCAGTGGGCGATTCATAACTCCCGGCCCCCCCCCATCCTGTCGCCATAGGGCACTCCCTCCTCCCTGACTTCATCATAAACCCCTTCTTTAAAGGGGTTTTGGTACCCAACTCCACTAACCACTTTCCCGACCTTCCCCTTCCGATTTCTGTATGCTGAGAATTACCCCTAACATCCCCTTTTACTCATCTGAGTCTTCAACTTCCATTTATGCCCCTTGGTTTCTGTGCCCCTCTCCGGGGAAAATCCTGTCCTGTCCACCCCGTCGATTCCCCTTTAGTGTGTGTTGTGTATTTTTTTTTGGTGTGTGGGGGTTTTGTGTGTGTGGTGTGTGTGGGGTGTGGTGTGTCTATGTGTGTGGTTTTGGGGGTGGCCAGAGTGAAATCTTTATGTTTTTACGCAAACGTCCACAAAAATTTTTGATTTTAAAGAGGGGGGAAGAATAAAACCTTTAAAGGATTTATATAGCCCATGGGGAAAGGAAAAAAAATTAGTTTGTTTTAATGGAAGGGAAAAAATGGGGCAGTTTGGGGGGTTTTAAAACCCCTCACCCCCCCTCACAAAAACCTTTCCCGTAGGGGGCCAAACCCCCCCCCAAAAAAGATAATGGTGCGATGACTTTCGGTACAGTTCAAATAAAAATAAAATCACCCCGTGAAAAAAATTTTTAAAAAGGAATTTAAAAACTCTTTTTTAAATTTTAACAGTATGTGTAACTAAAAGTAAAAAGCAAAAAATTAATTGTATTGGAATATGATCTACTCAGAAAAAAAAGAAACGCAATTTCAGAGTAATATTACTGAAGAGTTTAAAGAATCCTATCAAGATTGTGCTGGAACTCTCCAGATTTACCTCCACCTACAACCATTTATAAAAAAAGGATACCAGTACAGTTTTCAAAACTGTGAATACCCACTAGAAGTTCCCACTATTTCCCGGTGGAACTGTATTAAATCAAATGCAATAAGTGACCAAGAGATTGATACTCCAAAATTGTGTTGAATGAAGGAAGAGTTTCTATATTTACATCTAAAATGCACAGCCATAACTATGATCATAATTTTTAATGGTGCAGACCGGTAAGCTATCGGAAGACCTCGGTCAGATGACCAAAAGCTTCAACGGTGGGTCATCATCTGACTAAGGCCTTCGTCAGGAAACACTTGTCCTGTTGCCTGACGAACCACTCCGATACACAAGACAGTAATACTCCATCTGAGACATCTGCATTGTGGATTCCTCGCGTCCATCTCAAACTTCCATGGAAATTACCCATCAGTCTTTCTGTTTTCACTGCTGAAATATATGGAATTCATCAGGCCTGTGGAAAAAATTTCTCCAGGAGGGGGGTATCAGCCCCCTTCAGGCCCTTTCAGCCCTGAGGGGACCAGCCCTCTCAGAAGGGGCAAGCATCTTGTTTACTGCTACAGCAAGTAATTGATCCCAGATGCAGTACGAGTATACGACGTGGTCAAGCGACTAACGCTCCTTGCAGTCCAGTGATGCAAAGTGTAGTTTAATAAGAGGTAGTCCATCTCTTACCTTAGCAGGACAATTAAGGAAAATCCTGCTCCCACTTCATTACCATGGTAAAGATAGTGTACATTGTTGTTTATGCTTAAGACAGCAAGAATCAAGCATTCTGCTTTGCTTCATGAAGGAAGTGGCAAGGAAGCAAAAGTACTAGGTCAGCTTTTTCTTTATGTGCTATGGGCAATGACGGTGTAAGAGGCTGTGGCGTCTTCAGATTACTTTTGACTCTACTGAGAGTCACACTGACCGCAGGATAACCAACAAAGAACACTGATCCATGCGTTAGTGTGAAAAAAGTGTCTCAAAAAACACGATAAACACTTACAGAGAAGTGTGATCAACTTCTTAGTGATATTGTGTGAACAATTATTGATAAACAGTGTAACAACGAGTGTTGCGATCCAACAGAGTGTAGTGCGACATTCTTCAATCAACTCAACGGATATCCGGGCGTAACTACGGGTCAGATACATATACCCAGGTAAATGTTCTAACTCGTGATGTACTACTATTGACTGCGTAGTTGAGTCGAAGTTACGAGTTAGTCACTTATCTTAAACCCCGGTGATAAGCGGACTTTTGAGTCCACACAAGTACGTAAGTCAGCCATCAGTGAATGAAATATGCTGACATAACACCCCATAGGGGTAATTTATGATTAACATAATATAATCTTTTCCAGCCCGTTAAGAAGAGGATGAGACAGCTTCTCAAGACCTCATCTGCAGGGGCGGCTGTGCAGGCGATGAGCTGTCTTTCTAAGCTAAGTTTTCCCTATTTTTGAACTATAAACTTTGCTGGTAAGCCATTTCTCAACAAGGCCCTTGTAATACTTGATGCACAGCCGGTTGGTTATTATACAATTTGCAGTGATACGGAAAGTGGTATCCAAGCTCTTACATACAACTTCAGAACCTGCAAGGAACTTGGGTATCTCTGTCATGCAAGGAACTTGGGTACCTCTGTCTCATGCAGGGAACTTGGATACCTCTGCCTCATACAAGGAACTTGGATACCTCTGCCTCATGCAAAGAACTTGGATACCTCTGTCCCATGCAAGGAACTTGGATACCTCTGTCTCAGGAACCTGGACACCTCTGTCTTATGCAAGGAACTTGGATACCTCTGTCTCATGCAAGGAACTTGGATACCTCTGCCTCATGCAAGGAACTTGGATACCTCTGTCTCATGCAAGGAACTTGAATACCTCTGTCTCATGCAAGGAACTTGGATACCTCTGTCTCATGCAAGGAATTTGAATACCTCTGTCTCATGCAAGGAACTTGGATATCTCTGCCTCATCCTCCTACACGAACACCTCTATTATGTTCATTATTTATCAGTTCAGTGCTGAGTCACTAACAACGAGATAGTTGATGAGCTTGCTAAAGCTCTACGCCACTGCCAGCTCCACATATACCACGCAAAAGCACTCTTAAAACTAGCATAGCAAACAAATTCATTGAAAACTGTCAATATGTCATGCTTATCAACACATATATACAGGTTAGGTATATTCATTGCTATGCTAAGCTTTTCAGTCGGGTACAGAAGAGGCAGCAGAAGCAGTAAAGATGTAAAGGTGATGTAATCAGTCCATCGCCTTGAAGACTTAAATTTTGAGGTGATCAGTCCCCAGTACTGGAGAAGGTTTTGCTCATAGTCTCTACTGTTTCCTCTGTATTCGATGAGGAAGTCTACTGTGCACGAAACGTTACAGAATAAAGATACTAACTGTTTGTGGTCTTCTCCAAAAAAATTTTCAAATAAAAAATTGGGGGGGGTG
>NC_069420.1:52423949-52465209 GCF_026875155.1 Cherax quadricarinatus | reverse complement strand
TTTTCAATAAATACTACCCTTATAAACACACTTTGCTCACTGGACTGCAAGGACTGGGTCGCTTGACCACGTCGTATATGTACTGAATATGGATCAATTACTTGCTGTACTAAACAAGATGCTTGCCCCCTAGAGGGCTATCCCCCGGGGCTGAAAGGGCCTGAAGGGGGCTGATACCCCTCCTGGAGAAAATTTCCCCACAGGCCTGATAAATTCCATATATTTCGCAGTGAAAACAGAAAGACTGATGGGTAATTTCCATGGAAGTTTGAGATGGACGCGAGGAATCCACAATGCAGATGTCCCCAGATGGAGTATTACTGTCTTGTGTATGGGAGTGGTTCGTCAGGCAATAGGACAAGTATTTCCTGACGAAGGCCTTAGTCAGATGATGACCCACCTTTTGAAGCTTTTGGTCATCTGGCCGAGGGTTTCCGATAGCTTACCGGTCCGCACCATTAAAAATTATGATCATATTTATGGCTGTGCTTTTTAGATGTAAATATAGAAATTTCTTCCTTCATTCAATACAATTTTCGACTATCAATCTCTTGGTCACTTATTGCATTTGATTTAATACGTTCCACCGGGAAATAGGGGAACTTCTAGTGGTATTCACAGTTTTGAAAATGTACTGGTATCCTTTTTTTTATAAATGGTTGTAGGTGGGGGTAAATCTGGAGAGTTCCAGATAGGATAGGATTCTTTAATCTTTTCAGTAATATTACTCTAAAAATTGCGTTTTTTTTTTTCTGATAGATAAATTTTCCCCAATACTATTAATTCTTTGCTTTTTTACTTTTAGTTACACATCTGTTAACAGTTTAAAAAAAGAGATTTGATTCCATACATTTTTCCAACAGTTGATTAGTATAGTGAAAATGTACCGAAAGTCATCGCTACCATTCTCTTATTGTGGAGGTTGGATCCCCCACTGGAGGTGTTGTGAGGCTGGTGAGGGGCTCTTGATCCAACCATCTAGACCCATACTTCCCTTCCATTGATCAAAACTAATTTTTGGTCCATTCCCCATGGGCTATATAATCCAATTTAAAGGGTTAGTTCTTTCCCCCCCATTAAAATCAGTAATTTGTGGACGTGTGCGTCAAACATGAGAGTCACTCTGCCACCACCAAAAACACACACATACACACACACACACACCAAAACACAACACACACACACACACACACACACACACACACACACACACACACAACACACACACACACACACACACACCAAAAAAAAAAATACACAACACACACACTGAGAGGAATCGACAGGGTGGACAGAGACAGGATGTTCCCGAGAGGGGACACAGTACCAAGGGGTCATAAATGGAAGTTAAAATTCAGAGAGTCAAAGGGGATTTTACCGAGTAATTCATCATCATACAGTATCGGGAAAGGGGAATGGTCGGAAAGTGATTTAGGGGGTTTGGTACCATACCAGCTTTAAGAAAAGTAATGATGAAGCTCATGGAGGAGGAGTGGCCCTAGTGGCGACCTGAAAGGGGGTCCAGATTTATAATCCCCACTGCAGCCACAAATAGGTAGTACACACACACACACACAAACATACATGACAAAGGGAAATTGACTCCGAAGTGTCCTTGTTGCAGATCACGTGAAGTTGATAAAGAATTCAGGGGCGGGGACCGGCAGAACTAAAAAGGGTCGGGACAGACTGCAGCCTGGCCAGCAATTGGCTCCTGGAGTTAAAACCCCACCAAGTGAAAGCATAAGATTGGGAAGGTCAAAAAAGACCAAAAACGGAGTACAGTCTAGGGGCAAGATACAAACCTCACTCAAGAAAAAAGATCTTGAGGTGAGTATAACACCTCAATCTCCTGAAGCGCACAAACCAAATAACTGCTGCGTATGGGGGCCTGCTCCTCGAACAGCATCCCTCATTTAAGAAAGTTCAGGACCTGTACATCGTGTCTTTGGCCCCTATTTTAATATCAGCACCCGTTTTTGGGAAACCCCCATCTAGCCAATATGTAAAAGAAACTTAAAAAAAATGCAAAGGTTTGCAACAAAAAGTCCAGAGTAAGAGGTATGTCCTACGAGATGAGGTTAAGGGAAATCAACCTGAGACACTGGAGACAGGAGATAGGGGACATGATAACGATATATAAAATACTGAAGGGAAATTGACAAGGGGCAAACGAACCAAGAACACCAACAACCAAAAAAAACACAAAACACAGGGAGGGGAAACCCAAAGAGATCAAAGGGAAAGGGGAAATTTGGGGGAATAAAAATTTTAAGCAGGGGATAAAACCAGGTTCAAATGGAAGGACAAAAAGGGGGGGGAAACCCCCCCCGAAAAAAAACCTGGCAAAAAGGGGGATCCACACGCACCCCCAAAACAAAACAAAAAACCCCAAACACACACACCACCCCCACCCCACCACGGGGACAAAAAGGGAAGAAAGAAAGGGGTTTCAAAAAGAAGGAAAAATAAAATAAAAAGGAGGCAAAAAAAGGGATAAAATGGAAGCAAGACCCCCCATGAGGGGGTACCAAAACCCCCAAAAATGAACAATAAAACCCAAATCCAACCTTCCCCCCAGGACCAAAATTTTAAAAAATTGAAGGGGAAAAAGAGTGGTTCTCGGGGTGAAAAAAAAAGGGAAACCCCCAGTAAAAAAAAAAAAAAAAAAAAAAAAAAAAAAAAAAAAAAAAAAAAAAAAAAAAAAATGGAAGGAATAATGAAGGGGAGAAAAGATAATAGCAGTACACTTCATCTGGGGAACACAAAGTGGTATTGCAGTAAAGTAAAATCCACACAGAACTGCAGGAGGCCAAGAGAGTAATAAAAGGGGAAAAAGAGCAATGGTGGACACACTTGGGGTGGCAAAAAAGAGCTCACTCCAGCAGAGCAAAGTTGCTGGTTATGGGGGTTTTCAACCACGGGGGAGTTTGACTGGAAAACCTGGACCACAGGGGGCCCAAAACAGGAGGCAGGATGTTGGACGTGGCGGGAAAAACCTCATGCCCCAACTTTAAAGGGACACACCAGATGGGGGGAGGATGAACCACAGATTGACCTTTGTTCCCCCGGGGGCAGCTCAGAATTGGGGACAAAAGTATGAAGTCCCCTGGAGCTACGCCACGTGGTTCTGTGCTTAAATAAAGTAGAGCTGCAAGGGAAGAATAACATAGTAGAAAGGAAAAGCCTGCAAAAAGGGGGGGTACATAGGGTTGAAGAATTTCCCTGCGGGAGGTCCAGGGGGACAGGAAGGGGCAGAAAGCCAGAAAATAAATGAGGAAATATGTACAACAAAATGCAAGGGGGCAGGGAAAGGTTCTTCCCCAAAGGGGGAAAAGTAACAAATGGGGGAAGACCAGAAAAACCCCCCGGTTTTCCCCCACGGTGTAAGGAGGCAAAAACAAAGTGAATAGAGAATGGAAAAAATACAGAAGGCAGAGAAAAACACGAAAAATAGGGGGGAAACAGTCCGCAGAGCCAGGAATGAGTATGCAAGGGGAAGGGGGGGGGGCCCAGCGACAGTATGAAAATGACATAGCTCGAGAACAAGACGACCCCAAAATGTTGTATACCACTCAGGAGGAAGACAACAGCAAAACCAGGTGGGATCAGATTAAGGGCAGAAGGTGGAAACTACAAGAAAAGATCAGGAGGGATTGAGGAGCTGAACAGGAGATTTAAGGAAGTTTTTACAGTAGAACAGGAAGGGCTGTGGGAAGACAGCACAGAGGGAAAACAAGAGGAATAACCAACAAGTGTTGGATGACATACAACAAAAGAGGAGGAGGGGAAGAAGCTCTTAAGTGACCTTGCACCTAAAGGGGATGGACCCGGACAACATCTCCCCATGGGTCCTTTAAAAAGGACAGAGATGCTGTGTGTGCCTCTAACCCCAATCTTCAAACATCCCTTGAAACTGGGCAACTACCTGAGAAATGGAAGACCTAATTATCCCCATATTTTAAAAAACGAAACGAAACGAGGCAAAAAACTACAGACCTGTGCTCTGACATGTTTGTGTGCAAATCATGGAGAAATTATCAGGAGGGAGTGTCGAACACCCGGAAAAGGAAAAAAGATTTTAAATGAAAAAAACCCCATGGGTTCATGGAAGGGGAAAATTTTTTCACAAACCCCTGGGTTTTATGACAAAGGGAAAAAAATAAAAATAGAGAGAGGGGGGGTTAAAGGTTTTCCAGATGCAGGAAAGGGCCCTTTTACACAGTTCCCCACAAGAGATTTGTGCAAAACTGGAGGATCAGGGACACTAAAAGGGAAAGGGCACTGCAATGGATAAGGAATACCTGACAGGGAGGCAGAAAAAGATCATGGTACATGAAGAGGATCACAGTGGGGGCCTGTTTCGAGCGGGGGCCCACAGGGGGGCAGTTTTAGGACCAGTGTTTATTTTTGATATACGAAAAACATGATGGAAGGAAGGATCTGAAGTGTCCCTGTTCGCAGATACTAAGTTGTGAGAAAATTTAAAACGGACGAGGGGAGGCAGGGCCCGCAAAAGGGCCTGGAGAGGCGGACATGTGCCAGAACGGCTTCTCGAATTCAAAAAAAGCCAAAAAGCAAAGTCATGAAGATTGGGGAGGGGCAAAGAAGACCGCAGACGAGTATGGGCTAGGTGGAACAAAGACTACAGACCTCACTCAGGGAAAAAAAGACCCTTGGGTGACCATAACACCGAGCACATCACCGGGGCACACATAAACCAAATAACCGCTGCAGCATACGGGCGCCTGGCAAACCTGAGAATAGCTTTCCGATACCTTAAAAAGGGAAAACGTTCAAGACACTGTACACTGTGTATGTTAGGCCCATACGGGAGTATCAGCACCAGTCTGGAACCCAAAACCTGGTCAAGCACGTCAAGAAGTTAGAGAAAGTACAAAGGTTTTGGCAACAAGGCTAGTCCCAGAACTCAAGGGAATGTCCGTACGGGGAAAGGTTAAGGGAAATGGGACTGACGACACTGGAGGACAGAAGGGTCAGGGGAGACATGATAACGACATACAAGATACTGCGGGGAATAGACAAGGTGGACAGAGATAGGATGTTCCAGAGAGGGGACACAGGGACAGGGGTCACAACTGGAAGCTGAAGACTCAGACGATCACAGGGACGTTAGGAAGTATTTCTTCAGTCATAGATTTGTCAGCAAGTGGAATAGCCTAGCAAGTGAAAGTATGGAGGCAAGGAACCATACATAGTTTTAAGAAGAGGTATGACAAAGCTCAGGAAGCAGAGAGAGAGAGGATCCAGTAGCGATCAGTGAAAGGCGGGCCGGGAGCTGAGTCTCGACTCCTGCAACCACAATTAGGTGAGTACAGACATTCACACATACACACACATTCACACACACACACACACACACACACACACACACACACACACACACACACACACACACACACACACACACACAACACAAACCACACACACACAGTCATTTAGCAGACGTGGGTCACAAGGCTCCGAGAACTTTAGTGGTTTTTAAGGCGTGCAACAACTGCTAGCAGTAATCAGTGGTAGTGACAACGTCAGTGAACAATCCTACGAGTGATAACCAGAGTTATTAGTTAAAAAAAGTCGAGAGGAAGCCTGAAATCTTTAATATTTCAAAGTGTCAAACCATTAGTGGATAGTAGGCTTCTGTTGCTGATGAGAGTAAGACACATGTGCAACATCTGGGTATCTTTATTGTAGACGTTTCGCCATCCAGTGGCTTTATCAATACAAATTCTAGGACAAAACTTGAAGACAGTAGAACAAATGTACAGAAGATGAGGTAATCAGTCCCTCAACCTAGGAGTATGGTGCAAACAGCACCATAGTCGTGGAGATTCTAAAGCAAAGAAAGAATCCTGGCGCTTATTATTTAACGTCGGGTGTGGGCAAAACGAGGGCATATCACTGGTAGGCGGGATTCCCCAGTGGAAGTAGGTCCTTCCCAAAGAGATGGTTATAGTAGTAGTAGTTTTCGTAGTCGTGAAGGTTATGTACATGTCCTCGAGAATTAAGATTCCATGATGTTGCAGTGTCTGACAAGTTGTGTACGAAATGGTATATAATACCGACAAGATGAGAGTAAGACACATGTGCAACATCTGGGTATCTTTATTGTAGACGTTTCGCCATCCAGTGGCTTTATCAATACAAATTCTAGGACATAACTTGAAGACAGTAGAACTATGTACAGAAGATGAGGTAATCAGTCCCTCAACCTAGGAGTAGGTGCGAACAGCACCATAGTCGTGGAGATTCTGAAGCAGAAGAAAGAATCCTGGCGCTTATATAGTAACGTCAGGTGTAGATTCTTTCTTGCCATTCCTCATGTTTATTCGTTAATGCATCTGCATTTGTGTACCAAACCTTCAACTTCTGTTCTAATACTGTAACTGTGGTGCGGGGGGTGGAAACAGAGGGATCGGTGTGTGATGGTTGGTTTGTATTGTTCAGTTGCCTTGGGGGTGTCGTGGCTGGAGTCCTTCTGCAGGTGTTTCTGGGGGGTGCGTTTGTCCTTCCATTTGATCCTGGGTTATTCTGCTCTCCTTTTTCATTTCCTCCCATTTCTCCTTTCGTTTTTGAACTCTCTCTTTCATTGTCTTCCTTTCGTCCTGTGTGTGTGTGTGTGTGTGTGTGTGTGTGTGTGTGTGTGTGTGTTGTTGTGTCTGTGTGTGTGCGTGTGTGGGCTCACCTAGTCGTACTCGCCTAGTTGTGGTTGCAGGGGTCGAGTCATAGCTCCTGGCCCCGCCTCTTCACTGGTCTCTACTACGTCACTCTCCCTGAACCGTGAGCTTTATCATACCTCTGCTTAAAGCTATGTATGGATCCTGCCTCCACTACATCGCTTCCCAAACTATTCCACTTCCTGACTACTCTGTGGCTGAAGAAATAATTCCTAACATCCCTGTGATTCATCTGTGTTTTCAACTTCCAACTGTGTCCCCTTGTTGCTGTGTCCCATCTCTGGAACATTTTGTCTCTGTCCACCTTGTCAATTCCTCTCAGTATTTTATATATCGTTATCATGTGCCCCCTATCTCTCCTGTCCTCCAGTGTCGTCAGGTTGATTTCCCTTAACCTCATCTCGTAGGACATACCTCTTAGCTCTGGGACTAGTCTTGTTGCAAACCTTTGCATTTTCTATAGTTTCTTTACATACTTGGCTAGATGTGGGTTCCAAACTGGTGCTGCATACTCTAATACGGGCCTAACGTACACGATGTACAGGGTCCTGAACGATTTCTTATTAAGATGACGGAATGCTGTTCTGAGGATTGCTAGGCGCCCATATGCTGCAGCAGTTATTTGGTTGATGTGCGCTTCAGGAGATGTGCCTGGTGTTATACTCACCTCAAGATCTTTTTTCTTGAGTGAGGTTTGTAGTCTTTGGCCCCTAGACTGTACTCCGTCTTCGGTCTTCTTTGACCTTCCCAAATCTTTATGACTTTGCACTTGGTGGGGTTGAACTCCAGGAGCCAATTGCTGGACCAGGTCTGCAGTCTGTCCAGATCCCTTTGTAGTTCTGCCTGGTCCTCGTCCGAATGAATTCTTCTCATCAACTTCACGTGATCTGCAAACAAGGACACTTCGGAGTCAATTCCTTCCGTCATGTATGTGTGTGTGTGTGTGTGTGTGTACTCACCTATTTTTGGCTGCAGTGGTCGATTCATAACTCCTGGACCCGCCTCATCACTGGTCGCCACTAGGTCCACTCCCTCCTCCATGAGCTTCATCATACCTCTTCTTAAAGCTGTGTATGGTACCTAACTCCACTAACTCACTTTCCAGACCATTCCACTTCCTGACTACTGTATGACTGATGAATTACTCGGTAACATCCCTTTGACTCATCTGAATCTTCAACTTCCATTTATGACCCGTTGGTACTGTGTCCCATCTCGGGAACATCCTGTCTCTGTCCACCCTGTCGATTCCTCTCAGTGTGTGTGTGTGTGTATTTTTTTTTTGGTGTGTGTGTGTGTGTGTGTGTGTGTGTGTGTGTGTGTGTGTGTGTGTGTGTGTGTGTGTGTGTGTGTGTGTGTGTGTGTGTGTGTGTGTGTGTGTGTCTATGTGTGTGTTTTTGGTGGTGGCAGAGTGACTCTCATGTTTGACGCACACGTCCACAAATTTACTGATTTTAATGAGGGGGAAAGAACTAATCCTTAATGGATTATATAGCCCATGGGGAATGGACAAAAATTAGCTTTGATCAATGGAAGGGAAGTATGGGTCTAGATGGTTGGATCAAGAGCCCCTCACCATCCTCACAACACCTCCAGTAGGGGATCCAACCTCCACAATAAGAGAATGGTAGCGATGACTTTCGGTACAGTTCACTATACTAATCAACTGTGAAAAAATGTATGGAATCAAATCTCTTTTTTTAAACTGTTAACAGTATGTGTAACTAAAAGTAAAATGCAAAGAATTAATAGTATTGGAATATGATCTACTCAGAAAAAAAAGAACGCAATTTCAGAGTAATATTACTGAAGAGATTAAAGAATCCTATCCTATCTGGAACTCTCCAGATTTACCTCCACCTACAACCATTTATAAAAAAAAGGATACCAGTACAGTTTTCAAAACTGTGAATACCCACTAGAAGTTCCCACTATTTCCCGGTGGAACTGTATTAAATAAAATGCAATAAGTGACCAAGAGATTGATAGTCGAAAATTTTATTGAATGAAGGAAGAGTTTCTATATTTACATCTAAAATGCACAGCCATAACTATGATCATAATTTTTAATGGTGCGGACCGGTAAGCTATCGGAAGACCTCGGCCAGATGACCAAAAGCTTCAACGGTGGGTCATCATCTGACTAAGGCCTTCGTCAGGAAATACTTGTCCTATTGCCTGACGAACCACTCCGATACACAAGACAGTAATACTCCATCTGAGACATCTGCATTGTGGATTCCTCGCGTCCATCTCAAACTTCCATGGAAATTACCCATCAGTCTTTCTGTTTTCACTGCTGAAATATATGGAATTTATCAGGCCTGTGGAGAAATTTTCTCCAGGAGGGGGGTATCAGCCCCCTTCAGGCCCTTTCAGCCCTGAGGGGACTAGCCCTCTCAGAAGGGGCAAGCATCTTGTTTACTGCTACAGCAAGTAATTGATCCCATATTCAGTACGAGTATACGACGTGGTCAAGCGACCGACGCTCCTTGCAGTCCAGTGATGCAAAGTGTAGTTTAATAAGAGGTAGTCCATCTCTTACCTTAGCAGGAAAATTAAGGAAAATCCTGCTCCCACTTCATTACCATGGTAAAGATAGTGTACATTGTTGTTTATGCTTAAGACAGCAAGAATCAAGCATTCTGTTTTGCTTCATGAAGGAAGTGGCAAGGAAGCAAAAGTACTAGGTCAGCTTTTTCTTTATGTGCTATGGGCAATGACGGTGTAAGAGGCTGTGGCGTCTTCAGATTACTTTTGACTCTACTGAGAGTCACACTGACGCCAGGATAACCAACAAAGAACACTGATCCGTGCATTAGTGTGAACAAAGTGTCTCAAAAAACACGATAAACACTTACAGAGAAGTGTGATCAACTTCTTAGTGATATTGTGTGAACAATTATTGATAAACAGTGTAACAACGAGTGTTGCGATCCAACAGAGTGTAGTGCGACATTCTTCAATCAACTCAACGGATATCCGGGCGTAACTACGGGTCAGATACATATACCCAGGTAAATCTTCTAACTCGTGATGTACTACTATTGACTGCGTAGTTGAGTCGAAGTTATGAGTTAGTCACTTATCTTAAACCCCGGTGATAAGCGGACTTTTGAGTCCACACAAGTACGTAAGTCAGCCATCAGTGAATAAAATATGCTGACATAACACCCCATAGGGGTAATTTATGATTAACATAATATAATCTTTTCCAGCCCATTAAGAAGAGGATGAGACAGCTTCTCAAGACCTCATCTGCAGGGGTGGCTGTGCAGGCGATGAGCTGTCTTTCTAAGCTAAGTTTTCCCTATTTTTAAACTATAAACTTTGCTGGTAAGCCATTTCTCAACAAGGACCTTGTAATACTTGATGCACAGCCGGTTGGTTATTATACAATTTGCAGTGATATGGAAAGTGGTATCCAAGCTCTTACATACAACTTCAGAACCTGCAAGGAACTTGGGTACCTCTGTCATGCAAGGAACTTGGGTACCTCTGTCTCATGCAAGGAACTTGGATACCTCTGCCTCATACAAGGAACTTGGATACCTCCGCCTCATGCAAAGAACTTGGATACCTCTGTCCCATGCAAGGAACTTGGATACCTCTGTCTCAGGAACCTGGACACCTCTGTCTTATGCAAGGAACTTGGATACCTCTGTCTCATGCAAGGAACTTGGATACCTCTGGCTCATGCAAGGAACTTGGATACCTCTGTCTCATGCAAGGAACTTGGATACCTCTGTCTCATGAAAGGAACCTGGATACCTCTGTCTCATGCAAGGAACTTGAATACCTCTGTCTCATGCAAGGAACTTGGATACCTCTGCCTCATGCAAGGAACTTGGATACCTCTGTCCCATGCAAGGAACTTGGATACCTCTGTCTCAGGAACCTGGACACCTCTGTCTTATGCAAGGAACTTGGATACCTCTGTCTCATGCAAGGAACTTGGATACCTCTGGCTCATGCAAGGAACTTGGATACCTCTGTCTCATGCAAGGAACTTGGATACCTCTGTCTCATGAAAGGAACCTGGATACCTCTGTCTCATGCAAGGAACTTGAATACCTCTGTCTCATGCAAGGAACTTGGATACCTCTGCCTCATGCAAGGAACTTGGATACCTCTGTCCCATGCAAGGAACTTGGATACCTCTGTCTCAGGAACCTGGACACCTCTGTCTTATGCAAGGAACTTGGATACCTCTGTCTCATGCAAGGAACTTGGATACCTCTGGCTCATGCAAGGAACTTGGATACCTCTGTCTCATGCAAGGAACTTGGATACCTCTGTCTCATGAAAGGAACCTGGATACCTCTGTCTCATGCAAGGAACTTGAATACCTCTGTCTCATGCAAGGAACTTGGATACCTCTGCCTCATGCAAGGAACTTGGATACCTCTGTCTCATGCAAGGAACTTGGATACATCTGTCTCATGCAAGGAACCTGGATACCTCTGTCTCATGCAAGGAACTTGAATACCTCTGTCTCATGCAAGGAACTTGGATATCTCTGCCTCATCCTCCTACACGAACACCTCTATCATGTTCATTATTTATCAGTTCAGTGCTGAGTCACTAACAACGAAATAGTTGATGAGCTTGCTAAAGGTCTACGCCACTGCCAGCTCCACATATACCACGCAAAAGCACTCTTAAAACTAGCATAGCAAACAAATTCATTGAAAACTGTCAATATGTCATGCTTATAAACACATATATACAGGTTAGGTATATTCATTGCTATGCTAAGCTTCTTCAGTCGGGTACAGAAGAGGCAGCAGAAGCAGTAAAGATGTAAAGGTGATGTAATCAGTCCATCGCCCTTGAAGACTTAGTTTTGAGGTGATCAGTCCCTCAGTCTGGAGAAGAGTTTTGCTCCATAGTCTCTACTGTTTCCTCTGTATTCGACTGAGGAAGTCTACTGTGCACGAAACGTTATGGAATAAAGATACCTAACTGTTGTACGTGTGTCTTTCTCCACACACTATGGAATTACAAATAAAAAAGAGTTGGGGGATGTGTAAACGTAATAGGCGTAAACCCAGAACAATGGACATAGTAGCATTGGCCAGACTAAGACTGGGACACACAAAGCTAATATCCCACAGCTACAAGTACAAAGCTAGTATCCAACAGCTACAAGTACAAAGCTAGTACCCTACAGCTACAGGTACAAAGCTAGTACCCCACAGCTACAAGTACAAAGCTAATATCCCACAGCTACAGGTACAGAGCTAGTATCCCACAGCTACAAGTACAAAGCTAGTATCCCACAGCTACAAGTACAAAGATAGTATCCCACAGCTACAAGTACAAAACTGATGTAATGAAAACTGCACTCAATGCAATGTTGCAGATGCTATACAGTACAGTTTTCTACGTCACAGTGCAACAACCGTCTTCAAACATCACCTTCCACGACGAACATTTCCCTCAATTCTAAAACCAATTTAGGAAGAAAATTCTTCACATTAGAGAAAGTAGAATATAACTGAAGCGTTAACCCAGTTCCTCCTTTTTACCAACAAATTGGACTATGTCTAAATATCGTTAAAAATATAGTATTTTCACACGAAAGAAACATAAGAATCACTAGGATGTTGATTCCCACTAGCAAATGCATTGACAACAGTCATACCTGTAACAACACTCCACAACTCTACTCTTGTGAAATACCTGTACCAACACAATCAATCACTCCACAACTGCTCTTGTGGTATACCTGTACCAACACAATCACTCCACAACTGCTTTTGTAGTATACCTGTACCAACACAATCACTCCACAACTGCTTTTGTGGTATACCTGTACCAACACAATCAATCACTCCACAACTGCTCTTGTGGTATACCTGTACCAACACAATCACTCCACAACTGCTTTTGTGGTATACCTGTACCAACACAATCAATCACTCCACAACTGTTCTTGTGGTATACCTGTACCAACACAATCAATCACTCCACAACTGCTCTTGTGGTATACCTGTACACACACAATCAATCACTCCACAACTGCTCTTGTGGTATACCTGTACCAGCCCAATCAATCACTCCACAACTGCTCTTGTGGTATACCTGTACCAACACAATCAATCACTCCACAACTGCTCTTGTGGTATACCTGTACCAACACAATCAATCACTCCACAACTGCTCTTGTGGTATACCTGTACCCACACAATCAATCACTCCACAACTCTGCTCTTATGGTGATCGGAAGAAGAAATCTGTAAGTAAACTGCACGTGTCCTGAAGAAGAAAAATGTAGTTTTTGCTCTCAACAGAAAAATGAACTGCTACGATAACTTCTTCTCTGCTTTTAAACTTTGCTAAGAGAGATTAAAATGGCGATTGTGAGGAAAATGGCGACTGTAAGTCTTAGAGATACACGAAAACAATGGCAGAAATTATTCCATGAACTATAGATCAGTCTTACATTAAGGTTTAATAGTGGAAAATAGACTTTACTTTTGTTATAGTTTTAAAGTGTAATGAAAAGTTGAGTAACAATAATATTTACTGTCTTCAAAATCCCGATCAAAAAACAACACTATAGATACCGCAACAACATTAGATGACAGAACATATTAATTATAATCAAGGAGGAAGCGCTAAACCCGTAGGATTATACAGTGCCTGTGGGGGGATGTGGAAGGTATTCAGGATTAATTTAGGGAAATGGAGCACAGATCGAATTTCCTAGATCAAGAGCTCCTCAACAGTGACAAGGAACCTTCCTTGAGGAGATATAACAACATAGTATTTAATTCTCTCCCTGCTCCAACACTTTATAGAGTATTCAATTCTCTCCATACTCCCAAGACCTTACAATATTCTTATAGTATTTGATGACTTTTGATACTGTGTCTGTTGCCACCCCTGAATGAGTCACAATGTATATAATGTATATTACCTGTTCATATAATTTTATATTGCTTATATTTTTGATATTAGCTAAATCGTAAATATATTGCTTTATATTATTATTTGACTTAGTTATATTATTAGGTAGGATGAAACATTTATATATTATTCAGTGCTCATAGTTCGTGAGTGTTAAGTAGCTGATGGCCTTGTCTAACTACATCTCTGCTTGTTTCACTGCCGGCTTCTCTGTGTTGCTGGGCAGCAGCAGTCCATGGAGAGTCACGTGATCAGGGTGGGATGATCACACCTCACCTGGGTGAGAGACTGCCTGGCCTTGGCTCGCTCTCTTGCTAGTTGATGTTGCTTCCAACCAGACGTCCCTCTCCAGCTCTTCCTTGCTGGCCCTTGTTGGAAGATCGTTTCTGTTGCTTTCATGTTGTTGGTTCTGTGTAACTCTGTTCACAAAACATAGCCTAGACTTAGTGATTTTCGACGTTGTACTGAGGTTGTGTGTTTCATAGACACTCTGAGAAACTCAGGTCCTGAGCTGTAGCTTCTGACCTAATTTGTACTGGTATCTGTGTACTGTCAGAGTCGGGGATTTTCTAATGCTGAACTTAGATTCAGTAGTATGGGAGTTTTGTGTCTTTTGTGGAGGATCTGCAGATGGTCCCTACTTAGTGTCATTATACTATCTCCTTGTTCCTGATTCTGTGTTGCTGTTGCTTGTTATATTGCTGTTCAGCTTATCAGTCATTTTATTGTTCAAGCAAGCTGTTCTGATTGCCAGATTGGTCAAGAAGTTAGTTTATGTGAGGACTTTTAGTCAGTCACTGGTTAAGTCTAGTCGAGTCTTGATACATAGTGAACTACTTAGAGCACTTACACACATACACACAAACTTACTCGTATATATTAGTATTACATTATTAAATGCTAACAATGTACCAGACGGAACTTAAAAGCCATAAAGATGTGATATATACTTTCAACACAATACTACTGTACATGAGAGAAATGTAGGAACTTGTATCCTATATTATATTCAATTGATTACATTAATTTACTTTGATAGTATATGCCTAGACAACTTTATTGTTATTAATAAACTTATTAAATTTTAATTTCTTTAGTTAGTAGCCTACCAGTTGTAATCCCGAAGCACTATTGAATCTTACTGAATTATAATGGATAATTGGATCAGGATACTGACTACTTGTTACAAACACCCAATAACAGGCTGGATGCTAGAAGGGCAGTCCTTTCTAGTATTCACTGGAGATCTCTATCATTATTAGATATCGCATTTTTTTTGTAACAAATGGGGGCCTGTCCGGGATGCTTTTGATTCAAGGTGTTGGAGAAATTGTCCAGTTTGACACACTAGTAACTCTATGGTCAAATACTTTGAGTACTTTCCTAATCTTAAGAATTTGAGTTTATTCTTGAACAACAAAATACATTGATGTATGTACTTGACTGAGTCTCTTGATCAAAGGAGATGGAAATACTGTTTATGAGCTCTAGCTCTAAGAAAACCAACACTAAAATTCATATTAGGATTATAGTTTCCCATAATCACTCTCTCGTAGTACTTATTTTCGTGATGTTTGTCAAAGTGAAACAGTTAGTTGATACTCTGACCTTGTCGAAATTGAGTACATTAAAACTTCAGACATGTTGGTGAGTAGCCAAATATCTCACTGTGATGTATAACATGGATTACACTGCAGAAACTGTCAGAGCATTATTTAAAGATATATTATTTCCTGCTCATGCAGAGATGTTTGATTGTGATTCAGATACAGAGAGCATAGTGTCGCTATTAGAAAGTGTGACTCTATTTGATGACATAGAAGAGAGAACAACTATGGCAGAAGTGTCTGAGCCTAGTGTAACTCCGTTCATGCTCACACCTTCCCGCCTGACTAACACAATAGTACAGAATGTAGCTGGTAGTATGACTCAGCCTCATACTAGTACAGTGTACACTACACCTGTATCTACTTATCCTAGACCAGATCTAGACTCTAGGGATGGCTCGACAATTTGTCTGACCTAAGGACCGTCCAGACTCATTCGTTAGATTCTGTACTCCTCCGTTACCAACTGGTCCTATCTCTGACTGAGAAACAATTTGAGAGAATAGAATGCCTCATTACATTGCAGACTGCTCAAATAGAGGCACAGAGGAAATTGAGCGAAGAAGATTTCCAGAGAGAAAATGCTCGTCTCGGAAGACAACAGACTAATAGATCTGACAAAGTTGATAAACCTGTTAGTACAACACAGGACACATTTAATGTGCAGAAAGCTGCCACAATGATTCCTAAGTTTCTTGAGAGTGACTTAGACACTTATTTTGATGTGTTTGAGAACCAGGCAAGTGCTAAGAACTGGCCACGTAAGCATTGGGCAACCTTGCTGCACACAGCTTTCACAGGAAGAGCTCAAACTTGTACTGCTGCTTTACCATTTGCCAAGTACATTAGTTATGATGCTGTCAAGGAAACTATTCTAAAGACATATAACTTGTTACCTGTAAGTTATCAACACACATTTTGCACTTTACAACAACAACAGGATCAAACTTACGTAGAGTTTGCTCGTGAGAAAAAAGTTGCATTTGAGAGGTGGTGCAGAGCCACTAAGTGCAATAATTTTGACAGTCTGGGTCAGTTGTTACTTCACGACGAATTTAACAAGTCGAATTTAACAAGCATCTCGTAGTGTTACCAGTTACATTTCGTGAACAAGCAATTTATTTTGCTCAAAATAGTCCCATAGGAGGACATTTGGGTGTCAAGAAGACACTCGGTAAACTGGCAAAACATTTTACTTGGCCAAAATGAAGGAAACAGTAGCTGATCATGTGCGATGTAGCCACATCTGTCAAGTGACAGGCAAGCCAGCACACACACCTCCACCTACACCTCTCACTGAGCTTACTAGTAGCAAAGTTCAGATCATCTGGACTAAGGATTGTTCAGACTCGTTTACGAAGCTGAAGCGTCTGCTTTCCTCTGCTCCTGTATTGAGGAGTCCTAATTTCAATCTTCCCTTCTTTTTACATATAGATGCGAGTGGTTATGCAGTGGGTGCTGTGCTGCTTCAACAGTCAACGTCCACTGACATTCTCCATCCAATATGTTACTATTCTTGTGGTGTCCTTGAAACATTTTGACTCACCTACATAAACACAATGAAGAGTAAAAATGCTAGGATCATGAGGTGGGCTCTCAGAATCCAGTCATACTATATTAGTATACAACATATCAGTTGTCATTGTAATGGAATTGCTGATACTCTGTCACGTCCTTAATTATCACTGTTACATTTAAATTAATGTAATTTTATGCCCAAATACCTTTTGTTACTTGCTACTTTAAATTCAGTAAAGTAACGTAATCTATCCAGCCCATGTTAACTATGTATACTCATGTCTAATTATTCTATTTATATATTCACAATAGTGGTGATATATGTTGGTGTGAGGAGGAGACAGTTGGAGACAGAAGCTGAGTGTTGAGTGTGGAGAGTGTTGAGTGGGCGATGCTAGTTACTGAGCGGCAGAACACAGTCCTGCCGCAGCCACCCCCCTGTCACTACACACCTTAAGTTATTGCACTTAAGCTTTCTCATACACAGATGTCCATACTGCCTCGCATTCCACTACCACTACTTAAGAGTGGAATGCCGTCTCCTGTCTATCGAACAAGACTGCTGTTCTAATATACAGTCTCCACTACTATGATCGAGCATCTACGTGTCATGCCTTTCTACGCTATCCTGATTCTACACTGATGTACATAACCACGAGTATGCAGAGATACGATATGCTGTGTACTGCCCTAGCAAGAGGGGCATAACTTATAGAGAAATAGAAAATGTAAAATGTAAAAAGTGCTTGGCACAAGAGTGACTCTGATTTGTTGATAATACAATGTTTATTAAAGTGACATGAGTTCCTACAAGAGTAATAATGTGAAAGACACTAAAGCAACTCTTAGTGCGACCATTTGTCGTGCTGGGGGGGGGGTTGCCACCCCTGAATGGGTCAAAATGTATATAATGTATATTACCTGATCATATAATTTCATGTTGCTTATATTTGTGATATTAGCTAAATTGTAAATATATTGCTTTATATTGTTATTTGACTTAGTTATATTATTAGGTAGGATGTAACATTTATATATTATTCAGTGCTCATAGTTCGTGAGTGTTAAGTATCTGATGGCCTTTTCTAACTACTGCTCTGCTTGTTTCACTGCCGGCTTCTCTGTGTTGCTGGGCAGCAGCAGTCCATGGAGAGTCACATAATCAGGGTGGGATGATCACACCTCACCTGGGTGAGAAACTGCCTGGCCTTGGCTCGCTCTCTTGCTGGTTGATGTTGCTTCCAACCAGACGTCCCTCTCCAGCTCTTCCTTGCTGGCCCTTGTTGGAAGATCGTTTCTGTCGCTTTCTTGTTGTTGGTTCTGTGTAACTCTGTTCACAAAACATAGCCTAGACTTAGTGATTTTCGACGTTGTACTGAGGTTGTGTGTCGCACAGACACTCTGAGAAACTCAGGTCCTGAGCTGTAGCTTCTCACCTAATATGTACTGGTATCTGTGTACTGTCAGAGTCGGGGATTTTCTAATGCTGAACTTAGATTCAGTAGTATGGGAGTTTTGTGACTTTTGTGGAGGATCTGCTGATGGTCCTTACTTAGTGACATTATATTATCTCCTTGTTACTGATTCTGTGTCGCTGTTGCTTGTTATATTGCTGTTCGGCTTATCAGTCGTTTTATTGTTCAAGCAAGTTGTTTTGATTGCAAGGTTGGTCAAGAAGTTAGTTTATGTGATGACTTTTAGTCAGTCACTGGTTAAGTCTAATCGAGTCTTGAGACATAGCAAACTATTTAGAGCACTAACAAACATACATACAAACTTACTTGTATATATATGTATTATGTTATTAAATGTTAACAATGTACCAGATGGTACTTAAAAGCCATAAAGATGTGATATGTGCCTTCAACACAATACTACTGTACACCAGAGAAGTGTAGCAACTTGTATCCTATGTTATATTATTTTGATTATTTTAATTTTCTTTGATAATATACGCCTAGACAACTTTATTGTTATTAATAAACTTATTAAATTTTAATTTCTTTAGTTAGTAGCCTACCAGTTGTAATCCTGAAGCACTATTGAATCTTACTAAATTATAATGGATAATTGGACCAGGATACTGACTACTTGTTACAAAAACCCAGTAACAGGCGGGATGCTAGAAGGGCAGTCCTTTCTAGTATTCACTGGAGATCTCTATCATTATTAGATATCGCATTTTTTGTAACAGTGTCCCACCTGAGACTCATCCTCAAGTTCGAGGTACAGACATAAAGAGTAGGGATGATTTTTTGGCCCATGGATCTGCTCCAACTTCATCGTCGCCTGCACTGAGTATGTTTTATTTCAGTCACCTTAATAACTCTCAGTGTTTCTGTCTGTCTCTCTTTCTTTTCTAGCATTCCCTCTCAACCAGCCAAACTGGCAGTTTGGTTGAGTAGTTGCAAAGGGACGCTGGCTTCTCTGATTCACTTTCATGTTTATACGTCAACCAATTAGTTGAGAGTTTGACCCTCACCTGAACTGATGTTATGTTTCCACACCTGACTGTGGATGGACTCAATGAGACTGGTTGAGTACACACATACTGGTGCTTAACTTGTATCAGGCGAAGAGCTAACTGCAGTGACTGTTTGCTCTCTCATTAAAATTTTCCTGTTCAGCTACACTGAATATATTGTAAATATTGGTGAAGGGAATATATGGGTATTCTAAAACTACCCTTTCTATTTGCCTTTTCTTTATTTCCTTGAGGATTGTTTCATGTCTGGAGGCTTGACATAATAGGCTTTTCTTCGTGTTATTGTCTGGAGACTTGACATAATAGGCTTTTCTTCGTGTTATTGTCTGGAGGCTTGACATAATAGGCTTTTCTTCGTGTTATTGTCTGGAGACTTGACATAATAGGCTTTTCTTCGTGTTATTGTCTGGAGACTTGACATAATAGGCTGTTTTTCGTGTTCTTTTCTGGAGGCTTGACATAATAGGCTCTTGTTCCTGTACTTGTGTTCCTAATATGGCTGCTTGTCCGGGATGCAATTGTTATTTGGCTGCATTGTACTGTCTTGCTTATGTTGGTATCACACTGCGTGAGTTTAGGGTATTGTTAAGTTTATTGCTAGCTGGATAATACCATCTCCAGTGACTTGGTGACGACTAGTACTCTGCAGTCGTTGTCAAGACTGTATCTACCGTAATGCTGGTATGTAACTCGTTCTATTGGCACAGAATATTGTACATTAGCTGCTGCACAGCTTTGGAAGCTAAACACACACACACACACACACACACACACACACACACACACACACGAACAGATGCACGCATATACAACAGGCCTAGTGTCTAATCGACATGTGCCTAGGACAAAATGGTAACTTAATCGTAACAAGCTTAGGTCTGATTCAACCAACATGGCTTCTCCATCTGTTGCATCTATATATCTCGTCAACACTACCCTGTCTATCCCACATGTTGGTCGTAATAACAGACACAGTAAACTTCAGCTATTAGTACATTTAGATTATATGATATAAAGTATAATTCATTAGATGTAAAAAGATAATTATATAATGATTTTATTATCAAAAATACATCTATTGAATTATTTTTTAAGCATATTTGAAGAGAGTAAGTGGCCAAAAACTGTATGAATATAATCATATCCGAAGTTTTGACTATATTTAATATTCCCCACTAAAATAATTAACACTATTAACTATAAGATTTTGCCCATGATAAAAAATGAATAACAAATAGATCCACAAGAAACACTGAACCATCTCACCAAACAGCTCAATAATGATCCAAAGAATACTTAACTAGCCGACACAAGTGAAGACCTGACTGACACTACCGGCTAGTAGCCGGTAGTGTCAGTCGGGTCTTGTCAGTGTCAGTGTAAGTTTGGTGCTGTTCCCTAAGGAACAGCACCAGAGAACAGCCTAGCATGAACTCACGTCACTAGCATGAACTCACGTCACTAGCATGAACTCACGTCACTAGCATGAACTCACGTCACTAGCATGAACTCTAGTCACTAAGCGACAGCACTGTGACCAGGATGCTCTTTTCTATTGAAAAAATACTTGAAAGAATATCAAATATATCGCTCAAAAGTCAAGAGTAACTCTCTGGCTTTACACGTTTGAGATACAATGAAAAGAGCAGAAGAGTTTGTCATGCAGCGAGGCCATTGAACGTAACCCAGCAGGAAGGACTTACGACTCAGGCATTGACCGAGGAGAGCGTCCGGAGTGCCCTTGAGAAAGATGTGACGACCCAAAACTATTTATCACATCTGTCAGCCACTGCAACAAGATCCCAGTCTTAATACAAAGAATTCTTCAACACTTGTCCAAGCTTTGGACGATGACCTACTTACACTAGTGGCAGGTCCCACTGTGATCCCGCCTCCTCCTGCTTCCACTCACCTGACTGCAGTATATAAGCCACCTCTCTGTATTGGACTGATAAGGCCACTGTGTGGCTATACGTTTCTTTAAAGATTTCCATATGTTGCATAAGTGTCTCAATCTTCAACATGAGAAAGTTGTATCATGTAATGTGAGTTCAGATAACCACATTTGATATCACACTGATGTCACATATTGTCATTAATCTGTACGTCTCAACAGTAATATTCTACCTCACGATTGTGAGTTACTCACACACACACACACACACACACACTCACACACACACACACACAGTCACACACACAGCACACACACACACACACACAGTCACACACACACACACACACACACACACACACACACACACACACACACACACACAGTCACACACACACACACACACACACACACACACACACACACACACACACACACACACACACCACACACACACACACACACTCACACACACACACACACAGTCACACACACAACACACACACACACATTCTTACACACACACACACACACAAACACACACACACACATAGTCACACACACTCACACACACACACAAACACACACACACACACACACACACACACACACACACACACACACACACACACTCACACACACACACACACACACACACACACACACACACACACACACACACACACACACACACACACACACACACACAACACACACAAAGGGGACATAGTTAGAAGCTGAAGACACAGATGAATCACAGGGATGTTAGGAAGTATTTCTTCAGCCACAGAGTAGTCAGTAAGTGGAATAGTTTGGGAAGCGATGTAGTGGAGGCAGGATCCATACATAGCTTTAAGCAGAGGTATGATAAAGCTCACGGCTCAGGGAGAGTGACCTAGTAGCGATCAGTGAAGAGGCGGGCCCAGGAGCTCGGACTCGACCCCCGCAACCTCAACTAGGTGAGAACTAGGTGAGTACACACACATGTGAACGACATGATGGAAGGGTTAGACTCAAAAGTGTCCCTGTTCGCAGATGATGTGAAGTTAATGAGGAGAATTAAATCAGATGAGGATCAGGTAGGACTTCAAAGAGACCTGGACAGGCTGGACACCTGGTCCAGCAACTGGCTTCTCGAATTTAACCACTCCAAATGCAGTCTTGAAGATCGGGGAAGCGCACAGAAGACCGCTGACGGAGTATAGGCTAGGTGGCCAAAGCCTGCAAACCTCGCTCAAGGAGAAATATCTTGGGGTGAGTATAACACCGAGCATGTCTCCGGAAGCACACATCAACCAGATAACTACTACAGCATATGGGCGCCTGGCAAACTTGAGAACAGCGTTCCGATACCTTAGTAAGGAATCGTTCAAGACACTGTACACCGTGTACGTCAGGCCCATACTGGAGTATGCAGCACCTGTTTGGAACCCGCACTTGATCAAGCACGTCAAGAAAATAGAGAAAGTGCAAAGGTTTGCGACAAGGTTAGTTCCAGAGCTAAGGGGAATGTCCTATGAGGGTCAGAGCAGGTCAGAGGAGCACTGCAGATCACGTGTAACACACAACTGTACCACACTAACACACCCTGATGCACACACGTGTCTATTACTTTTCACATACTCAATAAACTCACACTCATATAGTTCCACACACTTATTTCCAGCCGCATATAATGACCCACACATACACATGTCCACACACACACACACAAGAAGATATAAACAAAGTTTGCCAGTGGGCAACAGAAAACAATATGATGTTCAATGAGGACAAATTCCAACTACTCCGTTATGGAAAACTGGAGGAGATAATAACTAGAACAGAGTATACTACAGACTCTGGCCATACAATAGAGCGGAAAAATTATGCAAGGGACCTGGGAGTAGTAGTGTCTGAGGATCTCACTTTCAAGGATCACAACAGTGCCACGATTACAAGTGCAAAGAAAATGATAGGATGGATAATGAGAACGTTCAAAACGAGAGATGCCAACCCAATGATGATTCTTTTCAAATCACTTGTTCTCTCTAGGCTGGAATACTGCTGTACATTAACATCTCCATTCAAAGCAGGTGAAATTGCAGATCTAGAGAGTGTACAGAGATCCTTTACTGCACGTATAAGTTCTGTCAAGCACTTTAACTACTGGGAACGCTTGAAAGCACTTGACTTGTACTCGTTGGAACGCAGGAGAGAGAGATATATCATAATCTACTCATGGAAAATCCTGGAAGGAATGGTCCCGAATCTACACACAGAAATCACTCCCTACGAAAGTGAAAGACTGGACAGGCGATGCAAAATACCCCAAATTAAAAGTAGGGGCGCCATTGGTACACTAAGAGAAAACACCATAAGTGTCCGGAGTCCAAGACTGTTCAGCAGCCTCCCACCTGGCTGCCTTCAAGAGAGAGCTGGACAGATACCTAAAGTCAGTGCCGGATCATCCGGGCTGTGGTTCGTACGTTGGACTGCGTGCGGCCAGCAGTAACAGCCTGGTTGATCAGGCCCTGATCCACTGGGAGGCCTGGTCGTGGACCGGGCCGCGGGGGCGTTGACCCCCGGAATAACCTCCAGGTAGACTCCTAGTAGACACACACACATTCCCTCATACACACACACACTCTCCCCCCACTCTCCCCCTATCTCTCCCCCTCTCCCTCCCCAGTTACCACTCTCTCTCTCTCACTCTCCTCTCTCTCTCTCTCTCTCTCTCTCTCTCTCTCTCATCTCTCTCTCTCTCTCTCTCTCTCTCTCTTCTCTCTCTCTCTCTCTCTCTCCTCTCGTCTTCTCCTCCTTTTTCTCTCCCCCTCGTCTCCCTCTCCCCCTCCCCCTCTCTCTCCCTCTTCCCTTCTCTCTCCCCCTGTGACTATCCCTCCCCCTCTCTCTCCCCTAATTCCTTCCTCTTTACTCTCCACATCTGTCCCCCTTCGCCACTGTCTCCCCCATCTCCCTCTCTCTCTCTCCACACACACACACACACACACACACACACACACACACACACACACACACACACACACACACACACACACACACACACACACACACACACGCCACACACACCATGTAGACAGCCTGTACTGTCTGCACAGACAGCCCATGCTGTCTGCCAGCTTAGTTCATATTTCGCGACACTCAGGTGCTGCCCTCTGGGCCTGCTCCAGGTCTGTGGGAAGCTGGTTCCACACTCTCTCACTCTCACAGCGGCCTAGCAGCAAGACAGAAGGCCTACTAGTTCTCCCTCTCGTGGGATGGCCCTGCTGGGCCATGGGCACAACACACAAGCCTGTGTACTCACCACTACATTACAAATAAAGTAAAGAAGCCTGGGGAAAACGTTTATCATTCACGCACCCGCTTTCATCGCTTTCATCGTAGGAAATAAATCTCGTTATAAATGGTTGGAAGCGGTGGTCGCAGCAGTTGTGTTGCCCGGAGAGAGGAAGGTATGAAGTTGTGGCATGCAAAGAGTACGTAACCTTTATTCGTAGCATGTACACACCCTCATTTACAGGCTATCTCCCCCAACCAGCGAACCAGGTTGCTAAGAGTTGATGATGGGGCCCCGTCGTTCAACTAGTGACCAGGTTCTAGCCAATAAGAAGATGGTTTTGGCAATCGCAGAGGTTATGTGGGTACCGCTCTCCTGTCTGCCCTTGTCATTCCCATTCTAGAGCTGGTTGAAGCACGGTCTGCTATCTTGTGGCTTCTATTTCTGCTTTGCTTACCGTGGAGTGCACTATACTTATCACTGTACATAGTGTACATATTGCTGTTATAAATTGGTGAAGGATAATATAAGTCTAAACTTTTTCTACTGTGTTTATTTGCTCCCATTACACCCGGGGTAACAGGCCATTTGGAATCCTGGGTTGTAATAGAAGTCATCTTCACTTCATCACCCTACACTAGTAACATCCGACTCTCAACGAGTTATCCTGATGTCGTGTCTGCACGTTTTAGCATCCAGACACAGGTACAAGCAGGATCTAGTCGAAATTTGCCGAATTTCTTCGAGAATTGTAAGTGGCGTCCCAGTGACCCCACGCTACAGCGTTCCACGCTGTTTCTCAAGTCACGTGTTCAGCGTCACTTGTATGTTCTGCTGTTGTTGTTCAGCTCAGCACAGCTGTTTCAGCAAGCCGGAGGTGAGTTTTGTGGTGATTTCTGTGTCCAGTGTATCTCCCTGTGGTTGTGGGTGGGGGAGGAGGAGGAAGAAGTGGCCGTTCCTCACCTTGCCCATGCTTGCCCTACTCACACCTCACCAGCCTTCCACCACACTCCACCACTATGTGTTCACTCCCTCTGCTGTGTTTTCTGCTGTTTTTCGTGTGAATTCTTTGCCAGAGCTGTGTATCCGAGTGCCCGAGGTCACTCGAAGCTACGTGGATCAGCATGCCACGTAGATCAGCATGCCACGTGGATCAGCATGCCACGTGGATCAGCAAGCCACGTGGATCAGCAAGCCACGTGGATCAGCAAGCCACGTGGATCAGCAAGCAATGTGGATCAGCAAGCCACATGGATCAGCATGCCACATAGATCACGATGTCACGTGGATCTACAAGCCACTTGGGTTACCAAGCCAGATGTCCCAGGCCTCATGCTGTGGTCTGCTGCCCACATCACAATGACATCACCGACGATGCTGCCCGACTTCATGACGTCACGATGTCTGCCTGATGTCACCTCAAGATGTCTGCTGATGTCACAGTGCTGCTGACGTCACCTCGCGACATCACTCCTTACATCACATGATGTTACATCGAGTGTTTCAGTAAATATTTCAGTATTGTCGAGAAGATTGAGAGAAAATATGTGTTATGTGTTAATTAATTCCTTTCAGTCAGTGTTCTCACATGTTAGTGTATGGCTTAGTGTCAGTTTTGTGCACAGAAAAGCATCTTTTGCTACTTTAAGCCATGTTGTACTGCATGTACCGTGGGTGTGTGTGAAGTTTTTCGTGTGTCCAGCGAGGTCTGTGGTCAGACCCTTGTGTAGCACCATTGTGTTAGTCACCCGGTGTGACCAGTGGGTTTACAGCTGATATCAGTCAGCCCCTGAGCGTATGAGCCCCCTTGTACAGAAAGCTCTTATGCTCGTCGTTCATAGATGTTCTGCAGAATCGTAGCTGCTAGGATTCCCATCAAGATTTGTTTCACTTCACCTCCAGACCTTCTGAGTACAGTTATATGTAGAGAAACAAGTCTGGGGATGCTTAGACTAACCTCTGCTGTAACTCCAACTGCCGAGAGAATGACACTCGTCAAGCCGCAGTTAGCCCTGTCAGTAGGCGCTGTGTCAGCCTCGTGTCACAACCTTCAGTGAGCAGCCTGCACAAAGAAGATGTCACTTTGACTGCTAGCTCACTCACTGCAGTCTGGTGTATGATGTTACAACTCCCAGATGTTTCGCCCAGTCGTCTCTGCCACGACTCGCTCCAAGACTTACCCCACACTCGCTGGCAGTGACAGCCCAGCAACAGTACCAGTTGAGAAGTGTCCTCCTGAGTCGCTTGCCAGAAGTCCTGCACAGTTGCCGAGTTTTGTCGACGCCTCACTCGAGGGCACCAGCATGTCGTGCCCCAGGTTGAGGGAAACCTGCAGCAACTCCTACGATGACTGCTTCACCATTCCAGAGGAGACCGTAACCTGTTACATCACAGCTCAGTCACAGCGATGTCTCCTGTGTTGCAGTATCTGTCCAGACGCAAGAAGGCGTGCAGTGATGCCCTTCGATGCTCACTGCCTTTGATCACGATGTTTAGCACACCCCACATGTTTTTTTTTTCCCTCCCTGTAGGGAAGTTTTTTCCATTGACCATATGTATATACATGTTTTTATTTTGTGTTCTGTGCCCTGTTCCTACGAGAGAGAGAGAGACCGAGTTTCTTTTACCACTAGTATTGTCGCGTCGGGACGACGCGAGGGAGGTGGCCGAGTGAATGTAGATAGCCTGTACTGTCTGCACAGACAGCCCATGTTGTCTGCCAGCTTAGTTCATATTTTGCGGCACTCAAGTGCTGCCCTCTGGGCCTGCTCCAGGTCTGTGGGAAGCTGGTCCCACACTCTCTCACTCACACAACGGCCTAGCAGCAAGACACAAGGCCTACTAGCTCTCCCTTTCGTGGGATGGACCTCCTGAGCCATGGGCACAACACACAAGCCTGTGTACTCACCACGAGTTTGCAAATAAAGTAAGAAGCCTCTGAGGACGTATCATTAACCACCCGCTTTCAGTTCACCAAACAATCTCGTTATAACCACACACACCACACACACCACCCCCAAAACCACACACACCACACACCACACACACCACACATACCACCACACACACCACACACACCACAAAACCACCACACACACCACACACACCACACACACCACACACACCACACACACCACACATACCACACACACCACACACACAACCACACACACCACACACACCACACACACCACACACACACACAACACACACACACCAAACACACCAACACACACCACACACACCACACACACCACACACACCACCACACCACCACACACACACCACACACACCACACACACCACACACACCACACACACCACACACACACACCACACCACACCACCACACACACCACACACACCACACATACCACACACACACTCGCACACACACACACCACACATACCACACACACCCACACACACACATACCACACACACACCACACACACCACACACACCACACACACCACACACACCACACACACCACACACACCACACACACCACACACACCACACACACCACACACACTGAGAAAGGAGATTAGGGAGGATAGATAGCTTATCCTTTGACTTCAAGAAATCCTTCGACACAGTTCCTCACAAGAGACTAGAGGAGAAACTAGAGGATCAGGCACACATAACAGGAGAGGCACTGCAGTGGATCAGAGAATATCCGACAGGGAGGCAACAACGAGTCATGGTACGGGATGAGGTATCACAGTGGGTGCCTGTGACACCAGTGCTGTTTTTGGCATATATGAATGGCATGAAGGACAGGATCGACTCAGAAGTGTCCCTGCTTCCAGATGATGTGAAGTTAATGAGAACTAAATCGGTCGAGGATCAGGCAGTACTACAAAGAGACCTGGACAGGCTACAAGCCTGGTCCAGCAACTGGCTCTTTGAATTTAACCCTGCCAAATGCAGTCATGAAGATCGGGGAAGGGCAAAGAAGACCGCACACAAAGTATAGTCTAGGTGACCAAAGACTGTACACCTCACTCAAGAAAAAAGATCTTGAGGTGAGTATAATACCGAGCACATCTCCTGAGGCGCACATCAACCAGATAACTGCTGCAGCTTACGGGCGTCTGGCAAACCTAAGAACAGAGTACCGATACCTCAATAAGGAATCGTTCAAGACTCTGTACACCATGTACGTCAGGCCCATATTGGATTATGCAACACCAGCTTGGAATCCTCACTTGGACATGCACATCATGAAATTAAAGAAAACGCAAAGGTTTGCAACAAGACTAGTCCCAGAGCTAAGGGACTGTCCTACGAAGAAAGGCTAAGCGACATAGGCCTGAAGGCACTGGAGGACAGGAGGGTCAAGGGAGACATGATAATGACAAGGTGGACAAAGACAGGATGTTTCAGAGATGGGACACAGAAACAAAGGGTTACAATTGGAAGTTGAAGACTCAGATGAGTCAAAGGGATGTCAGGAAGTATTTAGTCAGTCATAGAGTTGTCATGAATTGGTAAAGCCTAGAATGTGATGTAGTAGAGGCAGGAACCATATGTAGTTTTAAGACAGTTTGATGAAGTTCGTGGAGCAGGGAGAGAGAAGACATAGTGATCAGTGAAGAGGCAGGGTCAAGAGCCATGATTCGACCTCAGCATCCACAAATAGGCGAGTACACACACACATAAACACACACACACACACACACACACACACACACACACACACACACACACACACACACACACACACACACACACACTAAACTACAGACCTGTGTCTCTGACATGTATTGTGTGCAAAGTCATGGAGAAGATTATCAGGAGGAGAGTGGTGAAACACCTGGAACAGAACAAGATTATAAATGAAAACCAGCATGGGTTCATGGAAGGCAAATACTGTGTCACAAACCTTCTGGAGTTTTATGACAAGGTAACAGAAGTAAGACACGAGAGAGAGGGGTGGGTTCAATGCATTTTCCTAGACTGCAGGAAGGCTTTTTGACACAGTTCCCAGCAAGAGATTAGTGCAGAAGCTGGAGGATCGGGCGCATATAACAGGAAGGGCACTGCAATGGATCAGGGAATACCTGACAGGGAGGCAACAACGAGTCATGGTACGTGAAGAGGTATCACAGTCGGCGCCTGTGACGAGCGGTGTCTCACAGGGGTCAGTTCTAGGACGAGTGCTGTTTTTGATATATGCGAACGACATGATGGAAGGAATAGACTCTGAAGTGTCCCTGTTCGCAGATGATGTGAGGTTGATGAGAAGAATTAAATCGGATGAGGATGAGGCAGGACTGCAAAGAGACCTGGACAGGCTGGACATGTGGTCCAGAAACTGGCTTCTCGAATTCAACCCTGCCAAATGCAAAGTCATGAAGACCGGGGAGGGACAAAGAAGACCGCAGACAGAGTAAAGGTTATGTGGACAAAGACTACAGACCTCATTCAGGGAGAAAGACCTTGGGGTGACCATAACACCGAGCACGTCACTGGAGGCACACATCAACCAAATAACTGCTGCAGCATACGGGCGCCTGGCAAACCTGACAATAGCGTTCCGATACCTTAATAAGGAATCGTTCAATACACTGCACACTGTGTATGTTAGGCCCATACTGCAGTATGCAGCACCAGTCTGGAACCCACATCTGGTCAAGCACATCAAGAAGTTAGAGAAAGTACAAAGGTTTCTAACAAGGCTAGTCCCAGAGCTCAGGGGAATGTCATACGAAGAAAGGTTGAGGGAAATCGGACTGACGACACTGGAGGACAGAAGGGTCAGGGGAGACATGATAACGACATACAAGATACTGCGGGGAATAGACAAGGTGGACAGAGATAGGATGTTCCAGAGAGGGGACACAGGGACAAGGGGTCACAACTGGAAGCTGAAGACTCAGACGAGTCACAGGGACGTTAGGAAGTATTTCTTCAGTCATAGAGTCGTCAGCAAGTGGAATAGCCTAGCAAGTGAAGTAGTGGAGGCAGGAACCATACATAGTTTTAAGAGGAGGTATGACAAAGCTCAGGAAGCAGAGAGGGAGAGGACCTAGTAGCGATCAGTGAAGAGGCAGGGCCAGGAGCTGAGTCTCGACCCCTGCTACCACAATTAGGTGAGTACAATTAGGTGAGTACACACACACACACACACACACACACACACACATTACAACACGTACCCCACAAAAAATGGTAGCTCAGAAGGGAAGTCAAAGGATCAGGGGATCATAGGGAAATAGTTCTAATAAAGAAGAATGGATGGAAGAGCAATGTAAAAGGCTGGAAGAAGGGTGGGAGAGCTAACTTGGTAAACTTTTTGCAAAAATAGAGAAGAGGGTGGAGGCAGAGAAGAAGAAATAAGAGTCATAAGCCAAAGCAGCAAAAGCCAGAATAGGGCCCTAGAATATGAGGTAAATTGGGTGAAGCGAGTTATGGGGCTATTGCCCAGAGGAGACATAGCATCTGAAGCAGGTGCACCCTTAATGAATGAAGAGCCCAATGGAAAGGAAGGAGACATTACTTACGATAAGGCCCTATCAGTCCCCCACGCTGGGCCGAAGAATGAAGGGGGAGAGCACTTGGGAGCAGGGATAACAGTAAGGGAGGAGGGAGAAGGTAGAGAGGGGTATGGGTCCCATGCAGAGGCATGACCATGCCACCAAGAGTTACAGGAAAAAATATGGGAGACAACAGCCATGTACAAACGGGACCCAGAGAGACAGAGGGAAGGGCAATGGGAGGAGGAGAGGAAGTAGGTCCGTTCTTATATGTTTTTCCAGCTACCAGCAACGCTAATTCCACAGAATATCTAGGGCACTGCAGTTTTCTGGCAATATTAGATATTTACCTATTTTCCTCGTCTAGAAATTCTGGGCTACATATTCGGTAAGCTCTTAGAAACATGGTGAGGAAAGACACCTCTTTTTACTCAGGTGTCATGGTTGGAATAATAGTGGATATATGAGCAGACAGTGGCCTTCCTAAATACTGTAAACTATTACTGGTGGGGAAACTAATTATGTTGACCTTGCCAAGTCTCTTAGCAGTCTTGAAAAAACAAGGAACCTATCCCTTGAAAGGTTCAACATTTGCAAAGGCATGGTATGTGGAACCGAATTGTCCTCAAAGATAAGTCATACCATGAATTAAAGAAACATCCTAGACTTCTCCTTACAAAAGCAGCAAAGTGAATGCGAATTACGAACAAGGTAGATTATAGCAGATAAGTTAATATTTTACTAGAAGACAGGAAATCTTACTTGCCCCTTAATAAGAACCCATTGGACCAAGTTAATGGTAAATTTAATAAATAATGTAGAACTTTACTGAGAGCTAATAAGGAATTGATTAAACAGTTTATCGCTGGGTCGGCTGTACTCCACATACATGTACAGTTTGATTAAAACCCACAAGCCTGGTTTTCCAGCGAGACCTATTATTAGGTTTGCCAACAAATCCCTTGTCAAAATGGCTGGTAAAAATATTACTGCTGGGCAACATTTCTGAAGCTCACTTAAAAAATAATATTGATCTCATTGACAAACTACAAAATGTTAACATGTCCAATGACTTTAGTAAGTTTTGAAGTTATTGCATTATTTACCAAGTTCCTGTTTCTCATTTGCTAACTTGGAAGGAGAATTAGGTCAGTTTTCCATCTCTTTTGATAAGAATACCATTATTACACTGCTTAAGTTGTGTGTAGTTGATTGCAAGTTTGAGTTAGAAGGGAAATACTATGCTCAAAGGCATGGAATGATTTTGGGAAATCCATTGTCTCCGCCAGTGAGGCTGTTAACAAGACATCGTTCCCTGTGAAACTAGTTCAGATATCTGGATGACATCTTGTGTTTGTGGCTGAATGATATGTCTCTGGATACATTCTTACCATGTCTTAATCCTTTGGTCCCGTCTATTAAATTCACTGAGGAGAAAGAAGTGGAATCTAAACTTCCTTTCCTAAATATGTTGATACATCGTGTTGAGAGAAAGCTCAGGTTTACAGTATAAGGGAAGACCATTAATGTGCGCTTATGTATCCACTATTATTCCACCCATGAGACTAAAGTAAAAGAATGTCATTTTCACCGAGTATGTATCCTGGAATCTCTATATGAAATTAGGAAAATATATGATATTGCCATGAAAATGCAGTGCCCTAGAGATTTTGTGGAATCAGTGTTAATGGCAGCTAGAAAAAGTTATCATAGGACTGAACCTAGGATGACACCTCAGATAAAAAATGTGATGGTTCTCCAATTCAATGAGAATTTATCTGCCCTGCCGAATGTTCTTAAAAGATTTATCATGCAAGTAGTTTTTGAGTATTCACGAACTGTTAAAAGCATTCTGATAAAAAATTATTCACAACATTGTATCGGTGGTGTACATCGAATTGGTTGTAATGGGTGCTGCTTATCTTCTGTGAGACAGACTGGCAAATCTCTAAATATTGGGATATCACAACACAAATATTCGATATGGACTTTCAAAGAATCAAATGTCATTTTTAGTCACATTAGAGTCTGTAAAATCAAGGCAAATTGGCAGGAAGCTAAAGTGGTTGCCCCTTATTCCACTTGGCTTGGACGGAACATTGTAGAATCGGCCATCATAAAACACGATAAATATTCATTACATAATAATAGTGATGGCTTATTCAAATTAGATTCGTTTATAGTGGAGGTTATAGTCCATAGCCTAAAACATGACTCCTATATGAATGCAATGGATTGTATTAAATGTAGCACACAGAGGAATAACATCGGTTCTGATGGTTAGACCAGAGTCTGCCTGAGAACCTTGTGGGTCAAAACTATGACTTAATTATAGTAATCATCCCTGTGGGTAAGCTACAAATGTCTCACTCAGACATGGACCATTTACAAAGTCACTTTGTAAATGGTCCAAGTCGGACCGAAACATCGTCATAAGCTCCTCTCTCTTATGTGCCGGTTATTTGTGTATTATTCCAGTCATGGTATTGTGCTTTTTTATTATTTGCAAATGTCTCCCCTTTAAATGAGTTTCCTTTTAATTAAGTTCTCCTTTAAATGAGTTAACATTAACATGTTTTCTAATGTATGGAAAAATACCTAGACATTTGCCAGATATCAATATTTGGAATGTTAAGCCTTTTACATCAAATGGAAATTGACAGAATTTATAATGATTGTCTTGCCACTAATTGTTACACTCGTTGGGCTGCCACGACAATATCGGTGCTTGTGGACTGACGGTCTTATAATGCCTTAAAATAATATTCAACGTTCCAGGCACCAGGCACTGGCACTGGTTGGCACAATTTGGCATTTATTGTTGTTAAAAAAACGCGATAACTAATAAGCATAGAGATCTCCAGTGAATACTAGAAAGGACTGCCCTTCTACCATCCAGCCTGTTACTGGATTTTTCTAACAAGTAGTCAGTATCCTGGTCCAATTATCCATTAGAATTTAGTAAGATTCAATAGTGCTTCAGGATTACAACTGGTAGGTTACTAACTAGAGAAATTAAAATTTAATAAGTTTATTAATAACAATAAAGTTGTCTAGGCGTATATTATTAAAGTAAATTAAAGTGTACTACTGTACACTTCTCTGGTGTACAGTAGTATTGTGCTGAAGGCACATATCGCATCTTTATGACTTTTAAATACCATCTGGTACATTGTTAGCATTTAATAACATAATACAAATATATACAAGTAAGTTTGTGTATGTGTGTAAGTGCTCTAAGTAGTTCGCAATGTCTCAAGACTTGACTAGACTTAACCAGTGACTGACTAAAAGTCCTTACATAAACTAACTTCTTGACCAACCTGGCAATCAGAACTTGCTTGAACAATAAAACGACTGATAAGCCGAACAGCAATATAACAAGCAACAGCGACACAGAATCAGGAACAAGGAGATAATATAATCACACTAAGTAGGGACCATCTGCAGATCCTCTACAAAAGTCACAAAACTCCCATACTACTGAATCTAAGTCCAGCATTAGAAAATCCCCGACTGTGACAGTACACAGATACCAGTACAAATTAGGTCAGAAGCTACAGCTCAGGACCTGAGTTTCTCAGAGTGTCTATGCGACACACAACCTCAGAACAACGTCGAAAATCACTAAGTCTAGACCATATTCTGTGAACAGAGTTCCACAGAACCAACAACAAGAAAGCAACAGAGACGATCTTCCAACAAGGGCCAGCAATGGAGAGCTGGAGAGGCACTTCTTGTTGGAGGCAACGTCAAACAGACAAGAGCGAGTGCAGCCCAGGCAGTCTCTCCCTCCAGGTGAGGTGTGATCATCCCACCCTGATCACGTGACTCTCCGTTGACTGCTGCTGCCCAGCAACTACAGAGAAGCCGGCAGCAAAACGAGATACTTAACACTCACGAACTATGAGCCCTGAATAATATATAAATGTCACATCCTACCTAATAATATAACTAAGTCAAATAATAATACAAAGCAATATATTTACAATTTAGCTAATATTGCAAATATAAGCAATGTAAAATTATATGAACAGATAATATACATTATATACATTGTGAGCCATTCATGGGTTGCAATAATTGTCTGTTTCCATTTCCCATCATTCTAGCAAAAATGTTCACTCTGAACGTGTTTTCTCAGATTTCATTTTCTCTTCTGCAACATTGCAAGATCCTGATGTTGTGTTGTTTGCAACATAAAAAACCTTTCAATTCCTCCCGTTACTGTTTTGCATCTTGCATCATTTGTTTGCTGTTTTATGCATATATACCTGTATGTACCCAGAAAGCCTGCTAAAATTCCGAGATGCCTTAGTCCACTTGGCCTCAGTGCTCAAACATCAGATGCCCAGTACCACTGGACCTGTCTCCCCTGATGTAAGCACATACATGGCCATGGAAGCTGCAGGACTACAAGACAAGAACCACTCATTTGTGGATGAATCATTGTAAAATTTTCGTAAACTGTCTGGCCTGCTGGAACAGTTTCCTGATGAATGATTCCCACTTTGTCAAGAAAATGAACATCCTCTAATCATTGCTCTCGACTTGGCGTGTTTTTTTTTTTTTTTTTGGCCTGGGTAAGTAGGGTTTTTCTATTATGAACATTGTTGATTGATCTATTTGTCATAGCCATAACTCCAGGTTTCGTTATTAGTAATGAACATTGAATACCTGAATCATCCTCGGCTTGTTTTTGGTTTTGAGTTACTGGCAAACGTTGAAGCGATGATCTTCCTGGTCTTGAGTCAGTAAACGGGCGCAAATTTCTCAGCCACTCGACACATGTTCAAACTTTAAGTAAAAATACTTTAACACAAACAATAAGAAAATCCCAGATGACTTGCAGTGTCTTGGGTACTCTGTCGACCATCTTTGTGAATAACCTTCCTGAAGCTGATGGATCATTAAACCATTAATGATATTTAACTGATGTTCGGCCTGCATTGATAAGATCATTTAAATCACTATGTCCATCCAATTGCTTCATCACCATATGCTTGCAGAAATACTTGTAAATTTCAATAGCCATTTTACTGAGGTTGAAAAGGAATTTCACATGCGCACGCAGTGTTTTTTCAATGATTAAATTCTGTGACACAAATCGCAACAACACGATGATAGCATAACAAAAAATGGCCGACCTCACTGAAACTCGCCACTCTAGTTCACACAATGGAGTTTATTGCACAGCTTGATCAACGCCGCCTCCATATATCACCCAGAAAGTGCACGAAAATTCTCGTATAGGCACAATACTTGTGACGAAATTTGGATCTACTACTACAACCCAGAGACCAAAGCTACAGTCCTCTTAATGAACAAGACCCAACTCATCCTGGCCAAAAATGACAGGCCATGTCAAGAACACTGTCAAGAGAATGTCCACTATTTTTTTCACAATGAGGCAATGGATTATCAGGAATTTGTTCCAGAGGGGCAGACAGTTTACTACAATTTTACACTGAGGTTCTCAGAAGTTGGATGGAAGACGTGAAAAGGAAACATCCAGTGCTGTGGGCGGCGTCCAACGATTAGTTCATTAACCACGACAGTGCTGTCTGTTCAGCATTTTCTGGCCATAAACAACATAGTGCCGTCCCCACTCCCACCTTCTATACTCCCTGGATATAGCCAGCAGTGAATTCCTTCTTCTACCAAGAATGAAAATGTCACTCAAAGGATGGGATTTTAACAACTTTGAGGAGATTCAAGAAGAATCACAGGCCACATTAGATATCATTAGGAAAGAAGAGTTCCAGAAATGTTTGGAGAAGTGGCGGAGGCGCTGGGATCAGTGTATAGCCTCCCAAGAGAGTACTCGAGGCGCTGGGATCAGTGGATAGCCTCCCAAGAAAGTACTCGAGGCGCTGGGATCAGTGGATAGCCTCCCAAGAAAGTACTCGAGGCGCTGGGATCAGCGTATAGCCTCCCAAGAAAGTACTCGAGGCGCTGGGATCAGTGGATAGCCTCCCAAGAAAGTACTCGAGGCGCTGGGATCAGTGTATAGCCTCCCAGAAGAGTACTCGAGGCGCTGGGATCAGTGTATAGCCTCCCAAAAGAGTACTCGAGGCGCTGGGATCAGTGTATAGCCTCCCAAGAAAGTACTCGAGGGAGTCAACTTCAACTAGGTAATTAGGTAAACCTATATATTATTTCCGCGGAAATCTAGGAATTTTTTATACCTGGTACAGAAATGTCACAGCATGTAAAATGTTCTCACCGCACAGAACATGGGAATAATATAAAAGATTCAATCTGACCTGATGAAAGATCTAGGCATAAAAATATTCGCTCTAGTACACACCTGGAGATAAACTTTTCAAGTGACTTCATGAAAGCTTTAAAGAGAGACACAGATAGATAGAGAGAGAGTGAGAGAGAAAGCGAGCTGGATGGAGAGAGGGAGGGAAGTGACGTGGTCGTGGGAGGACGTGTGTAAGTATGCTCCACAAACGGTATTATTTATTACCTAACTTTGAACGTTGGTCCTACAGTACACCAGTAAAAGTGAGTCAGTATTTTCACTGACTTTAATATTACAGAATCAGCATCCTCTTTGCCAACAGTAGGAGCTTCATTACCAGTATCAGTGAGCTGATTCGTAGTTTCGTGAACACTTATCGTCCAGACATGATCGCCGTTTTTGAGACATTTTCTAGAATTGCTGGCTGCACCTCCTAGATTTGACGAGACATGAAAGGTCAGGTAGGAGGCGTTGCTGTATGCTTTTCTAAATGTGTACATTGCCAGCTCATTGATGTTGCCTTCCTTAATAACCTGAGAATGACGTTCTTCAGCCTATGCAAGAAACCTTCGTACTAGCATGTGCAATGTTTAGACCTCAATGAAAACAGAAGACGCCTCTCAACTTCAAGGAATTTCGATGAAGTTTTTGGAGTGCTCGACATGAAAACGTTTCTAGATTACAATGACCTAGTAGTGACTGATCTGTTTGAAGGGTCACTGTCAAACCCCTTGGTTGTGTTAGCTCATCATTTGGTCGTTTTTACGACACTGAAAAACCGACACAAGTACATCTCTCACCGACAGTGTGTAACGAAGCCAAGTACAAGGCTTGGAGAATGCACAAGAGTGATTCTACTATCTATAACAGGAACACCCACAGGCAAGCCTGTCGCCAATTGAAGGAAGCCCGAACCTGGTAAGTTTCTAAATCTGGTAAGTCTCTAAATCTGGCATCAGGAAGAGTAGGCTCCAAATCCTGGTGATCCTTGGTCAATGACCAACAGGGATATTCATCTGATGATTCCACCACTGAATCGACTGGATGGGACAGTCAAGGTACAAATACCTGATTCAGTTAGACAGCTTCTTCTGTTATCTAAAAGAACTGTTTCCAAGTTATCAGGGGTGACAATTAGTCAGAATAAAGTACATATACTTCTTAAATCCCTGGACCAAGAAAAGAATGATGGTCAGGGTGAAGACCAGCTAGCATTACCTTTAATTCGTATCTATCAGTAAATGTTGTCCCTGTTCAAAAAACCGAAAAGCAGAGAAATCAGCAACAGTGTCCCGTGACCTGGTGGCTTAAGCTCTCGCTTCACACGGCGAAGGTTTAAGTTCGATTTCCATCGAGGGTATAAACATTGGGCGTGTTTCTTTACACTGGTTGTCTATGTTCCCCGTCAGTAAAATGGGTACCTGGGTGTTAGTCGACTGGTGTGGGTCGCATCCTGGGACAAAACTGACCTAATTTGCGGGAAATGCTCACCATAACAAGCGGCTTTCTATATAGTAAGTATGTCATTGATGTCAGTTATGGTCTGTATACTTTGTACATGTACTTGTAGTAAATGAAGATATTATTATATTATTAACTACACTCTATTGTCACTCCTGTCATTCACTGGTAAAATTCTTGAGAAATATAATCTCACATCAAATGACAACACTTTTGACTATTACCTCTTCTTTATGGCCGTCAATATGGCTTCTGAAAAAGTTGCTTTGTTGTTGATCTGTTTAATCTCTTCATAATGAGGCGCCAGTCACTGGATAAATTCCAGATCAGCTATATATTAGCATTAGACATTGCTGATGCTTTCAGTCAATTATGGCACCAGGGACACTTGGCACGCCTGCAAGCACTTAGAGTCGGACTCTGCACAATGCATCATCAGTGACTATTTTCAACATGACTCACGAAATCGTAATGACACGATTGCAAACAAACCAATCGTGTCATAGCGATTTCGTGAGTCATGTTGACGGCTTTGAGGGGACTTGAGCTCGACTTCGTCACGGCCACGCTAGAGGGAGATTCGTCTGTAAAAACTTGCATCTGTGGTCACAGTGGTGCCTATGCTAACCTTCCTATGGTGTAGAAATATACCTAGTTGGATGAATCTTATTGTGGCTAGCTGGTCCAGTGGCTAACGCGACGGTCTGGAGTTTTGAGACTCTCTGATAGCTTGTTCTAACCCCACCCGTGGTATGGTTTACTGTCTTCAAGTTTGATTTGAAAGGGTAGTTCTTAGTGGGACAGTCTACAAGTCACTCAATCGGTATCAGTCTTCCTCCAGAAAATGTACTTGGTTCATCGATGTGCAGGGTCTGCTTCTGTGACCTTCTTTGTTTCATTAAGGAATCCTAAACCTTTGAAGAAGACTGTACCCTGACATTTACTTATTCAAGAGAGGAAATGCTATCTGCTCTCAGGAGCATCATTCACCAGCTTATTGCATCAGAATGCAGAGGAAAACTATTGAAGGTTACATTTACATTTGAGAAAACACAAATGGTAATGGTCTCTAGGCACCATGATGGTAATGCTGGAGCTATGGTGATGATGAATGGAAGAGTGTTGGTACCAGGGAAAGAAGTTGTGGCATGCAAAGAGTACGTAACCTTTATTCGGCGCATGTACACACCCTCATTGAAAGGCTATCTCCCCCAACCAGCGAACCAGGTACTAAGGGTTTATGATAGGGCCCCATCATTCATCAGTATCCAGGTTCAAGCCAATGAGAAGATGGTTTTGGCAATCGCAGAGGTGTTGTGGGTACCACTCACCCGTCTGCCCTTGTCATTCCCATTCTAGACCTGGTTGAAGCACGGTCTTGCTCTCTAGTGGCTTCTATTCTGCTTTGCTTACAGTGGAGTGCACTACTACCTATTGTTGTACATAGTGTATATAGTGTACATCTATTCTAAATTGGTGAAGGATAATACAAGTCAAAAGTTTTTCTGCTGTGTTTATTTTGCTTCCTTTACACCCAGGATAACAGGCCTTTGGGACTCCTGGGTTGTAATAAAAGTGAAACTAGTAGGGGTGATATTTAACTTCAAAATATCTCTGAAGCGCACTGTGGTAATTCTTGCAAGTAACACAGCCAAAAAACTAAAAGCACTAAGGCATATCTTGCACTTCCTCGACAGAAGAGGCTGCAAAATCCTGTACGTCGAGCAGATGAATTCACACCCTGAGTATGCACCACTTTCTTTCATAGCCTACCCGTCCTCTTGCCCCCCCCCTGACCTCCCCCCCCCCGTCACATCTACGACTTCTGAACAGAAAAGAGAATCGCATGGAGAAATGTGTCATTTCAGTAAGAGACTTCCACACCAAGATGTGGATCATGTTGGTGTTAGTAGAAGGTCAATATTACCAAGTACCACCTTGGGCTCCACTTCGTGAACAGCGAGAGAACAGCACTTTCACTGTACACTTCTCAAGAGCATCACTTCATTAGAGATAATTCATTCCTGGAATGACTCGTACAGCCCAACACCATCACTGATATAAACTCAGCTGACCAAATGAAAGTGTCGGCCCACGGCTGGCGAGCGAGAGAGAGAGAGAGAGAGAGAGAGAGAGAGAGAGAGAGAGAGAGAGAGAGAGAGAGAGAGAGAGAGCATTAAAAACAAAGTGTTGTAATCTCTCTAATGCCACACATGGAAGCAGGAAATAGCAGATGAGAGTATGAAGCAGGAAGCTGCTTTATACTCTTTATACTTGTGATGGAGCCAGATGGTGTGTGTACTCACCTATTTGTACTCACCTATTTGTGGTTGCAGAGGTCGAGTCATAGTTCCTGGCCCCGCCTCTTCACTGATTGCTACTTGGTCCTCTCTCTCCCTGCTCCATCAGCTTTTTCAAACCTCCTCTTAAAACTATGTATGGTTCCCGCCTCCACTACGTCACTTTCTAGGCTATTCCACTGCCTGACAACTCTATGACTGAAGAAATACTTCCTAACATCCCTTTAACTCATCTGAGTCTTCAACTTCCAATTGTGACCTTTTGTTTCTGTGTCCCTTCTCTGGAACATCCCGTCTTTGTCCACCTTGCCAATTCCGCGTAGTATTTTATATGTCATTATCATGTCTCCCCTGACCCTCCTGGCCTTCAGT
>NC_069420.1:52411449-52418949 GCF_026875155.1 Cherax quadricarinatus | reverse complement strand
GTGGATAACACACTTTCGGCGCCCTTGATCGCTCAAGTGCTGTAGTAAGAAGGGGGAGTCAAGAGGCTGCTGCAATCTGAAACCAACTCAGCTCGGTTTCGGCATTCAACAGGGCGTGAAGCACTGCCACGCAGCACGATTAAATATCAACCAACTAGCCATGTCCTATAAAAAGCTTGGTCAATTGGAGACTTTGCCAATGCTTCAACTCAGTCAAAGGGATGCTGCTCTCCAAGCAGTCTTTAAGAAACTTCCTTCCCTTTATCCTTCATAGAATCGTGTTTTATAGTGGACTTCCAAACTATTGTTTGGGGACCATGAAATTGAACGTGTAGCGTGCAACAGGGACCCTCTCGCCCCTTTCTATTTTGTTTTGGTCATCAAGGAAGTCATGGAGGCACTCTCCAGTGAGCTCAGATATCTGGTTCCTGGACGACGGTACCCTAGCTGGCACAAACAGATCTCTCCTAGAGGACAATCAGTCAATTAAAAGACGATGGGAGTAAAGCCTGGCCTTTCATTAAACCCCACCAAATAGTTGAAATGTTTCTACCAATCACCAGATGATCCAGAATATTAGTGCCGTTTTTAACCAGGACACGAGCCATTGATCCAGCCAATACACTCTCCTCTGCTTCCTCTTGGGATCCAATGCCATCGGATCTGATCCTTGGAAAAAAAGTCCAGACCTCCGGACGATGGAAAGCAGGATGCAAAGAAATTGGACACACACGATGCCTCTACCTACTCACCAGTGCCCTGTCAATCCCAAAACTTAGCCTATTTTCTGAGATGCTCCCAGCGCTTCAGCAGTCCCCAAAACCAAGGAATATGACTCCTCTCCTGGAAGTGCCATGCTAGAGAGTGTATTGAAATCTTTCCCTTGACGATGGACAGTAGGTTGCAAGCCTCACTTCCGGGTCAGGCTTGGAGGCAGAGTATGCAGATCCTCCCAGATTGCTCTACCAGCTTTCCTATCCTCCTTCCATCGCATCAACCGATTTGATAAACAAATTGCTTCCTGACACCCTCAGTGACACAGCAGGAATAGAAGACACTAGCTATGCCAGGTGGCCATCACCGAATGGGAGACTCTTCATGCTTCCAGCACCAAAAAAAAAACCCTAGAGCAGCCTGGGATCTCACAAACCCAGTCCAGCTGGGATGAACCCAATTGCTGAAAAAGTGCTTTGCGCCCAACATGCTCAGGCTGAAACATCAGACAGGGAGATTGACCGTCTCCAGGCTGTGAGTGCACCTCACCTCCGGGGACTTACCTCCAAACAGTTCCCATAGTCGCAATGGAACGGCACTTCGAACCCTAAGACCCTCAGTATTGCAGTGGCTCTGCGCCTTGTGCCCCCAAATTTCACACGAAAAAATTTGGTATTTGGGGCGAAGTGAAAGCGCCAACGTCCAAATGGTCTTAAAAATTTTTCCCAAAAACCCAAGGGGATGGCATGCAAGACACAATGGGGTCAAGACATTCTAAAGGAAAACCCCTTTTGCACAGTGGATCCCCTGCCAAAGGGGGAAAGCACGATCCTTGCGCAAACAATACCCCCAACCCAGCAACCCCCCCCCGACGGGATCACCTTCTATCCTTGGAAGAATGGAAAGTTTTAGATGGGCAAACCTTTTGGGTTACAAGGGAACCTATACCACCAGTGGGGGGAAAGGGAGGGTCTGACCCAGGAGGAGACAAGATCAAAAGTCGGGAATTAAAAACAGTACTTGTCCCGGGGGGGATTCAAAAACCCTTGGGGATCTGGGGAAAAAATGCCACTTGTTTCCCTTAAAGAATGGGTTCCAGCCCTTCGCCCCCCGGGCCCCCAAAGGGAGCCACTTTCATTTTCCCAGGCCTCGCTCGCCCCCCAGGGGGGAAAATGCTTGCTGCATACTTGGCTCCGCCCAGCCGGAGGAGCGGGAGGGGAAATTCATATCTTTGTACATTGTGCCTTGTTTCTGTTTTTTTTTTTTTCTGTAAATGTATTTTGTTTTTAAAAAATGTTCACATGAATAAAAAAAAAAAGGGGAGTGGTGGGAGAAGAAAATATTAAAACTCCCCCCGGGGAGCCTTGATTTTTTCAGGTCGTTTTGTTTCCTGGGTGGGGCCCCCATTAGATAGAGGGGTACTTCCCTATATTTTTTTCAAATTTTGTTTTTATAAATTATAAATATTATTTTTATTTTAATAAAAATATTATATATTATTATATATATATATTTTATATGTATTTGTTAATATTATTATATATAAATTATATATATATATAAATTTTTAATTTATATATATATATATATTATATATATTAAAATAAATATTATTTTTATTTAATATATATTTTAAAATATATATATTATAATATTAATATAATTAAATACATAATACACATGTCGTGATAGTGGTTTTTAAACCCGGAGCCCCAAAGGCCTGTTTTCCTGGGTGAAAAGGGGAGCAAAATAAAACCCCAAAAAAACTTTTAAATTATTATCCGTCCCCAAAAATTAAAAATGAATATGTAATTTTTTTAAAAATTGTACAAAAATGGGTATTAGGGCACTCTCGGCAAGAAGGCAAAAATTAAACCAATGGAGCAGACCGTGTTAAACCCAGGTTTGAAGGGGAAAATGACAGGGCAGACAATTGGTGGTACCCAAAAACCTCTTCGATTGCCAAAACCATCTTCTCTTTGGGGGAAAATGGGTACGGGGTTGAAGAGGGGGGGCCCCCTTCGTAAAACCCTTAGTACCTGGTTCGGGGGTTGGGGGGGAGATACCTTTCATGAGGGGTACATGCGCCGAAAAAGGTTACGTATTTTGCTGAAACAGGGTAGGGTTTGGGATGGTGTTGGTGTTGGTGGTGGTGGTAAAGGTGAGGGTTTAATGGTGGTGGGGGAGTAAGGGTTGGTGGTGGGGAATGGTGGTGGGGGGGGTAATGGTGGTGGAAAATGTGATGGGGGTGGGGGTGGTAATGGAGGTGGTTGTCGGATGGTGGGGGTGGTGGTAGTGATAATGGGGTAGTTGGGGTTGGGGGGTGGGGTGATGCTGGCGATGGTTTGGTTCGGGGTGTGCTGGTGCTGGTTGGGGTGGTGGGTGGTGCTGGTGTGACGGTGGTGTTGTTTTTGGTGATGTTGGTGGTGGTGGTGGTGGTGGTGGTAATGGTGATGGCGGTGGAGGTGGTAATGGAGGTGGTTGTCGTGATGGTGGTGGTGGTGGTAGTGGTAATGGAGGTAGTTGTGGTTGGGGTGTTGGTGATGTTGGCGATGGTGGTTCTGGTGGTGACGGTGGTGGTGGTTGTGGTGATGTTGGTGCTGGGTGGTGGTGGTGTTGTTGCTGGTGGTGATAGTGGTACTGAGGGTGATGGTGGTGGTGGTGGTGGTGGTGGTTGTGGTGGTGTTGGTGCTGGTGGGGGTTTGGTGGTGTTGTTGCTGGTGGTGATGGTGGTGGTGGTGGCGGTGGCTGGTGGTGGTGCTGGTGGTTGTGCTGGTGGTGGTGATGGTGATGCTGGTGGTGGTGGTAATGGTGGTAGTAGTGGTAATGGTGATGGTGGTTGGGGGGGAGGTCGTGGTGGTAATGGTGGTGGTAATGGTGGTGGTAATGGTGGTGATTGTGGTTATGGTGGTGGTGGTGGTGGTGGTTTAATGGTGGGGGTGGTAATGGTGGTGGTAATGGTGGTAGTGGTGGTGGTAATAGTGGTGGCGGTGGTCGTGGTGATAATGGTGGTGGTTGTGGTGATAGTAGTGGTGGTGGTGGGTAATGGTGATGGCGGTGGTAATGGAGGTGGTTGTGGTGATGGTGGTGTGTGTTGGTAGCGGTAATGGAGGAAGTTGTGGTGGTGGTGGTGATTGTGGTTGTGGTATGTGTGCTGCTGGTGGTGATGGTGGTGGCGGTGGTGGTGGTGGTGGTGGTTTCTGGTGGTACTGGTGGTGAAGGTGGTGGTGGTTGCGGTGGTGTTGGTGGTGGTGGTGGTGGTGTTGTTGCTAGTGGTGCTGTTGGTGCTGGTGTTGGCGGTTGTTGGTTAGTGTTGTTGATGGTGCTAATGGTGGTTGTGGTGCTGGTGGTGGTGGTGTTGGTAGTGTTTTTTGCTGGTGGTGGTGATGTTGATGCTGGTGGTGTTGGTAATGGTGGTGGTGTGGTGGATGGTGGTGATGCTGGAGGTGGTGATGGTGCTGGTGCTGGTGGTGCTGGTGGTGCTGGTGGTGCTGGTGGTTGTGCTGTTGGTGGTGATGGTGATGCTGGTGGTGGAGGCTTTGGGTTTAGTGGTGGTGGTGGGGGTAATGGTGATAGTAAAAGTGGTGGCGGTGGTGGAGGTTGGGGTTTGGTGGTAATGGTGGTGGTGGTGTGGTGGTGGTGCTGGTGGTGGTGCTGGTGGTACTGGTTGTGCTGGTGGTGGTGATGGTGATGCTGGTGGTGTTGGTAATGGTGGTGGTGGGTGGTGATGGTGGTGGTGCTGGAGGTGGTGCTGGTGGTGGTGCTGGGGGTTTACTGGTTGTGCTGGTGGTGGTGATGGTGATGTGGTGGTGTTGGTAATGGTGGTGGTGGTGGTGGTGATCGTGATGTTTTGGGTTTGTTGGTAATGGTGGTGGTGGTGGTGGTGATGGTGGTGGTGCTGGGGGTTTGGTGATGGTGCTGGTGCTGGTGGTTGTGCTGTTGGTGGTGATGGTGATGCTGGTGGTGGTTGTAATGGTGGTGGTGGTGGTAGTGGTAATGGTTGATAGTAATAGAGGTGGCGGTGGTGGAGGTTGTGGTGGTGGTAATTGTGGTGGTGGTGGTGGTGCTGGTGGTGGTGGTGGTGCTGGTGGTTACTGGTTGTGCAGGTGATGGTGATGGCGATGCTGGTGGTGTTGGTAATGGTGGTGGTGGTGGCTGGTGGTGGTGGTGGTGGTGGTGGTGATGGTGGTGGTGCTGGAGGTGGTGCTGGTGGTGGTGCTGGTGGTACTGGTTGTGCTGGTGGTGGTGATGGTGATGCTGGTTGTGGCATGCAAAGAGTACGTAACCTTTATTCGGCGCATGGACACACCCTCATTTACAGGCTATCTCCCCCAACCAGCGAACCAGGTTGCTAAGAGTTGATGATGGGGCCCCATCGTTCAACTAGTGACCAGGTTCTAGCCAATAAGAAGGTGGGATTGACAATCGCAGAGGTTATGTGGATACCGCTCTCCTGTCTGCCCTGGTCATTCCCACTCTAGAGCTGGTTGAAGCACGGTCTGCTATCTTGTGGCTTCTATTTCTGCTTTGCTTACCGTGGAGTGCACTATATTTATCACTGTACATAGTGTACATATTGCTGTTATAATTGGTGAAGGATAATATAAGTCTAAACTTTTTCTACTGTGTTTATTTGCTCCCATTACACCTGGGATAACAGGCCATTTGAAATCCTAGGTTGTAATATGGGGGCCTGTCCGGGAGCTGGACTTAGAGAAACGGTTGAGCTTAGGGTGAAGCTTGTAGCAGGAACATTGTGTAGCTTGCTGTTTCGCTTCGCTTTACAAATTTTGCGTGTCAGTTGCTTATGATCAGCCTTGCTATTGGGTGATCGTTCAACAGCTCGCTACTAGCTTGTTCAGTGTGCTCGCTTCGCTACGGTCAATCTTGTGTGCAGTCGGCTTTGCTTGTATGCGTATTCTGCAATCGTACTGTGCATAGCTAAGCGTGTTCTGCAAATTAACGTGTTACGTTGGGGTATTCGTACTGTGCATAGCGAATAAACTTATGCCACCTAGACGAGTCAGACGCCTGGTGTCGGCATATACTTTGCATAACCTACCTAAATTGTCCCTACAGCGTTGTTGGCAAATTGCTCGTTCCATTGGCATTCCCTATAAACGCACTCTCACAGCTGCGCAACTGCGTTCACTTATTGCTGACATACTTATTGAAGAAGAGATGGCACATCAAACTCCTCCCTTTACGGGAGCTAGGGAAAAAAACTACTATGTTTCGAGGAGGAAGATGATACACCTACGGAGCAAAATGGTCAGTATAGTGCAGCTGGGTTGTCTCAGGGTGAATCAGCGTCGTTGGCACTTGAGCTGGCAAAAATCAATCTTGAGCAAACTAGGGAACAGAGAGCATTCGCAAGGGAAGAATTTGATAGGGAAAGAGAAAGGAGGCAGTTTTCGCATTCTGTAAAACGATTTCAGTTTACAAAAAGCATGTACAGCTTGTTCCCCGCTTCAATGAGGCCGAACCAGAGCAATTTTTCGAAAGCTTCGAAAATCAGGCTCGAGCCTTGAGGTGGCCGGAACAGCACTGGGCAGCGTTGGTTCATACAGCATTATTGGGTAAGGCACAGGAATTTACGTCGGTATTAACTGACGCTGAATTCTCTGATTATCAAGTAGTGAAGACCACAGTGTTGGGAGCATATACATGTATCCCAGCTAAATATCGTAAGAACTTCAAATTGAACAGGCGGCAGCTTGGTCAATCCCTGGTGGACTTTGTGAGACAGCAAACCAAAGCTTTTACCAGCTGGTATAAAGCGAGTGGTGTCTCTAACTTTGAGGAGCTGGTGCAGCTTATTCTGATTTGATAACCTGCTGGAGTCTGTGGGACCAGAGGTTCGTGTCTTTCTGCAGGATCGTGACTTAACCACTGCATTGGAGGCGGCCAGGTTGGCTGATACCTTCGAAACGAACCGCTCCTTGTCCGAGCGGTCCTGTCTCTCTTTTCAACAGTCTGGCGTGAGCAGAGATCGACAACATTGGAGAATGAAGTGCCAGCAGGAGGGAGAGCGTCTACGTCATCCAAATAAGTCACCTGGTGAGCCACGCTTCTCAACATATGGTCCCCCTGCGGAGAGGCAAACTACTTATGGAGCATCTCGACAACAATATCCAGAGAGGCACCAGCCAGAACGACACCACTTGCAACGTCATCAGGGAGTAAAGGGCAAGCCTGTCGTCTGCTTCAGATGCAATAAAGTAGTGTCAAGAGTCTAGTTTAATATTTTATTTAGGTTAGGATGTATTTGTGGTAACCCCCTTTCAAGCTCTTTTTTTTATCCCCTGATGTGGGGGTTTTTTTTAGTGAGGGGATACGGGCTACCGTCCGCTTGTATCTTGGACCTATGTTGGCTTATCTGACTGCTGTCTCACTCTGAGTTTAGGGTTTGGCTTTCAGGCACTAGGAAAGCTGAGCTCGATCTAAGAGTTGGATGGTGGAGAGGATAGGCGGTCCCATTATTTTGTGCCATGGCGGCACGGTTACCACTGGGAGGTGGCAGCCTAATCCTGAGCCTTCTCGGGGGTGGGGGTGTGGCATGCAAAGAGTACGTAACCTTTATTCGGCGCATGGACACACCCTCATTTACAGGCTATCTCCCCCAACCAGCGAACCAGGTTGCTAAGAGTTGATGATGGGGCCCCATCGTTCAACTAGTGACCAGGTTCTAGCCAATAAGAAGGTGGGATTGACAATCGCAGAGGTTATGTGGATACCGCTCTCCTGTCTGCCCTGGTCATTCCCACTCTAGAGCTGGTTGAAGCA
>NC_069420.1:52351449-52406449 GCF_026875155.1 Cherax quadricarinatus | reverse complement strand
ATTGTTGCAACCCCTGAATGGGTTGCAATGATTATTATGTATATATATAATTATTACCTTTTCATTTAATTTTATATTGCTTATATTTGCGATAATAGCTAAATCGTAAATGTATTGCTTTATATTGTTATTTGACGTAGTTTCCTTTGTTAGGTAGGATGTTGCGGCCCCTGCCAAACTAGCGGTTAAATAGTTAACCTGCCGGCCGGCAGTACCACTGGGTGCGTCATCAAACCCAATGTGGGGGCTGCTGAGCCGGCCTTAGAGCAGTAAGAGCCTGAGTGCCTCACGGTACACACCTAAGCAGTAGGTACCTGACCACCGAAGGGTACACGTCTACTGGCTTTAGTAACAGTCTGTACCAGAGCGCCTCACGGTACACACCTAAGCAGTAGGTACCTGACCACCGAAGGGTACACGTCTACTGGCTTTAGTAACAGTATGTACCAGAGCGCCTCGCTGTACACACCTAAGCAGTAGGTACCTGACCACCGAAGGGTACACGTCTACTGGCTTTAGAAATATTATGTACCTGAGCGCCTCGCTGTACACACCTAAGCAGTAGGTACCTGACCACCGAAGGGTACACGTCTACTGGCTTCAACATTAAGTACCTGAACTCCTCAGGGTACACGTCTATGCAGTAGGTACCTGACCACCGAATCGTACCTATCTACTGGCGTTAGAAGAACCGCTCACCGCAGCTCACTGAGTCTGTTGGCCTCAGTTACTTGACGGCCGCATTCAGTGAGCTTGCAGCATGGTGTTCGGCTAGCGGTGTGTCAACCGCCTTTGGAGAGGATTTACTGGACTACCGGTGATGTCTGTGGACTCACCGTCTACGTTGATCAACTGTGGGCCGGAGTCGTCAGATGCTGTTTAGTGGGACATTACATGAAGAAAAGGTTGGAGTGTTACACTGAACTGGGCCAGGACCGTAGTGTGACACTGAGGGACGTACGATGGAGTGGAACACTGAGATATGCACAGGACCATAGTGGAACACTGAGATGAAAAGGGTGTCGTGGGACACTGAAGATGGCCTGGTTGTAGTGTACACTGAACAGTGTCGTGTGACTGACTTCGTGTCGTGAGAGGCAGTTGATTGTAATTTATTATTATAAAAATGTTATTTATAATTTATTGTTTTAGCATAGAGATATATATATATAGTGACAGTAGTGTCAAGAATTGTACCCTGTGTAGGGTTATTAATTATATTTTAGTAAAATGCTGATTATAATTTATTATAGTAACATGTACATATTATTATTATTATCATAGTTCAAATACCTCTAGACCAAAGATAGTTGATTTATATATATTAAAGATTAATTTATATTAATGTGTGTATTTATGTATCCCGAACTCTTTATTACAAAAGGAGTAAATCTTACCATCTTCATTTAAAAATTACTTTTTTTGTAATATAGGATGTAACATATTATGTGCTCAGTTCAAGTCTTGATTGTCTAACTACTGTAATTATCGCTCTTTGCTTGTTTCCCTGCCGGCTTCTTGTTGGGCGACTGCGACTCTCTTGGTGGTTGGACAGATTGTCTGTCTCATTATTCTTGTTAGTTCTGTAGAACTCTGTTCACAGAACCTTGTATAGACTTAGTGATTTTCGACGTTGTACTGAGGTTGTGTGTCTCATAGACACTCTGAGTAACTCAGGTCCTGAACTATAGCTTATGACCTAATTTGTACTGGTTTCTGTGTGTTGTCACAGTCGGGTATTTTCTTATGCTGAACTTAGATTCAGTAGTATGGGAATTTTGTAACTTTTGTGGAGGATCTGCTGATGGTCCCTACTTAGTGTCGTTATATTATCTCCTTGTTCCTGATTCTGTGTCGCAGTTGCTTGTTGTATTGCTATTGGGCTTAGCATTCTTTTTATTGTTCAAGCAGACTGTTCTGATTGCCAGTCGGTCAAGAAGTTAGTTTATGTGAGGACTTTGTCAGTCACTTGTTTAAGTCTAGTCGAGTCGTTAGACATAGCGAACTACTTGGAGCACTTACACGCATACACATACTTGTACATATTGGTAATATCTTATTAAATGTTAATGTACCAGACGGTACTTAAGAATTATAAATGTGATATGTGCTTTCAGCACAATAATATTGAACTCGAGAGAATTGATATTATGTTGATTACTGTGATTAATTTAATTTAATTTAATTTGATAATATACCTCTAGACTTAATAAATTTATTAAATTTTAATTTCTCTAGTTAGTAGCCTACCAGTTGTAATCCTGAAGCACTATTGAATAATACTGAATTCTAATGGATAATTGGACAAGGATACTGACTACTTGTTACGAAAACCCAGTAACAGGCTGGATGCTAGAAGGGCGGTCCTTTCTAGTGTTCACTGGAGATCTCTAAGCTTTTAGAATCGTGTTTTTTGTAGCAAATGGAGGCCTGTCCGGGAGGCTCTTGATCCAAGGTGTTGGAGAAATTGTCCAGTTAGACATACTAGTAACTCTATGATCAAACACTTTGAGTACTTTCCTAATCTGAAGACTTTGAGTTTAGTCTTGTACACCATACCAGGTGGATGTATGTACCTGACTGAGTCTCTTGATCCAAGGAGATGGAAATACTGTATGAGTTCTAGCTCTAAGACAACCAACACTAAAATTCCTATCAGGATTATAGTTTCCCATAATCACTCTCTCGTAGTACAATTATTTTCGTGATGTATGCCAAAGTGAAACAGTTAATTGATACTCTGACTTTGTCTGAGTTGAGTACACTAAAACTTCAGACTTGTTGGCGAGTAGCCAAATATCTCGGTGTGACGTATAACAAGAATTACACCGCAGAAACTGTCAGAGCGTTAATTAAAGATATATTGTTTCCTGCTCATACAGAGATGTCTGATTATGATTCAGATTCAGAAAGCCTAGTGTCACAATTAGGAAGTATGACTATTTGATGAAGAAAGAGCAACTAAGGCAGAAGTGAGCCTAGTGTCTGAGCCTAGTGTAGCTCAGTTCTCGCTCACGCCTTCCCTCCTAACTGTTAGCATGACACAGCCTAATACTAGTACAGTGTATGCTACACCTGTATCTACTTATCCTAGACCAGATCTAGACTCTCTAGAGACAGCTGGACGAAGTGCCCGACCTAAGGACAGTCCAGAAAGACATGTTAATTTCCTTACTCCTCCATTACCCACTGGTCCTATCTCAGGAACAGTTTGAGAGGTATGAACGCCTCATTATGTTGCAGACTGCACAAATAGAGGCACAGGAAATTGAACGAAGAAGATTTCCAAAGAGAAAATGTTCGTCTGGGAAGACAGACTAATAGATCACAGGACACATTTAATATGCAGAAAGCTGCATCCATGGTTCCTAAGTTTTTTGAAAGTGACTTAGACACCTATTTTGATGTGTTTGAGAACCAGGCACGTGCTATGAACTGGCCACGTAAGCACTGGGCAACATTGTTGCATACAGCGTTGACAGGAAGAGCTCAAACTTGTACTGCTGCTTTACCATTTGCCAAGTACATTAGTTATGACGCTGTCAAACAAACTATTCTAGAGACATATAACTTGTTACCTGTAAGTTATCAAAGCGCATTTCGTACATTACAACGACGACAAGATCAAACTTGTGTAGAGTTTGCTCGTGAGAAAAAAGTTGCATTTGAGAGATGGTCTAGAGCTGCCAAGTGTAACAACTACGACAGTCTAGTTCAGTTGTTACTACACGAAGAGTTTAACAACTGTATGTCTGCTGACATACAAGAATATCGGATCGATCATACTACCTCGGATATCCTGGAAACTGCAGCATTAGCAGACAATGACAAGATTTCTCACAAACTTGTACGTACTAAAACACAGAGAAACAAGGTAACTAAAAATTGTCCTAGAAGTTGGCAACCTAAATCAGCTGCTCATTGCCGGCCTGATGTACCTGCTACTGTAACTTCTCGTACCTTTACCAGGAAAACTCACAATCCTGAATCTGTCTCTGTGGCTAGACAGAAATCTGATATCGAGAAGAAGAAAGTAAAATGTACATTATGTAACAGAAAAGGACATGCTAGAGAGTATTGCTATAAGTTAGAAAGAGATACGTGAAGCAGTCGTGCGGCTGGCGCCCCCACACAAGTCGTATCTTCCGAGCAACAAAGGCACCAAAATCCTAGTAATATCTCTGATCTTACTGTTTTAGATAATGTTACTCAGAACAGATGACTAGTGTCAGAAAGTGTATCTGACAAAAAGATTCGTTCAGCGATGAGTCCTTACTTTTCAAGAGGTAGAATAGGATTTGACGAATCACATCTAACTGAGATAATTACTTTCAGAGACACTGGCAGTTATCTCACGTTATTAAGAGAAGCTGTACTGCCCATAACTGATGATACCTATACCAAGATAGATGTATTGTTAGAAGCCTATGGAGGGGCTTTTATAAAAGTGCCTCTGCACAAAGTTTATATTCAAACAAGCTATTATACTGGTTATATTTCAGTGGGTATATCCAGTGGTGTATTTCCCATCAGGTCAGTGGACTTGTTGATAGGGAACGATATCCTTCATGCTGGTATATGTAAAGAACCACTTGTGATTGATAATAACACTGATGATAATTATGCCATTGAAGCTTGTAGAGAGAAACCTATTTTATTTCCTCTCAGGGCAATTACCAGAGCTATGTCAAAGATGCAACAACCATCCTTGTCTCCTGTTGAGTTAGTTGATGAAAATGATTTGGGTTTGAATATGTTGTTTAGTGACGCTCTGCACCCAGGGTCATTAACACCAACTCCCCCCGGTCATCAACCTAGTCAGGACACAACTGACTTTAAATTTCTAACTCATGATGATTTAATCAAGGATCAGTTTGTTGATCAGTCACTGGAAAGACTGAGAGATATAGCAGTTACTGAGAGTGAAGCAAAGGATCTCGATAATTGTTACTATTATAGTAATGGTGTACTGATGGAGAAAAACACATGTAAGTTGTCAGCTGATAGTGTTTCCACCACAGTCAAGCATCTCGTAGTGTTACCAGTTACATTTCGTGAACAAGCCAGTGATTTTGCTCACAATAGTCCCATAGGAGGACATCTGGGTGTCAAGAAGACACTCGGTAAACTGGCAAAACATTTTACTTGGCCAAAGATGAAGGAAACAGTAGCTGATCAAGTGCGATGTTGCCACGTGTGTCAAGTGACAGGCAAGCCAGCGCACTCACCTCCACCTGCGCCTCTCATTCCTATCACCGTGCATGGTGAACCATTCTCACGTCTTATTAATTATTGATTGTGTTGGTCCTTTACCTAGAACCAAACTAGGAAACCAATACTTATTTACTATTATGGACGCTGCAACACGCTATCCCGAAGCTATTCCTAGGAGAAAAATTAATGCACGTGCTATTGTGAGAGCGCTGATGAAATTTTTCTCCCAGGTTGGATTACCACGAGAGATACAATCACTAGACGATTTTCTAAGTAATCTGGGGATTGATAAAGCTAGTGATATTAAAAACATGATTTTGCATTTCCCTGAATTGTTCAGTGATGTTCCTAAACGTTGTACTCTAGGTGTACATGACGTTGATGTACAGGGAGCATCACCCATTAAGCAATCACCATATAGGATGAGTCCAACAAAGCATAAAGCATTGAGAGAAGAGGCTGATTTTCTGTTGTCTCACGGACTTATTGAACGCAGTAAAAGTCCATGGGCATCTCCCTGTATTTTAGTGCCTAAACCTGACGGTAGTTTCAGGATGTGCACTGATTACAGGAAAGTGAACTCTGTCACCTTGCCTGATGGTTATCTTCTACCTCGCATTGACGACCTTATTGACCGTGTGTCAGGAGCCCAGTTTGTCAGCCGTTTAGATCTCTTACGAGGCTATTATCAAGTCCCGCTTACTGAACGTGCCCAAGAAATATCTGCTTTTACTGTTCAAGATGGATTGTTTAACTACATCGTCACCCCTTCGCCTATGTAACGCGGCTTCTTCATTCCAACGTATAATGAACGAGTTGACCCACAACTTAGAAGGAGTAGAAGCCTACCTTGACGACTTAGTGGTGTACAGTGACAAGTGGGAACAGCAATTGACGCATCTCAGAGCATTGTTTGAGAGACTGGCGCACTACAACTTCACTGTTAACTTAGCTAAATTAGTTTTGGTCAAGCCAAGATTACCTATCTAGGCTTTTGTATCGGCCAAGGTGAGGTTGCTCCTATTGAGGCTAAGGTTCGTGCAATTTCTGAATTTCCAGTGCCACAGGATAGGAAGGGAGTACAGAGATTCCTGGGTATGGCAGGATATTATCGTTGGTTCTGTCCAAACTTTTCTCAGATTGCAGCTCCTCTCACTGAGCTTACTAGTAGCAAAGTTCAGTTCAACTGGACTAGAGATTGTTCAGACTCGTTCAAAAGGTTGAAGTATCTGCTATCCTCTGCTCCTGTGTTGAAAAGTCCTAATTTCAATCTTCCCTTCTTTTTACATATAGATGCGAGTGGCTATGCAGTGGGTGCTGTGCTGCTCCAACAGTCAACATCCACTGATATTCTCCATCCTATATGTTACTATTCATCTAAGCTTAAACGACACCAGAAAAATTATGCCACTATTGAGAAAGAGGCTCTACTCTTGTGTGTCCTTTAGAACATTTTGACGTGTATTTGGCACTTCCCCATTTAAAATTAACGTTTTTTTCTGACCACAATCCACTCACTTATATAAATACTATGAAGAGTAAAAATGCTAGGATCATGAGGTAGGCACTCAGAATCCAACCTTATTCTATTAGTATAAAACACATAAGTGGTCATTGTAATGTAATTGCTGACGCTCTGTCACGTCCTTAATAATTATCAGTTACATTAAATTAACGTAATTTTATGCCCAAATACCTTTTGTTACTTGCTATGTCAAATTCAGTAAAGTAACTTAATCCCTCCAGCTCATATTAACTATGTATACTCATGTCATGTCTAATTATTATATTTATATATTCACAGTATTGTTGTGTGAGGAGGAGACATAAGCTGAGTGTTGAGTGGGTAGTGTGGTGTGGGTGATGTACTGCGTGACGCAACGCTGTCCTGCCGCAGACCCCCCCTCACTACACACCTTAAGCTGTTTCATACTCAGATGTCCATACTACATAGCATTCCACAACCACTACTTAAGAGTGGAATGCAGTCTCCTCTACTATGATCGAGCCTCATCGTGCCCTGCTCATCTACGCTATCCTGTCTCTACACTGATGTACATAACCACGAGTATGCAGAGATACGATACTGTGTACTGCCCTAGTACTAGGGGCATACCCTAGTGACGGACGCTGCGAAATTGTAGAAGTGCTTGGCACAAGAGAGACTCTGTATTTATATTATATTATATTGAAATGAGTAATCAGTAATAATGTGAAAGACATTAATGCAACTCCTAGTGCGACCGTCTGTCGTGTTGGGGGGGGGTGCAACCCCTGAATGGGTTGCAATGATTATTATGTATATATATAATTATTACCTTTTCATTTAATTTTATATTGCTTATATTTGCGATAATAGCTAAATCGTAAATGTATTGCTTTATATTGTTATTTGACGTAGTTTCCTTTGTTAGGTAGGATGTAACATATTATGTGCTCATTTCAAGTCTTGATTGTCTAACTACTGTAATTATCACTCTTTGCTTGTTTCCCTGCCGGCTTCTTGCTGGGCGACTGCTGTCCACGTAGATATCACGTGATCGAGGGGGGGGTGTCCTCACCTCGCCTGAAGTATTCAGTCTGCTCTAGACTCTCTAAGTGGTTGGACAGATTGTCTGTCTCATTATTCTTGTTAGTTCTGTAGAACTCTGTTCACAGAACCTTGTATAGACTTAGTGATTTTCGACGTTGTACTGAGGTTGTGTGTCTCATAGACACTCTGAGTAACTCAGGTCCTGAACTATAGCTTATGACCTAATTTGTACTGGTTTCTGTGTGTTGTCACAGTCGGGGATTTTCTTATGCTGAACTTAGATTCAGTAGTATGGGAGTTTTGTAACTTTTGTGGAGGATCTGCTGATGGTCCCTACTTAGTGTCGTTATATTATCTCCTTGTTCCTGATTCTGTGTTGCAGTTGCTTGTTGTATTGCTATTGGGCTTAGCATTCTTTTTATTGTTTTAAGCAGACTGTTCTGATTGCCAGTGGGTCAAGAAGTTAGTTTATGTGAGGACTTTGTCAGTCACTTGTTTAAGTCTAGTCGAGTCGTGAGACATAGCGAACTACTTGGAGCACTTACACGCATACACGTACTTGTACATATTGGTAATATCTTATTAAATGTTAATGTACCAGACGGTACTTAAGAATTATAAATGTGATATGTGCTTTCAGCACAATAATATTGAACTCGAGAGAATTGATATTATGTTGATTACTGTGATTAATTTAATTTAATTTAATTTGATAATATACCTCTAGACTTAATAAATTTATTAAATTTTAATTTCTCTAGTTAGTAGCCTACCAGTTGTAATCCTGAAGCACTATTGAATAATACTGAATTTTAATGGATAATTGGACAAGGATACTGACTACTTGTTATGAAAACCCAGTAACAGGCTGGATGCTAGAAGGGCGGTCCTTTCTAGTGTTCACTGGAGATCTATAAGCTTTTAGAATAGCGTTTTTTGTAACAGTGATGCTGGTGGTGAACACCATTTAACATGTTTTCATAACCATGTATATATATACATAAATTTTAGATTCGTACATACGTGCATACATACATACAAACATACATTACAAAAACACCAATTGGCCTTCCATTAGTGTCGTAATATAAAAGTTCGGGATACAAAATAAATTAAAAATTAAAATAAATTATCCTTAATATTATATAAAAAACAATCTTTGGTCTAGAGGTATTCTGTAAATATTAACGTCTGATAATACACACATGTTACAAAAAACGCGATTCTAAAAGCTTAGAGATCTCCAGTGAATACTAGAAAGGACTGCCCTTCTAGCATCCAGCCTGTTACTGGGTTTTCGTAACAAGTAGTCAGTATCCTTGTCCAATTATCCATTAGAATTCAGTATGATTGAATAGTGCTTCAGGATTACAACTGGTAGGCTACTAACTAAAGAAATTAAAATTTAATAAATTTATTAATTAAGTCTAGAGGTATATTATCAAATTAAATTAAATTAATCACAGTAATGAAAATAATATTAATCACTTCTCTCGTGTACAGTAGTATTGTGCTGAAAGCACATATCACATATTTGTCTTAAGTACCATCTGGTACATTAACATTTAATAATACAATATACAAATAAGTTTGTGTGTATCTGTGTAAGTGCTCTAAGTAGTTCGCTATGTCTCACGACTCGACTAGACTTAAACAAGTGACTGACAAAGTCCTCACATCGACTAACTTCTTGACCAATGGCAATCAGAACAGTCTGCTTGAACAACAAAAAGAATGCTAAGCCCAATATAACAAGCAACTGCGACAAAGAATCAGGAACAAGGAGATAATATAACGACACTAAGTAGGGACCATCTGCAGATCCTCCACAAAAGTCACAAAACTCACATACTACTGAATCTAAGTTCAGCATAAGAAAATCCCCGACTGTGACAGTACACAGATACCAGTACAAGTTAGGTCAGAAGCTACAGCTCAGGACCTGAGTTGCTCAGAGTGTCTATGCAAGACGATCTTCCAACAAGGGCCAATAAGGGAGATTTAGGCTCATCTTGTCTAGAATACGTCCAACCACCAAGCGAGTCTAGACCAGACTGAATACTTCAGGCGAGGTGAGGACACCCCCCCCCCTCGATCACGTGATAGCTCCGTGGACAGCAGTCGCCCAGCAACAGAAGCCGGCAGAGTAACGAGCAAAGAGAGATAATTACAGTAGTTAGACAATCAAGACTTGAACTATGAGCACATAATAATATGTTACATCCTACCTAACAAAAGTAACTAAGACAAATAATAATATAAAGTCATATATTTACGATTTAGCTATTATCGCAAATATAAGCAATATAAAATTACATGAAAAGATAATATACATTATATATATATACATCATATACATTGTAACCCATTCAGGGGTCGCATCAACACATATACATGTTACAATAATAAATTATAATTAGCATCTTTGTGCAAACAAATCTTAAAATAATAAATTATAATTCATGACCCTACCACACACAGGGTACAACTTTCTGACACTACTGTGTCACTGTAAATATATATACGTAATATATATATATATATAATATATATATATATATATATATATATATATATATATATATAATATATATATATATATATATATATATATATATATATATATGCTAAAATAATAAATTATAAGTAACATTTTTTGTACATATATAAATTCTACAATAATAAGGTTTAATTAATTCATCTCAGTAACACCAGCTTAGCGTCTTCTCAGAGGTCAGCCTGTCCACACCATTCAGTGTCACAGTGAAAATTTCCAGCCAAGACAGGACTCGCAGCAATGGTTTCAAGTTGGAAAAAAATTCAGATTCAGGAAGGATATAGGAAAGCACTGGTTTTGGTAATAGAGTTGTGGATGAGTGGAACAAACTCCCGAGTACAGTTATTCAGGCTAAAACGTTGTGTAGTTTTAAAAATAGGTTAGATAAATGCATGAGTGGGTGTGGGCGGGTGTGAGTTGGACCTGAATATCTTGTGCTGCTGGGTCTGGTGCCGTGCTCCATCCTTGAGTGGAGGTGACCAGGCTGGGTGGGTCATTGGGCTAATCCGGAAGGTGGTCATTAGTCTAAGCCGGGGGAGGGGACATGGACCTGCTCCGCATGGGTCAGTAGGCCTGTTGCAGTGTTCCTTCTTTCTTATGTTCTTATGTTCTAATCCTGTCTTCTTCAGTGTCACACGACACCCTCGTCTCTCAGTGTTCCACTACGATCCTATTATCCTACTTCAGTGTTACACTCCGTCATACTTCCGTCAGTGTCACAGCCCATTTCAGTGTCACACTCCAACCTTATCTTCATTCAGTGCCACACTACAGCGTCAGCATGACTTGGCCCGCAGTTGACTAGAGCCGGTGGTGAGTCCGTAGACATCACCAATTACTGAGTAAGGAGATCTCTTCTTGAAGAGAGGCCATTCCAGTGACACACACGACCCTATCTTCCTTCAGTGTCACACGAATCTATCTTCTCTCAGTGTTTCCACTACGATCCTATTATCTTACTTCAGTGTTACACTCTGTCATACTTCCTTCAGTGTCACACTACGATCCCAGCCCATTTCAGTGTCACAATCCGACCCTATCCTCTCTGTGTCACACGGGAACAGGCCATATGTATACAGTGACGGTCAAGTGAATACTCTCTAAGGCCAGTAGATATAGACCGTAAGGTGGTCTGGTGAGTACTGTCTACTGCCTCTAAGACCAGTTGATATACACCGTAAGGTGGTCTGGTGAGTACTGTCTACTGCCTCTAAGACCAGTTGATATACACCGTAAGGCGAGTTCACTGCGGTGAGCGCTCCTAAAGCCAGTAGATATATACCATAAGATGGTCAGATGAATACTCTCCACTGCCAGTAGATGTATACCGTCAGGTGTTCTGGTAAATACTGCTTCTAAGGCCGGCTCAGCAGTCCCCACATTGGGTTTGATGACGTACCCTTGGTACTGCCGGCCGGCAGGTTAACAATTTAACTGCTAGTTTGGTAGGAGGCCGCCACAACATACATATATACAAGGTAACAGAAGTAAGAAACGAAAGAGAGGGGTGGGTTGATTTAATTTTCCTGGACTGCAAGAAGGTCTTCGACACAGTTCCTCACAGGAGATTAGTGCAGAAGGGAGGATCAGGCACGTATAACAGGAAAGACACTGCAATGGATCAGAGAATAACTGACAGGGAGGCAACAACGAGTCATGGTACGTGAAAAGGTATCAGTGGCTCCTGTGACGAGCGGGTACCCCAGGGGTGAGTCCAGGACCAGTGCTATTTTTGGTATATGTGAATGACATGATAGAAGGGATAGACTCTGAAGTTCCCTGTTTGCAGGTGACGTGAATTGAGAAAAAAAAACTGGCTACTCGAATTCAAAACCCAGACAAATGCAAAGTCATGAAGAATGGGGAAGGGCAAAGAATACCGCAGACATAGCATAGGCAAGTTTGGACAAATACTGCACAACCTTACGTCAGAGATAAAGAATCTAGGGGTGGCCATAACAACGAGCACGTCTCCGAGGCACAAATCAAGCAACATAACTGTTGACACACAAAAGCATATAGAGGCCAGCAAACCTGATAAATATCGTTCCAATATCTTAATAATAAATCGTTCAAGACACTGTATCACTGTGTACTTTAATGCCTACTGGAGTATGCAGCACCAGCTTGGAACCCATACCTGATCAAGCACGTCGTCAAGAAATTGAAGAAAGTGCAAAGGTTTGCGCAACAAGGCTAGTTCCGGAAGCTCGAGGGTTATGTCCAATACGAAGAAAGGTTCATGGGAAATCGGACATAACGACAATGGATGTGACAGGAGGTTGAGGAGAGACATGGATAACTGACATAACAAAAAACTGCGATTAAAGATAAGGTAGACATACACAGTTAGCACGACACGAAACACTTGTCCACAATTGGAACAGAAGACTCAGAGCTTCAGTGTGTGAGATATGAAGTATTTCTTCAGCAATAGAGTCATCCGTAATTGGTAATATGCCAAACAAGTGAATGTAGTGGAGCCGGAAAACAAAGCATAGCTTTAAGACGAAGGCCATGAACAAAGCTCATGAAGCAGAGAGATGACCGAAAACGCGGTCAGTGAAAAGGCAAGTGCGCTTAGGAGCTGGTCTACTCGACACCGCCTGCAACCACAAAACGGTGATTTAACAACACACAAACCAAGCCTTGTTGTACAAATCGAAATGTGCCTATTAAAAAATTTTAAAATCACACACAAACACAACTTCCATGAACCCAACACTAAGGTACACTACAATAGAGAGAGAATAGGATGAACCAAGCAAGGCTGGACTTAGAAACACCAAATATATTGCAGATATCGAAGTACATCACATATGAAAGACCCCATGTGGCCATCGAACATGTGGTTTTAAATAGCTTCGAATACACAGTAAGAAGAGCTACAAGTGGAGTGGAGAAAAAAGGGGTGCAGAAGCCAGGAACGAATAAGCCAAACTACAAGAAAGGGGACTACACAGGAAATGAGGAACGTTCCTTCACGGTTCAGTGGTACAGATAAGAAGCTGGAGGAACCGTTAATGAGAAGTATGGAAATTTAGCAACAAAATGTGCAAGGAGTCAGGGAGAGGTTTGGACCCAAGGTAACATGAAATAATGAAAAAGCCAGACAGAGCCCATTGTTGCAACCCAAAGGTTTCAGGGAGGCAAACACCAAGTTGCTAGGGAATGGAAGAAGTATAGAAGCAAAGGACCAGGAGAATATAGATGAACAGTCGTAGAGGCCAGAAACCGAATATGCACAATAAGAAGGAGGCCCAAAGACAATATGAAAACGACATGAATCAGGAAAGCCAAATCTGACCCGAAGCTGTTGTACAGCCACAACATCAGTAAAACAACAGTCAAGGACCAGGTAATATCAGGCAAATGAAGGATGTAGGAGAGACAACAAGAAAAAGACCGTGAAGAATGTGATGAACCTCAACAAGAGATTCAAAGAAGTGTTCACAATGAGACAGAAGGGGCTCCAAAAGAAACGGAGAGGTTGGCCATCACCAACGAATTGCTGACACGAGTGCACACAACCGAGGAAGATAGTATATGGCTTCTGATTGAGCTAGATACCTCAAGAGACAATTTGGCCAGATAACATCTCCCAATGGGTATGAGAGAGGAGGCATAGGCGTCTATGTGTACCCCTAACAACAATATTCAATCAATCCTAGATCGAAAACAGGGTAGGATTGCCATAGGCATTGAAGACAGCAAATGTAAAAAATCACTCCAATCTTTAAAAAAAAAAATGAGACAGACATGAAGGCACTAAACTAACAGACCAGTGTCACTGACAGGTATAGAAAGCAAAATCATGGAGAAGATTATCAGAAATTGGTGGAACACCTAGAGAAAGGAAATGATCTACATCAACAGCAGCCAACATGTTACAGGGATGGGAAACACCTGTGTCACAAATCTACTCATACTGGAGTTCTATGACATGGTAACAGCAGTAATACCAAAGAGAGAGTGGTGGGGTGGAATGCATACTAATCTGGACTGCAAGAAGGCGTTTTTGACACAGTTCCGACACAATATATTGGTGCAAAAACTGGAGGACCAAGCAGGGACAACAGTGAAGCCACTACACTGGATCAGGGCATACTTTTCATGAAGACAGCAGCGAGTCATGGTACGTGGCGAGGGTGTACAGAGTTGGTCCCCTGTGACCAGCGGGTACCCCACAGTGGTCAGATTCCTAGGACCAAAGGTGTCTGTTTTTCTTGGTAATTTGTGAACGATATGACTGAAGATAATACACTCTGAGGAGTCCCTGTTTTATTCAGATTACGTGAAGTTGAAGAGAGAATACACACCTCGAACGAAGACCAGGGCAGAACTACAAAGGGAACTGGACAGGCATCAGACCTTGTTTCCAGCATTGGCTCCTGTAGTTCATCCCCCAAGTGCAAGTCATGAAGATTGTGGAAGGGCAAAGAAGACCGCAGACGGAGAACAGTCCTAGGGGGCCAAACAACAAACCTCACTCAAGGAAAAAGAACTTGGGGTGATATAACACAAGGCAACATCTCCTGAAGCGCACATCAACCAAATAACTTGCTGCAGCATAATGGGCGACCCATAGCAAACCTCAGAACAGCAATTCCTGACCAGTCCTTAATAAGAATACGTTCAGGTACCCTGAACAGCCATGTACGTTAGGCCCCATATAGGATATGCGACTCCAGTTGTGGAACCACACACCTAGGCCAGCATGGTGGCCATGGTAAAAAACTAGAAGAAAAATGCCAAGGTTGCAACAAGACTATCCCAAGATCTAAGATTCTGTCCTAATAGCGGATGAGAGGTTAGAGGAAATCAACCTGACGACACTGGTAGGACAGGAGCGTATAGGGGGGGACATGATAAACGACATACAAAAAGCTGAGAGTAATTGACAAGGTGGACAAATACAGGATGTTTCCAGATATTGGACACAGTAAACAAGGTGACACACAGTTGGAAATTGTAAGACACAGAATGAATCACCGGGATTTTTAGGAAGTATTTCTTTCAAGCCACAGAGTAGTCAGTAATGGGAATAGTTTTGTGAAGTGCGATGTGGTGGAGGCAGGATCCATACTACTTTAAAAGCAGGAGGTATGATAAAGCTCACGGTTCAGGAGAGTGACCTAGTAAGCGATCATGTAGGCGCTGGCCAGGAGCACGGACTCGACTCCTGCAACCTCAACTAGTTTATGTACAACTATGAGAGTACACACTACACACACACACACACACACACACATCACACACAGCACCCACACACCACACACGGGAGCGCGCTGCGCGCACGACACATGGTGACAGCAGTAAGACAAGAGAGAGAGGGTTTGTGAAATTTGCATTTTCTATGACTGCAAGAAGGCGATTGACACAGTACCCACACAAGAGATAAGTGCATAACTGAAGGCCCAAGCAGGGATAAACTAGTGAAGGCACTACAACAGGCGATGAGCACTACAACAGATCAGGGAATACTTGTCTAGGAAGGACAGTAGCGAGTCATGTTACGTGCGAGGTGTCAGATTGGGCACCTGTACCATCGGGGTCCCACAGGGGTCAGTCCTATGACCATCTGAATCTGTATTTGTGAAACGACCATGAGGAAAGAATAGACTCCTGAAGTGCCCTGTTTTTGCAGATTACAATGAAGTTTGCTCCTATGATGAGACACATTCTATCCAGAGACAGGCAGAAACTATCAAAGGGATCTGATCAGCGCAGTACCTGGTCCAGCAATGGGCTCCAGGAGTACAACTCCCTTCAAGGTGCAAGTCAAGAAGATTGGGGAATGGCAAAGAAGACCGCAGATGAGTACAGACTAGGGGTGCAGAGGCTACAAAAAACCATCACAACAAGGAAAAAGATCTTGGTGGTTAGTTATAACACTTTGTGAGGTCAGGCACATCTCCCAGAAGCGCACATCAACTAAATAAACAGCTGCAGCATAGTGGTTCGCCTAGCAAACCTCAGAAACAGCATTGGGTTGGTGTGCGCGACATCATCAATAAGGAATCGTTTTCAGGACCCTGTACACGTGAACGTTGGCCCATATATGAGAGATGGCGGCACCAGATTGGAACCCACACCTATCAAGCACGTAAAGAAACAAAGTGAAGAGTGCAAAGTGTTTCCAACAAAACTAGTTCCAAGCTGAAGAGGAAATGCCCTAACGATGAGAGGTTAAGGGAAACAACCTGAGCAACTCTGGAACAGGAGAGATAGTGGGAGACATGATAACGAGCATAAAAAATACTGAGATGAATTTTGACAAGATGTGTGTCAAAGACAGGAAGTTACAGAGATGTTACACAGATACAAGGGGACACAGTGAAGTTGAAGACACGATTAATCACATGCTATGTTATGGAAGGGTAATATCTTCAGGCCACAGAGTATACAGAATATGAAAAGTATTAGGAGGAAGTGCGAAGTAGTGAAGGCAGGATCCATACGATAGCATTTAAGCAGAGTATGATAAAGCCTCCACGTTCAGTGATAGATACCTAGTTATCGCACCAGTGAAGATACGGGGCCAGGAGGCTTGGACGACGACACGCCAAACCTCAACTAGGTGAGTACACACACACACACACACTCACACACATAAACACACTAGTCACACACGCCAAAACGAATACCATGTATACATACATCACATCAAAAATAATATACAAGCATGCATTCTCACTCATATGCATATACAGCATGCACACACATGAGTACAAAAATATATGCATGATTAAATATGTACACTGTATACTATTTCATATGGATGCTTACTGATTTATAATACATAAACATAATACACATAACACCAGCCATAAAATACAAAAATACATATGTGAATCACATTATGAATACATACGAACAGAATGCAAACAATCTCAGCTGATGGGTACAAACACACTTCTTACAGCGACATCAGGTAGCTATGCAATGTGGCATAGTCAGCAACCAAGTTCCCTGCGTCAGTTGCTGCCCATGAACAAGAACAATGCATAGCTCCTTATGGGACCTCAGAAAAGAAGTGTGAAAGTACCACCTCTGAAGATTGTTTGCAGTCGTGTTCGAGTATGTTATACATATGTGATTACATATGTATTTTTGTATTTCTGCATAGTGTAATCAGTTGTACATATGTATATTGAATATATCAGTAAGCATCCATATTAAAATAAGTATACAAGTACATTAGTTAAAACAAGGCATATATTTTTGTACTCATTTGATGTGCATGAGTATATGCATATGAGAGAGAATGCAGTGTGCATGTAATAATAAAATTTTTAGAGTATGTCTACATGTGAATACGTTTGCGAGTGTGTGTGTGGTGTGTGTGTGTGTGTGTGTGAGTACTCACCTAGTTTGGAGGTTGCAGGAGACGAGTTTATTCCAAGCTCCTGGCCCGTCCTTCACTGGTCGCTACTAGGTCACTCTCCAGAACGTGAGCATAATCATACCTTCTGCTTAACAATGGTATGATTCCTGTCCCTCCACTACATCGCTTTTCCCAAACTTTTCACTTCCTGACTACTCTGAGGCTGAAGAAATAACTTTCCTTAACATGCCTGTTAATTCATCTGTGTCTTCAACTTCAACCTGTGTCCCCTTTTTCTGTGTCCCATCTCAGTAACATCCCTGTCTTTGCCCATCTTGTCAATTCTCTCAGTATTTTTAAATGTCGTTATCATGTTTCCCCCTATCTCTCCGACCTCCAGAGACTCCCCAGGAAGATTTACCCTTAACCTCACCTCGGTATGGCATCCCTCTTAGCTCAGGAACTAGCTTGTTGTGAAACCTTTGCACTTTTCTCTAGTTTCTGTTACGTGCTTGACAAGTGTGTGGTTCCAAACTGGAGTGCCGCATACTCCAATATGGGCCTAACGTACACCGTGTACAGTGTCCTGAACGATTCGCTTATTAAGATGTCGGAATGCTGTTCTGAGGTTTGCTAGGCGCCCATATTCTGCAGCAGTTAATTTAGTTGATGGTGCGCTTCAAGGAGATGTGCCCTGGTGTTATACTACCCCAGGTGTTTGTTTTATGGGGGGGTTGTATCTTTTTCCTTGAGTGCGGTTTGTAGCCTCTGCCCCCCTTGACTGTACTCCATCTGCGGTCTTCACGTTGGCCCGGGGAGGGGATCCACAATCCTTCATGACCTTGCACATGAAAGGGTTGTACTCCAGTGAGCCAATAGCTGGACCAGTCTGCAGCCTGTCCAGATCCCTTTGTAAGTTCTGCCTGACTTATGATTAGATAGATTCTCCTCATCACTTCATGTCATCTGCAAACAGGGGCACTTCGGAGTCTAAACTTTCCGTCATGTCGTTCACAAATACCAAGAAACAGCACTGGTCCAAGACTGACCCCTGTGTACCCCGCTGGTCAAAGACAGGTGCCCACTCTGGACACCTCGCCACGTACCATTACTCGCTACTGACCTTCCTGAGCAAGTTATTCCGACTGATCTTAATTGTAGGTGCCTTCCATGTTATCCCCTGCTTGTCCTTCAGTTATTGCACTAATCTTCTTGTGTGAACTGTGTCAAACGCCTTACTTGCAGTCCAAGAAAATGACCAATTTCACCAAACTCCTCTCTCTCTTGTCTTACTGCTGCACCATGTGTGTGCGCGCCGCGCACCCGTGAGTTGTTGTGTGTGAGTGTGAGTGTGTGTGTGTTTTGTGTTTGTTTGTGTGTGTGTACTCCACCTAGTTGGTACTCACCTATTTTAGGTTGCCAGGAGTCTGAGTCGAGCTCCTGGCCGCCGCCTCCTTCACTGATCGCAAACTAGGTCACTCTCCCTGAACACGTGAGCTTTATCATACCTCTGCTTGAAGCTAGTGTATGGATCCTGCCTCCACCACAACGCTTCCCAACTATCCACTTACTGACTACTCTGTGGCTGAAGAAATACTTTCCTAAAAGTCCCTGTGATTCTTGTGTCATCAACTTCCAACTGGAACCCTCTTGTTACTAGTTGTCCAATCTCTGGAACTCCAGTCTTTGGGTGGCGGCCACCTTGTCCAATTCCTTCGAGCATTTTGTAGGATTCTTTATCATGTCCCCCCCTATCCTCCTTTCCTCGGGGGCAGTGTCGTCAGGTTGAATTTCCCATAACCTCTCGCTCGGGTGAGTGACGGTAGCAGTAACCCCTTATCTCGGGACTATGTCTTGTTGCAACTCTGGCACGTTCTCTAGTTTCTTTACATGCATGCCATGTGTGTGGGTTCCAAACCTGGTGTCCGCATACTCCTATATGGGCCTAACGTACATGGTGTACAGTGTAACAGAACGATTTCCTTATAAGAGGACGGAAAGTAGTTCTGAGGGTTTGCTATTGCCCCTAGCTGCAGCAGTTATTTGGTTGATGTGCGGCTCATGGAGTATGATGCCTGGTTGTTTTTATTCCACCCCATGATCTTTTTCCTTGAGTGAGTTTGTTGTACTCTGCCCCCTAGACTGTACTCCGTCTGAAGGTCTTCTTTTGCCCTTCCCAATCTTCATGACTTTGCACTGGTGGGTATTGAACTCCAGGAGCCAATAGGCTGGACCAGGTCCTGGCAGCTTGTCCCAGATCCCATTGTAGTTCTTCCTGGTCTTCGATCGAGTGAATTCTTCTCATCAACTACACGTCATCTAAACAGGGACACCTTCAGAGGGTATTCCTTCCGTCATATCGTTCACAAATACCAGAAACAGCATCTGGTCCTAGGACTGACCCCTGTGGGACCCCGCATGTCACAGGTGGCCCACTCTGACACCTCTCCACGTAAGGCTGGCCCACGCACCACACTCAGGGCCCCTCCGCCCCAAGACTCGCTGCTGTCCTTCCTGACAAGTATCCCTATCCATTGTAGTGCCTTCCCTGTTGTCCTGCTTGTCCTCCCAGTTTTTGCACCAATCTCTGTTGTGGAACAGTGTCAAACGCCTCATGCAGCCCCAAGAATATGCAATCCACCCACCCCTCTCTCTCTTGTCTTTACTGCCTGTCACCGATGTCATATAACTCCAGTATTTTGTGACACAGGAGTTTCACCATCCCTGAACCATTTGGCTGCTGTTGATAGATCATTCCTTTCTAGGTGTTCCCCCACTCTCTCTTATAAAACTTCCTCCATGATATTTGCATACAATACCTGTCTCAGTGACACTGGTCTGTATTTTAGTGCTTCCAGGTCCGTCTCCTTTTTAAACGATTTTGACACATTTCTATCTTGCCATTCTCAGGCAATCTCCGCAATGTTTCTCGATAGATTATTGAATATATGTTGGATTGGGTTAACACATAGCGCACTCTGCTCCCTCTCTATCAATACGCAATAGGGAGAAATGTTATCTGGCCAAATCTGTACTTTAGAGGTATTCTAAGGCACCACTCATAAGCCTCTTTACTCTCCTCGTTTTTTGCCTCTGTGTCCTCGCACTTGGTGGTGTGCCCCACCTCTCCGTCTTATCTGGAGCCGCCTTCTGTCTCCTTTGTGAACACTTCTTTGAATCTCTTGTTGATTCCTCACATACTTCACGGACATTCTTGTTTGACTCTCCTCCTTCCTTCCTTAGCCATGATTACCTGGTCCTTGACTGTTGATTTCCCCCTGATGTGGCTGTACAACAGCTTCGGGTCAGATTTGGCTTTCGCTGCTATGTCGTTTTCATATTGTCTTTGGGGCCTCCCTTTCTTAGTCTGTGCATCAATTCGTTTCTGGCTGCAACGACTGCTCTCCTTATACTCACCTGGGCCTTGTGCCTTCTTACTTCATCCATTCCCTGAGCACACTATTTTTTTGCCTCCCTGCACCTTTTGGGTGAACATGGGCTGCATCCTGGCTTGTTTCATTAATCCTGTTACCCTTGGTACCAACCTCTCCTCAGCCTCCTTGCATTTTGTTTGCTACATATACCATCATCTCATTAACTGGCTTCCTGCCAGTTCTCTGTCCCACTGAAACCCCCGTGCATGGAAGTGCCCCCATTCCTGTAGAAGTCCCCCTTTCTTGTAGTTTGGCTTCATTCGAGTCCTGGCCTTTCCTGCTTCTCCCTCCACTTGTAAGCTCAAACTGTTGGTTTATTGGAAGCTTAAAACCACATGATCTCTGGCCCAAGGGGTCTTTCATATGTGATGTCCGGGTGGGATATCTGCACTACTCTAGTTGAAATACTAAGTCCAGCCTTGCTGGTCATCCTCTTTGCCTCTCTCTCTTGTAGTGTCCCTTACTTGTTGTACATGAAGTTGTGTTTTGTGTGTGCTTTACCAATTTTTCCTAGGCACATTTCGATTAGAACACTAAGGCTTGTTTTTGTGTGTGGTACTCACCTAATTTGGTTGCAGGGGTCCGAGACTCAGCTCCTGGCCCGCCTGTTTCACTGACCGCTAACTAGGTCCTCTCGTTCTGCTTCATGAGCATTGTTATGCCTCGTCTGAAAGCTATTATGGTTCCTGCCTCCACTACATCACTTGTTAGCTATTCAACTTCCTGATGACTGCTATTGCTGAAGAAATACTTCCTACAGTCCTCTGACTCGTCTGAGTCTTCAGCTTCCAATGTGGCCCCGTGTTTTCTGTGTCGAGCAACCTGTTTCTGTCTACTTATCTCTTCCACGCAGTATTTTTGTATTCTTTCATTCTCTCCCACCCTCCTGTCCCCTCCAATCGACGTAAGTTCCCTATTTCCCTTAACCTATTCTTCGTAGGACATACCCTTAGGCTACCGGAACTAGCCTGATTGCAAAACCTTTGAGAACTTTCTCTAATTCTTGACGACGTTCTTTGATCAGGTATGGGTTTTTCCAAGACTGGTGCTGCAATACACCAGTATGGGCCTAACTTACACAGTTTACAGTGTCTTAACGATTTCTTAATAAGAAAAGTGGAACGCTATTCTCAGTTTTGCTGGCCTCAATATGACTGACTAACAGTTATGTTGTTGATTAGTGCCTCCGAGACGTGCTCGATGATATGGCCACCCTCAAGATATTCTCTTTGAGTGAGGTTATTGCAGGTCTTTGTCCACCTTAGCCTATGGCTCTGTCTGCGGTCTTCTTTGCCCTTCCCCCAATCTCATGAATTTGCATTTGACAGGTTGAATTCGAGAAGCCAGTTTCTGGATCACGTGTCCAGCCTGTCCAGTCTCTTTGCGTCCCTGCGTCATCCGACTCCGATTAAATTCTCTCATCAACTTCACTTCACCTGCAAACAGGGACACTTCAGGAGTCTATCCACTTCTATACAATGTCAATCCACATATACCAAAAATAGCACGGTCCTAGGACTCACCCCTGTGGTAACCCCGCTCGCACAGGAGCCCATCTGATACCTTTTCACTTACCATGACTCGTTGTTGCCTCCCGGTCAGTTATTCTCTGATCCATTGCATGTCTTTCCTGATATACGTGCCCTGATCCTCCCTTCTGCACTAATTCTCCTGTGAGTGAACCTGTGTCGAAGACCTTCTGCAGTCCCAGGAAAATTAAATCAACCACCCCTCTCTCTTTCGTTTCTTATTCCTGTACCTTGTCATATAATTTATGATTGGCGGCCTCCAACCAAACTAGCAGTTTTAAATTGTTTAACCTCCGGCCGACAGTAACCATTGGTACGCCATCAAACCCAATGTGGGGACTGCTGACCGGCCTTAGAAGCAGTATATAACCAGAACACCTGACGTATACATATACTGCAGTGTAGATAATTCATCTGACCATCTTAATGGTATAATCAACTTGCTTTAATGAGCGCTCACCGAAAGTGAACACGCGCTTACTGGTGTATATCAACTGGTCTTAGAGGCAGTATACAGTGACTCACCAGACCCACCTTACGTGTATATCAACTGGTCTTAGAGGCAGTTTTAACAGTAGACTCACCAGACCGACCGAAACGGTCAAAATCTACTGGCCTTAGAGTAGTATTCACTTGACGTCGCACGTATACATAAGGCCTGTTTCCCGTGTGACACAGAGATATAGGGTCGGATTGGTCACTGAAATTGGCTGGGATCTAGTGTGACACTGAATGGAAGTATGACAGGAGTGTAACACAGAAGTAAGATAATATGATCGTAAGTGAACACTGAGAGAAGAAAAGATTCGTTTGACACTGTGAAGGAATAGTAGGGTCGTAGTGTGTCACTGAATGGCTCTCGTTCAAGAAGAGATCATCCTTACTCAGAATTGTGATGTCTTACGGACTCACCACAGGCTCTAGTCAACTGCTGGCCAAGTCATGCTGACCGCAGAAGTGTGGGTGCACTGAATGAAGATAAGGTTGGAGTGTGACACTGAAATGGCTGATGACACTGACGGAAGTATGACGGATTGTAACACCTGAATTAGCGAATAATAGGATCTAGTGGAACATCTATGAGAGACGAGGTTGTCGAGTGACACTGAAGAATACAGGATAAAGACATAAGAACATAATAAAAGATGGAAGGAACAACGATACGCGCTGAGCGCGAAAACAGGGCCTACTGACCCAGGAGTTTAGGGCAATCAGGTCCATGTCCCCCTCCCCGCGCTTAGACTAAATGACCCACCTTCCATAAAAATTATCCCAAAGACCCACCCAGCCTGGTCACCTCCACTCAAGGAAACAGTTGGAGTCGCACTAGGGAGAGCAGCTTAACCAGACCCAGCATCACAAGATATTCAGTCCAACTCAACACCGCTCCACACCCACTCATGCATTTGTATCTAACCTATTTTTTAGAAACTACACAACGGTTTTAGCCTGAATAAGCTGTCTGCGGGATTTTGTTCCACTCATCCACAACTCTATTACACAAACCATGGTGCTTTCCCTATATCCTTCCTGAATCTGAATTTTTCCAACATGAACCATGCTGCGAGTCCTGTCTTGGCTGGAAATTTTCACTGAGACACAGAATGTGTTGGCACAGGCGGACCTCTGAGAAGACGCTAAGACTGGTGTTACTGAATGAATAAATTAAACCTTACTTATTGAGTAGAATTTATATAGTTACAAAGATGTTACTTATAATTTATTATATTTAGCATATATAGTATTATATATATATATATAATATGATACGTTAATATATTATATAAATAGTATATTAAATATAAATATAAATATAAATATATATTTATATATTATTATATACGTATATAAATATAATCATTGACACAGTAGTGGTCAGAAAAGTTGTACCCAGTGTAGTGGTAAGGGTCATGAATTAATAATTTAACTATTTTAAGAGTAATGAGTTTGGCACAAAGAGCTAATTAGAATTTAATAATTGTAACATTTAATATGTGTTGATTTGCGACCCCTTAATGTATACAAAGTATAATGATTGTTATATATATATAAATTCGTATAAAATCCTTTTCATGTAATTTTAATATATGCTTATATTTGCGATATGATAAGCTAAATCGTAATTATGACTTTAATATTATTATTTGTCTTATTTACTTTAGCTGTTTAGGTATGATGTAACATATTATTATGTGCTCAATTAGATCAAGTCCTTTATTGTTCCTAACAACTGTAATTATCTCCTTTCTCGTTAAACTCTGCCTGTCTTCTGTTGCTGGGTCGACTGCTGTCCTCTTAGCTATCACGTGATCGAGGGTGGGGGGGTCTCCTCACCTCGCCTGAATAATACATGTCTGGTCTAGACCTCGCTGGTGGTTGGACGTAGTTCCTAGACAAGATAGTCCTAAATCTCCCATATTGCCCTGTTGGAATATCGTCCTTGCATAGACACACAGCAACATCATAGGTCCTGAGCTGAATCTTTGACCCTAACATGAATCTGTATCTGTAGTACTGTCACAGTCGGTGATTTTTCTTATGCAGTAACTCATATTCAGTAGTAGTGAGTTTTGTGACAGTCTTGTGGAGGATCTGCAGATGGTCCCTACTTAGTGTCGTTATATATCTCCATGTTCCTGATTCTATTGTCGCAGATTGCTTGTTATATAGGGGCTTAGCATTCCTTTTTGTTGTTCAAGCAGACTTTTCTGATTTCCCTTGGTCAAGAAGTAGTCGAAGTGAGGACTTTTGTCATTCACTTAGATTTAAGTCTAGTCGAGTCGTGAACATATCGAAATACTTAGAGCACTTAGCACAGATACACACAAACATATATTGTTATATTGTAATAAATTAAATGTTAAATTACAATGGTTACTTAAGACAAATATGTGTATGTTACTTTCCCGGATCCAATACTACTGTACACGAGAGAAGTTATTAAATATTATTGTTACGATTAATTACTGTGATTAATTTAATATTAATTAATTGATAAATATACCACTAGACATAAATAATAAATTTATTAAATTTTAATTTCTTTTCTGTTTAGATAGCCTACCAGTTGTAATCCTGAAGCACTAATTCAATCATACCTGAATTCTAATGGATAATTGTGACAAGGATACTGACTACTAGTTACGAAAACCCAGTAACTGGCCAGGATTGCTAGAAGGCAATCCTTCTAGTATTACACTGGAGATCTCTAAAGCTTTTCAGAATCCGCCCCCGCGTTTTTTGTAACATGTGTGTATTCATCAGACGTTAATATTTACAGATTACCTCTAGACCAAAGATTTGTTTTTTTATTAAAATATTAAGGATAAATTATTTTAATTTTTAATTTATTATATTATCCCGAACTTTTATATAACGACACTAATGGAAGGCCGAATTGGTGTTTTTGTAATGTATGTTTGTATGTAATTGTCTATGCACGGTATGTTCGAATCAAAAATTAATGTATATATATACATTGTTATGAAAACATGTTAAATGGAGTTTCACCACCAGCAACACTGTTACAAAAAACGCTATTCTAAAAGCTTATAGATCTCCAGTGAACACTAAAAGGACCGTAGCCCTTCTAGCATCCAGCCTGTTACGGTTTTCATAACAAGTAGTCATACCTGTCCAATTATCCATTAAAACTTCAGTAATTATATCGAATAGTGAGCTTTCAGGATTAGCAACTGGTAAGCTACATTCAAAGAAATAAAATTTAATAAATTTATAAGTCTAGAGTATCATATATCAAATTAGAATTAATTAAATTAATCACAGTAATCAACATAATTATCAATTCTCTCGATGTTCTATAATATTGGATGCTGAAACACATATCACATTTATAATTCTTAAGTACCGTCTGGTACATTAACTTTAAATAAGATATTACCATAATTTAAAAAGTACGTGTAGGCGTTAAGTGCTCCAAGGAAGTTTCGCTATGTTCACGACTCGACGGGGTGGGGGGGGGGGGGGGAGGGGGGGGGGGGGAGGGGGGTGGAGGGGGGGGGGGGGGGAGGGGGTGGGGGGACATAACAAGTGACTGACAAAGTCCTCACATAAACTAACTTCTTGGACCCAACTGCAATCAGAACAGTCTGCTTGAACGATAGAAGAATAAAAATAAAATGAATGCTAAGCCCAATAGCATTCAACATGCAACTGCAACACAGAATATGGAACAAGGATATAATAAAACGACACTAAGTAGCGGTGACCATCAGTCAGATCCTCCACAAAAGTTACCAAACTCGCTCATACTACTGAATCAATTCAGCATAATAAAAATCCCCGACTGTGACAACAGCACAGAAACCAGTACAAATTAGGTCATAAGCTATATTTCGTGGACCTGAGTTACTCAGAGTTTCTATGAGACAACAACCTCAGACAACGTCGAAAATCACTAAGACTATACAAGGTTCGTGAACAAGTTCTAACAGAACTAACAAGATAATGAGACAGACAATCTGTCCAACCACTTAGAGAGTTCTAGAGCAGACCTGAATACTTCAGGCGAGGTGAGGACACCCCCCCCTCGACACGTGATAAACTACGTGGACAGCATCGCCCAGCAAGAATCCGCATGTAACAAGCAAAGAGTGTATAATACAGTAGTTAGACAATCAAGACTTGAAATGAGCACATAAAATGTTACATCCTACGCTAACAAGGAAACTACTCAAATAACAATATAAAGCAATACATAAACGATTTAGCTATTATCGCAAATATAAGCAATAATAAAATAATGTAAAGGTAATAAAAATATATTATACATAATAATCATTGCAACCCATTCAGGGTTGCAGTCCGCCTCCCCCCCACCCAACACGACAGACGGTCGCACAGAGTTTCATTAAAATGTCTTATCACATTTATTACTGATACCTCATTTCAATATAATATAATATAAATACAGAGTCTCCTCTTGTGCCAAGCACTTCCAGAAAATTTCGCAGCTGTCCCCCAAGGGTATGCCCCTAGAACTAGGGCAGTACACATTATCGGTATCTCTGCATACTCGTGGTTATGTACATCAGTGTAGAGACAGGATAGCGTAGATGAGCAGGGCACGATGAGGCTCGATTCATAGTAGAGAGACTGCATTCCACTCTAAAGTAGTGGTTGTGGAATGGGCCTTATAATGTAGTATGGACATCTGAGTATGAAAACAGCTTAAGGTTGTGTAGTGAGGGTGTTCTGGGCAGGACAGCGTGGCGTCACGCAGTACATCACCCACACCACAACTACCCACACAACACTCAGCTTATGTTCTCCCCTCCTCCACAACATACTGTGAATATAAAATATAATAATTAGACATGACATAGTAATACATATTTGAATATGAGCTGGAGGTTTAAGTTACTTTACTGAATTTGACATAGCAACGTAACAAAAGGTATTTGGGATCAATTACTTAATTTAATGTAACTGATAATTATTAAGACGTGACAGAGCGTCAGCCATTACATTACAATGACCAATTATGTGTTTTATACTAATAGAATAAGGGTTGGATTCTTGATGCCTACCTCATGATCCTAGCATTTTACTCTTCATAGTATTTAATAAGTGAGTGGATTGTGGACAAAAAACGTAATATTAAATGGGGAAGTGCCCAAATACACGACCAAATGTTCTAAGGACACACAAGAGCTAGAGCCTCTTTCTCAATAGTGGCATAATTTTTTCTGGTGTCGTTTTAAGCTTAGATGAATAGTAAGAATAAGGCAAATAGGCTGGAGATCCAGTGATGTTGACTGTTGGAGAGCACAGCACCCACTGCATACCACTCTCATCTATATGAAAAAAGAAGGGAAGATTGAAATTAGGAACATTTTCACACATGAGCAGAGGCTAGCATATTACTTCAACCTGTTGATCCAGAAACTGGCTACTCGAATTCAAAACCCAGACAAATGCAAAGTCATGAAGAATGGGGAAGGGCAAAGAATACCGCAGACATAGCATAGGCAAGTTTGGACAAATACTGCACAACCTTACGTCAGAGATAAAGAATCTAGGGGTGGCCATAACAACGAGCACGTCTCCGAGGCACAAATCAAGCAACATAACTGTTGACACACAAAAGCATATAGAGGCCAGCAAACCTGATAAATATCGTTCCAATATCTTAATAATAAATCGTTCAAGACACTGTATCACTGTGTACTTTAATGCCTACTGGAGTATGCAGCACCAGCTTGGAACCCATACCTGATCAAGCACGTCGTCAAGAAATTGAAGAAAGTGCAAAGGTTTGCGCAACAAGGCTAGTTCCGGAAGCTCGAGGGTTATGTCCAATACGAAGAAAGGTTCATGGGAAATCGGACATAACGACAATGGATGTGACAGGAGGTTGAGGAGAGACATGGATAACTGACATAACAAAAAACTGCGATTAAAGATAAGGTAGACATACACAGTTAGCACGACACGAAACACTTGTCCACAATTGGAACAGAAGACTCAGAGCTTCAGTGTGTGAGATATGAAGTATTTCTTCAGCAATAGAGTCATCCGTAATTGGTAATATGCCAAACAAGTGAATGTAGTGGAGCCGGAAAACAAAGCATAGCTTTAAGACGAAGGCCATGAACAAAGCTCATGAAGCAGAGAGATGACCGAAAACGCGGTCAGTGAAAAGGCAAGTGCGCTTAGGAGCTGGTCTACTCGACACCGCCTGCAACCACAAAACGGTGATTTAACAACACACAAACCAAGCCTTGTTGTACAAATCGAAATGTGCCTATTAAAAAATTTTAAAATCACACACAAACACAACTTCCATGAACCCAACACTAAGGTACACTACAATAGAGAGAGAATAGGATGAACCAAGCAAGGCTGGACTTAGAAACACCAAATATATTGCAGATATCGAAGTACATCACATATGAAAGACCCCATGTGGCCATCGAACATGTGGTTTTAAATAGCTTCGAATACACAGTAAGAAGAGCTACAAGTGGAGTGGAGAAAAAAGGGGTGCAGAAGCCAGGAACGAATAAGCCAAACTACAAGAAAGGGGACTACACAGGAAATGAGGAACGTTCCTTCACGGTTCAGTGGTACAGATAAGAAGCTGGAGGAACCGTTAATGAGAAGTATGGAAATTTAGCAACAAAATGTGCAAGGAGTCAGGGAGAGGTTTGGACCCAAGGTAACATGAAATAATGAAAAAGCCAGACAGAGCCCATTGTTGCAACCCAAAGGTTTCAGGGAGGCAAACACCAAGTTGCTAGGGAATGGAAGAAGTATAGAAGCAAAGGACCAGGAGAATATAGATGAACAGTCGTAGAGGCCAGAAACCGAATATGCACAATAAGAAGGAGGCCCAAAGACAATATGAAAACGACATGAATCAGGAAAGCCAAATCTGACCCGAAGCTGTTGTACAGCCACAACATCAGTAAAACAACAGTCAAGGACCAGGTAATATCAGGCAAATGAAGGATGTAGGAGAGACAACAAGAAAAAGACCGTGAAGAATGTGATGAACCTCAACAAGAGATTCAAAGAAGTGTTCACAATGAGACAGAAGGGGCTCCAAAAGAAACGGAGAGGTTGGCCATCACCAACGAATTGCTGACACGAGTGCACACAACCGAGGAAGATAGTATATGGCTTCTGATTGAGCTAGATACCTCAAGAGACAATTTGGCCAGATAACATCTCCCAATGGGTATGAGAGAGGAGGCATAGGCGTCTATGTGTACCCCTAACAACAATATTCAATCAATCCTAGATCGAAAACAGGGTAGGATTGCCATAGGCATTGAAGACAGCAAATGTAAAAAATCACTCCAATCTTTAAAAAAAAAAATGAGACAGACATGAAGGCACTAAACTAACAGACCAGTGTCACTGACAGGTATAGAAAGCAAAATCATGGAGAAGATTATCAGAAATTGGTGGAACACCTAGAGAAAGGAAATGATCTACATCAACAGCAGCCAACATGTTACAGGGATGGGAAACACCTGTGTCACAAATCTACTCATACTGGAGTTCTATGACATGGTAACAGCAGTAATACCAAAGAGAGAGTGGTGGGGTGGAATGCATACTAATCTGGACTGCAAGAAGGCGTTTTTGACACAGTTCCGACACAATATATTGGTGCAAAAACTGGAGGACCAAGCAGGGACAACAGTGAAGCCACTACACTGGATCAGGGCATACTTTTCATGAAGACAGCAGCGAGTCATGGTACGTGGCGAGGGTGTACAGAGTTGGTCCCCTGTGACCAGCGGGTACCCCACAGTGGTCAGATTCCTAGGACCAAAGGTGTCTGTTTTTCTTGGTAATTTGTGAACGATATGACTGAAGATAATACACTCTGAGGAGTCCCTGTTTTATTCAGATTACGTGAAGTTGAAGAGAGAATACACACCTCGAACGAAGACCAGGGCAGAACTACAAAGGGAACTGGACAGGCATCAGACCTTGTTTCCAGCATTGGCTCCTGTAGTTCATCCCCCAAGTGCAAGTCATGAAGATTGTGGAAGGGCAAAGAAGACCGCAGACGGAGAACAGTCCTAGGGGGCCAAACAACAAACCTCACTCAAGGAAAAAGAACTTGGGGTGATATAACACAAGGCAACATCTCCTGAAGCGCACATCAACCAAATAACTTGCTGCAGCATAATGGGCGACCCATAGCAAACCTCAGAACAGCAATTCCTGACCAGTCCTTAATAAGAATACGTTCAGGTACCCTGAACAGCCATGTACGTTAGGCCCCATATAGGATATGCGACTCCAGTTGTGGAACCACACACCTAGGCCAGCATGGTGGCCATGGTAAAAAACTAGAAGAAAAATGCCAAGGTTGCAACAAGACTATCCCAAGATCTAAGATTCTGTCCTAATAGCGGATGAGAGGTTAGAGGAAATCAACCTGACGACACTGGTAGGACAGGAGCGTATAGGGGGGGACATGATAAACGACATACAAAAAGCTGAGAGTAATTGACAAGGTGGACAAATACAGGATGTTTCCAGATATTGGACACAGTAAACAAGGTGACACACAGTTGGAAATTGTAAGACACAGAATGAATCACCGGGATTTTTAGGAAGTATTTCTTTCAAGCCACAGAGTAGTCAGTAATGGGAATAGTTTTGTGAAGTGCGATGTGGTGGAGGCAGGATCCATACTACTTTAAAAGCAGGAGGTATGATAAAGCTCACGGTTCAGGAGAGTGACCTAGTAAGCGATCATGTAGGCGCTGGCCAGGAGCACGGACTCGACTCCTGCAACCTCAACTAGTTTATGTACAACTATGAGAGTACACACTACACACACACACACACACACACACATCACACACAGCACCCACACACCACACACGGGAGCGCGCTGCGCGCACGACACATGGTGACAGCAGTAAGACAAGAGAGAGAGGGTTTGTGAAATTTGCATTTTCTATGACTGCAAGAAGGCGATTGACACAGTACCCACACAAGAGATAAGTGCATAACTGAAGGCCCAAGCAGGGATAAACTAGTGAAGGCACTACAACAGGCGATGAGCACTACAACAGATCAGGGAATACTTGTCTAGGAAGGACAGTAGCGAGTCATGTTACGTGCGAGGTGTCAGATTGGGCACCTGTACCATCGGGGTCCCACAGGGGTCAGTCCTATGACCATCTGAATCTGTATTTGTGAAACGACCATGAGGAAAGAATAGACTCCTGAAGTGCCCTGTTTTTGCAGATTACAATGAAGTTTGCTCCTATGATGAGACACATTCTATCCAGAGACAGGCAGAAACTATCAAAGGGATCTGATCAGCGCAGTACCTGGTCCAGCAATGGGCTCCAGGAGTACAACTCCCTTCAAGGTGCAAGTCAAGAAGATTGGGGAATGGCAAAGAAGACCGCAGATGAGTACAGACTAGGGGTGCAGAGGCTACAAAAAACCATCACAACAAGGAAAAAGATCTTGGTGGTTAGTTATAACACTTTGTGAGGTCAGGCACATCTCCCAGAAGCGCACATCAACTAAATAAACAGCTGCAGCATAGTGGTTCGCCTAGCAAACCTCAGAAACAGCATTGGGTTGGTGTGCGCGACATCATCAATAAGGAATCGTTTTCAGGACCCTGTACACGTGAACGTTGGCCCATATATGAGAGATGGCGGCACCAGATTGGAACCCACACCTATCAAGCACGTAAAGAAACAAAGTGAAGAGTGCAAAGTGTTTCCAACAAAACTAGTTCCAAGCTGAAGAGGAAATGCCCTAACGATGAGAGGTTAAGGGAAACAACCTGAGCAACTCTGGAACAGGAGAGATAGTGGGAGACATGATAACGAGCATAAAAAATACTGAGATGAATTTTGACAAGATGTGTGTCAAAGACAGGAAGTTACAGAGATGTTACACAGATACAAGGGGACACAGTGAAGTTGAAGACACGATTAATCACATGCTATGTTATGGAAGGGTAATATCTTCAGGCCACAGAGTATACAGAATATGAAAAGTATTAGGAGGAAGTGCGAAGTAGTGAAGGCAGGATCCATACGATAGCATTTAAGCAGAGTATGATAAAGCCTCCACGTTCAGTGATAGATACCTAGTTATCGCACCAGTGAAGATACGGGGCCAGGAGGCTTGGACGACGACACGCCAAACCTCAACTAGGTGAGTACACACACACACACACACTCACACACATAAACACACTAGTCACACACGCCAAAACGAATACCATGTATACATACATCACATCAAAAATAATATACAAGCATGCATTCTCACTCATATGCATATACAGCATGCACACACATGAGTACAAAAATATATGCATGATTAAATATGTACACTGTATACTATTTCATATGGATGCTTACTGATTTATAATACATAAACATAATACACATAACACCAGCCATAAAATACAAAAATACATATGTGAATCACATTATGAATACATACGAACAGAATGCAAACAATCTCAGCTGATGGGTACAAACACACTTCTTACAGCGACATCAGGTAGCTATGCAATGTGGCATAGTCAGCAACCAAGTTCCCTGCGTCAGTTGCTGCCCATGAACAAGAACAATGCATAGCTCCTTATGGGACCTCAGAAAAGAAGTGTGAAAGTACCACCTCTGAAGATTGTTTGCAGTCGTGTTCGAGTATGTTATACATATGTGATTACATATGTATTTTTGTATTTCTGCATAGTGTAATCAGTTGTACATATGTATATTGAATATATCAGTAAGCATCCATATTAAAATAAGTATACAAGTACATTAGTTAAAACAAGGCATATATTTTTGTACTCATTTGATGTGCATGAGTATATGCATATGAGAGAGAATGCAGTGTGCATGTAATAATAAAATTTTTAGAGTATGTCTACATGTGAATACGTTTGCGAGTGTGTGTGTGGTGTGTGTGTGTGTGTGTGTGAGTACTCACCTAGTTTGGAGGTTGCAGGAGACGAGTTTATTCCAAGCTCCTGGCCCGTCCTTCACTGGTCGCTACTAGGTCACTCTCCAGAACGTGAGCATAATCATACCTTCTGCTTAACAATGGTATGATTCCTGTCCCTCCACTACATCGCTTTTCCCAAACTTTTCACTTCCTGACTACTCTGAGGCTGAAGAAATAACTTTCCTTAACATGCCTGTTAATTCATCTGTGTCTTCAACTTCAACCTGTGTCCCCTTTTTCTGTGTCCCATCTCAGTAACATCCCTGTCTTTGCCCATCTTGTCAATTCTCTCAGTATTTTTAAATGTCGTTATCATGTTTCCCCCTATCTCTCCGACCTCCAGAGACTCCCCAGGAAGATTTACCCTTAACCTCACCTCGGTATGGCATCCCTCTTAGCTCAGGAACTAGCTTGTTGTGAAACCTTTGCACTTTTCTCTAGTTTCTGTTACGTGCTTGACAAGTGTGTGGTTCCAAACTGGAGTGCCGCATACTCCAATATGGGCCTAACGTACACCGTGTACAGTGTCCTGAACGATTCGCTTATTAAGATGTCGGAATGCTGTTCTGAGGTTTGCTAGGCGCCCATATTCTGCAGCAGTTAATTTAGTTGATGGTGCGCTTCAAGGAGATGTGCCCTGGTGTTATACTACCCCAGGTGTTTGTTTTATGGGGGGGTTGTATCTTTTTCCTTGAGTGCGGTTTGTAGCCTCTGCCCCCCTTGACTGTACTCCATCTGCGGTCTTCACGTTGGCCCGGGGAGGGGATCCACAATCCTTCATGACCTTGCACATGAAAGGGTTGTACTCCAGTGAGCCAATAGCTGGACCAGTCTGCAGCCTGTCCAGATCCCTTTGTAAGTTCTGCCTGACTTATGATTAGATAGATTCTCCTCATCACTTCATGTCATCTGCAAACAGGGGCACTTCGGAGTCTAAACTTTCCGTCATGTCGTTCACAAATACCAAGAAACAGCACTGGTCCAAGACTGACCCCTGTGTACCCCGCTGGTCAAAGACAGGTGCCCACTCTGGACACCTCGCCACGTACCATTACTCGCTACTGACCTTCCTGAGCAAGTTATTCCGACTGATCTTAATTGTAGGTGCCTTCCATGTTATCCCCTGCTTGTCCTTCAGTTATTGCACTAATCTTCTTGTGTGAACTGTGTCAAACGCCTTACTTGCAGTCCAAGAAAATGACCAATTTCACCAAACTCCTCTCTCTCTTGTCTTACTGCTGCACCATGTGTGTGCGCGCCGCGCACCCGTGAGTTGTTGTGTGTGAGTGTGAGTGTGTGTGTGTTTTGTGTTTGTTTGTGTGTGTGTACTCCACCTAGTTGGTACTCACCTATTTTAGGTTGCCAGGAGTCTGAGTCGAGCTCCTGGCCGCCGCCTCCTTCACTGATCGCAAACTAGGTCACTCTCCCTGAACACGTGAGCTTTATCATACCTCTGCTTGAAGCTAGTGTATGGATCCTGCCTCCACCACAACGCTTCCCAACTATCCACTTACTGACTACTCTGTGGCTGAAGAAATACTTTCCTAAAAGTCCCTGTGATTCTTGTGTCATCAACTTCCAACTGGAACCCTCTTGTTACTAGTTGTCCAATCTCTGGAACTCCAGTCTTTGGGTGGCGGCCACCTTGTCCAATTCCTTCGAGCATTTTGTAGGATTCTTTATCATGTCCCCCCCTATCCTCCTTTCCTCGGGGGCAGTGTCGTCAGGTTGAATTTCCCATAACCTCTCGCTCGGGTGAGTGACGGTAGCAGTAACCCCTTATCTCGGGACTATGTCTTGTTGCAACTCTGGCACGTTCTCTAGTTTCTTTACATGCATGCCATGTGTGTGGGTTCCAAACCTGGTGTCCGCATACTCCTATATGGGCCTAACGTACATGGTGTACAGTGTAACAGAACGATTTCCTTATAAGAGGACGGAAAGTAGTTCTGAGGGTTTGCTATTGCCCCTAGCTGCAGCAGTTATTTGGTTGATGTGCGGCTCATGGAGTATGATGCCTGGTTGTTTTTATTCCACCCCATGATCTTTTTCCTTGAGTGAGTTTGTTGTACTCTGCCCCCTAGACTGTACTCCGTCTGAAGGTCTTCTTTTGCCCTTCCCAATCTTCATGACTTTGCACTGGTGGGTATTGAACTCCAGGAGCCAATAGGCTGGACCAGGTCCTGGCAGCTTGTCCCAGATCCCATTGTAGTTCTTCCTGGTCTTCGATCGAGTGAATTCTTCTCATCAACTACACGTCATCTAAACAGGGACACCTTCAGAGGGTATTCCTTCCGTCATATCGTTCACAAATACCAGAAACAGCATCTGGTCCTAGGACTGACCCCTGTGGGACCCCGCATGTCACAGGTGGCCCACTCTGACACCTCTCCACGTAAGGCTGGCCCACGCACCACACTCAGGGCCCCTCCGCCCCAAGACTCGCTGCTGTCCTTCCTGACAAGTATCCCTATCCATTGTAGTGCCTTCCCTGTTGTCCTGCTTGTCCTCCCAGTTTTTGCACCAATCTCTGTTGTGGAACAGTGTCAAACGCCTCATGCAGCCCCAAGAATATGCAATCCACCCACCCCTCTCTCTCTTGTCTTTACTGCCTGTCACCGATGTCATATAACTCCAGTATTTTGTGACACAGGAGTTTCACCATCCCTGAACCATTTGGCTGCTGTTGATAGATCATTCCTTTCTAGGTGTTCCCCCACTCTCTCTTATAAAACTTCCTCCATGATATTTGCATACAATACCTGTCTCAGTGACACTGGTCTGTATTTTAGTGCTTCCAGGTCCGTCTCCTTTTTAAACGATTTTGACACATTTCTATCTTGCCATTCTCAGGCAATCTCCGCAATGTTTCTCGATAGATTATTGAATATATGTTGGATTGGGTTAACACATAGCGCACTCTGCTCCCTCTCTATCAATACGCAATAGGGAGAAATGTTATCTGGCCAAATCTGTACTTTAGAGGTATTCTAAGGCACCACTCATAAGCCTCTTTACTCTCCTCGTTTTTTGCCTCTGTGTCCTCGCACTTGGTGGTGTGCCCCACCTCTCCGTCTTATCTGGAGCCGCCTTCTGTCTCCTTTGTGAACACTTCTTTGAATCTCTTGTTGATTCCTCACATACTTCACGGACATTCTTGTTTGACTCTCCTCCTTCCTTCCTTAGCCATGATTACCTGGTCCTTGACTGTTGATTTCCCCCTGATGTGGCTGTACAACAGCTTCGGGTCAGATTTGGCTTTCGCTGCTATGTCGTTTTCATATTGTCTTTGGGGCCTCCCTTTCTTAGTCTGTGCATCAATTCGTTTCTGGCTGCAACGACTGCTCTCCTTATACTCACCTGGGCCTTGTGCCTTCTTACTTCATCCATTCCCTGAGCACACTATTTTTTTGCCTCCCTGCACCTTTTGGGTGAACATGGGCTGCATCCTGGCTTGTTTCATTAATCCTGTTACCCTTGGTACCAACCTCTCCTCAGCCTCCTTGCATTTTGTTTGCTACATATACCATCATCTCATTAACTGGCTTCCTGCCAGTTCTCTGTCCCACTGAAACCCCCGTGCATGGAAGTGCCCCCATTCCTGTAGAAGTCCCCCTTTCTTGTAGTTTGGCTTCATTCGAGTCCTGGCCTTTCCTGCTTCTCCCTCCACTTGTAAGCTCAAACTGTTGGTTTATTGGAAGCTTAAAACCACATGATCTCTGGCCCAAGGGGTCTTTCATATGTGATGTCCGGGTGGGATATCTGCACTACTCTAGTTGAAATACTAAGTCCAGCCTTGCTGGTCATCCTCTTTGCCTCTCTCTCTTGTAGTGTCCCTTACTTGTTGTACATGAAGTTGTGTTTTGTGTGTGCTTTACCAATTTTTCCTAGGCACATTTCGATTAGAACACTAAGGCTTGTTTTTGTGTGTGGTACTCACCTAATTTGGTTGCAGGGGTCCGAGACTCAGCTCCTGGCCCGCCTGTTTCACTGACCGCTAACTAGGTCCTCTCGTTCTGCTTCATGAGCATTGTTATGCCTCGTCTGAAAGCTATTATGGTTCCTGCCTCCACTACATCACTTGTTAGCTATTCAACTTCCTGATGACTGCTATTGCTGAAGAAATACTTCCTACAGTCCTCTGACTCGTCTGAGTCTTCAGCTTCCAATGTGGCCCCGTGTTTTCTGTGTCGAGCAACCTGTTTCTGTCTACTTATCTCTTCCACGCAGTATTTTTGTATTCTTTCATTCTCTCCCACCCTCCTGTCCCCTCCAATCGACGTAAGTTCCCTATTTCCCTTAACCTATTCTTCGTAGGACATACCCTTAGGCTACCGGAACTAGCCTGATTGCAAAACCTTTGAGAACTTTCTCTAATTCTTGACGACGTTCTTTGATCAGGTATGGGTTTTTCCAAGACTGGTGCTGCAATACACCAGTATGGGCCTAACTTACACAGTTTACAGTGTCTTAACGATTTCTTAATAAGAAAAGTGGAACGCTATTCTCAGTTTTGCTGGCCTCAATATGACTGACTAACAGTTATGTTGTTGATTAGTGCCTCCGAGACGTGCTCGATGATATGGCCACCCTCAAGATATTCTCTTTGAGTGAGGTTATTGCAGGTCTTTGTCCACCTTAGCCTATGGCTCTGTCTGCGGTCTTCTTTGCCCTTCCCCCAATCTCATGAATTTGCATTTGACAGGTTGAATTCGAGAAGCCAGTTTCTGGATCACGTGTCCAGCCTGTCCAGTCTCTTTGCGTCCCTGCGTCATCCGACTCCGATTAAATTCTCTCATCAACTTCACTTCACCTGCAAACAGGGACACTTCAGGAGTCTATCCACTTCTATACAATGTCAATCCACATATACCAAAAATAGCACGGTCCTAGGACTCACCCCTGTGGTAACCCCGCTCGCACAGGAGCCCATCTGATACCTTTTCACTTACCATGACTCGTTGTTGCCTCCCGGTCAGTTATTCTCTGATCCATTGCATGTCTTTCCTGATATACGTGCCCTGATCCTCCCTTCTGCACTAATTCTCCTGTGAGTGAACCTGTGTCGAAGACCTTCTGCAGTCCCAGGAAAATTAAATCAACCACCCCTCTCTCTTTCGTTTCTTATTCCTGTACCTTGTCATATAATTTATGATTGGCGGCCTCCAACCAAACTAGCAGTTTTAAATTGTTTAACCTCCGGCCGACAGTAACCATTGGTACGCCATCAAACCCAATGTGGGGACTGCTGACCGGCCTTAGAAGCAGTATATAACCAGAACACCTGACGTATACATATACTGCAGTGTAGATAATTCATCTGACCATCTTAATGGTATAATCAACTTGCTTTAATGAGCGCTCACCGAAAGTGAACACGCGCTTACTGGTGTATATCAACTGGTCTTAGAGGCAGTATACAGTGACTCACCAGACCCACCTTACGTGTATATCAACTGGTCTTAGAGGCAGTTTTAACAGTAGACTCACCAGACCGACCGAAACGGTCAAAATCTACTGGCCTTAGAGTAGTATTCACTTGACGTCGCACGTATACATAAGGCCTGTTTCCCGTGTGACACAGAGATATAGGGTCGGATTGGTCACTGAAATTGGCTGGGATCTAGTGTGACACTGAATGGAAGTATGACAGGAGTGTAACACAGAAGTAAGATAATATGATCGTAAGTGAACACTGAGAGAAGAAAAGATTCGTTTGACACTGTGAAGGAATAGTAGGGTCGTAGTGTGTCACTGAATGGCTCTCGTTCAAGAAGAGATCATCCTTACTCAGAATTGTGATGTCTTACGGACTCACCACAGGCTCTAGTCAACTGCTGGCCAAGTCATGCTGACCGCAGAAGTGTGGGTGCACTGAATGAAGATAAGGTTGGAGTGTGACACTGAAATGGCTGATGACACTGACGGAAGTATGACGGATTGTAACACCTGAATTAGCGAATAATAGGATCTAGTGGAACATCTATGAGAGACGAGGTTGTCGAGTGACACTGAAGAATACAGGATAAAGACATAAGAACATAATAAAAGATGGAAGGAACAACGATACGCGCTGAGCGCGAAAACAGGGCCTACTGACCCAGGAGTTTAGGGCAATCAGGTCCATGTCCCCCTCCCCGCGCTTAGACTAAATGACCCACCTTCCATAAAAATTATCCCAAAGACCCACCCAGCCTGGTCACCTCCACTCAAGGAAACAGTTGGAGTCGCACTAGGGAGAGCAGCTTAACCAGACCCAGCATCACAAGATATTCAGTCCAACTCAACACCGCTCCACACCCACTCATGCATTTGTATCTAACCTATTTTTTAGAAACTACACAACGGTTTTAGCCTGAATAAGCTGTCTGCGGGATTTTGTTCCACTCATCCACAACTCTATTACACAAACCATGGTGCTTTCCCTATATCCTTCCTGAATCTGAATTTTTCCAACATGAACCATGCTGCGAGTCCTGTCTTGGCTGGAAATTTTCACTGAGACACAGAATGTGTTGGCACAGGCGGACCTCTGAGAAGACGCTAAGACTGGTGTTACTGAATGAATAAATTAAACCTTACTTATTGAGTAGAATTTATATAGTTACAAAGATGTTACTTATAATTTATTATATTTAGCATATATAGTATTATATATATATATATAATATGATACGTTAATATATTATATAAATAGTATATTAAATATAAATATAAATATAAATATATATTTATATATTATTATATACGTATATAAATATAATCATTGACACAGTAGTGGTCAGAAAAGTTGTACCCAGTGTAGTGGTAAGGGTCATGAATTAATAATTTAACTATTTTAAGAGTAATGAGTTTGGCACAAAGAGCTAATTAGAATTTAATAATTGTAACATTTAATATGTGTTGATTTGCGACCCCTTAATGTATACAAAGTATAATGATTGTTATATATATATAAATTCGTATAAAATCCTTTTCATGTAATTTTAATATATGCTTATATTTGCGATATGATAAGCTAAATCGTAATTATGACTTTAATATTATTATTTGTCTTATTTACTTTAGCTGTTTAGGTATGATGTAACATATTATTATGTGCTCAATTAGATCAAGTCCTTTATTGTTCCTAACAACTGTAATTATCTCCTTTCTCGTTAAACTCTGCCTGTCTTCTGTTGCTGGGTCGACTGCTGTCCTCTTAGCTATCACGTGATCGAGGGTGGGGGGGTCTCCTCACCTCGCCTGAATAATACATGTCTGGTCTAGACCTCGCTGGTGGTTGGACGTAGTTCCTAGACAAGATAGTCCTAAATCTCCCATATTGCCCTGTTGGAATATCGTCCTTGCATAGACACACAGCAACATCATAGGTCCTGAGCTGAATCTTTGACCCTAACATGAATCTGTATCTGTAGTACTGTCACAGTCGGTGATTTTTCTTATGCAGTAACTCATATTCAGTAGTAGTGAGTTTTGTGACAGTCTTGTGGAGGATCTGCAGATGGTCCCTACTTAGTGTCGTTATATATCTCCATGTTCCTGATTCTATTGTCGCAGATTGCTTGTTATATAGGGGCTTAGCATTCCTTTTTGTTGTTCAAGCAGACTTTTCTGATTTCCCTTGGTCAAGAAGTAGTCGAAGTGAGGACTTTTGTCATTCACTTAGATTTAAGTCTAGTCGAGTCGTGAACATATCGAAATACTTAGAGCACTTAGCACAGATACACACAAACATATATTGTTATATTGTAATAAATTAAATGTTAAATTACAATGGTTACTTAAGACAAATATGTGTATGTTACTTTCCCGGATCCAATACTACTGTACACGAGAGAAGTTATTAAATATTATTGTTACGATTAATTACTGTGATTAATTTAATATTAATTAATTGATAAATATACCACTAGACATAAATAATAAATTTATTAAATTTTAATTTCTTTTCTGTTTAGATAGCCTACCAGTTGTAATCCTGAAGCACTAATTCAATCATACCTGAATTCTAATGGATAATTGTGACAAGGATACTGACTACTAGTTACGAAAACCCAGTAACTGGCCAGGATTGCTAGAAGGCAATCCTTCTAGTATTACACTGGAGATCTCTAAAGCTTTTCAGAATCCGCCCCCGCGTTTTTTGTAACATGTGTGTATTCATCAGACGTTAATATTTACAGATTACCTCTAGACCAAAGATTTGTTTTTTTATTAAAATATTAAGGATAAATTATTTTAATTTTTAATTTATTATATTATCCCGAACTTTTATATAACGACACTAATGGAAGGCCGAATTGGTGTTTTTGTAATGTATGTTTGTATGTAATTGTCTATGCACGGTATGTTCGAATCAAAAATTAATGTATATATATACATTGTTATGAAAACATGTTAAATGGAGTTTCACCACCAGCAACACTGTTACAAAAAACGCTATTCTAAAAGCTTATAGATCTCCAGTGAACACTAAAAGGACCGTAGCCCTTCTAGCATCCAGCCTGTTACGGTTTTCATAACAAGTAGTCATACCTGTCCAATTATCCATTAAAACTTCAGTAATTATATCGAATAGTGAGCTTTCAGGATTAGCAACTGGTAAGCTACATTCAAAGAAATAAAATTTAATAAATTTATAAGTCTAGAGTATCATATATCAAATTAGAATTAATTAAATTAATCACAGTAATCAACATAATTATCAATTCTCTCGATGTTCTATAATATTGGATGCTGAAACACATATCACATTTATAATTCTTAAGTACCGTCTGGTACATTAACTTTAAATAAGATATTACCATAATTTAAAAAGTACGTGTAGGCGTTAAGTGCTCCAAGGAAGTTTCGCTATGTTCACGACTCGACGGGGTGGGGGGGGGGGGGGGAGGGGGGGGGGGGGAGGGGGGTGGAGGGGGGGGGGGGGGGAGGGGGTGGGGGGACATAACAAGTGACTGACAAAGTCCTCACATAAACTAACTTCTTGGACCCAACTGCAATCAGAACAGTCTGCTTGAACGATAGAAGAATAAAAATAAAATGAATGCTAAGCCCAATAGCATTCAACATGCAACTGCAACACAGAATATGGAACAAGGATATAATAAAACGACACTAAGTAGCGGTGACCATCAGTCAGATCCTCCACAAAAGTTACCAAACTCGCTCATACTACTGAATCAATTCAGCATAATAAAAATCCCCGACTGTGACAACAGCACAGAAACCAGTACAAATTAGGTCATAAGCTATATTTCGTGGACCTGAGTTACTCAGAGTTTCTATGAGACAACAACCTCAGACAACGTCGAAAATCACTAAGACTATACAAGGTTCGTGAACAAGTTCTAACAGAACTAACAAGATAATGAGACAGACAATCTGTCCAACCACTTAGAGAGTTCTAGAGCAGACCTGAATACTTCAGGCGAGGTGAGGACACCCCCCCCTCGACACGTGATAAACTACGTGGACAGCATCGCCCAGCAAGAATCCGCATGTAACAAGCAAAGAGTGTATAATACAGTAGTTAGACAATCAAGACTTGAAATGAGCACATAAAATGTTACATCCTACGCTAACAAGGAAACTACTCAAATAACAATATAAAGCAATACATAAACGATTTAGCTATTATCGCAAATATAAGCAATAATAAAATAATGTAAAGGTAATAAAAATATATTATACATAATAATCATTGCAACCCATTCAGGGTTGCAGTCCGCCTCCCCCCCACCCAACACGACAGACGGTCGCACAGAGTTTCATTAAAATGTCTTATCACATTTATTACTGATACCTCATTTCAATATAATATAATATAAATACAGAGTCTCCTCTTGTGCCAAGCACTTCCAGAAAATTTCGCAGCTGTCCCCCAAGGGTATGCCCCTAGAACTAGGGCAGTACACATTATCGGTATCTCTGCATACTCGTGGTTATGTACATCAGTGTAGAGACAGGATAGCGTAGATGAGCAGGGCACGATGAGGCTCGATTCATAGTAGAGAGACTGCATTCCACTCTAAAGTAGTGGTTGTGGAATGGGCCTTATAATGTAGTATGGACATCTGAGTATGAAAACAGCTTAAGGTTGTGTAGTGAGGGTGTTCTGGGCAGGACAGCGTGGCGTCACGCAGTACATCACCCACACCACAACTACCCACACAACACTCAGCTTATGTTCTCCCCTCCTCCACAACATACTGTGAATATAAAATATAATAATTAGACATGACATAGTAATACATATTTGAATATGAGCTGGAGGTTTAAGTTACTTTACTGAATTTGACATAGCAACGTAACAAAAGGTATTTGGGATCAATTACTTAATTTAATGTAACTGATAATTATTAAGACGTGACAGAGCGTCAGCCATTACATTACAATGACCAATTATGTGTTTTATACTAATAGAATAAGGGTTGGATTCTTGATGCCTACCTCATGATCCTAGCATTTTACTCTTCATAGTATTTAATAAGTGAGTGGATTGTGGACAAAAAACGTAATATTAAATGGGGAAGTGCCCAAATACACGACCAAATGTTCTAAGGACACACAAGAGCTAGACCCTTTTTCTAAATAGGGGCAAAATTTTTCTGGGGTCGTTTAAGCTTGAGAATTTTCATATAGGATGGGAAAAATGTCAGTGGTGTTGATGTTGGAGAGCACACCCCCCCACTGCAAAAACCCACTCGCATTTATGTAAAAAGAAGGGAAGATTGAAATTGGGACTTTAACACGGGAGAGGTAGCAAGCGCTTCAACCTTTTTAACAGTTGGAATCTCTACCCCAGTTGAACTGAATTTTGCTACTATGCTCGTGAGAGGACCTGAAATCTGAGAAAGTTTGGACAGAACCTGCGAAAATTTCCCTCCCCTACCCGGATCTCTGTTCCCTTCCACCCTGGGGCAGGGAAATTCAGAAATTGCATGACAAACCTCAATAGGAGAAACCTCACCTTGGCCGATACAAAAGCCTAGATAGTAATCTTGGTTTGAAAAAACTCATTTAGCAAATTTAAACAGTAAGTTGTGTGCCCCAGTCTCTCAAACAATGCTTAGACGCGTCAAGTGCTTTTCCCCACTGTCCTGTACACCCCTAAGTCGCCAAGGTAGGCTTCTTCCTTCAAGTTGTGGTCAATCGTTCTTTACTTTGGAATGAAGAAGCGCGTTTACAAGGCAAAGGGGGGGGACAGGTAGTTAAAAAAACCTCTTAAACGTAAAAGGATTTTTGGCACGTTCAGTAAGCGGGACTTGAAAAATACCCTGTAAGAGATCAAAACGGCTGACAAACTGGGCCCCTGCCCCGGGGTCAAAAAGGTGCCCAATGCGAGGAAGGATAACCATCAGGCAAGGTGCAGAGTTCTTTTCCTGTATCAGTGCACATCCTGAAACCCCCGTCGGGTTTGGCCTAAAATACAGGGAGATGCCCATGGCTTTTATGCGTTCAATAAGTCCGTGAGAAAACAGAAAATAACCCTTCTTCAATGCTTTATGCTTCTTTGGGGACTCTTTCTTATGGTGTTTGTTTAATGGGTGATGCTCCTGTACATCAACTTGCACCCTAGAGTAAACGTTTGGGAAACTCACTGAACAATTCAGGGAATGCAAATCATTTTTTTTAAATATCACCAGTTTATCAACCCCAGGTTACAAAAAAAATCGTCTAGGATTTTTGGTCACTAAAATTTTTCAAGAACCTCTATACCTCTAGAGATGTCAGGTAGGAATGACTTTTCTTCCTTGCCTGGGAAGATAGAAGTATAGGTAGAGGACTAGCGTAGTATGCCTTAAGCGGGTTTAAATGGTACACATGATTAGATTTTTTTTCCCAGGGTACGCCCAAAAATTTACGTGCTAAGTTTTTTCATATTTCCAGGGGCCCATTACTGGTTGTAGAGCATGACCTGGTCAAATTTCCGGCCATCACCTTATCTCTGTTTTTTAAAAAAAACGGAGCAGCAGCTTGTCTAATTTTGCTTATTCTAGTTTGGGGCCCTGAAAAGGTTTTTCGAAGCAGCTCTCTAGGGCTGTCAAATGTTGTTGTTAATGAAGGTAAAGTTCTCAATGATGGATTTGATTTTCCTGTCCCCCCTCTTTAACCTGCGAGAGGACAGCATTGGTGTCCAATATTAATTCAAATGGACTAAACCAAGACTTTCTTGTCACTTTTCTCATAGCAAACAGAAAAAAAGGTTACCCTAACCCAGTCTCTAGAAAAATGTTCAAATAAGCTTCATCATGGATTTTCAGTGTCTGATAAAATTCTTAGAGCACCTTGTGACGTGGATGATAACTGGTTGAAAGAAAAGCTTATTCCTAGGTGGGTAATGCTTCACGAAGATCTTAGAAGTGAATTTTGACCCCTGATCAGATTGTATCTCTCGGGGAAACCCAACCGGGAAAAAAATTCATTAGCGCTCTAAAATGCCGAGATTAATTTTTTCTGGGAAATGCTTCGGGATAGCGTGTTGCAGCGTCATAATAGTAGTAAGTATGGTTTCTAGTTTGGTTCTAGGCAAAGGCCAAACGCAATAATAATAAGACGTGAAAATGGTTCCCCTCCACGGTGATGGGAAATAGAGGCGCAGGTGGAGGGGGAGTGCGTGGTTTGCCTGTCATTGACACACGGGGAAAACGTCGACATGATCAGCTACTGTTTCCTTATCTTTGGCCAAGAAATGTTTTCCCGTTTAGAGTGTCTTCTTGACACCCAAATGTCCCCCCTGGGATTTTGTGAGCAAATAAGGGTTGTTCCGAAATGTAACTGGTAACTACGGGATGTTGCTGTGGGGGAAAAACACTATCAGTGACAACTTGATGTATTTTTCTCCATGAGTACACCGTTACTTTTAATTTTAACCCAATTATCGAGATCCTTTGCTTCCTCTCAGTAACTGCTATATCTTAGTCTTTCCAGTGATGATCAACAAACTGACCCTTTGGGATTAATCTCATGAGTTAGAATTTAACGTTAGTTGTCTCCTGCTGGGTTGCTGACGGGGGGGTCATGTTAAGATCCTGGGGCAGAGCGTCACTAAAAAACTATTCAGCCCAAATCAATGTCACCCACTAACTCAAAAGGAGGACAAACATGGTTTTTGCCTTTGACATAGCTCTAGTAATTGGCTGGAGGAAATTTAAAATAGGCTTCTCTTACAAGCTTTAATGGCTAATTATCTCAGTGTTATTTTCAATCCCCCAAGTGGTTTTTTAATTACCCATGAAGAATATCTTCCCTTCAACAAATTACTGACCCATGGGAAATACACCACTGGATATACCCAGAAATATAAACAGTATAATAGCTTTTTTTGAATATAAAAATTTTTGCGAGGCATTTTATAACAGGCCTCTCGCTTCTAACAAAAACATCTATTTGCAAAAGGTATCGCGTTATGGGCAGTAATCTCTTAATAAGTGAGATAATGCCAGTGTCTCTGAAAATAATTATCTCAGTTAGATGTGATTTATCAAATCCTATTTACCTCTTGAAAAATAAGGACTCACGCTAACGAATTTTTCGTCAGATACACTTTTGAAGTAGTCATCATCCTGGTAAAATTATTAAAACAGTAAAATCAGGAAAAATTACTAGGATTTTGGTTTTCCCCTTTGTTTTTCGGAAGAAGATACGACTTGAGTGGGGGGGGGCCAGCCGCACGGGCTGCTTCGATCTCTTTTAACTTATAGCAATACTCTCTAGCATGTCCTTTTCTGTTACAAAAGTTAAAAATTTAATTTCTTCTTCTCGATTCAGATTTCTGTTTAGCCCCGAGGAAGATTCAGGTTGTGAGTTTTCCTGGTAAAGGTGAGAGTTACAGTAGAGGTACATCAGGCCGGCAATGGCAGCTGATTTAGGTTCAACTTTGGAAAATTTAGTTACCTGTTTCTTTTTTGTTTTAGTAGACAAGTTTGTAGAAATCTCGTAATTGTCTGCTAATGCTCAGTTTCCAGAATATCCGAGGTAGTATGATCGATCAGATATTTGTATGTCAGCAGCATACGTTGTTAAACTCTTCGTGTGTAAAACTGAACAAGGCTGTTGTGTTGTTAACTTGCAGCTCTGACCCTTCCAAAAAAAACTTTTTTCTCATGAGCAAATTTTACACAAATTTGATTTGCGTCGTTGTAACGTACGAAATGCTCTTTGATAAATTTCAGGTAAACATGTTGTTAGGTAAGACCATATGCAAAGTTAGGTATCTTTATTTCGAAGTTTCGCCCAACGTGGCTTTTCAGTCGGAATAAAATGTAGAAGCAGAAAATGTAATGACATTTAAACAGTCCCTCACCCTTAAAGTTTTGAGGTGGTCAGTCCCTCGTTGGGAAGAGCATTGTTCCTGGAAAAAATGTTTTCCAGACGAGGGGTGACCACCTCAAAACTTTTGGGTGATGGAGATTACATGTTTAAGTATCTTTGCTTCTATCAACTTTTATGTACTGACAAAAAGCCCATGTGTGGCGAAAAAGTTTCGAAATAAAGATACCCAACTGTTGCATATGTGTTTACTAAAACCCCGTCGGTATTTTATACCCTTTTAAAAGTTCGGTAAAAAGTTTTATGTCTCTGAATAGTTTTTTTTGACAGCGTCATAACTAATGTACTTGGCTTGGTTAAAAACAGCTGTGTGCACAAGGTTTTCCCCCGTGCTTACGTGGCCGTTCATGCACGTGCTGGTTCTCAAAAAAACATCAAAATAGGGTGTAAGTCCTTTAAAAAATTGGAACCTAGAGGCAGCTTCTGACATTAAAAGGTTTGTGATCTACAGTTTGTTGTCTTCCAAAAGAAATTTTTTCCCCTTTGGGAAATTTCTTGTTCAATTTCCTCTGTGCCCTATTTGTGCAGTCTGAAAAATACTGAGGGTTCCAACCCCTCAAACTGTTCCCGGAGATGGACCGTGGGTTTAAAAAGGAGGAGTGGGAAATTTAAGTGGTTGGGGCCTTAGGGCGGACATTCGTCCCGCCGTCTTAGGGTCTAGATTGGTTAGGATAAGTAGTACAGGTTGGGTACCTTCTGTATTAGGCTGTGTCTGCTAACAGTTAGGGGGAAGGGGTGAGGAGAAAGAGTTCACTAGGTCCTTCTGCCTTGTTGCTCTTTTTTCTCAAATAGAGTCTCTTCCTAATTTAAAACCCAGGCTTTCTGAATTGAATCATAATCAGAATTTGTATGAGCAGGAAACAAATATCTTTAATTAAACCCCTACAGTTTCTGCGGTTTTAATTTGTTATAGTCACAACAATATTTGGGACTAACCAACAGTCTAAGTTTTATGTACTTAACTCAGACAAGTCAGAGTATCAATTATGTTTACTTTGATCATCCGAAAATAAATGTACACGAGAAGGTTATGGGAAAATATAATCTAATAGGTTTTTTGTGTTGGTTGCTTTGGCTAGAAATCAAAAACAGTATTTCCATTCCTTGGATCAAGGACTCGTCAGGTACATACATCCACTGGCATGTTGTACAAGACTAAACTCAAAGTCTTCATAGGTTACTTGTATGTAAACTGGACAATTTTTCCAACACCTTTGGGTCGGCATCCCCGAAGTTTCTCCCAAACCTTGGATCAAGAGACCGGACAGGCCCCATTGTTAAAAAACGCGATTTAAAAGCTTGAGATCTCCCGTGAAAACTAGAAAGGAGCCCTTTTAGCATCCAGTGTTTGGGTTTTCGTAACAAGTGTCGTATCCTTGTCCAATTATCCCTTAGAATTCATATGATTAATAGGTTCGGGTTAAAAAGGTAGGTAAAAACTGGAAATTAAAATTTAAAAATTTATTAAGTTAGAGGTATTTTTCAAATTAAATTAAACACAGTAACATCACAATATCAAATCTCGTACAAAATTATTGTGCTGAAAGACATATCACATTTATAATTCTTAAGTACCATCTGGTAAATTTAAAATTTTATAAGATATTACAAAAATGTACAAGTTTGTGTGTATTGTGTAAGTGCTCTAAGTAGTTCGCTTGTCTCCGACCGAAGCTTAAAAAAAGTGATGCAAAATCCTCTAATAAATAATTCTTTACCGACTGGCAAAAGAAAGCTGTTTGAACAACAAAAAGAAGCTAAAGCCCCCAAAAGAAAAACAAAAAGCAACTGCGACACGAATCAGGAACAGGAGAAATATAAAAGACATAAGTAGGGACCATCAGCAGTCCTCCCCAAAGTTCAAAACTCCCATACTAGAATCTAAGTTCAGCATAAAAAAATCCCCCGCGTGATAATACACAGAAACCAGTCAAATTTGGTCTAAACTTGTTAGGACCTGGTTTTTGGGTGTCTTTGCGACACACAACCCCCCAAAAAGTCGAAACCCTAAATCTTACAATGTTCTGTGAAAGAGTTTAAAAATAACAAGATATGAGAAGACAAACTGTCCCAACCCCCAAGGAGTCTAGAGAGATGAATACTTCGGAGGTGAGGAACCCCCCCCCCCGTACGTGTTGCTCCGTGGGTTTTGTACTGCCCCAAAAGAACCGGCGGGAAAAAGCAAAGAGCGATAAATTTCGTGTTAGCAATCAAGACTTGAATAGCACAAAATTTTTTTAATCCTACCCAACAAAAATAACTCGTCAATAACAATTAAAGCAATCATTTACGATTTGCATTTCGCAAATTAAGAATAAAAATTTTATGAAAAGATAATTAATAATAATCATTGCAACCCCTTCAGGGGTTGCAACACCCAGGATAACAGGCTTGGGCTCCCGGGTTGTAATAGCGTTATCATGTTCCCTAAAAACCCCCTGTCTTCCAGGTCTGAGGTCCTTTTCCCTTTAACCCTTTTTTTGTTTAGGCAACCTTTGCTTGGGGTTTTCTCGTTGCAACTTTGCACTTTCTTTAATTTTTGAGTCTTGATAGGTGTGGTTCCAAAAATTTGGGGCTGCTGCTCCCAAAAAGGCCTGATGTACATGGGTTTCAGGTTTGAACGATTCCTTTTTGAGGATTGGAACGCTATTCTTTGGTTTGCCGGCGCCCCCGCTGCGCAGTTATCTGCTTGATGTGCGCCTCAGAAGTGTGTCGGTATTATACTCACCTCAAATCCCTTTTTTCCCTTTAGTGAGTTTCCCGTCCTTGGCCACCTTGCCTATACTCTATTGCGGTTTCTTTGCCCCTTCCCAATCTTCATGCTTTGCATTGGCAGGGGTTTAAAAAAGAGGAGCCCGCTGCTGGACGGTTGCAGCCCGTTCAGTTTTTTGTAGGTCCTGCCCATCCTCATACGATTTAATTAATTTCTCATTAACTTCACTCATCTGAAACAGGGACCTGCTGAGTGTATCCCTTCTGTCATGTCATTACTTTACCAAAAAGGCAGGTCCCAGGGGTGACCCTTTGGAACCTGCTCGTCACAGGCCCCACTCTGACACTCTCATGTACCATGACTCGTTGTTTTTTCCTGTCTGTCAGATATTCGTGATCCATGCGTGTTTTTTCCGTTTCATGCCTTCCCCTAGCTTTTGCTTAACTCTTTTGAAGAACGTGTCGAAGGCCTTTTGCAGTCCCAGAAAATGCAGTTATCCACTCCTCTCCTTTATCCTACTTCCGTTCCGGTCATAAAATCCAGTAGGTTTGGACACGGGGGTTTTTCCCTTCCCCGAAAAAAATGCTGGGTTTTTGTTTCAAGCTTTTGCTTTGGAAAATCCCCCACTCTCCTCCTAATAAACTTCTCCATGAATTTGATACTTAACGTAGTGACAAGGTCTATGTTAAGCCCCGGTCTGTCTCCTTTTTAAAAAATGGGATACATTTACAATCTTTATAGTTAGGGGAATTGCCCAAATTTAAAAAGGGTTTGTTGGATTTTTGTTAGTGGCACCAAAAAGCTCCTGTCCCTTCTAAGGACCCAAGCAAGATGTCCGTCCCCCTGCCTTTGAGGTTCAAGTTAAAAGCTTTTCCCTCCTCCTCGGGTTTTGTGTATTTTATTAGCACTTGTTGGTGTACCCCCCTATTCTGACTTCCTGGAGTCCTTCCTGTCTCCATTGTAAATACTTCTTTAACTTCTGTTGGTAGTTTTTTGTGAATCCCCATTTCCTAATCAGCCTGATTCCTGGTCCCTGTGGTGTTTTCTCCGATGTGGTATAAAACAGCTTTGGGTCAGATTTTACTTTTGATGTATGTATTTTAATTGTCGCTGAGCCCCCCTTCTTTTCTGTGATATTCTTCCTGGCTCTTAGACTAAACTCTTTTTTCCTGGGTCCTTTTGTTCTGTAATTTTTTCCCTTTTAGTAACTTGTTTTGGGTGAACCAAGGATCGTTTTTTTTTTTCCTTTTTCTGTTTCCCCTTTAGAACAAACCCTCCTTGCCCCCTTGATTTTCTTGTCCGTGTCCATCTTTCTTTTATGGTTTTCCTGCCCCTTTCTTTCCCCCTGAACGTCTTGCGGAAGTTCCTCATGTTGTGTAGTCCCCCCCTTTTTAGTTTTGGGTTCTCCCGTTATTCCCGCTACCCCCTTTAGTTTGCTCAAATATTATTCAAAAGCACAGAACCAATGACACTAGCTCCAAGGGGCCCCTCATACGTAATATATGATGCTGAACTACCAGGTGAATTTTCGGGTTAGTCTTGTGGTTCATCCCACCCCTTCTCTGGTAGTGTCTCTTAAAAAAAGTTGATGTATGAGGTTTTCCGCATAATCCCCCCCCTTGGCTTCCCCGTTTCACAACCCCCATGGGGATCCGGGTTTTCCAGTTCCATCTCCCTTTTGATTGAAAAACACCCTAACTGTAACTTTTTTCTACCCATGTGAGTCTTCTGGCCACCTCGGCTGTGTGTCAACCCTTGCATTTGCTCTCCTTGTAATTTTCTCTTTGCCTCCCGCATTCTGTGGCGGGTTTTACATCCTGCAATTACCACCTTATGGCCCCCCGGGCCCGGGTTTTTGTATGGATGTATTGTGTGTGTGTGGTTGGGTGTGTGTGTGTTGTGTGTTGTGGTGTGTGTGTGTGTGTGGGTGTGGGGTTGGTGTGTTTTTTTTGTGCGTGCGTGTGTCTTGGTATTGTGGGTTTGTTCTTTGTGTTTGGCTTTGTGTTTTGTTTTTTGTATTTTTTTTGGGTTAGGGTTTGTGTGAATTTTGGTGGGTTTAAAAAGACTACGGTTGGAGTCGTGGTCCCCCAAAACAGACTTCAAAGCTCCAATTGTCATTTGTAATTATTCTGCACAGAGCTAAGGAAAAGAGGTCCATATAGCTAGAGAGCCTGATCATGCCAAGTGTCCTGGACATTTGCAAACTTGTCCTCATCGATGATGCCGTTAACAAACTGAACCCAAACCCCGTTGTCTAACACCTACTCAAGTCACGGATAAAATTATATGGTTCGAAACATTAAAAATCAAGTGATTATCAAGATAAAAAGTAATAAATGTGCTCTCCCACTGAGTTAGATGAGCCAACTGATATGGAAAAATCTTTCTCAGTTCTCGCTATTGTCAGATATATGACGGTAAAGAGAACAATAAGAACTTGTTCGTCGACAGTTGCCCACGACAGCAAAAGGAGCGGATGTGATGGAAGTAATTTCAGATTTCTTTGATAAAGAACTGCTGTGGAGTGATGAAGTTGGAGTGTGTTTCCCATCAATGTTGAGGTCTCGACTGGAGTCATGGCACTTGCCAAACGTTGGGATACACAGCATGATTCATGGAGAAGCTCTTGCTTCGAACACATTGATAGCAGCCCTGTTTGCTTACTTGAGAGACCATCACTAAAACAGTCAAATTTATTAAAAGGTCAGCCCTGAATAGGTAACTATTCCGTAAATTGTGTGACAACCAGGATTTAAACACAAAGTTGTATTATGTTCCACACGCAAGTCCGCTGAGTTAATATGCACTTTAAATTTTACGAGTTTAGTGAAGAAGTGAAAAGATTGCAGGCCAATCACACACACCACACCACCCACAAAAAAAAAAAAAAAAAAAAAAAAAAAAAAAAAAAAAAAAAAAAAAAAAAAAAAAAAAAAAAAAAATAAACATGGCAGAATTTCAGCTGAACCGATAACAATATCCAATGTATAAAAAATATTACTGCATTCATGGCGAAGACGGATTCAAGATGGAAATTCGACCCAATTTCATCGATTTCTGAAGTCATCAGAGACGATGCCATTAGTCAGATGGTCAAGGCAGAGAGAGATCACAGAGCACGTTAACCCTCATGATGAGTTCCAGCTCTACCTCTAAGACATACATATCAATCAAATTATCATGATCCTGACAAAGAAATCTAATCAAATGCCAGTAGACCATCCCTACAGAGCTCCAGCAAAAGTTTTTGAACTCAAGCCAACTTCTAATCGAAAGATGAATTTAACTTCTGGGTGAAAATGTGCTTCATTTGGCCTGAACTGGCAACAACGCTCTTTATGTGCTGATCACCTTTCCTTCCACGTATCTGTGTAGGTCGAGCTTTTCTTCCCTTCTGTCAAAAATATCAAGACTGGAAACAAGCGTCAGGTTCAGTGTGATCCAAGGTATGCTCTGTCAACAGCAGCCCCATAAATACCAGAGTAGTAGCAGGAAAACAGGTACCGGGATCGCAATGAGATATCACACAGAGACATATCCACTACAGAAATGAGTTCACGACAGTGTCACAGTTGGGAATTTGTGTTTGAAAAAGAACTTCAAGAGCTTTCATCTATCTCTGAATTAAATTTTATTATTTTAGACATACATTTCTTAAGTGCTAGTAATCATCATAAAATCATTATTGCCAAGATTATTTTATTTAATCTTATGTAAATGAGTGAAACCACCATCGTTGAGAGTGAAGTTTAAGTTGGAAATCCGAGATTTTCTGGCAAAAGTGAAAAATGCCTGGGAAAGGCTGGGGTTGGTCTAGAGCGTCTGGGCTGAGGCGGGTAAGTCCTGGGTTTTTTAAACTCCCACCCTTTTTGGGGGCC
>NC_069420.1:52327014-52350949 GCF_026875155.1 Cherax quadricarinatus | reverse complement strand
CTTTTTGCCTGGTAAGATAAGGAATCCCATGTTATCCAGGGATGGGATGGTCCTTTGTTTAGGTTCAGCAAATGACCTGATTCGATAATTGGGACTAATCAGTCATAAACACACACACACACACACACACACACACACACACACACACACACACACACACACACACACACACACACACACACACACACACACACACGCACACACACACACACACACATACACACACAGAGGCTTATGCTAGACAATGGCTACTTTGTTTGCAAGATTTACAACGTGGTTCTTCATGGTCAATTTGAAGTCAAATTTTACCCCAAGAATATCAGATTCATCCTTGGGTACCAACACTCTCGCATTCATTCTTATCACTGATCCAGCATTACCATCATTTGTGTTTTATCAAATGTGATCTACTATCGTTTTTCCCTGGCTCATATAGATGAAAGCTGATGATTGATGCAACTTAGAGCAGCTGGTATTTTTTCTCTTGGATAAGTAAATATAAGAGTACAGCCGTCTGAATTTGCATGGGATTCTGGGATGAGATGAAAAAGGACAATGAAGTATACATTCCATAATAATGACCCCAGTGCACTTTCCTATGGAATATATGCACCAAAAAAGGGTTTTGTTGATTCTGTCCCTTTGAGAACTACGTTTAGAGATCTACCTTGAAGGTAATCACTAAGAGTTCATAATGCATAGCCAGCGATTCCAAGTGTCTGCCGTTTTGTCAAGAGTTCCTAGTGCCATACTCGATCGAAAGCACCAGCAATAACCAGTGCTACTACATAGCTGACCTTGGATTAATCTAGTTACTGGCGCCGCATAATGGAAAGGTTTAACAACAGATCAGGAACAGAGTGACCTTTTCTGAAGACATCTTGACGGTCACAAAGAAGTGAGTGGACTGGTAGACGAAAATCACTGTCATCTACTGCGAGATTATTATCTCAAGAATCTTGCCAGTGATTGACAGGAGTGACACTGGTCTGCAGTTGCTGATTTCCACTCTCTCACTCTCTCTCTTTCTCCCTTTCTCTTTTCTCTCAGGAATTTGCCTTTAAAATAATGACAAGTGGAAGTAGACGTAATTCTGTCGCTGAGTGATCCAAAACGGTATCCCGGTATTTCATAAGCCCAACCTCCTCTACCTCCATGCAAGCAAAAGTAATATTTTAGGTGGTCCTAAAATTCCAATGCAACAAAATATAAATACGTATACTTTTGTGTATGTGCGTGCCGATGAATCTGTGTACATATGTACACTTTCAGATGTATTCTATACATGTGTATTTCTGTTTGTATGAAGGACAAGCCAGAGGGGGGGAAATCTTTAGCTCAAATACTTTCACACTTTTTAGTACGTCATCAGGAGCTATGCAATGTTGCAAGGCAGCAACCAAGGCTTCCCTGCGTCAGTTGCTGCCTTGAACATTGCATAGCTCCTGATGACGCAGTAAGAAGTGTGGAAGTACCTCAGCTGAAGATTGTTTGCATTCTGTTCGTATGTATACATATGTGATTACATATGTATTTTTGTATTTATGCTTGTGTATATGTGTACTTATGTATATGTATATATCAGTAAGCATCCATATGAAAATAAGTATACATGTACATATTTAATCAAGCATATATTTTTGTACTCATGTGTGTGCATGTGTATATGCATATGAGTGAGAATGCATGCATGTATATAATTTTTGAGTATGTATACATGTGTATACGTTTGCGTGTGTGTGTGTGTGTGTGTGTGTGTGTGTGTGTGTACTCACCTAGTTGTACTCACCTAGTTGAGGTTGCAGGAGTCGAGTCCAAACTCCTGGCCCCGCCTCTTCACTGATCGCTACTAGGTCACTCTCTCTGAACCGTGAGCTTTATCATACCTCTGCTTAAAGCTATGTATGGATCCTGCCTCCACTACATCGCTTCCCAAACTTTTCCACTTCCTGACTACTCTGTGGCTGAAGAAATACTTCCTAACATCCCTGTGATTCATCTGTGTCTTCAGCTTCCAACTGTGTCCCCTTGTTACTGTGTCCAATCTCTGTAACATCCTGTCTTTGTCCACCTTGTCAATTCCTCTCAGTATTTTGTATGTCGTTATCATGTCCCCCCTATCTCTCCTGTCCTCCAGTGTCGTCAGGTTGATTTCCCTTAACCTCTCCTCGTAGGGCATACCTCTTAGCTCTGGAACTAGTCTTGTTGGAAACCTTTGCACTTTCTCTAGTTTCTTTACGTGCTTGGCTAGGTGTGGGTTCCAAACTGGTGCCGCATACTCCAATATGGGCCTAACGTACACGGTGTACAGGGTCCTGAACGATTCCTTATTAAGATGTCGGAATGCTGTTCTGAGGTTTGCTAGGCGCCCATATGCTACAGCAGATATTTAGTTGATGTGCGCTTCAGGAGATGTGCCTGGTGTTATACTAACCCCAAGATCTTTTTCCTTGAGTGAGGTTTGTAGCCTCTGGCCCCCTAGACTGTACTCCATCTGCGGTCTTCTTTGCCCTTCCCCAATCTTCATGACCTTGCACTTGAAGGGGTTGAACTCCAGGAGCCAATTGCTGGACCAGGTCTGCAACCTGTCCAGATCCCTTTGTAGTTCTGCCTGGTCTTTGATAGAATGAGTTCTCCTCATCAACTTCATGTCATCTGCAAACAGGGGCACTTCGGAGTCTATTCTTTCCGTCATGTCGTTCACAAATACCAGAAACAGCACTGGTCCTAGGACTGACACCTGTGGGACCCCGCTGGTCACAGGTGCCCACTCTGACACCTCGCCACGTACCATGACTCGCTACTGTCTTCCTGACAAGTATTCCCTGATCCATTGCAGTGCCTTCCCCTGTTATCCCTGCTTGGTCCTTCAGTTTTTGCACTAATCTCTTGTGTGGAACTGTGTCAAACGCCTTCTTGCAGTCCAAGAAAATGCAATTCACCAACCCCTCTCTCTCTTGTCTTACTGCTGTCACCATGTGTGTGTGCGCGCGCGCTCCCGTGTGTGTGTGTGTGTGTGTGTGTGTGTGTACTCACCTAGTTGTACTCACCTAGTTGAGGTTGCAGGAGTCGAGTCCGAGCTCCTGGCCCCGCCTTTTCACTGATCGCTACTAGGTCACACTCCCTGAACCGTGAGCTTTATCATACCTCTGCTTAAAGCTATGTATGGATCCTGCCTCCACCACATCGCTTCCCAAACTATTCCACTTACTGACTACTCTGTGGCTGAAGAAATACTTCCTAACATCCCTGTGATTCATCTGTGTCTTCAACTTCCAACTGTGTCCCCTTGTTACTGTGTCCAATCTCTGGAACATCCTGTCTTTGTCCACCTTGTCAATTCCTCTCAGCATTTTGTATGTCGTTATCATGTCCCCCCCTATCTCTCCTGTCCTCCAGTGTCGTCAGGTTGATTTCCCTTAACCTCTCCTCGTAGGACATACCTCTTAGCTCTGGAACTAGTCTTGTTGCAAACCTTGGCACTTTCTCTAGTTTCTTTACATGCATGCCTAGGTGTGGGTTCCAAACCGGTGTCGCATACTCCAATATGGGCCTAACGTACATGGTGTACAGGGTACTGAACGATTCCTTATTAAGATGTCGGAATGCTGTTCTGAGGTTTGCTAGGCGCCCATATGCTGCAGCAGTTATTTGGTTGATGTGCGCTTCAGGAGATGTGCCTGGTGTTATACTCACCCCAAGATCTTTTTCCTTAAGTGAGGTTTGTAGTCTCTGGCCCCCTAGACTGTACTCCGTCTGCGGTCTTCTTTGTCCTTCCCCAATCTTCATGACTTTGCACTTGGTGGGATTGAACTCCAGGAGCCAATTGCTGGACCAGGTCTGCAGCCTGTTAAGATCCCTTTGTAGTTCTGCCTGGTCTTCGATCGAGTGAATTCTTCTCATCATCTTCACGTCATCAGCAAACAGGGACACCTCAGAGTCTATTCCTTCCGTCATGTCGTTCACAAATACCAGAAACAGCACTGGTCCTAGGACTGACCCCTGTGCGACCCCGCTGGTCACAGGGGTCGCACCTCGCCACGTACCATGACTCGCTGCTGTCTTCCTGACAAGTATTCCCTGATCCATTGTAGTGCCTTCCCTGTTATCCCTGCTTGGTCCTCCAGTTTTTTGCACCAATCTCTTGTGTGGAACTGTGTCAAACGCCTTCTTGCAGTCCAAGAATATGCAATCCACCCACCCCTCTCTCTCTTGTCTTACTGCTGTCACCATGTCATAGAACTCCAGTAGGTTTGGAACATAGGATTTCCCGTCCCTGAAACCATGTTGGCTGCTATTGATGAGATCATTCCTTTCTAGGTGTTCCACCACTCTTCTCCTGATAATCTTCTCCATGATTTTGCATACTATACATGTCAGTGACACTGGTCTGTAGTTTAGTGCTTCATGTCTGTCTCCTTTTTTAAAGATTGGGACTACATTTGCTGTCTTCCATGCCTCAGGCAATCTCCCTGTTTCGATAGATGTATTGAATATTGTTGTTAGGGGTACACATAGCGCCTCTGCTCCCTCTCTCAATACCCATGGGGAGATGTTATCTGGCCAAATTGTCTTTGAGGTATCTAGCTCACTCAGAAGCCTCTTCACTTCTTCCTCGGTTGTGTGCACTGTGTCCAGCACATGGTGTGCCCCACCTCTCCGTCTTTCTGGAGCCCCTTCTGTCTCCTCTGTGAACACTTCTTTGAATCTCTTGTTGAGTTCCTCACATACTTCACGGTCATTCCTTGTTGTCTCTCCTCCTTCCTTCCTTTTCCTGATTACCTGGTCCTTGACTGTTGTTTTCCTCCTGATGTGGCTGTAAAACAGTTTCGGGTCAGATTTGGCTTTCGCTGCTATGTCGTTTTCATGTTGTCTTTGGGCCTCCCTTCTTATCTGTGCATATTCGTTTCTGGCTCTACGACTGCTCTCCTTATTCTCCTGGGTCCTTTGCCTTCTATATTTCTTCCATTCCCTAGCACACTTGGTTTTTGCCTCCCTGCACCTTTGGGTGAACCATGGGCTCATCCTGGCTTTTTCATTATTCCTGTTACCCTTGGGTACAAACCTCTCCTCAGCCTCCTTGCATTTTGTTGCTACATATTCCATCATCTCATTAACTGGCTTCCCTGCCAGTTCTCTGTCCCACTGAACTCCATGCAGGAAGTTCCTCATTCCTGTGTAGTCCCCTTTCTTGTAGTTTGGCTTCATTCGTCCTGGCCTTCCTGCTTCTCCCTCCACTTGTAGCTCTACTGTGTATTCGACGCTTAAAACCACATGATCGCTGGCCCCACGGGGTCTTTCATATGTGATGTCCTCAATATCTGCACTACTCAAGGTGAATACTAAGTCCAGCCTTGCTGGTTCATCCTCTCCTCTCTCTCTTGTAGTGTCCCTTACGTGTTGGTACATGAAGTTGTGTTTGTGTGTGTTTTACCATTTTTTCCTAGGCACATTTCGATTAGACACAAGGCTTGTTTTGTGTGTGCACTCACCTAATTGTGGTTGCAGGGGTCGAGACTCAGCTCCTGGCCCTACCTCTTCACTGACCGCTACTAGGTCCTCTCTCTGCTTCCTGAGCTTTGTTATACCTCGTCTTAAAGCTATGTATGGTTCCTGCCTCCACTACATCACTTGTTAGGCTATTCCACTTCCTGACGACTCTATTGCTGAAGAAATACTTCCCAACATCCCTCTGACTCGTCTGAGTCTTCAGCTTCCAATTGTGGCACCGTGTTTCTGTGTCGAGCAACCTGTCTCTGTCTACCTTATCTCTTCCACGCAGTATTTTGTATGTCGTTATCATGTCTCTCCTCACCCTCCTGTCCTCCAATGTCGTAAGTCCGATTTCCCTTAACCTTTCTTCGTAGGACATACCCCTGAGCTCCGGAACTAGCCTTGTTGCAAACCTTTGCACTTTCTCTAATTTCTTGACGACGTGCTTGATCAGTATGGGTTTCCAAGCTGGTGCTGCATACTCCAGTATGGGCCTAACGTACACAGTGTACAGTGTCTTGAACGATTTCTTATTAAGATATTGGAACGCTATTCTCAGGTTTGCCTGGCCCCAATATGCTGTAACAGTTATGTTGTTGATTTGTGCCTCCGGAGACGTGCTCGATGTTATGGCCACCCCAAGATCTTTCTCTTTGAGTGAGGTTTGCAGTCTTTGTCCACCTAGCCTATGCTCTGTCTGCGGTCTTCTTTGCCCTTCCCCAATCTTCATGACTTTGCATTTGACAGGGTTGAATTCGAGAAGCCAGTTTCTGGATCACGTGTCCAGCCTGTCCAGGTCTCTTTGTAGTCCTGCCTCATCGTCATCCGAGTTAATTCTTCTCATCAACTTCACGTCACCTGCAAACAGGGACACTTCAGAGTCTATCCCTTCTATCATGTCATTCACATATACCAAAAATAGCACTGGTCCTAGGACTCACCCCTGTGGTACCCCGCTCGTCACAGGAGCCCACTGATACCTTTTCACGTACCATGACTCGTTGTTGCCTCCCTGTCAGGTATTCTCTGATCCATTGCAGTGCCTTTCCTGTTATACGTGCCTGATCCTCCCTTCTGCACTAATCTCCTGTGAGGAACTGTGTCGAAGACCTTCTTGCAGTCCAGGAAAATTAAATCAACCCACCCCTCTCTTTCGTTTCTTACTTCTGTTACCTTGTATATATGTATGTTGTGGCGGCCTCCTACCAAACTAGCAGTTAAATTGTTAACCTGCCGGCCGGCAGTACCAAGGGTACGTCATCAAACCCAATGTGGGGACTGCTGAGCCGGCCTTAGAAGCAGTATTTACCAGAACACCTGACGGTATACATCTACTGGCAGTGGAGAGTATTCATCTGACCATCTTATGGTATATATCTACTGGCTTTAGGAGCGCTCACCGCAGTTCACTGAGTCTGATGGCCTCAGTTATTTGACGGCCGCATTCAGTGAACTCGCCTTACGGTGTATATCAACTGGTAGAGGCAGTAGACAGTACTCACCAGACCACCTTACGGTGTATATCAACTAGTCTTAGAGGCAGTAGACAGTACTCACCAGACCACCTTACGGTCTATATCTACTGGCCTTAGAGAGTATTCACTTGACCGTCACTGTATATATATGGCCTGTTCCCGTGTGACACAGAGAGGATAGGGTCGGAGTGTGACACTGAAATGGGCTGGGATCGTGGTGTGACACTGAAGGAAGTATAACAGAGTGTAACACTGAAGTAAGATAATAGGATCGTAGTGGAACACTGAGAGAAGATAGATTCGTGTGACACTGAAGGAAGATAGGGTCGTAGTGTGTCACTGGAATGGCCTCTCTTCAAGAAGAGATCTCCTTACTCAGTAATTGGTGATGTCTACGGACTCACCACCGGCTCTAGTCAACTGCGGGCCAAGTCATGCTGACGCTGTAGTGTGGCACTGAATGAAGATAAGGTTGGAGTGTGACACTGAAATGGGCTGTGACACTGACGGAAGTATGACGAAGTGTAACACTGAAGTAGGATAATAGGATCGTAGTGGAACACTGAGAGACGAGGGTGTCGTGTGACACTGAAGAAGACAGGATTAGAACATAAGAACATAAGAAAGAAGGAACACTGCAACAGGCCTACTGACCCATGCGGAGCAGGTCCATGTCCCCTCCCCCCGGCTTAGACTAATGACCCACCTTCCGGATTAGCCCAATGACCCACCCAGCCTGGGCACCTCCACTCAAGGATGGAGCACGGCACCAGACCCAGCAGCACAAGATATTCAGGTCCAACTCACACCCGCCCACACCCACTCATGTATTTATCTAACCTATTTTTAAAACTACACAACGTTTTAGCCTGAATAACTGTACTCGGGAGTTTGTTCCACTCATCCACAACTCTATTACCAAACCAGTGCTTTCCTATATCCTTCCTGAATCTGAATTTTTCCAACTTGAAACCATTGCTGCGAGTCCTGTCTTGGCTGGAAATTTTCACTGTGACACTGAATGGTGTGGACAGGCTGACCTCTGAGAAGACGCTAAGCTGGTGTTACTGAGATGAATTAATTAAACCTTATTATTGTAGAATTTATATATGTACAAAGATGTTACTTATAATTTATTATTTTAGCATATATATATATATATATATATATATATATATATATATATAATATATATATATATAATATATATATATATATATTTTATATAAATATATATATATATATATATATATATAAAAATATATATATATATATATATATATATATATATATTATATATATATACTATATATATATATATACAGTGACACAGTAGTGTCAGAAAGTTGTACCCTGTGTGTGGTAGGGTCATAAAATTATAATTTATTATTGTAACATGTATATGTTTTTGATGCGACCCCTGAATGGGTTACAATGTATATGATGTAATATATATATATAATGTATAATATCTTTTCATGTAATTTTATATTGCTTATATTTGCAATAATAGCTAAATCGTAAATATATGACTTTATATTATTATTTGTCTTAGTTACTTTTGTTAGGTAGGATGTAACATATTATTATGTGCTCATAGTTCAAGTCTTGATTGTCTAACTACTGTAATTATCTCTCTTTGCTCGTTACTCTGCTGGCTTCTGTTGCTGGGCGACTGCTGTCCACGGAGCTATCACGTGATCGAGGGGGGGTGTCCTCACCTCACCTGAAGTATTCAGTCTGGTCTAGACTCGCTTGGTGGTTGGACGTATTCTAGACAAGATGAGCCTAAATCTCCCTTATTGGCCCTTGTTGGAAGATCGTCTCGCATAGACACTCTGAGCAACTCAGGTCCTGAGCTGTAGCTTCTGACCTAACTTGTACTGGTATCTGTGTACTGTCACAGTCGGGGATTTTCTTATGCTGAACTTAGATTCAGTAGTATGTGAGTTTTGTGACTTTTGTGGAGGATCTGCAGATGGTCCCTACTTAGTGTCGTTATATTATCTCCTTGTTCCTGATTCTTTGTCGCAGTTGCTTGTTATATTGGGCTTAGCATTCTTTTTGTTGTTCAAGCAGACTGTTCTGATTGCCATTGGTCAAGAAGTTAGTCGATGTGAGGACTTTGTCAGTCACTTGTTTAAGTCTAGTCGAGTCGTGAGACATAACGAACTACTTAGAGCACTTACTCAGATACACACAAACTTATTTGTATATTGTATTATTAAATGTTAATGTACCAGATGGTACTTAAGACAAATATGTGATATGTGCTTTCAGCACAATACTACTGTACACGAGAGAAGTGATTAATATTATTTTCATTACTGTGATTAATTTAATTTAATTTGATAATATACCTCTAGACTTAATTAATAAATTTATTAAATTTTAATTTCTTTAGTTAGTAGCCTACCAGTTGTAATCCTGAAGCACTATTCAATCATACTGAATTCTAATGGATAATTGGACAAGGATACTGACTACTTGTTACGAAAACCCAGTAACAGGCTGGATGCTAGAAGGGCAGTCCTTTCTAGTATTCACTGGAGATCTCTAAGCTTTTAGAATCGCGTTTTTTGTAACATGTGTATATTATCAGACGTTAATATTACAGAATACCTCTAGACCAAAGATTGTTTTTTTTTATAATATTAAGGATAATTTATTTTAATTTTTAATTTATTTTGTATCCCGAACTTTTATATTACGACACTAATGGAAGGCCAATTGGTGTTTTTGTAATGTATGTTTGTATGTATGTATGCACGTATGTACGAATCTAAAATTTATGTATATATATACATGGTTATGAAAACATGTTAAATGGTGTTCACCACCAGCATCACTGTTACAAAAAACGCGATTCTAAAAGCTTAGAGATCTCCAGTGAACACTAGAAAGGACCGCCCTTCTAGCATCCAGCCTGTTTACTGGGTTTTCGTAAACAAGTAGTCAGTATCCTTGTCCAATTATCCATTAAAATTCAGTATTATCAATAGTGCTTCAGGATTACAACGGGAGGCTAAACAAAAAAATTAAAATTTAATAAATTTATTAAGCAGGTTTTTTTTCAAATTTTAAATTTAAAATTAAAAAATCACAGTAACACATAAACTTTCTCTCGATTCAATTTATTGTGCGAAAGCACATATCACATTTATATTCTTAAGTTACCGTCTGGTACTTTAAACTTTTTGAAAAGATTTTCCCAATAGTACAAGTAGTGTATGCTGTAAGTGCTCCAAGTGTTCGCTATGTCTCACGACTCACTAAAAAAATGACACAAACCTCACAAAACTAACTCTACCCCTGGAAAATCAAACAGTCTCCCTTGAACAATAAAAAGAATGCTAAGCCCAATAGCAAACAAAAAGCAACTGCAACACAGAATCGGGAACAAGGAGATAAAAACGACACAAAGGGACCATCGCAGATCCCCCAAAAAATTAAAAAACCCCCAACTACGAACAATTTCGCAAAAAAAAAATCCCCGACTGTGACAACACACAGAACCAGTACAAATTAGGCAAAGCTATAGTCGGACCTAGTTATCGAGTGTCAGAGACACAAAACCTCGACAACGTGAAAATCACAATTAACAAGGTTCTGGAAAGAGTTTTACAGAACTAACGAATAATAACAGAAAACTGTCCAACCACCTAAGAGTCTAGAGCGACTAAAATACTTCAGGCGAGGTGGGACACCCCCCCTCGTCACGTGATAGCACGGGGGACAGCAGTCCCCCCCACAAGAACCCGGCAGGGAAAAAAGCAAAGAGCGAAAAATTACAGTAGTTAGACAATCAAGACTTAAAAATGAGCACATAATATGTTAAAACCCTACCTAAAAAGGGAAAACTACGTCAAAAAACATATAAACAATACATTTACGTTTTAGAAATTATCGCAAAATAAGAAATAAAAAATTAAATAAAAAGGTAATAATTAATATATACGAATAATCATTGCAACCCATTCGGGGGTTGCAACACCCCCCCCAACACACAGACGGTCGCACTAGAGTTGCATTAATGTTTTTTTCACATTATACTGTTACTCTATCAATTAATAAAAATATAAAAAGAGTCTCCTTGTGCCCCCCACTTTTTAAAATTTCGCGCGCCGTCACTAGGGTATGCCCCAGTACTGGGGGATACACGTACGTATCTCTTCTACTCGGGGTTAGTACTCAGTTGAGACAGGAAAGCGTAGATGGCAGGCACGATGAGGCCGATCATAGTAGAGGAGACTGCATTTCCACTCTTAAGTAGTGGTTGGGAAGCTAGATAGGGCATCTGAGTATGAAACGTTAAGGTTTTTGAGGGGGTTGCGGCGGGACAGCGTGCGTCACGCAGTACATCACCCCACCACATCCCCCACCAACACTCACTTTGTCTCCCCCACAAAACATATTAATATATAATAAATAATTAGACAGACATAGTATACATATTTTAATATGACGGAGGATTACGTTACTTTACTAAATTTGACATAGAAAGTAACAAAAGGTATTTGGGCAAAAAATTACGTTAATTTAATGTAACGATAATTTTTAAGGGGGACGTGACAGAGCGTCAGAAATTACTTAAAAATGACCATTTATGTGTTTTATACTAATAAAAAGGGTTTGGATTTGAGTGCCTCCTAGATCAAGCATTTTTACTCTTCATAGTATTTACATAAGTGAGGGATTGGGCAAAAAAAAAACGTTTTAATTTTAAATGGGAAGTGCCCAAAACACGTCAAAATTTCTAAGGAACCACAAAGCTGAGCCTCTTTCTCCAAAGTGGCATAATTTTTCTGGTGTCTTTTAAAGTTTAGAAAATTAACATATGGAGGGAAATACATGGATGTTGACTGTTGGAGCGCACGCACCCACTGCATACCCACTCGCACTTATGAAAAAAAAGGGGAAGATTGAAATTGGGACTTTTCAACACAGGAGCAGGGGAAGCGATACTTCAACTTTTGAACGAGTCTGAACAATCTCTAGCCAGGTAAATGAATTGCTACAGAAAACTCAGGAGAGGACGCAATCTGAAAAAAGTTTGGACAGAACAACGAAATCCTGCGATACCCCCGGAATCTCGTACTCCCCTTCCTATCCGTTGGCACTGGAAATTCAAAAATTTGCACGAACCTAGCCTCAAAGCCCCAACCTCACCTTGGCCATAAAAAAACCTAGAAAGGAATCTTGGCTTGCCCAAAAACTACATTTAGTAAGTTAACAGGAAGTTGTTGCCCTCTCCAAACAATGCTCGAGATGCTCAATTGCTGTCCCACTCTACTGTACCCACTAAGTCGTCAGGGGGTTCTACCCCTTTTAATTTGTGGTCCAACCCGTTCATTATACGTGGAATGAAGAACCCGGGTTTTTAATAGGCCGAAGGGGGTGACGATTAGTTAAACATCCATTTTTGAACATAAAAGCAGATTTTCTTGACACGTTCAGAAAGCGGGACTTGAAATACCCGAAGAGATCTAAACGGTGACAAATGGGCCCCCCAAACACGGTCAAAAAGGGGTCGTCAAGCGGGGTAGAGGAAAAAACCATCAGGCAAGGTGACAGAGTTCATTTTCCTGTATCATGCACATCCTGAAACTCCCGCGGGGTTTTGGGGCACAAAAAAAGGGAAGCCCATGGATTTTTTTACGCTTTCAATAAGTCCGTGGACAACGAAAACAGCCTCTTCTCTCAAGCTTATGCTTTTTGGACCACCCTATTGGGATTGCTTAAAAGGGGTTGCCCCCGTACATAACGTCATGAACCGATTCAACGTTTAGGAACATCACTGAACATTCAGGGAAATGAAAAAAACATGTTTTTAAACACTAGCTTTATAAATCCCAATTACTTAGAAAATCTTTCTATGATGTTCTCCTTGGCAATCCAACCCGGGGAGAAAAATTTCATCAGCGCTCTACAAAAGCACGTGCATTAATTTTCTCCTAAAAAAAATAGCTTCGGGATACGTGTTTCAGCGTCCAAAATAAAAAAATATTTTTGGTTTCCTATTTTTGGTTTGGGTAAAGGACCACACAATCAAAAATTAATAAACGGGGAAATGGTACCATCCACGGTGATAGGAATGGGGGCGCGGTGGAGGTGAGTGCGCTGGCTTGCCTTCACTTGACCCCGTGGAAACATCGCACTTGATCGCTACTTTTTCCCTTTTCATTTTTGGGCCCAAAGAAAAATTTTTTCCCATTTTAACCGAGTGTCTTCTTGACCCCCAGAGTCCTCCTATGGGACTATTGTAGCAAAACACTGGTTTGTTCACGAAATGAACGGGTAACACTACTAGATGTTAACGTGTTGGAAAACACTTCAGCTGACAATTTTTACATTATTTTCTCCATCAGTACACCATTACTAAATAGTAAAAATTACGAATCCTTTGCTTCACTCTCAGTAACTGCTAATCTCTCAGTCTTTCCGTGACTGATCAACAAACGATCCTTGTTTTAAATCATATATTAGAAATTTAAAGTCAGTTTGCCTGACTAGGTTATGCCCGGGGGGAGTTGGGTTTTAAAACCCTGGGTGCAGAGCGCACAAACCAACATATTAAAACCCCAAAAACATTTTCACAACTAACTAAACGGGGAGAAAAGGATGGTTGTTGCATTTTGACAACCGGGAAAATGCCAGAGAAAATAAAATGGGTTTCTCTCTACAAGCTTCAGGGCAAAATTTTTATGTTATTATCAATCCACAAGTGGTTCTTTACAATACCAGCATAAAAGGATATCTTTCCCTTACAACAAGTACGCCCCTGATGGGAAATACACCACTGGAATACCCCTGAAATAAAACCATTTAATATTGTTTTAAAATAAAATTGTGCAGAGGCATTTTATAACAGCCCCTCCATAGGCTTTTTAAAAAATACATCTACTTGCAATGGTATCGTCAGTTATGGGGATACATCTCTCTAATAAGGGGAGAAACTGCCAGTGTCTCTGAAAATAATATCTCATTAGATGTGATTTGTCAAATCCTTTTTTACCTCTTGAAATAAAGGGCCTCTCCTGAAAGAATCTTTTTGTCAGATACACTTTTGACGCTAGTTTTTCCCGTTCTGAGTAAAATTACTAAAACAGAGTCAGAGATTTATAGGATTTTGGTTCCTTTTTTTGCTCGGAAGATACACTTTTTGGGGGCGCCAGCCGCACGAAATGCTTACGTATCTCTTTCTAACTTAAGCAATACTCCTAGCATGCCTTTTCTGTTACAATTTACATTTTACTTTCTTTTTCTCGATATCAATTTCTGTCAGCCACAGAGACGTTCAGGATTTGATTTTCCCCGGTAAAGGTACGAGAGTTACAGTAGAGGGGACTCAGGCCGGGATTGAGCAGCTGATTTTGGTTCCAAATTCTAGGACAAACTTTTGTTACCTTGTTTTTTCTGTGTTTTAGTCCACAAGTTTGTGAGAAATCCGAATTGCTGTAATGCGCAGTTTCCAGAATATCTGAGGGGGTAGATCGTCAGATATTCTGATGTCACAGACATACAGTTGTTAAACTCTTCTGATTTAAAAACGAACAAGGGGCGTAGTTGTTCACTGGGAGCCCCACACCACCTCTCAAAAAGCAACTTTTTTTCTCACGACAAAACCCACACAAGTTTGTCTTTTCTCGTTTTTAATTACGAAATGCGCTTTGATAACTTACAGGTAACAAGTTATATGTTCAGAATGTTTGCTGGGCAGTTTTCATAACAATTTTTTGGAAATGGAAAGCAGCAGTACAAGTTTGAGCTTTCCCCTCAACGCTGTATGCAACAATGTTGCCCAGTGCTTAATGGCCAGTTCATAGCCCGTGCCTGGGTTTTCAAACACATCAAAATAGGTGTCTAAGTCACTTTCAAAAAAATTGGAAACCCTGAAAGCAGCTTTCTGCACATTAAATGTTCCTGTGATCTTCAGTCTGTTGTCTTCCCAGGAACATTTTTCCCCTTTTAAATTTCGTTAATTTCCCCTGTGCCCCTATTTTTTTTTTTGCAGTCTGCAACATAAAGAGGGGTTCTAACCCTCAAACTGTTCCTGAGAATAGGCCAGTGGGAATGGAGGGGTAGGGAAATTAACATGTCTTTTTGGACTGTCCTTGGTCGGGCACTTCGCCCCTGTCCTAAATCTAGATCGGGGCTAGGATAAGTGATACAGGGTAATACCCTTATAGAAAAAAGGGGTGTGATGCTAACAGTTTTAAGGGGAAAGGGTGAGCGAGAACGACAAAAAAATAGGCTCAACACAGGCTTCCTCTGCCTTTGTTTCTCTTTCTTCTTCACAAATAAGTCAACTTCCTAATGGACCTACTTTCGAAAAATAAAACATAATCAGCATACGATAGCAGGAAACAATAAACTTTAATTAACGCTCGACAGTTTCTGCGGGGTAATTTTTGTTAACGCACAAAACCAGATATTTGGCTACTCGCCAACACGCTGAAGTTTTAAAATGTACTTAAATCAACAAAGTCAGAGTACAATTTAAAAGTTTCCTTTGGGGAACATCACGAAAATAATTGACAAGAGAGTGATTTTTGGAAAATTAATCCTGAAAGGAATTTAGTGTGGAGCTAAAAGCTAGAATCATACGTATTTCCATCTCCTTTTGGGTCAAAGACCGTAGGTACATACATCCCCTGGTATGTTGACAAAACTAAACCAAATCTTCAATTAGGAAAGACCCAAAATGTTTTTATCATAGAGTTACAGTAGTCAACGGGCAATTTCTCCAACACCTTTTGGGTCAAGGCCTCACGGACAGGCCCCCATTTGTTACAAAAAACGCGATTCAAAAGCTTAGAGATCTCCAGTGAACACAGAAAGGACGCCCTTTTACACCAGCCCTTTTTGGGTTTTTTGTAACAAGTAGTCGATCCTGTCCAATTATCCATTTAAAAATTTAGTATTATTCAATAGGTTCAGGGTTACAACCCGGTAGGGGTACTAAATAGAGAAATTTAAAAATTTAATAAAATTTTTTTAAGTCTGAGTTTAAAATTTTCAAATTAAAAAAATTTAAATTTAACACATAAAAACATAATACAATTCTCTCAGTTTTAAAAATTTTTTTGCTGAAAGCACAATCACATTTAAAATCTTAAGTACCTCTGGGACATTAACATTTAATAAGATATTACCAATAGTAAAGGTGTTTAGGGGTGTGTTTGTAGTTAGAAGGTAATTAAAAAATATGAAAAGGGTTAATAAAATTTTTGGTGGAAAAGAAATTGTTGAAAATAAAAAAGAAGTGGAATGAAAAAAAGAATGGGAAAGAATAGGAAAAGGGTTAAAAAAAAATAAAAGGGGAATTGGATTTAAAAAATTAAAATTTTTAAAAAAAGAAACTAAGTTCAGCATAAAAAAAAATCCCGACTGGCAACCCAAAGAAACATACAAATTAGGTCAAAACTTTTGTTTGGACCTGAGTTACTCGAGGTCTATGAACACACCCTCATACAATCGAAAAAACTAAGTCATACAAGGTTTTGTGAACAAGTTCTACAGAACAACAAAATAAAAGGGGCAGACAATCGTCCAACCACCAAGAGAGTCTAGAGCAGAATGAAAACTTCAGGCGAGGTGAGGACACCCCCCCCCCTCGATCACGGATAGCTCCGTGGGCACATCGCCCCCCAAAAAGAAGCCGGCGGGAAACAAGCAAAGAGCGATAATTTTCGAAATTAGACAATCAAAACTTAGCTGAGCACATAATATGTTACATCCCACCTAAAAAAGGAAACTAGTCAAAAACAAAAAAGCAATACTTTTACGATTTAGCTATTATCGCAAATATAAGCAATATAAAAATTAAAGTAAAGGTAATAATTATTAAACATAATAACAAAGCAACCCCTTCAGGGGTTTTCAACAATCCCCACCAGCATCCCACCCCCCATCACCACCACCCCAGCATCACCCCCACCATTACCAATCACCACAGCATCACCACCGATCACCACCACCCCACCAGCATCACCACCACATCACCCCCACATCCCACCCGCACACCAGCATCACACCAGCACACCCCACCATCACCACCACCACACCAGCATCACCACCAGCTCACCACCCCATCACCCCGCACACCCCCAGCATCACCAGATCACCACCAGCATCCACCCGATCACCCCACACCACCAGATCAAACCCCCAGCTCACCCGCTCACCCCAGCATCACCCCAGCAAACCACATCACCACCAGCATCACCCCACACCCATCACCCCCGCCCAACCCCCACATCACCCCACATCACCACATCACCACAGCCACCACCAGCATACCCGCATCCCCCCACCTGCAACCCCACACCACCACATCACCACCCCATCACCACCCGCATCACCCCCAGCACACCCGAATCACCACCACATTTCCCCCAGCATCACCAGCATCACCACCAGCATCACCACCCCCCTCACCAGCATCACCACCAGCTCACACCAGCATCACCACCACCATCACCCACCACCATCACCACCAGCATCACCACCAGCATCACCACAAGCATCACCACCACCATCACCACCCCATCACCACCAGCATCGCAACCAGCACACCACCAGCATCACAACCACCATCACCCCACATCACCCCCCACCATCACCACCACCACACCACCACCAACACCATCACCACCTCCACCATCACACCGCCAGCACCACCACTACCACCACCACCACCACCATCACCACCACCAGCACCCACCACCATCACCACCGCCAGCACCACCACCATCACCACCGCCAGCACCACCACTCTCCACCCCAAACCCCCCCATGACCACCACCAGCACCACCACCACACCACCACCAGCACCACCACCATCCCCCCACCATCACCACCCCCAGCACCACCACCAGCGCCACCACCAGCACCACCGCCAGCACCACCACCACCACCACCACCACCACCACCACTACCACCACCACCACCACCACCGCCAGCACCACCACACCACCACCACCACCATCACCACCAGCACCACCACCCACACCACCACCACCACCACCATCACCACCAGCACACCAGCACCACCACCAGCACCACCACCAGCACCAATACCACCACCATCACCACAACCTCCATCACCACCACAATCCCCAAACCCACCATCCCCACCACCAGCACAACCACCCTCACCACTATTACAACCTAGGATTTCAAATGGCCTGTTATCCCGGTGTAATGGGAGCAAATTAAACACAGTAGAAAAAGTTTAGACTTATATTATCCTTCACCAATTTAGAACAGCAATATGTACACTATGTACAGTGATAAATATAGTGCACTCCCACGGTAGCAAGCAGTTTTAGAAAGCCAAAAGCTAGCAGTCCGAGCTTCAACCAGCTTCTTGAATGGGATTGGACCAAGGGCAGATCAAGGAGTGCGGTATCCACATAAAGATCTGACGATTGTCTATCCCACCTTCTTATTGGCTAGAACCTGGTCACTAGTTGAACGATGGTGCACCGTCATCAAACCTCTTAGCAAAACCTGGTTCGGCTGGTTGGGGGGAGATAGCCTGTAAATGAGGGGGTGTCCATGCGCCGAAATAAAGGTTACCGTAATCTTTGCATGCCACATCCACCATCACCCACCACCACACCAGCACCACCGCCAGCACCACCTCCACCACCACCACCACCACACCACACACCACCACCACCCACCACCACCACCACCACCGCCAGCACCACCACACCACCACCACCACCACCATCACCACAAGCACCACTCCACTCCACCTCACCCCCACATCACCACCAGCAGACACCAGCACCACCACAGCCCACCACCAGGCACCAATACACCTCCAATCACCACAACCCCATCCCACCACATCACACCCACCATCCCCACCACCGCACAAAACCACCTCACACCATCACCACCACCACCACGCACCCCACCCCACCCACCATCACCACCACCCTTATCACCACCACTACCATCACCTCAGCCCAACACCACAGCCATCACCACCACCCACACAACCACCACACCATCACCACCACCACCACACCACCACCACCACCTCCACCATTACCACCAACAGCATCACCACCACCAGCACACACCACCAGCACCGACCACCACCCACCTCCACACCACACCACCACCACCACCATCCATTCACCACCTCCACCACCACACCAACACACACAACCACCACCACCACCACCCACCAATGTTACCACCACCACACCAGGATCACCACCACAGCAGATCCAAGTACCGCCTGCACCACTACCAGCACCACACCAGCACCAATAACCAGCACATCCTCCATCAACTCCTAGAGAGGCAACAACACACCACCACCACCATCACACACCACCTTCACACCACCATCACCAACTACCTCACCACCACCATTCACCACACCACCATCACCCTCACCACCACATTCACCATCCACCCACCTCCATCACCAATCAACACCACCATCCCACCATCACCATATTCCACCACCACAATTCACCTTCCCACACCACCATCACCACCAGAGAACCATCACACCACCACATCACCTCACCTTCAACATCTCCACCACCACATCACACCACCCCCACATCACACATCACCACCATCCCACCACATCACCACCACATAACCACCTCCCACCATCATCACACCACAATCACCATCACCACCACCATCACCACCCCTCCATACCCCTCCACATTCATCACCACCACAATCACCATCACCACCACCATCCCTCCACAGCCACCATCACCTACACACCACCTCCACCATCACACCACCTTCAACATCACCACCACCACCTTCACAACCACCACCACCTCAACTGCCTCCATTACCTGTACCACCATCACACCACCAACACCTTCACACCTCCACCATACAACCGCAGTCACCACCACCACCACCCACCTCACCCCCACCAGACCACCACCATCACCACCGCCAGCACCACCACTTCTATCCACAACCACCACCATCACCACCCACCGCTCCACCACCAGCCACCACCAGCACCACACTTCTCACTCCATCACCACCACCAGCAACACCACCACGCAACCAGCAACCACCGCCAGAACCACACACCACCACCACCACCACACCACACCACCACCACCCACCAACAGCACCACCACCACCTCCTTCACCACACCAGCCCACACCCTCCAAACTGCACCACCACCATCACCACCACCAGCACCACCACATCACCACCACCACCATTACTCACCACCATCACACAGCGCACCAACAGCACCACACCTCCAGCACTACCACCAGCACACCACCAACACACCACCATCACCACAACTCCATCACCCCACATCACCACCCCACTTCCCCACCACCAGACCACCACCCTCACCACCATTCACCGCACCAGCACCAGCTCCACCACCACTCCTCCACCACCACACCACCGCCACCACAAACATCACCAACACCACTACCATCACATCAGCACCCAACACCAATTGCAATCACCAACCCTTAGCACCTAAACCATCACCACACACCACACAACCACCACCACATCACCAACCCACCCACTCCCCCACCACCATTACCACCACCAGCATCCCACCACCACCACCACCACCCACCACCACCACCACCACCACCCATTTACCCCCACCAGCATCACATCAACCACACAGCTACCACCGCACTAACAGCAACCACCTCACCACTACAACACCAGCACCACCACCACCACCACCACATTTCCACCACCAGCATCTCATCACCACCACCAGCACCCACCAGCACCACCACCACCACCACCACCTCCACCACCAACCACACCACCACCACCCCACAACCACACCATTCACAACACCACCACCATTACCACCACCACCACCAGGTTCACCCATCACCACCTACCAGCACAACCAGTTCCGCCTGCACCACCACCAGCACCACCAAGCACCCACCAGCAAATACCACACAACCTCCATCAACACCGGCAACAACCCACACCATCACCACAACCACCTCCATTACACCGCCATTCACCACCACCATTACCACCACCACCGCCCCCACTTATAACCACTTACCACATCCACCCCATTACACCACACAAACCTCCACCACAACCTCCCCACAACCTCCACAACACGCCTTCACTAGGTTCTATCTCCATTACACCCACTACCACCACATTACCACCACACCAGCATCACATCACCACCACCACCACAACTGCCTCCTTTACCAAAACCACCACCACACCACTCCATCACCACAACCACCTCCATTACCACCGCATCACCTCCACCATTTCCACACACGCCACACTATCACACTGTCACCACATACCACACACTCCACCATTTACCACCACACAACCTCCACACACCACCACACCTCCACACCGCACACCACTATTACTATCACAATTACCACCTCCACCAGCTTTCACCATCACCACCTACAGACACACACCAGCACCACCAGCCACCCCAGCAACACCAGCACCTTCACCACACATCACCACGCTCCAGCACCACCTCCGCACCCACGCCAATCCATTCCAACACCACCAGCATCACATCACAGCACAACCAGTTACACCAGACCACCACCAGCACCCCTCCAGCACCAACCCCATCACCACCAAACCACCTCCATTACCAAACTCCACCCAGCATCGCCATCACCTTCACCAGCACTACCAAGTACCACCAGGCACCACCACAGCACAACCAGCCACCACAGCACCACCACCGCACCACACCAGCACCACACCACCACCATATACACCACCACAACCTCCACCACGCCACCCTATTACTATCAACATTACCACTACCACACACCACACATTACCACCACACCAGCATCACATCCCACCACGCACAAACACAGCACCACCAGCAACACCAGCATAGCACATCACCACCTCCAGCACACACACCATCACCACCACCACCATTACCAACACACAGCATCACCTTCACCACCACCAGCACAAACAGTACCTCCAGCACCACACCAGCACACCACAGGACCACCACAAGACACCACCTCCACCACATTACCACCACCTCAACCTCCACCACCGCCACCACTTTTACTATCACATTACCCAACACACACCACCATTACCTCCACCACACCAGCTTCACCATCACCATACCACAGCACAACCAACAGCACCACAGCACCCCAGCACCAGCACCCTCACCACTCCAGCACCACCACCATCACCACACCACCACCATTACCAACAACACCAGGTATCACCAATCACACCACCAGCAACAACACTACCAACACGCCAACACCAAGCACCAACATCACCTCATACCACCACCACCATCACATCAGTACCACCAGAACCACACCACCAACACCATCATCCACCCGCACCAGCACTACCACATCAACATCACCACCACCACCACAAACTACCTCCATTTTACCAAACCAACACACACCATCATCTACCACAACCACCTCCATTACCACCGCCATCAACATTACCACCACCGCACTACTATCACCTCAACCCCCACCATTACCACCCGACCCCCCCACCACCGACCACTATTACCCCCCCACCCACCCCACATTACCCACCATTTAACCCCCCCCATTACACCACCACCACCATCCTCAACCCCCAAAAATTCCCCCCCCTTACCCCCACGACCCCCCCACAACCGCCCCCACCATTCCACTACCCCCACCATTACCCCCACCCCCAGCATCACCTACCACCCCCAGTACAAAACCCCAGCACCCCAACGCACCCCACCAGCCCACCCTCACCCCCAGCCCAAAAAAACACCGCCCCCATCACCAAAGCAGCACAACCCCCCACCCCACCACCACCACCACCATCACCCTAGTACCCCCATCACAAGCAAAACAACACCCCACCAAACCCCCACCCACCCCACCACCACACCCCCCAAAATCACCACAACCCCCACCCCGTCACCACCGAACCCCATCGCCAAATCCCCCCACCCCAACCACAATACCTCCTTACCAACCCCCCCCCACCACCCCCAACCCGACAACCACCCCATTACCCCCACCCTGCCTCCCATTACCACCCCCCCACCACCACCCCCACCAGCACCAAAATACAAACCCCAAAACCACGTCAACCAGCCCCCACCCCCACCATCACTATCGCACCGCGACGGAACACCATCGCCGTCACCCCCACCCCCCACAACTACTCCCGTACCCACTACCACCACCCCCCCTTCACGACAACCCCCTCCATTACCACCCCCTCCCCATCACTTACCACCCCCATTCCCCAACCCACCATTACCCCCATACCCTTACTACTCCACCACCATTAACATCACCTTCCACCACCCCACCCCAACACCCTCCCAACCCACTACCCCGTGGTGCAAAGGTACGTAACCTTTTTTTCGGCGCATGTACACCCTCAGTGAAAGGTTCTCCCCCAAAAACCGAACCAGGTACTAAGGGTTGCGTGGGGCCCCCGTCGTTCAACCCGTACCAGGTTCCAGCCCAAAGAGGTTGTTTTGGCAATCGAAAGAGGGGTTTGTGGGTCCACTCAATTGTCTGCCCCTTTTCTTCCATTTAGACCTTTTTTTAAGCACGGTTGCTTCCAGTGGTTTATTCTGCCTGTTACCGTGGAGTGCCCTTAAAACCTATTTTTGCAAAGTTTAAGTTAAATATTATTTTTTAAATTTTTTGAAGGATAATACAAGTCAAAAGTTTTTCTGCGTGTTTATTTTGCTCCTTTACACCCAGGATAAACGGGGGGACCTGGGTTGGGGTTCCACTCCCCGTAATGTGTTGTATGTTTTTTTTTTTTTTTTTATTTTTTTTATTTTTTAATTTTTTTATTTATTTTTTTTTTTTTTTTATTTATTTTTTATAATATAAATAATAATATTTTCTATCATATATTTTTAATAAAATTATATATTTTTTATATTATTTTTTTTTATTTTAT
>NC_069420.1:52300445-52326514 GCF_026875155.1 Cherax quadricarinatus | reverse complement strand
AGGGGAAAGTATGAAAGGTAACACTAAAGTAGGATAATAGGATCGAGGGGAACACTGAGAACGGGGTGTCGTGTGACACAAAAGAAGACAGGATTAGAACATAAGAACATAAGAAAAAAGGGAAACACGCAAAGCCTACTGACCCATGCGGAGCGGGGTCCAGCCCCTCCCCCCGGCTTAGACTAATGCCCCCCTTTTCCGGATTAGCCCAATGACCCCCCCAGCCGGGGACCTCCACCAGGGGGAGCACGCCCAGACCCGCAGCACAAGATATTCAGGTCCAACTCACACCCCCCACACCACTCATTTTTTATCAACCTTTTTTAAAAAACTAAAAAACCCCTTTTAGCCTGAAAACTGTACCGGGGATTTGTTCACTATCCACAACCTATTCCCAAACCCAGGTTTTTTCCCATATCCTTCCGAATCTAATTTTTCCAACTTGAAAACCATTGCTGCGAGCCCTGTCTTGGCTGGAAATTTTCACTGTACACTAATTGTGGACAGGCTGACCTCTGAAAGACGCTAAGCGGGTGTTACGGATAATTTTTAAAAACCTTATTATTGTAAAATTTTAATATTACAAAGAGTTATTAAAAATTTATTTTTTTAGCATATATATATATATAAAAATATAAAATATATTTATATATTATATAATTATATATTTTTTATATATATTTATTAAAAAAATTATATAAAATTAATAAATTAAAAATATTATAAATATATATATATATAATATATTTAATATCAAATTTAAAAATTTTACTGACACAGTAGTGCAGAAAGTTTACCCGTTGGGTGGGTCATAATTAAATTTTATTATTGTAACATGATATGTTTTTTGGATGCGACCCCTGAAGGGGTTTACAATGTAAGTTAAATATAAAAAAAAAGATAATATCTTTTGTATTTTATATTGCTTTATTTGCAATAATGCTAAATCGTAAATAAATTTATATTATTATTTTTTAGTTACCTTTGTTGGGTAGGAGTAACATATTATTATGTCCCATGTTCAAGTCTTGATTGTCTAACTACGAAATTATCTCTCTTTGCTCTTTACTCGCGCTTCTGTTGCTGGGCGACTCTGTCCACGGAGCTATCACGTGATGGGGGGGGGTGCCTCACCCACCTAAATTTTTTCAGTCTGGTTAGACTCGCTTGGGGGTTTGGCGTTTTAGACAAGTGAGCCTAAATCTCCCTTATTGGGCCCTTGTTGGGAAAGTGTCCGCATAGACATTTGAGCAACTCAGGTCCTGAGCTGTAGCTTCTGACCTAACTTGTACTGTATCTGTGTACTGTCCAGCGGGGATTTCTTATGCTGAAATTAATTCAGTATATGGAGTTTTTGACTTTTGTGGGAGGATCTGCAATGGTCCCCACTAGTGTGTTTTTATTATCTCCTGTTCCTGATTCTTTGTCGCAGTTGCTTGTTAAATTGGCTTTTGCATTCTTTTTGTTTTTCAAGCAGACTGTTCTGATTGCCATTGCAAAAAGTTTGTCGATGTGAGGACTTGTCAGTCCTTTTTTAAGTCCCCCATCGAGTCGTGAACATAACGAACTACTTAGGGGCACTTACCAATACACACAAACTTATTTGTATATTGTTTTTAAATGTTTTTGTACCAGATGGGACTTAAAGACAAATATGTGATATTGCTTTCAGCAAATACTACTGTACCGAGAGAAGGATTAAAATTTTTTTTCATTACTGTGATTAATTTAAATTTAATTTGAAATATACCCCTAGATTAATTAAAAATTTATTAAATTTTAATTTCTTTAGTTGTAGCCCCCAGTTGTAATCCGAGCACATTTAATCATACGAATTCTAATGGATAAATTGGGCAAGGAAAATGACACTTGTTACGAAAACCCCTAACAGCTGGATGCTAGAAGGGCGTCCTTTTATATTTTCTGGGGATCTCTAAGCTTTTGAAACGCGTTTTTTGTAACAGTGTTATTTCAGACTTAAATTTACAGAATACCTCTAGACCAAAGATTTTTTTTATATAATATTAAGGATAATTTATTTTAATTTTTTAAATTTTTTTTGATCCCGAACTTTTTTATTACGACACTAATGGAAGCCAAATTTTGGTTTTTGTAAAGTATGTTTGTAGTAAAGTAGCAGTATGACGAATCTAAAATTTATTATTATATACATGGTTATAAAAATGTTAAATGGGTTCACCCCACATCACGTTACAAAAAACGCGATTCTAAAAGCTTAGAATCTCCAGTGAACACTAAAAAGGACCGCCCTTCTAGCACCACCTGTACGGGGTTTACGAACAAGTAGTCAAAAACCTTGCCAAATTACCTTTAAAAAATTCGTTTTATTAAAATAGTGCTTCAGGTTTAAAAGGGTAGGCACAAACTAAGAAAAAAAATTTTAAAAATTTATTAAGTTAGAGGTTTTTTTTAAAAAATAAAAAAAATTTAAATTAATCACAGTAATAAACATAAAAACAATTCCTGGGTTCAATATTTTTTGTGCAAAAGCACATATCACATTTATAACTTTAAGCCGTCTGGTACTTAACATTTGAAAAGTTTACCAATATGTACAAGAATTGTATGCTGTAGTGCTCCAAGTAGTTCGTATGTCTCACGACCGATAGACTTAAACAAGTGACTGAAAAAGCCTCAATAAACTAATTTCTTGACCCACTGGCAATCAGAACAGCGCGAACAATAAAAAAATGCTAAGCCCAAAACAAACCAAGCAACGCAACACAGAATCAGGAACAAGAGATAATATAACGACAAAAGTAGGGACCATCACAGTCCCCCCACAAAATTACAAAAAATCCCTACTACTGATCTAAATTCAGCATAAGAAAAAACCCCCACGTGACAACACAAGAAAACCCTACAAAAATTTGGCATAAGCTATAGTTCAGGCCTGAGTTTTCTCAGATGTCTTTTAAAAACACAACCTAGTCAACGTCGAAAATCACAAAAACTTACAAGGGTTTTGTGAACAGAGTTTTACAGAACTAACAAGAATAAAGACAGACAATCTGTCCAAACCACCCCAGAGATCTAGGCAACTGAAAACTTCAGGGGAGGTGGGACACCCCCCTCGATCAGTGATAGCTACGTGGCAGCAGTCGCCCGCAAGAAGCCGGCAGGGAAACAAGCAAAAAAGGATAATTACGAGTTGACAATCAAGACTTGAATGAGCACAAATTTTTACATCCTACCTAACAAAAGGAAAAATACGTCAAATAACAATATAAAGCAATACATTTACGATTTAGCAATTATCGCAAATATAAGCAATATAAAATTAAATGAAAAGGTAATAATTATATATATACGTAATAATCATTGCAACCCATTCAGGGGTTGCAACACCCCCCCCAACACGACAGACGGTCGCACTAGGAGTTGCATTAATGTCTTTCACATTATTACTGATTACTCATATCAATATAATATAATATAAATACAGAGTCTCTCTTGTGCCACGCACTTCTACAATTTCGCAGCGTCCGTCACTAGGGTATGCCCCTAGTACTAGGGCAGTACACAGTATCGTATCTCTGCATACTCGTGGTTATGTACATCAGTGTAGAGACAGGATAGCGTAGATGAGCAGGGCACGATGAGGCTCGATCATAGTAGAGGAGACTGCATTCCACTCTTAAGTAGTGGTTGTGGAATGCTATGTAGTATGGACATCTGAGTATGAAACAGCTTAAGGTGTGTAGTGAGGGGGGGTCTGCGGCAGGACAGCGTTGCGTCACGCAGTACATCACCCACACCACACTACCCACTCAACACTCAGCTTATGTCTCCTCCTCACACAACAATACTGTGAATATATAAATATAATAATTAGACATGACATGAGTATACATAGTTAATATGAGCTGGAGGGATTACGTTACTTTACTGAATTTGACATAGCAAGTAAAAAAAGGGTATTTGGCATAAAATTACGTTAATTTAATGTAACTGATAATTATTAAGGACGTGACAGAGCGTCAGCAATTACATTACAATGACCACTTATGTGTTTTATACTAATAGAATAAGGTTGGATTCTGAGTGCCTACCTCATGATCCTAGCATTTTTACTCTTCATAGTATTTACATAAGTGAGTGGATTGTGGTCAGAAAAAAACGTTAATTTTAAATGGGGAAGTGCCCAAATACACGTCAAAATGTTCTAAGGACACCACAAGAGCTAGAGCCTCTTTCTCAATAGTGGCATAATTTTTCTGGTGTCGTTTAAGCTTAGATGAATAGTAACATATAGGATGGAGAATATCAGTGGATGTTGACTGTTGGAGCAGCACAGCACCCACTGCATAGCCACTCGCATCTATATGTAAAAAGAAGGGAAGATTGAAATTAGGACTTTTCAACACAGGAGCAGAGGATAGCAGATACTTCAACCTTTTGAACGAGTCTGAACAATCTCTAGTCCAGGTGAACTGAACTTTGCTACTAGTAAGCTCAGTGAGAGGAGCTGCAATCTGAGAAAAGTTTGGACAGAACCAACGATAATATCCTGCGATACCCAGGAATCTCTGTACTCCCTTCCTATCCTGTGGCACTGGAAATTCAGAAATTGCACGAACCTTAGCCTCAATAGGAGCAACCTCACCTTGGCCGATACAAAAGCCTAGATAGGTAATCTTGGCTTGACCAAAACTACATTTAGCTAAGTTAACAGTGAAGTTGTAGTGCGCCAGTCTCTCAAACAATGCTCTGAGATGCGTCAATTGCTGTTCCCACTCGTCACTGTACACCACTAAGTCGTCAAGGTAGGCTTCTACTCCTTCTAAGTTGTGGGTCAACTCGTTCATTATACGTTGGAATGAAGAAGCCGCGTTACATAGGCCGAAGGGGGTGACGATGTAGTTAAACAATCCATCTTGAACAGTAAAAGCAGATATTTCTTGAGCACGTTCAGTAAGCGGGACTTGATAATAGCCTCGTAAGAGATCTAAACGGCTGAAAAAACTGGGCTCCTGACACACGGTCAATAAGGTCGTCAATGCGGGTAGAGGATAAACCATCAGGCAAGGTGACAGAGTTCATTTCCTGTATCAGTGCACATCCTGAAAACTACCGTCAGGTTTAGGCACTAAAATACAGGGAGATGCCCATGGACTTTTACTGCGTTCAATAAGTCCGTGAGACAACAGAAAATCAGCCTCTTCTCTCAATGCTTTATGCTTTGTTGGACTCATCCTATATGGTGATTGCTTAATGGGTGATGCTCCCTGTACATCAACGTCATGTACACCTAGAGTACAACGTTTAGGAACATACACTGAACAATTCAGGGAAATGCAAAATCATGTTTTTAATATCACTAGCTTTATCAATCCCCAGATTACTTAGAAAATCGTCTAGTGATTGGTATCTCCCCGTGAACCAACCTGGAAAAAATTTCATCAGCGCTCTCACAATAGCACGTGCATTAATTCCCTAGGAATAGCTTCGGATAGCGTGTTGCAGCGTCCATATAGTAAATAGTATGGTTTCCTAGTTGGTTCTAGGAAAGACCAACACAATCAATAATTAATAGACGTAGAATGTTCACCATCCCGGTGATAGGATGAGAGGCGCGGGGAGTGATGCGCTGCTTGCCGTCACTTGACACACGTGGCAACATCGCACTTGATCAGCTACTGTTTCCTTCATCTTTGGCCAAGTAAAATGTTTTGCCAGTTTACCGAGTGCCCTTCTTGACACCCAGATGTCCTCCTAGGGGACTATTGTGAGCAAAATCACTGGCTTGTTCACGAAATGTAACTGGAAACACTACAATGTTAACTGTGGGGAAACACTATCAGCTGGACAACTTACAGTATTTTTCTCCTCAGTACACCCCAATACTATAATATAACAATTATCGAGATCCTTTGCTTCACTCTCAGTAACTGCTAAATCTCTCAGTCTTTCCAGGGGACTGATCAACAAACTGATCTTGATTAAATCATCATGAGTTAGAAATTTAAAGTCAGTTGTGTCCTGACTAGGTTTGATGACCGGGGGGAGTTGGTGTTAATGACCCGGGGTGCAGAGCTCACAAAAACAACATATTCAAACCCAAATCATTTTCATCAACTAACTAACAGGAGACAAGGATGGTTGTTGCATCTTGACATAGCTCTGGAAATTCCCCATGAGAGGAAATAAAATAGGTTTCTCTTTTACAAGCTTCAATGGCATAATTATCATCAGTGTTATTATCAATCACAAGTGGTTCTTTACATATACCAGCATGAAGGATATCTTTTTCCCTATCAACAAGTCCACTGAACCTGATGGGAAATACACCATGGATTACCCACTGAAATATAACCAGTATAATAGCTTGTTTTCAATATAAACTTTGTGCAGAGGCATTTTTATAAACAGCCCCTCCATAGGCTTCTAACAATACATCTATCTTGAAATAGGTATCGTCAGTTATGGGCAGTACATCTTCTCTAATAAGGTGAGATAACTGCCAGTGTCTCTGAAAGAAATTTTACCCCTCAGTTAGATTTGTTTCCCGTCAAATCCTATTCTACCTCTTGAAAAGTAAGGACTCATCGCTGAACGAATCTTTTTGTCAGATACACTTTCTGACGCTAGTCGTCTGTTCTGAGTAACATTATCTAAAACAGTAGGATCAGAGATATTACTAGGATTTTGGTTCCTTTGTTGCTCGGAAGATACGACTTGTGTGGGGGCGCCAGCCGCACGACTGCTTCACGTATCTCTTTCTAACTTATAGCAATACTCTCTAGCATGTCCTTTTCTGTTACAATATGTACATTTTACTTTCTTCTTCTCGATATCAGATTTCTGTCTAGCCACAGAGACAGATTCAGGATTGTGAGTTTTCCTGGTAAAGGTACGAGAAGTTACAGTAGCAGGTACATCAGGCCGGCATTGAGCAGCTGATTTAGGTTGCCAAATTCTGGGACAATCTTTAGTTACCTTGTTTCTCTGTGTTTTAGTACGCACAAGTTTGTGAGAAATCTCGTATTGTCTGCTAAATGCTGCAGTTTCCAGAATATCTAGGTAGTATGATCGATCAGATATCTTGTATGTCGCAGACTACAGTGTTAAACTCTTCGTGTGTAACAACTGAACAAGGCTTTTCGTAGTTGTTACACTTGGCAGACCTACACCACCTCTCAAATGCAACTTTTTTCTCACGAGCAAACTCTACACAAGTTTGACTTGTCGTCGTTGAAAATGAAACGAAATGCGCTTTGATAACTTACAGGTAACAATTTATATGTCTCTAGAATAGTTTGCTTGACAGTGTCATAACTAATGTATTTGGGTAAATGGTAAAGCAGCAGTACAAGTTTGACTTTTCCCTGTCAACGCTGTATGCAACAATGTTGCCCAGTGCTTACGTGGCCAGTTCATAGCACGTGCCTGGTTCTCAAACACATCAAAATAGGTGTCTAAGTCACTTTACAAAAAACTTAGGAACCATGAATGCAGCTTTCTGCACATTAAATGTGTCCTTGATCTATCAGTCTGTTGTCTTCCCAGACGAACATTTTCTCTTTGGAAATTTTTCGTTCAATTTCCACTGTGCCTCTATTTGTGCAGTCTGCAACATAATGAGGCTTTTCTAACCTCTCAAACTGTTCCTGAAAAGATAGGACCAGGGGGTAATGGGGGAGTAGGAAATAACATGTCTTTTTGGACTGTCCTTAGGTGGGGCACTTCGTCCAGCTGTCTCTAGAGAGTCTAGATCTGGTCTAGGATAAGTAGATACGGGGTAGCATACACGTACTAGTATAAGGCTGGGGCCCATGCTAACAGTTAGGAGGGAAGGCTTGAGCGAGAACTGAGCTACACTAGGCTCAACACAAAGGCTCACTTCTGCCTTAGTTGCTCTTTTTTTTCATCAAATAAGTCATACTTCCAAATTTGTGACATTTAGGCTTTCTGAATCTAAATCATAATCAGACATTCTGTATGAGCAGGAAAAAAATACATCTTTAATTAACGCTCTGACAGTTTCTCCCGGTGTAAATTCTTTTTATACGTCACACCGAGATATTTGGCTACCCCGCCACACGTCTGAATTTTAATGTACTTAACTCAGACAAAGTCAGAGAAATCAATTAACTGTTTCACTTTGGCATACATCACGAAAATAATTGTACTAAGAGAGAGTGATTATGGGAAACTATAATCCTGATAGGAATTTTAAGTGTTGGTATTTCCTAAGGCTAGAACTCATACAGTATTTCCATCTCCTTGGATCAAAGACTCAGCCCAGGTACATACATCCACCTGGTATGTTGTACAAGACTAAACTCAAAGTCTTCAGATTAGGAAAGTACTCAAAGTTTTTTGATCATAGAGTTACTAGTATGTCTAACTGGACAATTTCTCCAACACCTTGGGATCAAGAGCCTCACGGACAGGGCCCCCATTTGTACAAAAAACGCGATTCTAAAAGCTTAGAGACTCCAGTGAACACTAGAAAGGACTGCCCTTCTAGCATCCAGCCTTTACTGGGTTTTCGTAACAAGTAGTCAGTACCTTGTCCAATTAATCCATTAAAATTCAGTATTATTCAATAGGGGCTTCAGGTTTTACAACTGTAGGCTACTAACTAGAAAAATTTAAAAATTTTAATAAATTTATTAAGTCAAGAGGTAATATTATCAAATTAAATTAAATTAAATTAATCACAGTAATCAACATAATATCAATTCTCTCGAGTTCAATATTATTGTGCTGAAAGCACATATCACATTTATAATTTTTAAGTACCATCTGGTACATTAACATTTAATAAGATATTACCAATATGTACAAGTATGTGTATGCGTGTAAGTGCTCCAAGTAGTTCGCTATGTCTCACGACTCGACTAGACTTAAACAAGTGACTGACAAAGTCCTCACATAAACTAACTTTTTGACCGACTTGGCAATCAGAACAGTCTGCTTGAAAAATAAAAAGAATGCTAACCCAATAGCAATACAACAAGCAACTGCGACACAGAATCAGGAACAAGGAGATAATATAACGACACTAAGTAGGGACCATCTGCAGATCCTCCACAAAAGTTACAAAACTCCCATACAACTGAATCTAAGTTCAGCATAAGAAAATCCCCGACTGTGACAACACACAGAAACCAGTACAAATTAGGTCTAAGCTATAGTTCAGGACCCGAGTTACTCAGAGTGTCTATGAGACACACAACCTCAGTACAACGTCGAAAATCACTAAGTCTAAACAAGGTTCTGTGAACAGAGTTCTACAGAACTAACAAGAATAAAAAAGACAGACAATCTGTCCAACCACCAAGAGAGTCAAGCGACTGAAAACTTTAGGCGAGTGGGGCAACCCCTCCCCTCGTCACGAGATATTCGTGGACAGCAGTCCCCAAACAAGAAGCCGCAGGGAAACAAGCAAAGAGCGATAATTACAGAAGTTAAGACAATCAAGACTTGAGCTGAGCACATAATATTTACATCCTAACTAACAAAGAAACTACGTCAAATAACAATATAAAGCAATACATTTTACGTTAGCTATTATGCAAATTTTAAAGCAATATAAAATTAAAGTAAAGGTAAAATTAAAATATATACATTAATAATCATTGCAACCCATTCAGGGGTTGCAACAATCACCAACCGCATCACCACCACCATCACCAGCATTCCCCCACCAGAACAAACCCCCACCTTACCAGACACCACCAGCATCACCACCAGCATCACCACCACCATCCCAGCATCACCACCAGCTTTACCACCGCATCCCCCAGCATACCCGCATACCACCACATCACCACCACCATCACCAACACCATCACCAGCATCACCACCAGCATCACACCAGCATCACACCAGCACACCACCAGCATCACCAGCATCACCACCAGCATCACACCAGCATCACCAGCATCAACCCCCACATCACCACCCCATCACCAGCAATCACCACCAGCATCACCACCACATCACCAGCATCACACCACATCACAAACCCTCACCGCCATACAACCAGCATCACCACCAGCATCACCACCAGCATCACCAGCATCACCATCAGCATCAAACCCCAGCATCACCAGCATCCCACCTGCATCACCAGCATCACCACCAGCATCACCACCACATAACACCAGCATCACCACCGCATCACCAATCACCAAACCAGCATTACCAACCGCAATCACCAGCAACACCACCAGCATCACACCACCATCACCAGCATCACCACCGCATAACACCAGCATCACCACCACCATCACCACCACCATCACCACCAGCATCACCACCCGCATCACCACAAAGCATTTAACCACCACCATCACCACCACCCTCACCACCAGCATCGCAACCAGCATCACCACCACATTTACAAACCACCAAACACCACCACATCACACCACCATCACCACCCACTTCACCACCACCCAACACCATCACACCTCCACCATCACCACCGCCACACCACCCCACCACCACCACCACCAAACCCTCACCACCACCAGCACCACCACCCTCACCACCGCCAGCACCACCACCATCACCACCGCCCAGCACCACCACTCCCACCACAACCACCGCCCTGACACCACCAGCACACCACCAGCACCACCCCAGCACCACCACCATCACCACCACTCAACCACCACCAGCACCCCCACCAGCGCCACCACCACACCACCGCCACACCACCACCCCCACCACCACCACCCACCACCACTAACCACCAAACCCCCACCACCACCGCCCAGCACCACCACCACCACCACCACCACCATCACCACCACACCACCACCCACACCACCACCACCACCACCCATCACCACCAGGGACACCAGCACCACCACCAGCACCACCACCACACAATACCACCACCATCACCACAACTCCATCACCACCACAATCACCACCACCCTCCCCACCAACCAGCCCCAACCAACCCTCACCACTATTACAACCTAGGATTTCAAATGGCCCCCGTTATCCCAGGTGTAATGGGAGCAAATAAACACAGTAGAAAAGTTAGACATTATATTATCCTTCTCCCAATTTAGAACACCAAAATGTACACTATGTACAGTGATAAAATAGTGCACTCCACGGTAACAAGCCAGAAATAGAAGCCACAAGATAGCAGACCGGTTCAACCACTATAAGGAATGACCAAAGGCCCGACAGGAGAGCGTATCCACATACCTCTGCGATTGTCAATCCCACCTTCTTATTGCCCAGAACCTGGTCACTAGTTGAAAGATGGGCCCCATCATCAACTCCTTACAAACCTGGTTTCCCGGTTGGGGAATAGCCTGTAAATGAAAGGGTGTGTCCATGCGCCCGAATAAGGTACTACTCTTTGCACCACAACCACCATCACCACCAACACCACCAGCACCACCCCAGCACCACCACCACCCCCAAACCCCCACCACCACCACCACCCCACCACCCCCACCACCACCACCAAACCCCCGCCAGCACCACCACCACCACCACCACCACAAACCCTTCACCACCCCGCACACCACCCCCCACCCCCACCACCAACCACCATCACCACCAAACACACCAGCACCACCACCAGCACCACCACCCGCAAACCCAAAACCACCACCATCACCACAAACCCCCATCACCACCACAATCACCACCACCACCCCCCAACCTGCCCCAACCACCCTCCCCCCACCATCACCACCACCACCACCAGCACACCAAACCCCCACCACCCATCACCACCACCATTATCACCACCACTACCATCACCCTCAGCCCCAACAAACCCCAGCCATCACCACCAAACCCCCACCACAAACCACCAAACCCCCATCACCACCACCACCACCACCACCACCCACCACCTCCACCATTACCAACCCCCCCAGCATCCCCCACCACCAGCACACCACCACCCGCACCACCACCACCACCACCACCAACACCACCACCACCACCACCACCCCACCACCACCACCACCACCACCACCACCACCACCACCACCACCACCACCACCACCACTGTTACCCCCAAACCCACCACCAGAAACACCACCACCACCAACCAGTACCGCCAGCCACCACTACCACACCACCACCAGCACCAAACCAGCACATCCCCATCAACTCCACAACAACACCACCACCACCACCATCAAACCCCCACCCCACCACCACCATCACCACACCCCTCACCACCACCATCACCACCACCACCATCCCCCCTCACCACCACAACACCACCACCCCCCACCATCACCACCATCACCACCACCATCACCACCATACCATCATCACCACCACAATCACCATCACCACCACCAGCACAACCAGTACACCAGCACCACCACCTCACCACCCACCAGGACCACCACAAGCACACCACCACCACCATACCACCACCACAACCTCCCCCCTCCCCATATTACTATCACCATTACCCCCACACCACACCTCCATTACTCCACCCTGCATCACATCACCACCAAACAGCACAACCAACAGCACAACCAAGCACACAGCACCAGCACCATCACACCTCCAGCACCACCACCATCACCACCACACCCCCTTCCAAACCCCAGCATCACCATCACCACACCAGCAACAAATACCAACACCGCCAACCCCCTCCCCATCACCACAACATCCCAACCATCACCACCAGTACCACCGAACCACCACCACCACCACATCACACCAGCACCAGCACTACCACAACCACCATCACCACACACCACAACTACCTCCATTACCATACCAACACCACCACCCATCATCACCACAACCACCTCCATTACCACCGCCTATCACCATTACCACCCCGCCACTACTATCACCTCAACACCACCATTACCACCACGACCACCCCACCACCGCACCCCACTATTTACACCACCCCCACCACCACCACATTACCACCCACCATTACCACCCCACCATTACTGACCACCACCACCACCATCACACCTCAACCACCACAATTACCACCCATTACCACCACGACCTCCCCAACAACCGCCACCACCATTACCACTTACCACCAAACATTACCACCACCACCAGCTCACATTCACCACCTCCAGTAAACCACCATTGCCTACCACCAACAGCGCCACACAGCCCACCATGCCACCACCAATGCGTGACAACAACACCACCGCCACCATCACCAAACAGCAGAATCAACCACCACCACCACACCACAACAAGAGATATCCAATCACCTCACAGCAGTACCGCCTTATCACCAGCACAACACTCAACCACCACACACCACACCACCACACCACCACCACCAACACTTGCAATCACACAACACCCCACGTCACCACCAGAACACCATCGCAACCACATCACCATCCACCCCACCTGAAAACTACAGCTCCATTACCTACACCACCACCACCACCCTCCATCTACGACAAATCACCGAGCATCGTACCACCACCACTGCATCACCATTAACACCACCCCACCACCACCACCACCAGCACCAACATCACCATAAACAACACACCTTCACCACCAGCACCACCACCACACATCACTATCAGCACATCACGACGAAGAACACCATCGCCAGCATCACCACCACCCCAACACAATACCTTCAGTAACCACTACACCACCACACCTTCACGACAAACCACCTCCATTACACCACTCCGCCATCACCATTACCACCACCATTACCACCAAACCACCATTACCACCACTACTCATTACTACCACCACCACTCATTAACATCACCTGTCCCACCAACACCACACCAAACACCATCCACCAAACACTACCTGTGGCATGCAAAGAGTACGTAACCTTTCTTCGGGCATGACACCCTCAGGAAAGGCTATCTCCCCCAACCACCGAACAGTACTAAGGCGTTGACGATGGGGCCCCGTCGTTCTAACCAGTACAGGTTCCAGCCAATGAGAAGATGTGTTTTGGCAATCGAAGAGGTTATGTGGGTACCACTCAATTGTCTGCCCTTGTCATTCCCATTCTAGACCTGGTTGAAGCACGGTCTGCTCTCCAGGGCTTCTATTCTGCCTTGCTTACGTGGAGGCCCTAATACCTATTGTTGTACAAAGTGTTTATAGTGTACATACTTCTATTTAATTTGGTGAAGGATGCTAACAAGTCAAAAAGTTTTTCTGCAGTGTTTATTTGCCCCTTTACACAGGATAACAGGCCTTTGGGACTCCTGGGTTGTAATAACCACTATCACGTACATGTGTATGTATGTATATTTATATTATATTATTATATATATATATATTTATATATTTATATATTTATATATATATATATTTCTATATATATATATATATATATGTATATATATATTATATATATATACATTACATATATATATACTATATTTTTAATACATATACTATATATATATATATATATATATATAATATATATATATAATATTATTTATATATTATAATATTATATACATATACATATACATATATATATAATAATATATATACTATATTTTTTATTATATATATATATATATATATTAAATATTTATATATATTATAATATATATATATATATTATATATATATATATATATATATATATTATAATATATATATTTATACATTAGTAATAATATATAGGAAGTACCACCTTATAGCTGGAATGGGGCAACCCTTATCCTCAGAGAAGGACAATAAACGTACTCAGGAAAAACTCAAGGTTCTCCTGGAGCTGTTTGAATTATTTTTCTTCTCTACCACCCCTTATTTTTTTTATCTATGTGAACAACTTATTAATGAACAAAATACATTTACAGAAAAAAACATAAACATGATTACATGGCACAAATTATCAAAGTCATGAATTTCTCCAGGCTCATCGAGGTGGACGTGAGCAGTATGCAGCAAGCATTTCCCTCTGGATGGCGTTGCTGAGGCGCTGGAACATTGAAAGTGGCTGCCTTGGGTCCCTGGTGGTGTCGATGAGTTGGAACCCAATTCTTTAGGAAACATGTGGCATTTTTATCCCCATGATCCCAAGGTCTCGATACACTGGGACAAATTGTACTGTTGGCTAATGTCCCTGTACTTGTGATCTTGTACCCTCCCTGTGTCAGATGTCCTCCTGTCGCCCCACACTGTGATGGATATAGGTGTCAGATTAGTCGTGACACACAGGTTAGTCCCATGCTAAGAGCTTGCCATTCTTCCAGGATAGATGGTGATCCCGTCGGGGCGGTTGCTGGGTTGTGGGTATTGTTTGCTGCAAGATGATCGTGGCTCCCTTGGCAGGACATCCAGCTGTAGCAAGGGTTTCTTTGATGATGTCGTTGACCTCATTGTGTCTTGCATGCCAGCCCTTGGTTTTGGCGGTAAAGACCATGTAGACCGTATTGGGTCTGCTTGCACTTCGCCCGCAAATACACACATATTCTGTGTGAATTTGGGCAGCAAGGGCAGAGCACTGCAATAGGAGGGTCCTAGGTCGAGTCGCGTTCCCATTGCCGATATGGGAACTGTTTGAGGAAGTCCCGTGAGTGATGTGCACTTCACAGCCTGGGACGGGGGGGGGCATCTCCCTGTCTGATCTTGCAGCCCTGAGCATGTTGGGCAAGGACTTTTCAGCAATTAGGTCATCAGCTTGACTGTTTTGTGAGCCAGTGCTGCACTAGGGTTTGTGCTGGAGCGCCAAGAGTCTCCCATTCGGTGATGGCTGGCATAGCTAGCGTCTTCTATCTGCTGGTCACTGAGGGTGTCAGGAAGAATTTGTCATTCAACTTGTACTTAACCCCCCTATCCCCCTACCTTTTTTTTCCCCCAATTTTTCTTTGAAGCAATGGAAGAGGATAATGGAAAGCTCGGTAGAGCAATAGGGAGGGATTCTGACGTACTCCTAGCCCTGCCAAGATACTGACGGAGTGAGGCTTGGCAAACCACGTCCTAGTCAAATACCCCCTCACAATAAACTATCCATCCTCTACTACTACCCTACTATCACTCTCCCTTCTCGTGGAAAGATTCAATACACTCTCTAGCATGGCCTTAGGGAGAGCGTCATATTCTTGAGTTTTGGACTGCTGTAAGGCTGGGGAGCATCTCAGAAAATAGGTAAGGTTTTGGGGTTGACAGGCACCTGGTGTGTAGGTAAATGGCATACGTGTGTGTCAAGGTCTTTCATCTGCTTTCCTCGTCTGGAGGTCTGAAGACTTTTTTCCCTAGGATCAGATGTTGCATTGGGACCCAAGAGGAGCCAACGAGGAGAGTGCTATTGGCTGGATCCAATTGGCTCGTGCTCCTGGTTAAAACGGCACTAATATTCTGGTTCATCGTTGAATTGGTAGGAAAACTATTTCAATTTGGTGTGGAGGTTTAGAAAGGCCCAGGCTTTCTCCCCATGTCTTAATTTTTACTGATGTCCTTAGGAGAGATTCTGTTGTGCCAGCTAGAACCAGATATTGAGTCACTGGAGGTGCCTCGTGGGACTTCCTTGATGTCAAACAAAAGAGAAAAGGGGGCAGAGGTCCCCTGTTGCACGCCCTACAGAGTCAATTCATGGTCCCCAAACAATGTTTGGGAAGTGCGGGGGGCCACACTATAATGATTATATGAAGGGATAAGGGAAGGGAATTTCTATAAAATGCTTGGAGAGGCAAGCATCCCTTCTGACTGAGTTGAAAGCATTGGCAAGTCCAATGTGACAGCTTGTCATAGGACATGTTTTTGATATATACTCGTGCTGCGTGGGCAGCTTGGATTCACAGCCCTGTTGAAAGCCGAACGAGCTGAGTTGGTGTCAGCATTGCAGCAGCCTCTTGACTCACCCTTCCTTACTGCAGCCATGGCGATGAGGCGCCGGAAGGGTGTTCCCACTGCAATGGGCTGATTCCGCCATCCTTTTTCCGCGTAGGGCAACATCGAATGGACAACCAAAAGACAAATGAAGGGTATGATATGGCCCTCTGGGACACCGCCAGCAGGCAATGGGGGTGGTAATCTTGTGGTGAGGCTCAGACGCAGCCTTCTGAAACCTCACCAAGTGCTGGTTTGAGTATTTGTTTTAAGTGTTGAGGGCCTTAACCGGTGAAAACCTCCTGCTGAACCCTGTGGAATGACATAGCAGCTTTATTACACTCAGCATCCTGGAAGGTTAGATGTTCTTCGCCTGCTGCAATGTCAGTGAGGTCAATGTTGGTACTGGGAGCCTGGGTGGTTGTTTTGTCCTTCAGAGCTTGCGCCGTGCTGACATCCTTGGAGCGATGGTTCCTCACTGCGATATAAGTCTCAAAGCTCCAAATAGGTATTACCCTTCTTCTATTTGTTGATTAATTTGGGCTCTGATTTTTGAGGTGAGGGTGTCCTGTTGTTGGCATTTGGCCGGCGGGTGTTTGTCGTGGCCCTATGGGGAAGACGACGAGGTTGTCATCCCTTGGGTGAATACATTTATTGCCCTAATAAAAACATGTGTTGCTTAGTAACTTGTCCTCCTTGGTGGGACAGCCAAACAGGCATTGCCAAAAAGCAGCAAGTTGGTGCCAGGATCTGTTGTTTGACGGAGATCGTTGACTTTCTTTCAGAAGGTCAGTCACACTGATTTGTAGCAGCTTGTGGCGAGCTGCTTTGGGATGTGTGTTCAGAGTCCTGGTGGATGTTAATTTGATTGGCAGATTTGGAGGTCTCTGTTGATGGTTGTAGTCAAGGATAGCTGTCAGCCCGGTTGCTGGGGCGAGGCTGTTGGTTGTTCTCATTGGAGCTTCTGGAGACTAGACTTCCAATTGTGTGCACGATGTGTGCAAGTGTGGGGAATTGAGTGCACGTTACCTGGGGCGCACCGGCAGATGCCTCGTGAACGACAGCTTTGGCTCTGTAGTGAAGATTCCTGGGAATCCACGCGTCTACATTGTGAACAGTGCTGATATCGAGGGGTGGAGGGGCGCCGATGTGGGGACCCGAGTACCTTTGATGTGGTTCGGCGAGTAGTTTACAATGAGAGAGATTCGTTAGAGAGGCGGAGGGAGAGGGTTAAGGATGCGGATGGGGACGTTAGATAGGTCGGTCTAATTTAGCACAGACGCAACTACGCACCCTGCCCGAGTTCGTATAAGACGAGGTTCTGTTTTTTGGGTATGATACGGTGCTTATTCATCTTCCTTTGTTTTTTTTTTTTGTATATTGTTCTTTATTTTTTTTTTTTTCTTTTTTTGCTTTCTTTATTTTTTTTTTGTTCTTTTTTTTTGACGGGTGAAGGCAGCATGGATGCATGGGGGATGAGGGTGGGGAGTAGCGAGCGGCGGAACTTGTAATTGGTGGGGCACTAAACGCAAAACCCTTGGTCAGAATGTCAGTGGGCCTAGGCTGGGATGAGGGGAGGGGGAATCTGGGACGGGGGAGGGGGGGAGGAGTGCCCTGTGTGTTCGCTGAAGACGCACATCACTGATGACTTTGTATTTTTATCACTTATTGTTCCCATTTAGAAAAAAAAAAACCTGCCATTGGCACACTAATCACCTGCTCACACTATTACCGAGGTGTTCTTCGTTAACAGCAAGACCGTGTCGTGGGCGGCCACTTTCATTCCCCAAACGCTAACCACGACCCCGGCGCTCCCCAGATGTAAACTAAGCCTCCTCCACACCTCCACTGCCAGGATTCCCCTCACCAACGCTACGCTTACAAACTCCCAACATGCACACTGCAAAGTCAATGTTATCCCAGAAGCATATGAGTCCGACGGTATATATATATATATCTTAGTTACTACTATGATATATATATGATATTAGTATTATACTATCTGTATATATATTCATACTATATATATCTATACTATATTATCTGAGTGTGATTATATATTAAATATCATATATAATATACTCCCTTCTCATATATCTATATATATATATACTTATTATACTATATATTCTCCTTTATATACTATATATAGTGTTATATCGATCATTTATATTTATTATATTACTTACTATGAATATAATATTATAGATATTATATACTTATAGAGCTAAATATCTGGCTTCCATCGGACGACGGGATACCTGGCTGGCACAACAGAATCTCTCTGGGGGGACATCAGTAAAATTAAAGACATGGTAGAAAGCCTGGGCCTTCTTTAAAACCCCACAGATTGTGAAATAGTTCTACAATCAACAGTTGATCCAGAATATTAGTACCGTTTTACCAGGAGCACGAGCCATTGATCCAGCCAATAGCACTCTCCTCGGTGCTCCTCTTGGGTCCAATGCCATCGATCTGATCCTACGAAAAAAAAAGTCTCAGACCTCGGACGATGGAAAGCAGGATGAAAGGGACATTGACACACACGATGCCTTCTACCTACTCACAGGTGCCTGTCAACCCCAAAACTTACCTATTTTCTGAGATGCTCCCAGCCTTCAGCAGTCCAAAACTCAAGGAATATGACTCTCTCCTGAAGGCCATGCTAGAGAGTGTATTGAATCTTTCCCTTGACGATGGACAGTGGTTGCAAGCCTCACTTCCGGTCAGGCTGGAGGGCTAGGAGTACGCAGATCCTCCCAGATTGCTCTACCAGCTTTCCTATCCTCTTCCATTGCATCAAACGAGTTGATAAGACAAATTCTTCCTGACACCCTCAGTGACTCAGCAGGAATAGAAGACCCTAGCTATGTCAGTGCCATCACCGAATGGGAGACTCTTGCTGCTCCAGCACCAAACCCTAGTGCAGCACTGGCTCACAAACAGTCAAGCTGGGATAGCCCAATTGCTGAAAAGGTGCTTGCCAACAAAGCCAGGGCTGCAACATCAGATAGGGAGATTGCCCGTCTCCAGGCTGTGAGTGCACCTTTACTCCGGGGACTTCCTCCAAACAGTTCCCATATCGGCAAGGGGAACGCGACTCGACCCTAAGCCCCTCCGAATTGCATGGATCTCCCCTTTTGTTCCCCCCAATTTCACAAGAATAATGTGTTTTTGGGGCAAAGTGCAAGCAGACCAATAGGGTCCATGGTCTTAATTTTCCCAAAAAACCAAGGCTGGCATCAAGACACAATGAGGTCAACGACATCAAAAGAGAACCCTTGCACAGTGGTGGCCTCCGAAGGGAGCCACATCACTTGCAGCAAAAAAACCCCAAACCCACAAAACCGCCCCGGGATCCCCATCCCCTTTGGGAAAAAATGGAACTCTTAGCAGGGGATTCTTTGTGGTCCCACAGGCTGACACCTATACCATCCAGTGGGGGGCGACGGGGAGGATGCTGACCACGGGGGAGGGTAAAGATCACAATACGGGGGACATTACCCAACATATCAATTTGCCCCATGGGTAAGAGACCTTGGGATCTGGGGAAAAATCCACACGTTCCTTAAAATTGGGGTTCCAGACCATCGACCCCCGGACCCAAGGGGCAGCCATTTTCATTTTCCCGCCTAAAGGTCGCCTCCAGGGGGGGAAAGTTTGCTGCATACTTGGTTCCGCCACCCCGGAGGAGTGGAGGAAATTTTCATCATCTTTTTACATTGTCCATTTTTTCATTTTTTATGTTTTTTTCTGTAAATGTATTTTGTTTTTTAAAAATTTCACTAGAATATAAATAGGGGGGGTGGTGGGAGAAGAAAATATTAAACAGCCCCGGGGGAGAACTTGAGTTTTCCCTGGGGTAGTTTTTTGTCTTCTCTGGGGTGGGGCCCCCCTTTTCAGCTAAGGTGGTACTTCCCTATATTTTATGTTGTATATTTATTAAAATTTATATATATTTTATAAATTTTATATATTATATATATATATATACACTACATTATTATATAGGATCGGTTGGTAGGGGAGGTACACGTACTTGTGCTTCTTGGAGGCCCCGTAAAAGGTTCGTGGGGTCTTTTGGCCCTCCTGCCGTGATTGGATTAAAAGGGGTTAAGTAAGGTGTATGCAGGGGAAGAGAAAGTGTGGGGAGAAGAAGTTTTGGGGAAATGTTGAGTGAATGCGGGGGGGATTTGAATAAAATTTTAGAGTAATGGGGGAGGGGTTTAAAGCAAAGGGGGTAAAAATGTTTAAAGGGAGTATATTAAATTTGGGGTGCCGGGGGTAAATGAAAAGGGGACCTTTAATTGGCTATTGTAGAAAAAAATTTGATAATACTAATAATATTTTATGAAAAGGGGGTAAATAAAAAAACAAGGTTGATTAGCACGTAATGAAAGTTTTTGTTAGATTTGTTTTGGGTGGATAAAAGGTTGATGGGTGGCCCCAGGATTTCATTTTTAAAAGGGGGCAACTGTATATCGGCTTTATTTAGTTGTACTACAGTTAGAGAAGAGGTGAGGGGAAAAGAGGAATGCAACAACAAGAAAAGGGGGGTTTAAAAAAAATTTTATAAATAAGGGGGGAAAAAGTTTTTTTAAGGGGGTTTGAATATTTTTAAAAAAAATGCAGTTTTAAAATTTGGGGGCAGAATTTGGGTTATAGGAGGGGGGGGCAAAAAGAGGTTGGGTTGGGGGGGGAAGAAAGAAAGGGGTTGTAAAAAGAAAAAAAAGGTACTTACAAGGGGTTTTTACAAAGCAAAGTTTAAGAACGAGAGTATATGGGTTTTAAAAAGAAAGGTAAGAAGTGGGGGAAGAGTGAAAAAGAGAGGAATGAAAGAGGGGGGAGAGGCACTGTCAAAAAATTTTAAGAAATAAAAATTTTTTGGAGTGTTTTAACAAGTTAAAAAACCCTGGGGGAAAAAAGTAGGATTTGTCAGTTAAAAACAGGTGGGGGAGTTGTAAGGGGAAGGGGGGTTATTGGGTGATGGCGAGAATTTTTGGAATTTTTTAAAATAGGGGGAAGAAAGGGAGGGGGTAATTTCATGCACGGCCGGGAGGTAACCATTTTAGGTGAAAGCAAATGTAAATTGGGGGGAGGTACGTGGGGATTACGTAGAAATGAAAGGGGGTAAAAGCAGCGGAACTGAGGGATCATGACAGAAAGTTAAAAGCGGGGGGGGAAAAAGGGTGTTTAGGGGTTTGGGGTACTTTTTTTAAATTTTATAAAGGGGTGAGGTACCTGGGATTGGCAAGCTTTAAGCCCCTTTTTAAAAAAAGGGGAAAGGGAAAAAGAGATTGAAAAAATTATAGGGGGACAATTTTACTGAGTATACCAGGGAAAATGTAGGGTAGGGTTTAAGAAAGAATTAGAGGTAAGACAGATGTGGATTGCGGGGTGACAGGGGGGCTTCAAGGGGAAGGGATGTGTAATCAAGTGTTTACATTGAACATATATTGAACATATTTAGTAAAGGTAGGGAAGTTTTATTGATTTTGGGTTTAAAAAAAGGATATATAGAGTGGTAGAGGAGAATGTGGGAATGTTCAAGTCATGGGAATACGTGGTAAGTTACAAAATGCTGTAAAGAGCTTTTATGAGGATAGTGAGGTCGGTTAGGGTGTGAAAGAGGGGGGGGAAAAACTTTTCCCGGGAAAAGTAGGGGCTTAACAGGGTGTGTAAGTCACCAGGTTGTTTAAAATTTTATAGATTTGGGTTTTTAAAAAAGTAAATGCAGGGTTTTGCGGAGGGTGGGGTTAAATTATGGGGAAATCAAAAATTTAAAATGGGAACTAACACAGTTACTTTTTCTGATGATAAATGTGCTTATGGAGTTTAAAAAATTGCAAAGGTTTGTGATGGTTTGAAATATTGTAAAGGTAAAAAAATTTGAAAGTGAACAAAAAAAGAGTAAGGTGATGAGGGGGACAATGATTTAGTAAAGAAAAAATTTGGGTATCAAATTGGGGAGGAGGGGGTATGAAAAAATGTTTTTAGATATTGGGGGTTTCGTGTCGCGGGGGTTTATGAAGGATGAGGTTAAAAAAGAGAATTTTGGGGGGAAAAAAGGGGGTGGGGCTTGGGTATTTGGGGTCAAAAACGTTAATTTTCGGAGGAAAGAAAAGGGTGATAAAAAAATAAATAGTCCAACACTCTTGTTTGGATGTAAGCTTGGGTGGTAAAGCCAAACAGGGGGCGGTTGGGGCAGTGGAGAGTCCTTTTTAAGGGGAAAGTGTGGGTAAATTTAGCAGAAAATTCGGGGTGTGGGGAAAATTTGGGGAAGGTGTATTTTAAAGAACATTAGTAAGGGGGAAGAGGGGGTTTTTGAGGGGGTTTGGGATTTAAGGGAAAAGGATCAAAATAAATGATTGGGAAAGGGTAAAAACTATAGGGGGAAAGAAGGGGGGGTAGGGGGCCCCTCCTCGAAAGGGGTTGGGAAAAAGGGGGTAAAGGGGGTGTTGTGGGGGGGGGCTTGTGTAAATGTAAAAGTTGAAAAAAAAAAAAAAAGGAAAAAAAAAAAAATTAAAAGGAAAAAAAAAAAAAAAACAAAAAACAAAGAGGAAAAAAAAAAAAAAAAAAAAAAAAAAAAAAAAAAAAAAAAAAAAAAAAAAAAAAAAAAAAAAAAAAAAAAAAAAAAAAAAAAAAAAAAAAAAAAAAAAAAAAAAAATTTAAAAAAAAAGTTGGGGGAAAGGGGGTTAAATAAATATATAAATTTAATAAAAAAAATTTTAAAAATAATTAAAATATTAAATAAAATTTTTTAAATATAATTACTTTATATTTATTTATAAATATTAATATAAAAATATTAAAAAAATTTATTATAATTTTATTTTTACAAAAAACCCTTTTATGGGGTAAAAAATATATGATATAGCGTACACACCTTTTAAAATTGTTTTTAAAGCTTGGTTTAATGTTTCAAATTAAAACCTTTGCCTTATTCTAGGGCAATTTTTAAAAAAATTTACAAAAATTCGGGTTTGGAAATAAATTTAAATTTTAAAAAAATAAAAAAGCAAATTTAAAAAAGGCGGAAAATTTTAAAAAAATTATATTATAAAATATTAATTATTTTTTAAATTTTAATAAATATTATAAAAAAATATATAAATTTTTTTTAAAATTTTTTTAAAAAATTTAAACATTTATTTTTAAAAATTTTTTTTATAAAAAAAATTTTTAGAATTAAAGCAAAAATTTTTACAGGAGGGGGAGGGGGGAAGAAAGGGGGAAATTTTAAGGGTTGGCAATGATGGATTATGAACGATGAGGTTAATCATAGAAATGATGAAGGGAAAAAGGTGAGTGGTGCATTGAGGTTTATATTTGGAGACAGAAAACGTTATCTATGGAGGCAAAGAAGGGAATATATGAAAGTATAGTGGTACCACACCTTATATGGGTGGAAGCTTGGGTTGTAAATGCTGCATGAGAACATTTGGAGGCAGTGGAGATGCCTCCCTAAGGCAATGTGTGGTGTAAATATTATGCGAAAATGAGTGTGAAATTAGAGAATGTGAGTTATAAATCTTTTAGTGGAAACGGCCGACTTGTTAATATAATATATATATATATAATATATAAATATATATATATATATAATATATTATATATATATATATTATATATATATATATATATAATATATTTTATATATATATATATATATATTATATATATAAAAATATATATATATATATATATATATATATATATATATATATATATATATATTTACATAACCTTAACCACTATTTTATGGATTAAAATCATCATGACTGATAGTGAGCAGTGACATGCAGCCTTAAGTAACAAGCTCTAGCATTGTCAGTAAGTCTTAGAGCTCCATTAACCTGTTAACAAGTCTAGTTACTCTTAGTCACATCCTCATTACTACGGAAGCTTCTATAATTATTCACTAACAAAAAAGCTCTCCTACAAAACATTCCAGTTGGTTCTCAGCAAGAAATAATATTAAATATTGACATGAACATAAATAATGAAACAAAGGTTTAAAATATTGAGGTTTTCATGGAAATTACTAACATATGCTATCATTGGCATGCAAAATAGATATAGTTCACTTATTAAAGTTAACTGAAATATTGAGTAAAAATACTAGTGAGTAAATCGTTTTGGTGATCCGTTTTTATAAAACGATTTACTCGTTGCTCGGGATCGTATCTTTCCTATAGAAAATAATATTACAGATGTTAGCTTATAAAAGTCTTCGGAAACGTGGATCTTTTTAGTTAAAACAACTATACATATTTCCTTTATTTTTGATGCACCAAGTTGTAAGTGTGGAAGTCTGTAAATCGGATTTCGTAAGTTTGGATAAACTATGTATATTGAAATATTTCCTTTGTTATTTATATACTGTTTTATAGAAGAATGTTGATTCTGCTCCGTCTGATTCTCTACCTCGGTATCTTTACTTAATAAAACTATCAAAGCAATAAGTCCATTATTATTGTATATAACTTTATGGAAATATAAAATTTAAATGACGAAGTTTATGCACAATCAACAAATATTTTTTAAGTAAGTAATTTAATAGCCTATAAAAGTTATACTTAACATAAGGAGCCGCAACACAAACTTAACATAACAAGTTCTTCCACTGCACAAGTTTAGGGAAAGTTGTAAATATGCTAAACAGAAGCAAAGAAAACAGAACCAAAAGGAAAGAAGAACAAGGAAAGTAGCAGAAAATTAAGAGACACCAGGAAGAGGAATGAAATAATGAAGCAGAAACATGGAAGCAGAAACAAAAAAGCAAATATAAAAGCAAAAGAAACAGAAAAAATAGAAACAAAGAAACAGAAACAAAGAAGAAATACACAAGAAAAAGTAAAGAGGGAGAAACTCTGAATCAGAAACAACGAAGCAGAAAAAAAAGCAAGAAAGCAAAAACAAAAAAGACGTTAATAAAATGACTAATTCTTGCTTTTCCCAACGAGATGAAAAATAAATAAATATTTTAGGTAGTGTTATCCTGCACACCTCTTCTGTTGTGAGAAAAATGTAAGTCAGTCTGGCACATGTGTCATGGAACACCAGGTTCAGAGGTTCAGTCAGTCTGGCACACGTGTCATGGAACACCAGGTTCAGAGGTTCAGTCAGTCTGGCACATGTGTCATGGAACACCAGGTTCAGAGGTTCAGTCAGTCTGGCACATGTGTCATGGAACACCAGGTTCAGAGGTTCAGTCAGTCTGGCACACGTGTCATGGAACACAGGTTCAGGTCAGTCATTTGGCAATTTCCCGGGAAAACCCC
>NC_069420.1:52281273-52299945 GCF_026875155.1 Cherax quadricarinatus | reverse complement strand
ATTTTTTATATTTTTATATAATTTTTATTTATTATTATTAAATACCTTAGACCAAAAATTGTTTTTTATATAATTTAAGTTTAAATTTTTTTAATGTGTATTATGTATCCCAAAATTTTTTAATTACTAACACAAATGAAAAAAAACCTTTGGTGTTTTTTAATAGGGGAGCAGCGGGAAGGGGGCCCCGTTAGTTGAGTCCGACCCCTGAAACCACAATTGGGTGGTATATGCGCGCGCACACACACACACAACAACACACACACAAACAACACCACACACAACAAAAACAACCAAGGAAAAGCCGAGAAAGGGAAAATGACAGGCCCACTGACCCCATGTCAGTAGTAGGAAACGAAAAAGGGAACTGCATGGGGAAACCAAATTTAAATGGGGGATCACAGGGTTTTCAGTGGGGGAATGAAAGGGTGGGTCATCTTTGTATGGGCCCCAGGAAGTCAAAGGGGGGAAACATATAAGCAAGAAAACAAGGGAAAAAAAGCAATTAAAAGCACTGAAAGCAATAGGAAAAGGGACGATATGACCCACGGGAAAAATTTTCGGAGAATGGGGGGGGTTTGAAAAAAAAAAAAGAACCCGGCCAGTGAGTGACCTTCGGGCAGAAAGGACTCAAACCCAGGATCCTGCAGGAGAAAGCCGATTAAGGGGGACATGCGGTACAGGGGGTGTATCCGCCCGCGAAGAACACAAGAAGAAAGGAAGAAACTGAGGGGATGGTAAAAAGGCAAAAAGGAGGAAAGAGAGGGGATGGAGAAGCAGACGGGAGACCCCCGACCCAGGAAGAAGATCAAATACAGCCCCCCTCACAACTTTTATAAAGCCCCAACCGGGTAAAACCCCAGTGCAAAAAAACCTCTAAATAAAAACACCATCCCAAACCCAAAACCCCCCCCCACTACATTCAAACTTCACCCCCACAGCAACAACCCATAGTTCTTCCCCGGTTCCCCTTCCCCAAACCCATTAAAATTCCCAGCCCACAGTCTTAGAAAGAATTTGAAGGTGTGGTATCAAATGCAGAGGGAATAACAAATAAGTATGGGGGAGTGGACGAAAAAATCAAGGAGACATCCCCAGAATAATAGCCCCAACAGAAACAAAATCACCAAATAATAACAGATTCAATTTTTCCATCCGGATATCAAATCTTCGGGAAAGACAGAGGGAGGGAGGGGGGGGAGGAGTTGCATGCTCTTTAAAAACCGTGGGGTTTTGGGAAAAATGGGGGGAATGGATGGATGGGCAAAAGGGGATACTTAGTAGGAGCAATCCAGTCTGAGGGCATAAAGGTGAAAATTGCAGTAATGTACAACCCCCCAAGAACTGCAGGGGCCCCCAAGAGAAGAATATGATGAGGAACGACCCAATGATAAACACATCCCGGGGGTGGCCAGGGAGCACACATGGGGGGAGCAAGTTATAGTTAGGGTGATTTAAATCACAAGGAGAGCTGGGGGAAAACCTGGACCCCCAGGGGGGTTTCCCAAACAAGGAGACCCAAAGTGATGGATGTGTACGGGAACCTCATGCATCAACAGTAGGACCTCCCAAGAGAGAGGAGGGGGATGAACAGAAAGGGTTTGGCCCTTGTATTCCCCATAGTGTTCGGAATCGAGGGTATCATGTATGAAAGGCCCCTGGAGCTAGTGATATGTGGTTCGGGGCTTCGACACAAGTTGAGCTCCAAGTGGAAAGAGTGCGGGAATAGGCGGGAAAAAAAACCAAACCACAAAAGGGGGAACTACTCAGGCATGAGGAACTTCCTTAAAGAATCAGTGGGAAGGGAACGAGGGGAAAAACCAGTACAAAAAATGAGGGACTATGAGCAAAAAAATGCAAGGAGGCAGAGGAGGGTTTTTTCCCAAGGAAACAAAAATAAGGGGAAAAAAAACGAGTCCTTGGTTCCCAAAGGTGTGGGGAGGCAAAAACTAGGTGTACTAAGAAAAAAAAAGGTACAGAAACGGGAAAACTCAGGAAAAAAAGAAATCAGCCGAAGAGCAGAAACGAATTGCACAGATAAAAGGGGAGTGAGACAATAGAAAAGACATGCATCAAAAGTAAGACTGACCCGAACTTTTGTACACCCAATCGGGAGGAAAACAACGTCAAGGCCAGTAATCAGATGGGGAAGGGGTGATGGGGAATTCAAAAGAAACGCCCGAGGGTATGTCGGGGAGTCAACAAAAGATTTAAAGAGGTATTTACAGTGGAAACCTTTGGACCAAGAAATCGGAAAGGGGGGCACCCAGCAAGTGCGGGATGAGGTACATAAAACCCAAGGAGGAGGTGAAAGAGCTGTTTAAAGGGCTAATTAAATACTTCGGCTATTTAGATTAAATTTTAATGGGAAAGTAAAAAAGAAACCAAAACCATTTCCCAAACACCCATTATAACTTCTTTTTAAATATGTTTTAAAGAGAAAAAATAAAGCAGCATATATTACTGTTTAGGTTTTTAAAAGTAGGAATCATGACCTTTTAATTAGCAAAACCACTACAGCATTTTATTCCTTTATAAATCACTGACCATTTTGTTACATTGCTTTTGCATAAGACTATCAAATCATAAAAAACTCAAAAAAGAAAGAATTTTTTATATTCACGGGAACTTTTTAAATAAATTTTTTTTCTGGTTTCATTTTGGGAAAAAATCATCAATTTTTTCTAAAAAATAATATTTCTTGTTGAAAAATCAAGGTCAAAAAAGGCTGGGTTACACAATTTGTTTTGGGCTCATTGTTGAACGGAGGGGTTTTTTCACTCTTTTCAAAACAGAAATGAAGTTCTCCTTCCAGTTTAGCGGGAATGTTAGGAAAAGGGCATACACTTTTCAAAATTAGGGAAGGTTTCGAGATACCTGCATTTTTTAAAATGTTTCAAAGCAGCTGAGGGTGCACTTTTTTCAGGGGGGACTTTAATCTATTCAAACCCAAAAAATAAACTATTTCTTCAAAATGTGTCCTGAACTTTTGGAAAGTGTTGTTGCAATTTTATGCAGTTCTCTAAAAATTTGCATCGGGGCATAATAGTAAATTTTGGAACAAAATCCAAACTTGTCTTTGGATCCTTTAGATTTCTTTTCTTTTCACCAATTCTGTAACAGTGAATGCAGAATGACGAAGTATGTAGCTGTTTTACTTTTCTCCCTTGGTAGCAACAAAATTTCATTGTCTGGCTCTTCAAAAATTTCGTTTCCTGTTCCTTGACCGCTGATGATCAGCCGGTAACTGATCTTTTACCAGCGTTTAGCTTTCCTTCAAAATTTCAAAAAACTTTGTCATTGCGAAATGAGCTTTAAATTCCACAAGTCTGCATAGGGTTGCACAAGTAGCCATTTCAATTCAATTTTTTGAATGTTTGTTCGTGGCTTTAACGTTCATATACAGTCCCAAAGCACACAGAGTAAGGCCAATTCAAAATCTTTTAAATTTTTTGCTAAGCTGGTGCTTCGTTCTTTGTTGCTGGCTGGTCTTCATCCCCTTTCAATTTGGATCAAAGCAAAAAAGTATTTTAGAAAGCTGTCTTTCAAAGCTGTGTTGATCAGTGCGCTGACCCCCTTTTTTTGATTGATTTGATGACTCTCCTGAATGGTTGACTTGGTATACTCCACCCATGCGTTTAAGGGAAAAAAGAAAAAATTAGTGCTTGTAAAAAATCCAAAAATGAAAATGCAGCGACACAACACTCGCGCACATGACCCAAAAAAATTAAGAGAATGTGGCTGAGCAGGGGACCTCAAAGTGGGTTGATTTTTTTGTGGGGTTTCAATCCCTTATATTTACCCCACATGTTCTTCATTGTCGTAGCTCTGGCCACGGAATCCCTAATAGAGAGATATGTTCAAACAGGTATCCGTACTACATTTATCATTGTTTCTCCTTTTTGGCCTGAAAAGGAAAAGAATTTTATAAAGCGTCTACGTTTACCCTGGAGTCGACAAAGCGAACATTTAAGTCAATTGTTGAGTGAAATTTGGTGTTGAAACTACACTTATTTCAAAGTTTTTTGCAGTTTTCACAGTGCTAATGTTATTGGGACCTTTTTTAGTCATCGTTTTTAAATTCATTTCATAAGTAGATGACAGTAAGATACAGTGCCCCTTTTTGCATTCCCCAAAGGGTGCCCCTGATTTGCTAAGAAAGAAACGAAATTTTGCTAAAAAGTTCTATGACCCTAGGATTGCCCTTGTTTTTCCCAACTAAAAACCCATTTTTCCCGGAAAGCAAGTCCTTTAGAGCTAAGAATTTTCAACAGCAACAACTTTAGAATTTTCTCCCAAAAGTGCGTCTTTTTCGTTTGATTTTCCCAAAAAAGAATCCAATAAGCCTTTTTTTTTGTGCACGAAATACACTGGCTAAAAGCGCTCCTGTGAGTGGTGCGTTCATGTTTCGAAAAGCTTGGGAAATTTTTCCAGTATTGAACCCCGGTGAAGGGGGATTTTTTTTTTAAAAAAAGTGCATGCTGAACAGTACACTTTTTCCCGGCTTTCAGAGTATCCTCCATGACCTTCACGTTTCTGAATTGCAAGTTCCTTAAAACATAGATGACTTTAAACAAAGACGCTTCCATCATCTAAAACCTTCTGTTTCCTAAAGTCAAGGGTTAGAGTTTGACTGAAGTTTTCTGCAAAGAAAGCATTACGTAGGAATCTGGGGTTACATTTGGCCCTGAGGCAGGTCTTTTTTTGACAAATCCTGTGGATGAAAGTCCGTTGAACTTGAGAGGAGACAAAAAAGTAGAGATGCTGGTGGAAGAATGGAGGGGGGCTTCCTGTATGATCGACGTATCTGCAGATTCAACTGTTTGGTAACATCAGAAACGTTTTTGTGGCATGTCTGTGATCTTTCCAGCTTCCTCATCTTTTTTTTCTGTTTTGAAATTTTTTCTTTTCGTGACCACTGCATAAGAACGTCCAAAAACACGTTCAGAGATGCCATAATGAGGATGTATCACGTCTGTAGCAAATTCAAAATTTTCTTTATCAATTTTATTAATTTTTTAAATTTTTAATTTTTTTTGTCAATTGGGGGATATGGCCCTTTTAGCCCCCCCCTCTGGCTGCGCATCTAAAAATTCAAAACGTTACCCAAAAAGGGGTCATATACAGAACTTTTCCATAGTTTGGTTAGTGATTTGGGGCCGAATATTTTACTAATTATCCCTTGATCCCAATTTAAATTAAACAGAAATCATCTGAGTCCAAAACAATGCAAAAATGGTATTTATATTACCCTTTTTATAACTAAATAATCATTATGTTTTGCATGATATATGGGCCACCACCATAGATAAGGGCAGAAATTAAAGAACAGGGACAGTTTTCAGTTTCACCCAAAACCCAAAGTTTTCTAATGTGGTTAGTTTTCTGGGGGAAAAGTAGTAAATTAATTGATGTTCTAATCACTTCCCTCGCACTTTAAAACTAAGCATTTTGGACGGAAGTGATGTAAACATCGATCAATTGAGATTGTTATTGAAATGAAAAGACTTAAAGACAGGACAAAGTGCTTTTTAAAAACCCCACAAACGGAAGTCAGTTTGCGTTTTTAGGTTTTTCTTTTGTATTTTTACCAAAAATGGTCTTTTGGCATGGTCTTTACTGGGCAAGTACCCTAAGGGATCCCCCAACATTTAGAGGCAAACAAAATTTACCATACACATCAATGTCTATCAACAACACTTCAGTTAAAAATTTTCACAGTACAAGTCAGATAATGTGTAAAAATACAGAAAATTTGGGGAAGGAATCTCCCATACTCACCCCTTAGCGGAAAACACAGCTGTTCTGATGTAAACAAAAGGCGTGTTTAGTCTTGTCTTATGGTTTGGGGTTTTTTTATTTTTATTTTTTTTTATTCTTATTTATTTTTTTTTTGATTAAATTTTTAAAAACAATTTTTCTCTCCAAACCTTTAACTTTTTAGGTAGGGGGGGAGGGGGGGGGCCCCTGACCCCTTGGAGCGGGGCCCCGTTGGGGCGGCCAAATGCCCTCCCGTTTGCCTATGCGGTAAACCCCCCCTGACACACACACACACACACACAACACACCACAAGAAGTAAGAAAGACAAAGGTTTTTTCAACAAGGTAGTCCCCGAGCTCAGGGGGAAAGTCGTACGAGGAAAGGTTAAGGGAAATGGACTGACACACTGGAGGGCAGAAGGGTAGGGGAACATGATAACGACATACAAGTCTGCGGGGAATAGACAAGGTGGACAAAGATAGGGTTTCCCGGAGGGGACACAGGGACAAGGGGTACAACGGAAGCTGAAGATCAGACGAGTACAGGGCGTTAGGAAGTTTTCTTCGTATAGAGTTGTCAGCAAGGGGAAATAGCCTAGCAAGTGAAGTAGGGAGGCGGAACCTACATAGTTTTAAAAAGAGGTATGCAAAGTCGGGAGCAGAGAGGGAGGACCCAGTAGCGCAGTGAAGAGGCGGGGCCAGGGTGGTCTCGCCCCCCTGAAACCACAATTAGGTGAGTACAATTAGGGGTCACACCCCCAAGTAAAAACCTTTTTCCACACCCACACATGCCACACATGACACACACAACACACCACACCACCACAACCCACGCCACACACGCACAAATACACACATACCCCCCACGACACTGCACACACATGCACATTACACACAACACAAAAACCCCCGCACTGCAAAACACACGCACAATACACACGCACTGACACACATGCCACCACATGCCCCAAAACCCCAAAAACCCTTGCACCCCCAAAACCACACACACATGCCACACCAACACCAACACCACCCCAAAACACAAACACAACACACCACCAAACACAAACACAAAAACACACAAAAATGGGCCCTGTTTTAAATCGACATGCGCCTAGGACAAAATGGTAACGAAAAACTAATAACTAACAAGTTTTCAAAATACGCATTTAGAGCTACAAGTGGAGGGGGAAAGCAGGAAAGGCCGGGACGAATGAAGCCAAACTACAGAAAGGGGGATACAGGGGGAATGAGGAATTTCCTGAACGGGGTTCAGTGGGAAAAAAGGGCGGGGAAACCCAGTTAATGAGATGTGGAATGTGTAGCAAAAATGTGAAAGGAGGTGAGGGAGAGGTTTGTACCCAAGGCTAACGGGAATAATAAAAAAAGCCAGGATGAGCCAATGATTCACCCAATGGTGCGGGGAAAAAAAACCAAGTTGTGGGGAAGGGAAGAAAATAAAGGCGGGGCCCCAGGAGAAAAAAAGAAAGTCTTTAGAGCCAGAAATGAATATGCACAGAAAAGGGGGGGAGGCCCAACGAAAATATGAAAACGAATAGAGCAAAACCCAAATCTGACCCGAAGCTGTTATCACCCCACATAGGAGGAAAAAAACAGTCAAGGACCAGGAAAATCAGGTAAGGGAAAGGGAAAGGGGAAAGAAACAACAAAAAAATGCCCGTGAAGTATGTGGTAACTCATCAAGAGTTCAAAAAGGTTCACAGGGGGGAGACAGAAGGGGCTCCAAAAACAGGGAGGTGGGGAAACCCCAAGTGCTGGAACAGTAAAAAAAAAACCCGGGGGAGAAGTGAAGAGGCTTTTTGAGTGAGCTGTATCTAAAAAGGCAATCGGGAGATGACATTCCCCAAGGGTCCTGAGAGGGGAGCAGAGGCCCCTGTGTCCCCTAAACGATATTCAACACATCTATCGAAACGGGAGATTGCCTGGGATGGAAGACAGCAAATGTAGCCCCAATCTTTAAAAAAGGGAAGAGTGAAGCACTAAACTAAAACCCCCAGTGTCATGACAGTAAATAGCAAAGTCATGGAAAAGATTATAAAGAAAAGAGTGGGGACCACATAGAAAGGAATAGGTTGTAAACGAAACCATCATGGTTCGAGGCGGGAAATCCTGGTCACAAATTACTGGAGTTCTATGACATGGGGCAGCGTAAGACAAGAGAGGAGGGTGGGTGGATTGCATTTTTTGGACTGCAAGGGGCGTTTGACACAGTTCCCCCAAAAAAGAGATTAGTGCAAAAATAAAGGACCAAGCAGGGAAAAAGGGGGAAGGCACCAATGGATAAGGGAAAAATACTTTTTAGGAAGACAGCGCGAGTCATGGTACGTGGGAGGTGTCAGAGTGGGTCCCTGGACCGCGGGGTCCCACAGAGGTCAGTCCTGGCCCAGTGTGTTTCAGGTTTTGTGAACGACATAAGGGAAAGGAATGGACCCGATGTGTCCCTTTTTGCAGATGACTTGAAGTTGTGAGAAAAATTTTCATTCGATCGATATCCAGGAGAACTACAAAGTGATTGGACAGTGCAGCCTGGTCCAGCAATGTCTCTGGAGTTCAACCCCACCAAGTGCAAGTCATAAAGATTGGGGAGGGCAAAGAAGACCGCAGACGGAGTTCGGTTAGCGGCCAGAGATAAAAACCTCCTCAAGGAAAAAGGCACATCTGAAGCGCACTCACCAAATAACTGGCAGCATATGGGCGTTAGCAACTCAGAACAGCATTCCGACATTTTAAAATAAGGAGTCGTTCAGGACTCTGTACACCGTGTACGTTGGCCCATATTGGGTATGCGGCCCCAGTTTAAAAAACCCACCCCTAGAAAGCATGTAAAAAAAACTAGAGAGAGTGCAAAGGTTTGCAAAAGATAGCCCCAGAGTAAGGGTATGTCCTACAAGGAGAGGTTTTAAGGGAAACAACCTGGAACTGGAGGCGGAAAAGAGATAGGGGGGCATGATCGAATAAAAAATACTGGAGGAATTGACAAGGTGAAAAAAGAAGGATGTTCCAGAGTGGACCATAAAAAGGGAACAATTTGGAAGTTGAAGACACAGAGAATCACAGGGTGTTAGGAAGTTTTTTTCAGACAGAGTAGCGTAAGTGATAGTTTGGGAGCGATGTGTGGGGGCGGACCCATACAAGCTTTAAGCGAGGTATGTAAAGCTCACGGTCAGGGAGAGTGACCTAGTAGCGCCCATTTAAGAGGGGGCCCAGGAGCTTGGAATCGACCTTTTTCAACCTCAATAGGTGAGTAAACTAGGTGAGTACCTCACAACACTCCCCAAACCAACACACACACCCAAACCCCAAACACACAAACACACACCACACACACAACCCACCACAACACACACGCTCAAAACACAACACCCCAACACAAAAACCCTGAACACAAAAAAACCCATATTACACACTTGCACACATACTTACAATCATTAAACACACAACACACACTCAAAGAAAAGGTGTGTGTGTTTGTGTGTCAGGGGAGGGAAAGAATGTGTGTATGGAAAAGAGCTGGGGGAAAGAGGGCCCCAAGTGGGGGGGACAGAAAGGTGAGGCTGCAAAGGAGAAAGGGCCATAGAAGACAAAAAGTAAATGAGCTGACATTGGATATAGATTCAAAAACCAAGGGACCATAGCACCTGGAGAGGTACACAATTTTGAACAAGGGGTTTCCCCAAAGGAAAGGAGGGAGATAAAACTTTATGGAGGCCAAAAATGGCCCCCCGGAAAGGTGAGGGTTGAAGGGGGGGCAAGTGTTGGGTACGGGGTTCGTGGTATGTGGGGGGATGTATAGGTGAAGGAGATAGCCCCCATGCAAAGGAGCGACCAAGCGACGGGGTACGGGAAAAAATGTGGCAAAGAAAAAACAGGCCCCCGGACACGAAGGAAACAGCGGGGGTTTTTGAGATGAAGGGAAAAACATTGATGAAAGAGGGTTTTGCAACGAAAAAAAGAGATTGAAATTATATCAGACAAACAGGAGTAGGGAATGTCTGCTTTTAAAAATTTTCAGAAAATAGAGGGGCCCCCCAAGGGGGAAAAAACACTCAGTCAAGCTGAATTAAAGTAAAAAACAGTGGGGGGCGGATCCTGCAGGAGAAACCATGTAAAGGAAGCATACCAAAAGGGTGTTCCTAGATGCTACGCAAAGAAAAATGAAAATGGGGGAGAGTACACAGGTTTAAAGGGGCAAAAAAGAGAGAAAAGGCTACAGCCAGTAGAGAAAACAGAGTCGAGGGGCGGTGCAAAACCCCCAACCCATGCCCAAACCGCCCCCCACACCCATAGCCCCCCCCCCCCCAAGCTTCCCACCTCCTACAAATCCCCAGAATACGTGGGGAGAGAGAGAGGCAAAAGGGCGGAAAATGAAACCAAACTACAAGAAAGGGAAAACTATACAGGGTGGAGAATTTTCTGATGAGATTAAGTGATATAGAAAATGGCAGGGAATAAATAAATGAGTGATGGGTATGTGCAACAATATGAAAGTGGAGGAGGGTTTTGCCAAATGGCAACAGAAATAAAGAAAAGGTGGCGAGCCTTGGTTCTCCCAAGGTGTAAAAAGCAAAATGAAGTGCATTTGAGAATGAAAGAAGTATAGGAAGCAAAGGCCCCGGGAAAATAAGGAGGTAGCAAGGAGCAAAAAATGAATAGCCAAGGAAAAGGGGCGGGCCCAACGAAATATAAAAAATGACATAGAACAAAAGCCAAGTCGGACCCACAATGTTGTAGTCATATCAGGAAGAAAACAAAAAGACCGGTAACCAGGTTGGGGGAAGAAAGGGGGGAGTTTACGGGGAATGTCCTAAAAGTATGCGAGGAACTCAACATGGATGCAAATTTCACGTGTGCAAAAAGGACTCCGGAAAGAGGGGAAGGGGGGATACCCCCATCAAGTGGGGACCGATACATAAAACCTAAAGAAGGGAAGGGGCCGCTAAGCGAATTAGTTATCCCAAAGGGGATGGGGCCGATATATCCCCCCTTGGTTCCTTAGAAGGGAGCGAAGCGCTCTGTATAACATAACAAAAATTTTTTCAAAAATCTATCGAACAGGGCGATCCCCAAACGCAAAAAAGACAACAATGTACCCCAAATTTTTTAAAAAAGGGAGACAAAATGCAGAATTAAACATAGACCAGTGTCACTGCATGTATTGTACTCAAAGTATGGAGAAGTTATCAAGAAAAGATGGGGACCACCTAAAAAGAAATGAGCTTGTAAACAAAAACCAGACGGATTCAGGGGGGAAAAATCCTGTGTAAAAAAACCTACTTGAGTTCTATGAAAAGGTGACAGGTAGAAAAAGGAGAGAGAGAGGGGTGGGTAGAATGCATTTTTTTGGAAATGAAAAAAGGCTTTTGCCCGTTTACACAAAAGTTTAGCACAAAAGGGTGGAGGAAAAGCAGGTTTGACAGGGAAGGACTGCAATGGTCAGAAAATAATGACTGGAAGGCAGAAACAAGTTTTGCAGGATGGGTGTCAGAGGGGCGCCTGTGACGGACGAGGTTCCATGTTGGGGGCCAGTTAAAGAGGCGGGACGGACTGTGCTCGTCCCCCCAAAAACCCCGTTGGTAAACTATGTGAGTACACCACACACAAATGCACCCACACACACACAAAAAAAAAAGACAGGTTTTCCCCGGGAGGGGACACAGAAACAAGGGGCCCACAATTTGGAAGTTGAAGACACAAATGGTCAGGAGATGTGGAAGTTTTCTTCAGTCATAGAGTTGTAAGGCGGGGAATACCCGAAAATGACGTAGTGGGGCAGGAACCATACACAGTTTTTTAAGACGGGGTTTGAAAAAAGTCTGGAGCGAGGGGAGAGAGAGGGCCCCTAGTAGCAACCGGTGAAGAGGCGGGGCCAGGAGTGGCCCACCCCTGAAACCCACAAAATGGTGAGAAACCCGTTTATCATGCAGGGCAAAGCTCCTGTCATGGGTGATTTAAACCCACAAGGAGTCGTTGGGAGAACTTGGAGCCCCATGGGGGCTGGAAAGGGTTTTCCCGCCCTTAACAAATTCAGACGTATTTCCCCGGCTGGTCCTCCTCAGGAAAAATTTAAAGAAAAGAAAAAGAAATAATAACAGCAAACTAAACACTTTTTTATATGAAAATTAAAATATAAACATTAAATTGAAAAATTAAACCTACATTAAGAAAATGAAAAATATAAATGATAACTGAATTTTACGTAATAAAACTTGGGTGTTGGTGTTGGGGACATGCGGTTGTTGAACGTAGCCTTGCCCATGATTGGGGGGGGGGGCACAGGGGTATGACAACCCACCCGCTGGGTTTTCACAGAATAGCCATGGATTTTTCTACCCGAGGGCAGGAAAAGGGGCTTTACGCCGCAATGTGAGGGGTTACGTCCCGCAATTTCTCAGGTGCACAGGTAATTAAATCCAAAAGGGGAGTCTCAGGAAAGTTGGTCCATCTCCATCGTTTTTTTCGTTGATTGGAGGTGACCCTCTCTGTATCCAAGCTGGAAAAATAGACAGGTTACCCACTGCTTAAAAATCACCTCCTGATAAGACAATATCTAAAAAATTTTTGGTGACTATTACAACAGCAAAATTAGAGAAGAATGAAAGGTAAGTTTAAAATTTTTGGTTTAAAAGTAAAACTTTAACCCAAAAAATCAATAGAATACAAAGGGAGGGCATGTTTTTTCAGTAGTGTGGGAGCTGTGGTTAGTGATTATGTTTGGATGGAGTCCCCCCACGTCCCTTTCGGGGGGGGGGGAGGGAAAAAAAGGAGGGGGGAGATAGGGGCTGATGACTCTACCTAACAAACAGCCCGGGAATCAAACTATACATCGGGGTGGAGGAAAAAAAAAAAAGGGGGGAAAGGGGAGCTTGACTTACCCTACCTTAACAAGTACCGGCAATGAAACTATCATTTCGGGGGGGGGGAAAAAAAAGGTGGGAAAAGTGGGGCTTGACTTCCTCCTTAACAAGTAGCAGAATGAAACTATTGTTCTATATATCCCTCGCTACTTTATTATTTAACTTTTCCCCAAGGGGTCAAGTACAGGAGGGCTAGAGATGGGGATAGTACTAGAAAACGTCAGTACCCAAAATGTAAGGGACCTAAAGAGAGAGAGGGAGGAATGAACCAGCAACTGGATTAGTATTCACCTTGAGTAGTGCAGAAAATTTAGAATATCAATATGAAAGACCCCCCTTTGGGGCCGCAATCATGTGGTTTTAAGCTTCGAATAAACAGTAGAGTACAAGTGGAGGAAGGAGGAAGGCCCGGACGAAGAAGCCAAACTACAAGAAAGGGGACTACACGGGAATGAGGAACTTTTGATCGAGGTTCGTGGGAAGGGAATGGGAGGGAAGCGTTAATAAGAGATGGAATTTTGTAGAAAAGGGGCAGGAGGTGAGGAGAGGTTTTTTACCAAGGGCAACAGGAAATAATGAAAAATCCAGGATGAGCCCAGGTTACCCAAGGGAGGGAGGAAAAACAAAGGTGTAGGGATGGAGAAATATAGAAGGCAAAGGGGCCTAAGAGAATAAGGAGAGCAGTCGTAGAGAAAAAATAATTGACATATAAGAAAGGGGGGCCAAGACAATATAAAACGACATGCAGCGAAAGCCAAAAATTTACCCAAAACAGTCAAAGGAACCCGGTAATCATGCTAAGGAAGGAAGGAGGGGGACACAAGAAAGACGTGAAATATGTGAGGAACTCAAAAAAGAAATTAAAGAAGGTTCACAGAGGAGACAGAAGGGGCCAGAAAAAAGGAGTGGGGGGACACACCAAGTGCTGGACACAGGCACAAACCCAGGAAAAGTGAAGAGGCTTCTAAGTGAGTAGTACCTCAAAGGAAAAGGGGCCCGATAACATTCCCCAGGGGGCCCGAAGGGGAGCACGGCGCTTGTGTACCCCTAACAAAAAATATTCAATTCATCTAGAAAAAGGGGATTGCCGAAACATGAAAGAAAGCAAATGTAGCCCCTACTTTTTAAAAGGAGAAGACATGAAGCACAAATACAGACCAGTGTCACTGACATGTATAGTATGAAAGTCATGGGGAAAATTATCGGAGAAGAGTGGTGGAACCCTAGAAAAGGAAAGATTCTCAACAGCAGCAACATGGTTTAGGGTGGGAAATCCTGTGTCCAAACCCACTGGAGTTCTTGACATGGTTGACAGCGTAAACAAAAGGGAGGGGTTGGTGGATTTCATTTTTTTGGACTGGGAAGAGGCGTTTGAACAGTTCCCTACAAGGATAGTGCAAAAAAGGAGGCCAAGCGGGATAACAGGGAAAGGGCCCACAATGGATCGGGAAAAACTTGTCGGAAGGGGCAGCAGCGGTATGGTACTGGCGAGGTGTAGTTGGGACCTGTGACCCGGGGGTCCCAGGGGTCAAACCTGGGCCGTGCTGTTTCTGATATTTATGAACGACATGACGGAAGGAATGACTCCGAGGTGTCCCCGTTTGCAGATGCGTGAAATTGATGGGAAGAATTACTCGATCGAAGACCTGGCGACTAAAAGGGATTGGACAGGCTCAGACCTGGTTCAGCAAATTTGGGTCCCGGGTTAATGCCCCCAAGTGCAAAATGATGAAGTGGGGAAGGGCAAAGAAGACCGAAAAACGGGTTTCAGTCTGGGGGCAGCTAAAACCTCATAAGGAAAAAAATTTGGGGTGGTATAACACCAGGCACATTCCCGAAAGCGCACATCAACCAAATAACGGTGCAGCATATGGGCGCCTAGCAAACATAGAAAGCATTCGAATTTAATAAGGAAACGTTCAGGACCTGTACCCGTGTACGTTAGGCCCATTTGGTGTATGCGGCACCGTTTTGGGAAACCCTTTACCCGCCAAGCAGTAAAAAAACTAAGAAAGTGAATGGTTTGCAGCAAGATAGTCCCCGGGGCTAAGGAGTTGTCCTACGAGGAGGTTAAAGGGAAATCAACCCGAGCACAGGGGACAGGAGAGATAGGGGGACATGAAACGACATCAAAATTTTGGAGGAAGACAAAAGGGGGACAAAGATAGGAGTTCCAGAGATTGGACCAGCAACCAGAGGACACAGTTGGGGAAGTTGAAGACACGTGAATCACAGGGGTGTTAGGAAGTATTTTTCAAACCCCAGAGTAGTCAGTAAGGGGAATAGTTTGGAAACTTGTAGTGGAGGGAGGATCCCTATAGCTTTAAGAAGGTATGATAAAACTCAAGGTTCAGGGAGAGTGCCTAGTAGCGACCCTGAAGAGGGGGGCCAGGAGCTTTGGACTCGCCCCCCGCAACCTCAAAATAGGTGAGTACAACACACACACAACACAACACTCACACACACACACACACACGCACACGCACAAAACACAAAGTTCTTAAAAGGGAAGTCTGTGAGTGGAGCGAGCAAAAATATTTAAGTAGATATTCTTAGGTAAAAGAGTTTTTGTAAGGCCGGGGATCCCTGGTGTAACTTCGTCAACATAAAGGACAGTCATTTGGGCCCCGCTGGGCAAGCCGAAACCTCTGGGGAGATTTCTTACCCAAGTATTCCTTTAAAATATTTACCATAGACATTTTTTTGGGGTAGCGATGTCGAGTGAAAAAGGTTTCATCATTAACCATCAAAATAGAAGATTTATGACAATGTTGTGGATTCTGCAATCAGTCAGTAAATGAAGTGGCGTTCTTGGTGAAGCACCCAATTTCACGTAAATTTTTCACCTCGAACTGGACAATAATTTCGCTTGGGGCCCCAGAATGCTACACTTGAGCTGCCCGTTTGCTGATTTTGGGGGATATGCCCAAATGGTTGGTATCGAATATTGAATAAAAGCAATATCGCACAGTCAAAATTTTCCCCTTTTTTTTCGAAAACCATTTTACACAAATGGGAGGGAAAAAGGGTCTACCTGGAGCCCACCTGGAGGATGTTCTAGGGGTATCCCCCCCCCCAGCCCCGCACTTGACCAGGCCCTATGAAACAGGGCCTGGTAAACCAAGTGTTACGCTAGCCCCACATATCCAAAATACGAACCACAACCTGGTGATCGTTATGACTTTTGATATTGTCTAGTTCCCCCTTGAAAGCAGCCCGGGGTTATTGGTAAATTCCCCCCATGGTGGTGGGAGGCGTTGACAGTGTTGGGCTTTGAACACTTCTGTGTTTTCTCTTAGTGTTTAGGCTCCTGCTTTTCATTTAGGTTACGTTGCACCATTAGTTAGTTTTTGCTGTCTGGCAGTTTTTTGGTGGTAAATTTCGAACCCGTTTTATAGAGGATTTTTAAGATTAAATTATGACTTATTCTTCGCCTGGGTTTCCCGGGAGTTCTTTTAAGTGACTCCAGACTTCAGATAATTTTTGGTGCTTTACTGAAAATTTTGTGCAGTAAAGGTTCTTGTTCGTTCCAAAATACAGTTTCACCCGCCCTTTATGGGTGTTAGTGTACGCGGTATTCAACTAGAGGAACAAGGATTTTAAAAAAAAATCTTCCTCGTCATGGAATCCCTTTTTTTGAAGGTTTCTTATCCTCCTTCATTTTCCCCGCAGAAAGTGATAGTGACTTCTGTAATTTCAAAACCTTCACACTATCTTTTTGCTCTATTGTGTGGTTAGAGTTTGCAATATTGTTGTTCTAGCTATTTTTTCCCCAGTTTTCCATAATGGAGTAACGAAATCAGTCCTCATTGAATAACTTTGTTTATCATTTGGGCCTTGCAAAAATTTGGGTTTTATCCCCCTTGGAGATTTCCTGTTCTTAAAGGATGAACGATTATGCAGATTTAAAATTATCTGCAGAAAAAAAATTCTGTGCTACGATTTCGCAGGATAATGTTGATGTGAGGTGAAGAACAGGATGGAGCGAGTACCGTGCCCGTCGAACAGAGCTTTTCATTGTAGCAGCCCCGATTTAATTTGTTTAATAAACCCGTCGTGGTTTGTTAGAAAAAATTTAGGATCCCTTTGCCACTTTGCCAATTATTGTTTTTTCGGTATTTTGTTGCTGGTACACAAAAGTGCACTTATCGAAAAATCGATTCGTTTGTCCTCCGTGAAAACCCGACCCTTTTCATAGGGTCCAGTAGATGTGAAAGGCAGAGCGATTGGGGCTAAACCCCTGATCCCTGGATTTTTGTTGGGGGTGAGTTTTGATGCTAGAGTAGTGATTTCCAAGCTTTTGGGTGTTGCCCCCCTTTCTTCCAGGGACATCCCTGACCTCCACAACCCTTTTTGGTTTTTTGGACCCCCTGAAAGGGTACAAAGTATTAAGATATTACCTGTTACATAATTTTATATTGCTTTTTTTGCGTATTGCTAAAATCGTAAATTTTTGATTTTATTATTATTTGACTTAGTTATTTATTAGGTGGAGTTAAATTTATTTTTATTTTAGTGCTATTGTTTGAGAGTTTAAGTAGCTGACGGCTTGTTACGTAATTTTACTTCGATTGTTTTGTGCGGTTCTGTGTTGCTGGGCAGCAGCAGTCCGGGAGAGTCCGTGATCAAGGGGGGGTGATACACCTCCTGGAGGGGGGGTCGGCCTGGCCGGCATAGTTTTGTCTGTTTCGGTCCTTCCAACAAAATGGCCTCTCAACTCTCCTTTGATGGCCCTTTTTGGAAAATCGTCTCCCTTTTTTTTCTTGTTGTTGGTTCTGTGTAACTCTGTTCACAGAACATAGCCTTGACTTAGTGATTTTCGACGTTGTACTGAGGTTGTGTGTCGCATAGACACTCTGAGAAACTCAGGTCTTGCGCTGTAGCTTCTGACCTAACTTGTACTGGTATCTGTGTACTGTCACAGTCGGGGATTTTCTTATGCTGAACTTAGATTCAGTAGTATGGGAGTTTTGTGACTTTTGTGGAGGATCTGCAGATGGTCCCTACTTAGTGTCGTTATATTATCTCCTTGTTCCTGATTCTGTGTCGCTGTTGCTTGTTATATTGCTGTTCGGCTTATCAGTCGTTTTATTGTTCAAGTAAGTTGTTCTGACTGCCAGGTTGTTCAAGGAGTTAGTTTATGTGAGAGCTTTTAGTCAGTCCCTGGTTAAGTCTAGTCGAGTCTTGAGACATTGCGAACTACTTAGAGCACTAACAAACATACACACAAACTTACTTGTATATATTTGTATTATGTTACTAAATGTTAACAATGTACCAGACGGTACTTAAAAGCCATAAAGATGTGATATGTGCCTTCAACACAATACTACTGTACACCAGAGAAGTGTAGCAACTTGTATCCTATATTATATTATTTTGATTATTTTAATTTACTTTGATAATATACGCCTAGACAACTTTATTGTTATTAATAAACTTATTAAATTTTAATTTCTTTAGTTAGTAACCTACCAGTTGTAATCCTGAAGCACTATTGAATCTTACTAAATTCTAATGGATAATTGGACCAGGATACTGACTACTTGTTAGAAAAACCCAGTAACAGGCTGGATGCTAGGAGGACAGTCCTTTCTAGTATTCACTGGAGATCTCTATCATTATTAGCTATCGCGTTTTTTGTAACACTTGGTATTAGGTTTACTGCAAATTTAAAACAACTAATCTAATACTATAAATAAACGCATTTATTTTACATATAATGAGACAGATGTGCTTAGTTCACGAACATCAACTTCTCAACATCAGACTTGAAGGTGTTAAGTAATCTTAAATACCCACAGGTAGTATTTTCCAGTCTATTTCTTTGCTTGGAAAAAGCTTCGTGACTGTACTGAAGCCTCGCTCTGCTGTATCTGATGTTACGATGGCAAGAAAGTACATCTTGACTTTGTTCTACAGTGGTCACAGTGAAGGGCAGTGGTCACAGTGAAGGGCAGTGGTCACAGTGAAGGGTAGTGGTCACAGTGAAGGGTAGTAGTCACAGTGAAGGGTAGTGGTCACATGAAGGTAGTGG
>NC_069420.1:52251037-52280773 GCF_026875155.1 Cherax quadricarinatus | reverse complement strand
CAGGAGGCAAACGAATGAAGCCAAACTACAAGAAAGGGGACTACACGGGAATGAGGAACTTCCTGAACGGGGTTCAGTGGGACAGAGAACTGGCAGGGAAGCCAGTTAATGAGATGATGGAATGTGTAGCAACAATGTGCAAGGAGGCTGAGGAGAGGTTTGTACCCAAGGGTAACAGGAATAATGAAAAAGCCAGGATGAGCCCATGATTCACCCAATGGTGCAGGGAGACAAAAACCAAGTGTGCTAGGGAATGGAAGAAATATAGAAGGCAAAGGACCCAGGAGAATAATAAGAGCAGTCGTAGAGCCAGAAATGAATATGCACAGATAAGAAGGGAGGCCCAACGACAATATGAAAACGACATAGCAGCGAAAGCCAAATCTGACACGAAGCTGTTATACAGCCACATCAGGAGGAAAACAACAGACAAGGACCAGGCAATCAGGCTAAGGAAGGAAGGAGGAGAAACAACAAGAAATGACCATGAAGTATGTGAGTAACTCATCAAGAGATTCAAAGAAGTGTACACAGAGGAGACAGAAGGGGCTCCAGAAACACGGAGAGGTGGGGCACACCCCCAAGTGCTGGACACAGTACACACAACCGAAGTGAAGAGGCTTCTGAGTGAGCTAGATATCTCAAAGGCAATCGGGCCACATGACATCTCTCCAAGGTTCCTGAGAGAGGGAGCAGAGGCACCATGTGTACCCCTAACAACGATATTCAACACACCTATCGAAACAGGGAGATTGCCTGAGGCATGGAAGACAGAAAATATAGTCCCAATCTTTAAAAAAGGAGACAGACATGAAGCACTAAACTACAGACCAGTGTCACTGACATGTATAATATGCAAAGTCATGGCGAAGATTATCAAGAGAAGAGTGGTGGACCACATAGAAAGGAATAGGTTGTAAACGACAACCATCATGGATTCAGAGGCGGGAAATCCTGTGTCACAAATCTACTGGAGTTCTATGACATGGTGGCAGCAGTAAGACAAGAGAGAGAGGGGTGGGTGGATTGCATTTTCTTGGACTGCAAGAAGGCGTTTGACACAGTTTCACACAAGAGATTAGTGCAAAAACTGGAGGACCAAGCAGGGATAACAGGGTAGGCACTACAATGGATCAAGGAATACTTGTTAGGAAGACAGCAGCGAGTCATGGTACGTGGTGAGGTGTCAGAGTGGGTACCTGTGACCAGCGGGGTCCCACAGAGGTCAGTCCTAGGACCAGTGCTGTTTCTGGTATTTGTGAACGACATGACGGAAGGAATAGACTCCGAGGTGTCCCTGTTTGCAGATGACTTGAAGTTGATGAGAAGAATTCATTCGATCGAAGACCAGGCAGAACTACAAAGTGATCTGGACAGACTGCAGACCTGGTCCAGCAATTGTCTCCTGGAGTTCAACCCCACCAAGTGCAAAGTCATGAAGATTGGGGAAGGGCAAAGAAGACCGCAGACGGAGTACAGTCTAGCGGCCAGAGACTACAAACCTCCCTCAAGGAAAAAGGCACATCTGAAGCGCACATCAACCAAATAACTGCTGCAGCATATGAGCGCCTAGCAAACCTCAGAACAGCATTCCGACATCTTAATAAGGAGTCGTTCAGGACCCTGTACACCGTGTACGTTAGGCCCATATTGGAGTATGCGGCACCAGTTTGGAACCCACACCTAGCCAAGCATGTAAAGAAACTAGAGAGAGTGCAAAGGTTTGCAACAAGACTAGTCCCAGAGCTAAGAGGTATGTCCTACAAGGAGAGGTTAAGGGAAATCAACCTGACGACACTGGAGGACAGGAGAGATAGGTGGGACATGATAACGACATACAAAATACTGAGAGGAATTGACAAGGTGGACAAAGACAGGATGTTCCAGAGACTGGACACAGTACAAGGGGACACAGTTGGAAGTTGAAGACACAGATGAATCACAGGGATGTTAGGAAGTATTTCTTCAGCCACAGAGTAGTCAGCAAGTGGAATAGTTTGGGAAGCGATGTAGTGGAGGCAGGATCCATACATAGCTTTAAGCAGAGGTATGATAAAGCTCACGGCTCAGGGAGAGTGACCTAGTAGCGACCAGTGAAGAGGCTGGGCCAGGAGCTTGGAATCGACCCCTTCAACCTCAACTAGGTGAGTACAACTAGGTGAGTACACTCACACACACATACACACACACACACACACACACACACACACACACACACACACACACACACACACACACACACACACACACACACACATGAAACACACACACACACACACACATGAAACACACAAAACACATATACACACTTGCACACACATACATTACACACTCATTAAACACACAAACACACACTCAAAGAGAAGAGTGTGTGTGTTTATGTGTCAGTGGATGGAAGAATGTGTGTATGGAAGAGCTATGGGAAAAGATGGGCCAAGTGTGGGACAGCAAGGTGAGGCTGCAGAAGCCGAGAAATGGGCCATAGAAGACGAAGTAAATGAGCTGACATTGGATATAGATTCAAGAACCAGAGGGACCATAGCACCTGGAGCAGGTACACCAATATTGAACCAGGGTTCCAAAGGAAAGGAGGGAGATAAAACTTATATGGAGGCCATAACTGGCCACCAGGAAAGGTCGAGGGTTGAAGGGGGCAAGCTGTTGGGTACAGGGTCAGTGGTATGTGAGGGATGTATAGGTGAAGGAGATAGACCCCATGCAAAGGAGCGACCAAGCGACCGGAGGTACAGGAAATGATAAAGAAGATGATGGCTAAGTATAAACAGGACCCAGAGACACGAAGGAAACAGCATGGGCTCCTTGAGAGTGAAGGGAGAACATATGATGAAAGACGGTGCAACGAAAAACAAGAGATTGAAATTATCATCAGACAAACAGGAGTAGAGGACATGTCTGCATTTATAAATTTTCAGAGAATAGAGGGGCGCCCCAAGGAGAGAAATCACTCAGTCAAGCTGATATTCAAGATAGAAACAGTGTGGGGCAGGATCCTGCAGGAGAAACCATACCTAAAGGAAGCATACCAGAAGGTGTTCCTAGATTGCTACAGAACAAAGACAGAATGACAACAGCTGAGAGAGAGTACACAGAGATTAAAGGGGCAAGAAAGAGAGACAAGGCTACAGCCAGTAGAGAACAACCAGAGTCGAGTGGAGCAGTGTGCAAACACCTACACAGCCATGCCCAAACCGCACCCCACACCCATAGCCCCCACCCCACCCAAGCTCCCACCTCCTACAAATCCCCAGAATACAGTGGAGAGAGAGAGAGGCAAGAAGGGCAGGACAAATGAAACCAAACTACAAGTAAGGTAACTATACAGGGATGGAGAATTTCCTGCATGAGATTAAGTGATATAGAGAAATGGCAGGGAAATCAATAAATGAGATGATGGGATATGTGACAACAATATGCAAGTGGAGGAGAGGTTTCTGCCCAATGGCAACAGAAATAAAGAGAAGGTCAGGACGAGCCCTTGGTTCTCCCAAAGGTGTAAAAAGCTAAAATGAAGTGCACTTGAGAATGAAAGAAGTATAGGAAGCAAAGGACCCAGGAGAATAAGGAGAGTAGTCAAGGAGCAAGAAATGAATAAGCACAGGTAAAGGGCGAGGCCCAACGACAATATGAAAATGACATAGCAACAAAAGCCAAGTCGGACCCACAACTGTTGTAGTCATATCAGGAAGAAAACAACAAAGACCAGGTAACCAGGTTGAGGAAGAAAGGAGGGGAGTTTACAGGGAATGATCCTGAAGTATGCGAGGAACTCAACATGAGATGCAAATATTCACAGTGATGACAAAAAGGACTCCGGAAAGATGGAGAGGTGGGATACACCATCAAGTGCTGGACACGATACATAAAACCTAGAAGAAGGTGAAGAGGCCGCTAAGCGAATTAGTTATCCCAAAGGCGATGGGGCCAGATATCATCTCCCCTTGGTTCCTTAGAGAGGGAGCAGAAGCGCTCTGTATAACACTAACAACAATTTTCAATACATCTATCGAAACAGGGCGACTACAAAACGCAAAGAAGACAACAAATGTAGTCCCAATTTTTAAAAAAGGAGACAGACATGCAGAATTAAACTATAGACCAGTGTCACTGACATGTATTGTACTCAAAGTCATGGAGAAGATTATCAAGAGAAGACTGGTGGACCACCTAGAAAGAAATGAGCTTGTAAACGACAACCAGCATGGATTCAGAGACGGGAAATCCTGTGTCAAAAACCTACTTGAGTTCTATGAAAAGGTGACACCGGTAAGAGAAGAGAGAGAGAGGGGTGGGTAGAATGTATTTTCTTGGAATGTAAGAAGGCTTTTGCCACAGTTCTACACAAAAGATTAGCACAGAAGGTGGAGGACCAAGCAGGTATGACAGGGAAGGCACTGCAATGGATCAGAGAATAACTGACTGGAAGGCAGCAACAAGTCATAGCACGTGATGAGGTGTCAGAGTGGGCGCCTGTGACGGACGGGGTTCCACTGTTAGGGGCCAGTTGAAGAGGCGGGACCAGGAGCTGTGACTCGTCCCCCACAACCACAGCTGAGTACAACTATGTGAGTACACACACACACATACATGCACACACACACACACCCACGAGTACACACGCTCATGCATGCACGGCAAAGCTCCTGATCATGGGTGACTTTAACCACAAGGAGATCGATTGGGAGAACTTGGAGCCACATGGGGGCTGTGAAGGCTTACTCAGCCCTGTAACAACTTCAGACAGTATTACCAAGGCTGGCTCCTCCTCAGGAAAATTAATGAATAGAAAAAGAAATAATAACAGACAAACATAAACACTTTATTATATAGAAAATATAAAATATAAAACACTTAAATATGAAATATTAATCCTACATTAAAGAAAATGAAAAATATAAATGATAACTGAATTCAACGCTAATATAAAACTTGGGTGTCTGGTGTTGGTGACACTGCGTGTTGTTGAAATCGTAGCCGTTGCCGATGATGTGGGGGGGGGTCACAGGTGTTGATGACAACCCACCAGCTCGTTCTTCACAGAATAGCCATGAGTATTCTATCCCGATGACAGGAAAGCAGGTTCTTTACCGCTGCAATGATGAGGGGTTACGTCCTGCAATTTCATACAGGTGCACAGGTAATTAAATCCAAAAAGGGGAAGTCTCAGGACGTTGGTCCATCTCCATCAGTTCTACTCGTTGATTGGCAGGTGACCCTCTCTGTCATCCAAGCTGGAAAGATAGACAGGTTACCCACTGCTTAAGAAATCACTCTCCATGATAAGTACAATATCTAAAAGATGTGGTGACTATTACAACAGTCAGCTTAGAGCAAGACTGAAAGGACTAAGTTTATTATTGGTCAAAAGTAAAGCTTTCAACCAATAAATCCACTAGAATACAAGGCAGGCATGTACTTACAGTAGTGCTGGGAGGTGTGAGTCTAGTGATTACTGTTTGAACTGGAGCCCCACATGTCACCTTTCGGGAGGGGGGAGGGAAGAAGGAGGGGAAGGGATAGCGGGAGCTAGACTGACTCTACCATAACAAGCAGCCAGCAATCAAACTATCACTATCGGGGTAGAGGAAAAAAGGTGGGAATAGCGGGAGCTTGACTTACCCTACCCTAACAAGTAGCCGGCAATGAAACTATTGTTACTATATACTCCCTCGCTACTTCTATCTATTGAACTTTTCCCTCACAGGGGTCAAGATACATGGAGGGCTAAGATGATGGAGATAGTACTAGAAAACGTCATGTACCAACATGTAAGGGACACTACAAGAGAGAGAGGAGAGGATGAACCAGCAAGACTGGACTTAGTATTCACCTTGAGTAGTGCAGATATTGAGGATATCACATATGAAAGACGCCTTGGGGCCAGCGATCATGTGGTTTTAAGCTTCGAATAAACAGTAGAGCTACAAGTGGAGGAAGAAGCAGGAAGGCCAGGACGAATGAAGCCAAACTACAAGAAAGGGGACTACACGGGAATGAGGAACTTCCTGATCGAGGTTCAATGGGACAGAGAACTGGCAGGGAAGCCAGTTAATAAGATGATGGAATATGTAGCAACAGGGTGCAAGGAGGCTGAGAGGTTTGTACCCAAGGGCAACAGGAATAATGAAAAATCCAGGATGAGCCCATGGTTCACCCAAAGGTGCAGGGAGGCAAAAACCAAGTGTGCTAGGGAATGGAAGAAATATAGAAGGCAAAGGACCTAAGAGAATAAGGAGAGCAGTCGTAGAGCAAAAAACGAATATGCACAGATAAGAAAGGGAGGCCCAACGACAATATGAAAACGACATAGCAGCGAAAGCCAAATCTGACCCAAAACAGTCAAGGACCAGGTAATCATGCTAAGGAAGGAAGGAGGAGAGACAACAAGAAATGACCGTGAAGTATGTGAGGAACTCAACAAGAAATTCAAAGAAGTGTTCACAGAGGAGACAGAAGGGGCTCCAGAAAGACGGAGAGGTGGGGTACACCACCAAGTGCTGGACACAGTGCACACAACCGAGGAAGAAGTGAAGAGGCTTCTAAGTGAGCTAGATACCTCAAAGGCAATGGGGCCAGATAACATCTCCCCATGGGTCCTGATAGAGGGAGCACAGGCGCTATGTGTACCCCTAACAACAATATTTAATACATCTATCGAAACAGGGAGATTGCCTGAGGCATGAAAGACAGCAAATGTAGTCCCTATCTTTATAAAAGGAGACAGACATGAAGCACTAAACTACAGACCAGTGTCACTGACATGTATAGTATGCAAAGTCATGGAGAAGATTATCAGGAGAAGAGTGGTGGAACACCTAGAAAGGAATGATCTCATCAACAGCAGCCAACATGGTTTCAGGGATGGGAAATCCTGTGTCACAAACCTACTGGAGTTCTATGACATGGTGACAGCAGTAAGACAAGAGAGAGAGGGGTTGGTGGATTGCATTTTCTTGGACTGCAAGAAGGCGTTTGACACAGTTCCGTACAAGAGATAGTGCAAAATCTGGAGGACCAAGCAGGGATAACAGGGAAGGCACTACAATGGATCAGGGAATACTTGTCAGGAAGACAGCAGCGAGTCATGGTACGTGGCGAGGTGTCAGATTGGGCACCTGTGACCAGCGGGGTCCCACAGGGGTCAATCCTAGGACCAGTGCTGTTTCTGATATTTATGAACGACATGACGGAAGGAATAGACTCCGAGGTGTCCCTGTTTGCAGATGACGTGAAGTTGATGGGAAGAATTCACTCGATCGAAGACCTGGCAGAACTACAAAGGGATCTGGACAGGCTGCAGACCTGGTTCAGCAATTGGCTCCTGGAGTTCAATGCCACCAAGTGCAAAGTGATGAAGATCGGGGAAGGGCAAAGAAGACCGAAGACGGAGTACAGTCTAGGGGGCCAGAGACTACAAACCTCACTCAAGGAAAAAGATCTTGGGGTGAGTATAACACCAGGCACATCTCCTGAAGCGCACATCAACCAAATAACGGCTGCAGCATATGGGCGCCTAGCAAACCTCAGAACAGCATTCCGACATCTTAATAAGGAATCGTTCAGGACCCTGTACACCGTGTACGTTAGGCCCATATTGGTGTATGCGGCACCAGTTTGGAACCTTCACCTAGCCAAGCACGTAAGAAAACTAGAGAAAGTGCAATGGTTTGCAGCAAGACTAGTCCCGGAGCTAAGGAGTATGTCCTACGAGGAGGTTAAGGGAAATCAACCTGACGACACAGGAGGACAGGAGAGATAGGGGGGACATGATAACGACATACAAAATTCTGAGAGGAATTGACAAGGTGGACAAAGACAGGATGTTCCAGAGATTGGACACAGCAACAAGAGGACACAGTTGGAAGTTGAAGACACAGATGAATCACAGGGATGTTAGGAAGTATTTCTTCAGCCACAGAGTAGTCAGTAAGTGGAATAGTTTGGGAAGCTATGTAGTGGAGGCAGGATCCATACATAGCTTTAAGCAGAGGTATGATAAAGCTCAAGGTTCAGGGAGAGTGACCTAGTAGCGACCAGTGAAGAGGCGGGGCCAGGAGCTTGGACTCGACCCCTGCAACCTCAACTAGGTGGGGTACACCACACCCCACCACCCACAACCCACACACACACCACACACACAATAGTTAAAGAAAGTGAAAAAAAGGAAAGCTAAAAATCATAATATTTCAAAGCAAAAACCCTTTGGGGGGGTCTTAGCGGGGGGTTTTCCACTTTGGTAGGGGTGGGGCCTGAGAAGTGACGTCCGAAAAGGGTTGGGTGCCTTTAACATATGAAGTGAAGTGTAATAATGTGAAGTGTATATACATCAGTAAAGAGTAAATGGGAAAGGGAAATGTCGAGAATAAAGGGTTTTATAACACCCACGGGTGAAGGATCTCCCAAAAAAGGGATTTAAGGCCTAAAGTAAAATTTCTTCATCATCAGCAGTGGCAACTGTCAATGCAAGTTTATTCGCCTAGTTGGGGGTTTGCATGTTTACGGGGCCCCCCTGGGGCCCTTCATACTGTTTGAAATGGTCCACTCACTCCTGCAAACCCCTTTTTCCAAATTTAAAAAGAAATAGCTAGACATAGAGAATATAGGGGTTTAAGAGGTGGGAAGTAGGGGGGACAAGCTTTTTAAGGGGAACATTGTAAGACCCTTAAAAAAGGGTCAGGGCCCAGGAGGGGTTTTCAGGTCAACAAAAGTTGCGGCCATAATTACACCGCACAAGACACATCAACACACCCCACACACACACACACAACACACACACACACCACGGCCCCAAAAAGGCAGTGTTTCCCACCGGGAAAATTTTTTACAGTAAGAAAACTTAGGAAGCTAGGAAGTCCTCTCTCAATGTGAACAAGGAAAATGATAATAACCCGCAACAAATTTAAAACGTAAATCCAAAAAAAAGGGAATAAGTGGGAGAGAAATAGCCTAATTGGGAAAGATAAATGAGACTAAAATTTTTGCCTACACGACGGATCTTTCAACCACCCAACCCCCCCCCCTAACCCTCCCCCCTCACCCCACAAGCACACACCCCCAAGGGTAGACACTCACACAAAACACACACACATAACAAAACCCCATAAAACACACTACATCACACATACGGGAAACAAACACACAAACACACACACACAAAAACAAAACAACACACACACCAAAACACACCCCACACACACACACACACCAACCCCACATACACACAACACACATCCCCACAACAACCCCACACACCCACACACACAACACACACACACACATACCCACACACACACACCCACACCACACCACACACCACACACACACACACACCCCCACGCCCCACACAACACAACACGCACAACACAAAACACACACCACGCACAAAACACACACCCACATAAAACATCCCCGCACCCTACACACACACACACAACAAAACACACAAAAACCCCACCCCCAAAACCCCCACACAAAACACACCACACACGCCCCAACACCCCCACACACGAAAACAGGGGCCGTGAAACCATGTGGTTTTAACTTCGAATACACTTAAAAGTTTCAAGTGGAGGGAGAAGCAGGAAGGCCAGGACGAAAGAAGCCAAAAATCAAGGGAAAAGGGGGCTTTTACGGAAAGAGGAACTAACCCGACGGGGTTCAGTGGGAAAAAGAGAACTGGCAGGGAAGCCAGTTTAATGAGATGGGAATATGTAGCAACAAAAAAGCAAAGGGGGCTGAGGGAGGGTTTTTTACCTAAGGGTAACGGGGTAATGGGAAAAAACCAGGGTGAGGGCCCCCGGTTTTACCCAAAGGGAAAGGGAGGGGGAAAAACCAAGTTTGGGTGGGGAAAGGAAGAAAAAATAGAAGGGAAAGGACCCCGGAGAATAAGGAGAACAGTCGTAGAGCCAGAAAGTTGCCAAGATAAGAAGGGGGGCCCCAAAGACAATATGAAAAGACATTTTTGCAGCGAAAGCCAAATCTGACCCGAAACTGTTGTACAGCCACATCAGGGGGAAAAAACAGTAAAGGACCAGGTAATCGGGGCAAAGGGAAAGGGAAAGGGAGGGGGGAACAACGGGAATGCCCGTGAAGTATGTGAAAAATCAACAAGAGATTCAAAGAATGTTCACAGAGGCAGAAGGACCCAGAAAGACGGAGAGGGGGGACACACCCCCAAGTGCTGGACACAGTCACAAAACCCGGGGAAGAAGTAAAAGGGTTTCTGCGTGAGCTAGATCCTAAAAGGGCAAGGGGGCCCAATAACTTCCCCCCAGGGGGTTTGAGAGAGGGAGCAGGGCGCTATGTGTCCCTAACAAAATTTCAATACATCTATCGAAACAGGGAGTTTCCCTGAGGCATGGAAACAGCAAATGTACCCCAATCTTTAAAAAAGGAGACAGACAGAAGCTTAAAATACAGCCATGTCACTGAATGTATAGTATGCAAAATCTGGGAAGTTATCAGGAGAAGAGTGGGGGAACACCTAAAAGGAATGATTCATCACGCAGCCAGCATGGTTTCAGGGACGGGAAACCCTGTGTACAAACTACTGGAGTTCTTGCCCATGGTGACAGAGAAAGAAAAGGGAACAGAGGGGGGGGGTGGATTGCTTTTTTTGGACGCAAGAAGGCGTTTGACACAGTTACACCAGAGATTGGTGAAAAAAATGGGGGACCCAGGGGATAACGGGAAACTAAATTGGTCGGAATTTGTCAGGAAGACGCAGCGATATGGAACTGGCGAGGGTCGAGTGGGCCCTGTGACCAGCGGGGTCCCGCAGGGGTCGTCTAGGCCAGGCTTTTCTGGTATTTGTGAACGACATGAGGGAAAGGAATAGACTCGAGGTGTCCCTGTTTGCAGTGACGTGAAGTTGATGAGAAAAAATACACTGATCGAAACCGGGGCAGAACTAAAAAGGGATCGGACGGCTGCGACCTGGTCCAGCAATTGGCTCTGGAGTTCAAACCCACCAAGTGCAAAGTCATGAAGATTGGGGAAGGGGAAAAAAGGCGAGACGGGGTACAGTCTAGGGGTCAAGACTCAAAAACCCCATCAAGGGGAAAAAAATCTTGGGTGAGTATAACCCAGGCCAAACTCCGAAGCCCCACATCAACCCAAAAAACTGCTGGCATATGGGCGCCTAGCAAAAACCCCAAACAGCTTGACATCTAATAGGAATGTTTAGGACACTGTAACGTATTGTTAGGCCTATTGGAGTATCGGCACCAGTTTGGAACCCAAAACCCCAGCCCAAACAGTAAAAGAAACTAAGAAAGTGCAAAGGTTTGCAACAAGACTAGTCCGACTAAGAGGTATGTCCACGAGGAGAGGGTTTAAGGGAAAACAACCTGAGACATGGAGGACAGGGGAGTTTGGGGGGGCATGATAACGACATACAAAAATACTGAGAGGGAATTTCAAGGTGGACAAAAACAGGTGTTCCCGAGATTGGACACAGTAACAAGGGGACACGTTGGAACTGAAAACACAGATGAAACAAAGGGATGTTAGGAAGTATTTTCAGCACAGGTAGTCAGTAAGTGGAATAGTTTTTGGGGGGATGTAGTGGGGGAGGATCCCTACTAGCTTTAAGCAGAGGGATGATAAAACTCACGGTCAGGGAAGTGCCTAGTACGATCGTGAAGGGCGGGAGGGCTCGGACTCGCCCCCGAACCTAATAGGTGATACAACTAGGTAGTACCAACACCAATCCACACACGCCAAAACACACACACCACACCCACACACCAACACACACAACACACACGCACACACCCCCCCCCCCCACACACACACCGCAATACCCCCCCCCCCCGCCACCCCCACACACACACACACACAACCAACACACAACGCCACAACACCACACAAAAACACACACAACACACACCCACACACACACACACCCCACACAACACACACACAAAACACCACACACACACAACACAACACACACCGCACACGCCACACACACACAAAACACACACACCCCCACAACACACCACACAACACCACACACAAAACCCCCACCCTTGACAAAACATACCACCCCTTCCCTAACCACCTCCCCTTAGCCCCTACCCCCCCCCCAAACCCCCTAACCCCCCCCCAAACCCGTCTAACCCCCCCCCCAACAACCCCCCTCCCCCAAATTAACCATCCTCCCCCTCCCCCAAAAACCATCCATTCCCCTCCCCCCCCCAAACCATCTAACTCCCCCCCCAACTAAAAGGGAAAAAAGAACAAAACATCCGGGCCATGGAAAACCGGGGGTAACCACAGCCCCAAGAGGGAGGGTTTTTTGTCCCGGGAAGGGAAAAAAAAACTGGGAAATGGCAGAAATCTACCCAAATCCTTCATTCCGGGAGTGGAACCACAGCGAGGGCCCCACCCCAAAACCAAAAATACAGATCAAATCCCGGGAAAAAAAAAAATCCCCCCCCCAGTCCAAAAATACCACCGTCCGAAACTTTCTTCTTTGCAAATATACGGGGCAAAGCCAGAAACAAACAACAAAAAAACTTTTTTTTTTTTTTTTTCCCGTGGACTGCTTGCAGAGGAAAAGGGCAAGTTCGCGGTTTTCATGGCCCCACATAAAGGACACTTGGACAAGAAATATGGATCCCAGGTTACAACCTTAAGATTGACAGGTGAACAGGCAAAAGGGGGGGTGGCCCGTACATTGCAGAGTCATTGTTTGCACAGAACGCTTAATGCCTCAAATGATTTGGAAGTTTTTGCAGTAAAGGTCGAGAACCCAAAAACCCAGTCATTTTTTTAGTCTACAGCCCCCGGATGCAAAATCCCGCAATTCCCGGAACAGCTTTAAAAAAATTTACCCCTGTTTGGAAAAACTTCCGCTCCTGCACCCAAATCTTCTCCGGGGGGTTTCAAAATTTAAGGCCCTAAATGGGGAAAAAAGCAAAAAAAAAATATTGTTGCCGTAATAAAACCAGGAGGCAGCTCTGATGAAAACCACACTCACACGAGCTTTTAAAACTCTGCACAAAACCCCAATTTTAAAAAAACCCGAAATAATAGGCCTACTAGATGGAAATACACTAGACCTCTCTTTACTAACAATGATGATCTGATAAGAAATGTCACCATTTCAAAACAATAAAAACAGTTTCACAAAAATAATTGGGGTTTCAAACATGTATGCGGGAGCCCCAGACCAAAAAAATGAGAAAAAGTCACGAGGAGCATTCCCCAAAATTTTCAACTTCAATAACAAAAACATAAAGTGGGAAAAAGAAAACCCAACAAGCCCTTAACCGATAAAAAGCGGGGAAGATACACAAAACCCAACACAGCCCCCAACTTTTTGCCTAAACAGATTAACTCGGTGGCACTCGATGTATGCAAAGGCTTATTCCCCCTAAAAAAAAGGAGGAGTAATGAAAAAAATAAAAGAGCCCGGCGCCCCTTTACAGGCGACGGAAAAAAAATAACAGAGGGGTTTAAAAAGGTAAAAATTTTATCGAAATGCGTAGGGAGCCCACTGGTCAGAGAAATAGCAACATCGAATTTAACTAAAAGAATCCTTTAGGAGTCAGGAATCGGGGGAAAACTAAAAGCCATAAATGAAATCAAAAGAAACCCAAATATTTTCTTTTTTCCCTTGCCAAATCAAATCGAGAACAACGTCCAGTTTTGGGGGGCCCCCTACTTAAAAAAGGGGGGGCCCCAAACACAGAAAAAACCAAGGAAATGAGTGAGCTACTAAAGTCCCAAAAATGACTAAATTTTTTTAGCAAGCCGCAAACCAAACCCTGAGATCGAAGATCAAAATAAATTTTTTTGAAAAAGAGCCACAAAATTTGATTAACAAAACCCTATCCGATTTTTACCCTTTTGAGGGCCAAAATGACTTCAAACGGGGCGAAAATGAAAAATGCCCTTTCACTCGGGGCCCTAGGGCCAGACTCTGGAACTCTGTTTTTCTCAAGAACTGCAAGAAACCCCTATCACGACCTTTTTCCATCCTATGGGGGGGAGCATGGACACGGGGGTCGTCCCTCAGTTTACTAAAAAAAACCCAGACATAGCCCCACCCCAAAAAAGGGGGGCAGTAAAGCAACAGCAAAGAACTACAGACCAATACCCACTAACATCCCATTTTCATAAAAATCTTTGAAAGGGGCCCCTAAGAAGCAAGATCACCACCCATCTAAAACCCACCCAGTTCCCAAAAACCCAGGGCAAAAATGGGTTTAGAACAGGTCGTTTTCCTGCCCGGGCCCAAACTTTTTGGATCACTACGACAAGGTCCTAAATGCACTAAAAAGACAAAAAGAATGCAGATGTAATATATACAATTTTTGAAAAAGCCTTCAAACAAGTGGGCCCAAAGGCGTAATACCCCAAAAAATGCGTGCAAAAGGAAAACAGAAAAGTGGGTCATGGATCTATAATTTCCTCACTAACAGAACAAGAGAGAGCCCGTCAACAGAGAAAAGCCCGAGGCAGCTACGTGAAAAGCCTGTTCCACAAGGCACAGAAATAGCCCCATTTTTGTTCCTCACCCCTCATACCGAAAATAAAACAAGGATGTCAGCCACGCACCGTGCCCTTCCCTTTTTTGCAGATGACCCCCCCAAAATCTGCATGACAGTGTTTTCCCCATTGCAACACTGCAAGGCTCCAGGGGGGGAAAAAACAATATGAATTTTAAACGATGAAAAATTTTAAAATTTTTACCAGATATGGTAAACTAAAAAAATTTTAAATCTTCTTTCAAGTACAAAAAAAATTTCTGGCCACAAAATAGAGCGAAACCAACGTCAAAGACCTGGGAGTGTTTTTTTCGGGGGGATTTTCCCCTTTCCAAGGACCATAACTTTGTATCAATCGCATCTGCTAAAAAAATGAAAGGATGGATAATGAAAACCCTTCCCAAAACAAAGGGGGGGCCAACCCCAAGATGAAAACTTTTCGGGTCACTTGTTCTATCTAGGCTGGAATATTGCTGCACTCAACAGCCCCTTTTTAAAGGGCCAGGTGAAATTGCCGACATAAAAAAATGTACAGAAAACCCTTTCACGGGGGCGAAATAACGGAAAATAAAACACCCCCTTTACGGGGAAAGCGTTTGAGGTTTCAAAACCCCTGAAATTCCCTGGAACGCAGGAGGAGAGATACATATTATATACACCTGGAAAAATCCTAGAGGGACAGTACCGAACTTGCACACGAAAATCACTCACTACGAAAGCAAAAATTTGGCAGACGAGGAAACCATCCCCCCAATGAAAAAAAGGTGTCATTTCACGTTAAGAACCATACAAAAAAGTCAGGGCCCAAAACTTTTAAAAACTGCCTCCCAGCAAAACATAAGGGGGATTAAAAACCAAAACCCCTGGCAGTTTTAAAACGGGCACGGGCAAGCACCTAAATCAGTTCCTGATCACCCGGGGCTTTTGGCTCGTACTTTTGGTTTTGGGGGTGAGCCACCAACACCCTGGTTGATCAGGGGCTGACCCACCAGAGCCCCGGTCACAGCCCCGGGGCCGGGGGGGCGTTGCCCCCCCCGAAACTCTCTCCAGGTAAACTCCAGGTGAACAAACTCAAAACCCCCTCCAATAACCACCCCCAAACCTCCCCCACAACCATCCATCCCCTCTCCTAACCTCTATTCCCCCTCCCCCTAACCAGGATGAGGAAAAGGGGGTTCCAAGGACAATCTGAAGGGAGGAATGGAGATAAAAGCTCAAAAAAAGGAGGAAAAACGGGGGAAGGAGACTAATGACGGGAAAGGAAGATGGAAAAAGGGGTTAGCAGCAAATGAAAGAAGGGGGAAGCAACAGCCACAAAAACAGAAATAAATTTAAAAGAGATTAAAGGGGAGCTGAGACATCGAAAAAAAGCACAGAACAAAGATATTACAGAAGTACATGGGCCAAAGGGCTACATCGAACACCCCCCCAACGGGCCCCGAAGGAAGCAGGGAAAACTAAACTGAATGAAAGAAGTCCTGTCAAAACCCACATGGGCCAAAACAAAGACAGGGAGCACTCTAGGACAGAAAGAGAGGTTGGAAGAAAGGGAAGGGAAAACTAGGCATTTGAAAAGGCCCTTTCCCAGATACCTGGGGGGGGCCAGAGCAGGTGGGGGCCAGGAAGGATAAACCAAAAGCAAGGGGCCAAAAACGGGGGAAGGGACTGAAGGAAGGAACACTCCACGGGAAGGAACAAAAACCACATCAGGGGAAGCAATGGGAGTCACAGTGGGAGGGGGAAAAAAGGGAAAATCCGTTTTTTTGTCTATGGGCTAAAACGAAGCAAAAGGGGGAAACTTTTTAAAGAAAGAAAGCAGGGGGGAAAAAAAAGCGTTTAAAGACATCATGAAGGTGAAGGCAGGGGACATGACCCAGGGGGAAAATTTTTGGGGAAATTTTGGGTGGTTCACAAAGAAAAAAAATTTGGGGCCTCTCAAAGTAATTTTCAAGGCAGAATCAACCCCAAAACCTGATCCTCCCAGGAAAAAGAAAGGCTGAGAGGCAAGCAGATTCCCGGGAGGGTACCCGACCAAACCAAACACAGGACGAAAAAGACAATGAAAAGAGAGTTTCAAAAACAAAGGGAGAAATGGGGGGAAAAATAAAAAAGGGAGAGCAGAAAACCCCCGGATCAAATGGAAGGACAACGCACCCCCCCAGAAAAAACCTGCAAAAGGACTCCCCGCCATGACAACCCCCCCAAAGGGAACTGAACAACCCAAAACCCAACCCCTCACAAAAACCATCCCCAGTTTTTCCCCCCCCCCACACCACAGTTAAAAGATTTGAACAAAGTTTAAGGTTTGGTAACAAATGCAGATGGAATTAAAAGAATAAACATGAGGGAAAGGCAAGAAAGAATCAAGAAAGTCCCCAGAAAACAAGCAGTTACAGAAAAAAAAAACTCCCTGGAGACAATAACAGATTGCAATCCCCTTTCCCCCCAGGGTACCAATCATGAGGAAAGATAGAAGGGGCAAGGGGGGGGAGGTGGGGGTTTCTCTTTCTCGTAAAAAAAAAGATAAATTTTCCCAGAAAATGGAAGGAATTTGATGAATGGGGAAAAGAGACTACAAAAGCAATTTAAAACTTTAAATCGGGGAACACAAAGTGGTCAAATTTCAGTGATGTATAATCCCCCCACAGAACTGCAGGAGGCCCAAAAAGAGGAATAAAGAAAGAGAGCAACAAGCAAAGGGGGACACACTTGCTGAGGGGCAAAAGAGCTCACATCCCCCAAGCAAAATTGCTGGGTTTGGGGGATTTCAACCACGGGAGATTGACTGGGGAAAAACCCGGACCACATGGGGGGCCCCGAAAAATGGGGACCCGGATGTTGGACGTGGGCTGGAAAACCTCATTCACCAAAAAAGTTAAGGACACTACCAAGTGAGAGGGGGGGATGAAACCCCAAGATTGGGCCTTGGTTCACCCTTTGGGGAGCTCAACATTTAGGACATCAAAATATGAGATTTCCCCCAGGGGGCTAGCGACCACGGGGGTCCGTGCTTTTTAATACATATAGAGCTGCCCTTTGGGGAGAAAAACCCGGAGTAGAAAGGGAAAAACCTGACTATAAAAAAAGGGGACCCACATAGGGTTAAGAACCTTCCTGGGGGGAGGTCCAGTGGGCAGAGAACTGGCAGGGAAAGGCCCCCAAAAAGAAAAATGGGAAAATGTAGCAAAAAAAATGCAAGGAGGCAGGGAAAAGGTTTTATTCCCAAGGGCAACAGTAACAACGGGGGAAAACCAAACAAGCCCCTGGTTTCCCCCCAAAGGTGTAAGGGGGGCAAAAACAAAGTGCAAAAAGAGAATGGAAAAATACCGAAGGCAGAGGAAACCACCCAAAATGGGAGATCAGTCGCAAACCAGGGAAAAGTATGGGCCCCGGGGAAGGGGGGATCCCCCGCGACATATGAAAATGACATAACATCGAGAATCAAGACGACCCGAAACTGTTTTATAGCGACATAAAGGGGGAAACAACATCAAAGACCAGGTGATTTAGTTTAAAGGGCAGAAGGTGGAGAACTCACAAGAAATGATCAGGAGGTATGTGAGGAGCTTAAACAGGAATTTAAGGGAAATTTTTTAAAAAGTAGAGACAGGAAGGGGTGTGGAAGACAGCACAGAAGGGAACATCAAAAAGGGGAAAATACCAAAAAAGTTTGGATGACAACGAACAACGAAAGGGGGAGGTGAAGAAGCTCTTTAAGTGAAACCCTTTACCCTCAAAGGCGATGGGACCCGGACAACATCTCCCCCCTGGGTCCTTAAGAAGGAGGAAGGGTCCCGGTGTGCCCTAACCACAAACTTCAACACATCCCCTTTAAAAATGGGGGAACACCCGAAAAAAAGGAAGACAGCTAATGTATCCCCATATTTAAGAAAGGGAAAAAAGAAAAAAGGCAAAAAACTAAGACCTTCCCCTTTTGACATGTATTTGTCCCAAAGGGCATGGAGAAGATTATCAGGGGGAGAGTGGGCGAAAAACCTGGAAAGGGAAAAAGATTTTTAAATAAAACCAGCATTGGGTTTTATGGAAGGCAAATCTTTTATCCCCAAACCTCCCGGGGTTTTATGACAAGGGAACAGAAGTAAGACACAGAGAGAGGGTTGGGTTGATTGCGTTTTCCCAACTGCAGGAAGGCCCTTTTTCCCCGTTCCCCCCAAAATAAATGCAGAAGCTGGGGGGATCAGGGACCAAAGTAAAAGGAAAGGGGACTGGGAATGGATAAGGGGAAAAACCTTTACAGGGAGGCAGCAACGAGTCAGGTACGTGAAGAGTATCACATGGGGCCTGTTTAACGACGGGGCCCCACAGGGGTCATTCTAGGACCAGTGCTATTTTTGATATATGTGAACGACATGAAAAGGAAGGAAAAAACCCTGAAAATTCCCTGTTCGCAATGACGTAAGTTATGAGAAGAAATTTAAAACGGACAGGAGAGCGGAAATGCAAAAAAACCTGGAGAGGCGGACATGTGGTCCAGTAAAATGGGGTTTCTCGAATTCAACCCCCCCAAAAGCAAAGTCATGAAGAATTTGGGGGGGGGCAAAGAAGACCCGCAACAGAGTATAGGTGGTGGACAAAGAACTACAGACCTCACTCAGGGAGAAAGACCTTGGGGTGACCACAACACCGAACACATCCCGGAAAGGCCCCACATCAACCAAAAAACCCCCTGGGAGCATAAAGGGCGCCTGGCAAAACCCCGAGAATAGCGTTTCCGATACCTTTAAAAAGGAATCGTTCAAGACAAATGTACACTGTGTAAAGTTAGGCCCATACTGGAGTATGCAGCACCATTTTGGGAAACCCCCACCTGGTCAAGCAAAGTCAAGAAGTTAAGAAAGTACAAAGGTTTCAACAAGGGTAGTCCCGAGTCCAAGGGAAAAGTCCCTACGAGGAAAGGTTAAGGGGGAAAACGGACTGAAACACGGGGGAAAAAAGGGTTTAGGGGGGACATGAAAACGAATACAAGATACTCCGGGGAAAAAAGACAAGGGGACAGAGATAGGATTTTCCCAAAAGGGGGACAGGGACAAGGGGGCACAACTGGGAAACTGAAGACTCAGACGAGTCCCCAGGGACGTTTTGGAAGTATTTTCTTCAGTCCCTAGATTTGTCACAAGTGGAAAAAGCCCCAGCCAAATGAAGTAATGGAGGCAGGGAAACCCTACATATTTTTTAAGAAAGGGAAGACAAAGCTCAGGGAACAGAGAGAGAGAGGATCCAGTAGCGATCATGAAGAGGCGGGGCAGGAGCCCGAGTCTCCCCCCCCCCTGCAAAAACCCCAATTTGGGGAGTACAATTAGGTGAGAAAACAAAGTTGCCCACAGGAATGTCTTTTTAAAGGGGGGCTGACAAAGTATTTAAGTAAATTCTTAGAGTAAAAAAGGGGACATTGTGTACAGGACGTAAACACCCCGGGATTAAAATTTCCCTCAACATAATAGGGCAGCATTCTGGCTCAAGACTGGGCAACCGAACACCTCTGGGAGAGATTTCTTCACCCAAGTATTCCTTCACAAATATTTACACATGGACATTGTTATGGAGTAGCGATGTCAGAGTGAAACGGTGCAGTCATTAACCACTCAAAATAGAAGTATTCATGATCAATGTCTGTGGAAATCTGCAACTCAGTCATGTAAACTGAAGTGGCGTCATCTTGGCTGAAGCACCCGACTTTCACGTAATTGTCACCTCGAACTGGACAATAAGTGCAGCTGTTGGGCCCCAGAACTGCTACACTCTGAGCTGCCAGTTTGCTGTATGAGAGGATATGCCAAGTGGTTGTGTATCGAATATTGAATAAAACGCAACATACTCGACACACGTCAAAATTACCCTTATATGTACTGAACACCATATACACAAATGGGAGAAGAGGTCTACCTGGAGCATACCTGGAGGATGTTCTAGGGGTCATCACCCCCGCAGCCCAGCACTTGACCAGGCCTCCTAGTGAATCAGGGCCTGGTAAACCAAGCTGTTACTGCTAGCCTCACATAATCCAACATACGAACCACAACCTGGCTGATCAGTTACTGACTTTAGATATCTGTCTAGTTCCCTCTTGAAAGCAGCCAGGGGTCTATTGGTAATTCCCCTTATGTGTGGTGGGAGGCTGTTGAACAGTGTTGGGCTCTGAACACTTACTGTGTTTTCTCTTAGTGTATTCATGGCATCCCTGCTTTTCATTTAGGTTACGTTGCACTGTCATAGGCAGTTTTTTTGTGTGTAAATTTCGAACCAGTCCTTCTATAGAGGATTTTTAAGATATAAATTATGACTTATCTCTCTCGCCTGTGTTCCAGGGAGTTCATGTCAAGTGACTCCAGACATTCACAGTAATTTAGGTGTTTTACTGAACTTATATGTGCAGTAAAGGTTCTCTGTTCGTTCTCTAGATATGCAGTTTCACCTGCCTTGAATGGCACTGTTAGTGTACAGCGGTATTCCAACCTAGAGAGAACAAGTGATTTAAGAAAAATCTTCATCGTCATGGAATCCCTTGTTTTGAAGGTTCTCATTATCCATCCTATCATTTTCCTCGCAGATGTGATAGTGACTTCTGTAATTTCAAATCCTTCACACTATCTTTTCGCTCTATTGTGTGGTTAGAGTTTGCAATATTGTCCGTTCTAGCTATTATTTCCCTCAGTTTTCCATAATGGAGTAACTGAAATCAGTCCTCATTGAATAACATATTGTTTATCATTGGCCATTGCAAAACTTGGTTTATATCCACTTGGAGATTTACCGTGTTCTTAACGGATGACACGATTATGCAGATTTTAAAATTATCTGCAGAAGAAAATACTGTGCTACGACTTACGTCAGTGATAATGTGTGATGTGAGGATGAAGAACAGGATGAGAGCTAGTACTGTGCCTTGTCGAACAGAGCTTTTCATTGTAGCAGCCTCCGACTTAACTTTGTTTAATAACACTGTGCTTGGTTTGTTAGAAAATTGAGGATCCTTCTGCTCACTTTGCCAATTATTCGTTTATCAGGTATTTTTTGTGCTGGTACACAATGGTCGCACTCGTTGAAGACTTCAGCATTCTGTTTGTCCTCCAGTGAATACCAGACCTTGTCATAGTGGTCCAGTAGATGTGAAAGGCAAGAGCGACTTCGACTAAGCCCATGATACCCTGGATTATTGTTGGGGACTGCAGATTTTGATGACCTAGAGTAGTGATTTCCAAAGCTTTTCAGGCTGTTGCCCCCTTGCTTCCAGGGCACATCCCTAGTGCCCCCACACACCTTTCTTGGTATTGCAACCCCTGAATGGGTCACAATGTATATAATGTATATTACCTGTTCATATAATTTTATATTGCTTATATCTGCGATATTAGCTAAATCATAAATAAGTTGCTTTATATTATTATTTGACTTAGTTATATTATTAGGTAGGATGTAACATTTATATATTATTCAGTGCTCGTAGTTTGAGTGTTAAGTAGCTGACAGCATTGTCTACTGTAATTTTCACTCCGATAGTTTTGCTGCCGGCTTCTGTGTTGCTGGGCAGCAGCAGTCCACGGAGAGTCCCGTGATGAGGGGGGGGGGAGTGATCACACCTCACCTGGAGGGAGAGTCAGCCTGGCCGGCACTAGCTCTTGTCTGTTTGACGTTGCCTCCAACAAGAAGTGCCTCTCCAGCTCTCCATTGCTGGCCCTCGTAGGAAGATCGTTTCTGTCGTTTTCTTGTTGTTGGTTCTGTGTAACTCTGTTCACAGAACATAGCCTAGACTTAGTGATTTTCGACGTTGTACTGAGGTTGTGTGTCACATAGACACTCTGAGAAACTCAGGTCCTGAGCTGTAGCTTCTGACCTAATTTGTACTGGTAAATGTGTACTGTCACAGTCGGGGATTTTCTAATGCTGAACTTAGATTCAGTAGTATGGGAGTTTTGTGACTTTTGTGGAGGATCTGCTGATGGTCCTTACTTAGTGACATTATATTATCTCCTTGTTCCTGATTCTGTGTCGCTGTAGTTTGTTATATTGTTGTTCGGCTTATCAGTCGTTTTATTGTTCAAGCAAGCTGTTCTGAATGCCAGGTTGGTCAAGAAGTTAGTTTATGTAAGGACTAGTCGAGTCTTGAGACATTGCGAACTACTTAGAGCACTAACAAACATACACACAAACTTACTTGTATATATTTGTATTATGTTATTAAATGTTAACAATGTACCAGACGGTACTTAAAAGCCATAAAGATGTGATATGTGCCTTCAGCACAATACTACTGTACACGAGAGAAGTGTACAGTAGTACACTTTAATTTACTTTGATAATATACGCCTAGACAACTTTATTGTTATTAATAAACTTATTAAATTTTAATTTCTTTAGTTAGTAGCCTACCAGATGTAATCCTGAAGCACTATTGAATCTTACTAAATTCTAATGGATAATTGGACCAGGATACTGACTACTTGTTACAAACACCCAGTAACAGGCTGGATGCTAGAAGGGCAGTCCTTTCTAGTATTCACTGGAGATCTCTATGCTTATTAGTTATCGCGTTTTTTGTAACACTTGGTATTAGGTTTACTGCAAATTTAAAACAACTAATCTAATACTATAAATAAATGCATTTATTTTACATATAATGAGACAGATGTGCTTGGTTCACGAACATCAACTTCTCAACATCAGACTTGAAGGTATTAAGTAATCTTAAATACCCACATGTAGTATTTTCCAGTCTATTTCTTTGCTTGGAAAAAGTTTTGTGACTGTACTGAAGCCTCGCTCTGCTATATCTGATGTTACGATGGCAAGAAAGTACATCTTGACTTTGTTCTACAGTGGTCACAGTGAAGGGTAGTAGTCACAGTGAAGGGTAGTGGTCACAGTGAAGGGTAGTGGTCACAGTGAAGGGCAGTGGTCACAGTGAAGGGTAGTGGTCACAGTGAAGGGTAGTGGTCACAGTGAAGGGTAGTGGTCACAGTGAAGGGTAGTGGTCACAGTGAAGGGTAGTGGTCACAGTGAAGGGTAGTGGTCACAGTGAAGGGTAGAGGTCACAGTGAAGGGAAGTGGTCACATTGCAGGATAGTGGTCAGAATTGTTTTTTGTAACCATAAATCTTGACATGATCTTCTTGAGCCTAGGCCTTAACGCAATGTCATCGTTGAAGTGAAATTAGTTCTTCCTCCGCCATTGTTGTTTCCTCATTGCTGATATCAGCAATGGACTGATCACTCACTCTTTTATTTTAAGCAAAAAATTATCCTAAAATCTGTCAGACATGTTTCTGTGCTGTTCATTCGTGTGTGCACAAAACACTTCAAGAGAGTCTTGGAAACTGGAAGTGCTCACACTGGACTATTTATTACGTTTGAATAACTGAAACCTGGACTGTAAAGTGCAAAGGGATATAAGATTAGTCTCATTTCCTTGCAATTGCAGGTTAACTTCGTTGAACTTTGTGAATACATGTGGCAAATTAGTAATGTTATGCTTGATGGTTCATCACATAGAACAGAACTGGAGTCTTGGAAGAATTCAACAACTGCTTTATAAAAACAATAGAAACGCCTCAGGAAATTTCCCTTTGACAGCCAACTATCTTCTTTGTGCAACAACAAACGTTCAAAATTCTCACCATTCTCAGTGCAGAGATGTCGACACAGTCAGGACTTGAAAGCAAGTTCTTTGATCTTGTTTACTGATGTGATAACAGTGCTTAATAATTTGTGAAGTCGACCACTTTGGTTTTTTGCCAGCAGATGTTGTTTGTGGATTACATACTGTAATCACAGCAGTTACGGTTTTTTTCAAGAACCTGATGAAGCCTTGACGACAACCTGTTATTGATAGTGTCCCATCTGTTGCACAAACAAGAATGTTAGTAAGAAGGATGTCTTATTCTTTGCAATAATTCTCAACAACACCGACTGACTCCCCTTTTGTATCTGTTTCTAGTTCTCTTGCAAATAATAGTACTTCAAGCAAACTTTCATATCTGACGCAAGAAACAGACGAACAAGAAGCAAAGATTCATTGCCTAGAAGACGTTGAAATGCGTTCTATATGCGAATGATTAAAGACAGAAACGTGGATTGGATCAGTGGAGTGTGAGGATCCAACACACAGATGCACTGTTGGATCGTCGCATGCCAGTGATCTAACCCATGCTTCTACCTTTTACCATCTTTTTTCAAATATAATTTTTAGTTACATTTCTCAATGGCATATTTTTTTTTGTTTAAGTTTTCAAATGTACAACTTTCTAAGTCACTTGTTATTCAACTATTATACATTTTTATATACAACGTATTTCATTTTTATATACAACGTATTTCAACGTCATCTAATTGCAAGCCAAATTCTGTTATCTTAAGAATGTATCTTCAGTGTTGTCAGCAATTTCATCCACTCTTCCTTGAACAAAGTTATCACTGAGAGGAACAGCTTAAATAATTTGTCCAGATAACTTGTGCAAAACAATGCGCAGACCCTGACTTACTGTTACCAGAATAATCTCTTCCCCAGTTGTATGAGGCTTACCAGATCTAGCAATCAACAATAATGGCTCCTAGGGGTTAAAGCCTTGTCAAAGGCATACAAAATGTTAAAATTACACCATCCAAGGGCCACAAAGGTGAATTAACCAAAAGTGCTAAAGAGCTGGACAGTACTTCAGGGTTGGTGACCAGGAAGGGCAGACAAACTAACGTGTATAAAAATATACACTATATTAGTAACAACGTATATATACAAAAAATACATAACCTGCCTTCACCAGATTTCACAAAAAATACACTAGTTCACTGCTACTATTATTTTTAAAGCTAGTACACAATATTTTATAACCACATTATTGGGTCATGATGACCTCCACTCTTCTGCTGGTAAAATAATTATTCCTGGACTCAGTTACACACCACCAGGGCAATGTAAGAGTACAAAAATCCCCCCAAAAAACTAATGACCTAAAACTTACAAATACATCAAAATACACTACTTAATCTAATTTCCCTGACACCTCGTTACTTTGCAACTAGCCCAGCTCAGTCAGTGGTCATGTCTAATACGTGTTCCATGGCTGTCCACCAGCCTTCCAACTGACACTATTTTTATGGACCTTCACTACACTACAAACACTCCATATTACAAATTTATTACAACACTGCATTACCCTGCATAATACAACCAAACCATCACCGATTATTGTGAAGTTCTCGCAGACATTTTCCAATGGTTTTCCCTTTCTGAAGGTGTTCTCGAAGTGATGATAATATGCTAGGTTTTCTTCTGTGTATTTTCCCAAATATTCAGGAACCGGGAAGGTTTCAAGGTTTCATTGAAAAGACTCTTTCATCCAGTAGGCATATTCGTTGTTCTTGGTTATTTAGTGTTGATACAAATTCAATATTTCAAGTATTTCTACACTTCTTTTTTTTTTGGCGGGCTGTGCTACGGCCTATTTTATTCTGAAATAAAAATAATATATGTTCTGTGAAAAATCATACAAATTATAACCAAAATGAAGAAAAAAAAAAATAAGGAAATGTAGAGCAAATGCATTACCTAGGAAAAGTACATTAAACAATAATACAAATTGAATAATAAACCAAAAAATCATATACTTAAGAAGTGCAAATCACAACTTTACGACGACAAAAACTTCCACACACTTTGGGCGCCCTCCATCAGCACCACCCAGCCATATTTTTTATTAAATTTACTTTAAAATGTTTTTTTACAAAGACGAAGATAACTTACAGTGGGTACAAACCTAGAAGAGCCTTGCTTCTGATGCCCTCCTGCCGCCCCGGTGCCACTTCCTATTTCCTCAACGCCTTCCCTGAAGTTGTCCACTCCCCTGAAGTGTCCACTTCCCTGAAGTTGTCCACCTCCCCTGAGCGATGCTACCACCCACTTTGGGAATCACAGAAGTACAGTGACAGACACCAAACGGCAAATAAATTTAGATAATATTTCTTTGCTGGTCTTGAGAAAGGAAGAAAAGATCACCCCTTAAACGACTAGATTAAATATTTAGACTAGTTTATATAGGTCAATTTCGAGAGTTGTAGAAAACAGGAAAAAATAGACCCCCAGTACTTAAGAATGCCGAGAGTTTTGGTTATAATTAAGCTTCATGTCAGTATCACTGGCATGTAATAAATAAATTTGTTAGTGTGCATTAAATGTGCTGGCATGCACTGAATGTGAGGTTATGGTGAGGAGAAACACAAGCGGTGGAGCACCTCAAGTGAAATTCGTTCAAAATAACAACCAGTTCTGTTTTGGATATGGTAAATCCCGCCACAATTCTGCTTGAATCACATGATTAGGTAACAAAGAGAAATAGGAGAGAGAGAGAGACAGAAGAGAGAGAGAGGAGAGCACTCAGACGTATCTTGCATCTGCTTCACAGAAGAGGTTGCAAGATTTTTGTATGAGGCACAAATACCCCCACACTTTGAATATGCTCCACTTTCTTAAACTGCCTGATCCCCGTTCATTTTCGACTTCTTGACAGAATAGAGAACAAAGCAAGGTGACTCATCTCTAGCCTGGACCCATCCTGAACAGATCTGTCATTTCAGCAGAGCCTTCAACACTGGAGGGATGGGGCGGCCATACTGTTTGTTTTTTATAAGACCAACATTGTTAAGGTAGTCCCTGGCTTCACTGCAAGGACGGCAAGTGGCTTCTACACAACAAGCGGGCAGCAAACACCACCTTACACTCTGACTAAAGGCTTTTAAAAAAGCTGATGTAGGAAAACAGCTCTTGGTCTATAAATAAAGTTAAGAAATTTAAAATTAAACTACGTAAAACCCTGTGTAAGAGAGAGAAAAAAGAGAGAGAGAGGGGGAAAAGATGAAAAGGGAGAGGAGAGAGAGAGAGAGAGAGAGAGAGAGAGAGAGAGAGAGAGAGAGATTGACTACACTTCGGTGACACATTAGTTCGACACATCAGAGATGAACGAACAGTGTCGACCTGGCAGTGACAAAACAACAGTGATAACACAGTAACGACAATCTATGACGTCCAAAGACTGATGACGCTCCGACAGTGAAAAACACATCAGTGACATAGGGAACATAGACGACCCTCAAGTGTCAACCAACAGTGACGAAACATCAACATTGATACATCACTGGCAATATAACAGTGACGGAACAACAGTGAGAATATAACATGATAAAACAACAGTAAAGATATAACAGTGATATCACAACAGTGGCGAACAACAGTGAAAAAAATTGCAATATAGTGACTACTAAAAATGATGACACATCAGTGATGACACAACAGTGGACGAAACAACAGTGAAGACACATTTGTGATGACACAACAGTGATACACAACAGTGACGCCACAAGAGTGACGACACAAGAGTGACGACACAATATTTATGACACAACAGTGACGACACAACAGTGACGCCCAAACAGTGACGATACAGCAGTCACTACACACAGTGAGGGCCCACAACAGTGACGCCACAACAGGGGACAATACAACAGTCACTACACAACAATGACGCCACAACAGTGACGCCCAAAACAGTGACAATACAACAGTCACTACACAACAGTACAACACAACAGGGGCAACACAACAGAATACCACATCATTGGCTATCTGTGTCCACGGGGCTCTACTCCAGTTTTGGCTATCGTGCCCTACGGGGCTCTATTCCAATGTTTGTTATCTGTGTCCCACGGGGCTATACTCCAATTTTGGGCCCTATCTGTGTCCCAGGGGCTCTACTCCAGTGTTGGCTATCTGTGTCCCACGGGGCTCTACGCAGTGTTGGCTATCTGTGTCCTACGGGGTCTGTTCCATGTTTGTTATCTGTGTCCCACGCGGCTATTACTCCAATGTTGGCTAAACCATACCCCGGCGGGATTAAACCCCGCGGTCATGAGTCTCAAAACTCCAGCCGTCGCGTTACCCACTAGACCAGCTAGCCACAATAAGATTCATCTAACTAGGTATATTTTACACTAGGAAAGTTGCACAGGCACTCTGTGACCACAAATGCAAGTTTTTTACAGACGATTCTCCAGCTAGCGTGGCCGTGACGAACTCTAGCTCAAGTCCCTTCACTGCCGTCAACATGACTCAAGAATCGTAATGACACGATTGCAAATAAACCATACCCCGGCCGGGATTGAACCCGCGGTCATAGAGTCTCAAAACTCCAGCCGTCGCGTTAGCCACTAGACCAGCTAGCCACAAAAAGATTCATCCAACTAGGTATATTTCTACCCCCATTTGTGGTCACAGAGGTGCCTGTGCTAACTTTCCTAGGGTGTAGAAATATACCTAGTTGGATGAATCTTATTGTGGCTAGTGGTTAGTGGCTAACGCGACGGGCTGGATTTTTGAGACTCTATGCCCGCGGGTTCAATCCCGGCGGGGGTATGGTTTTTTTGCAATCGTGTCATTACGATTTCTTGAGTCATGTTGACGGCAGTGAAGGGACTTGAGCTAGAGTTCGTCGCGGCCACGCTAGCTGGAGATTCGTCTGTAAAAACTTGCATTTGTGGTCACAGAGGTGCCTGTGCTAACTTTCCTATGGTGTAGAAATATACCTAGTTGGATGAATCTTATTGTGGCTAGCTGGTCTAGTGGCTAACGCGACGGGCTGGAGTTTTGAGACTCTATGACCACGGGTTCAATCCCGGCCGGGGGTATGGTTTATTTGCAATCGTGTCATTACGATTTCTTGAGCAATGTTGGCTATCTGTGTCCCACGGGGCTCTGAGTGGTTGAGGGGAGAGGACGTATGTGTTGAGTGAAGTCCTAGGCCTTCTATATCAGAACTGCTTATCTCACCCGACTGATAACTCATCATGCAACAAATATCGTTGGAGCGCAGCTGAATTGCTGCTGGAACTCTTATGTGTGAACTGTGACTAGTGATATACCTAGTGAAACACAAACATGTTGATTTGAAGTGGCTGTAGGAGGCTACACCTTCACTCCACCTCGCCTCTCTCCCCTCCTTCCTCGATTTGGAACTCAGCCATTCGCCTCTATTTATTTGGTCTAGAGGCGGTTTTTGCCAGACCACATAAATGCTTGAGTGCCCGTGTCAGTCCTCTGTGCCGCACTCCACTCATCTTACGAGTATGTCTCCTGTGTGCCTACCTGCCTGCTACAAGCAAATATCCAAGTGGTTTACACGGGCTTGCAAGCCATTCAAGCAAACTTTAAAAAGCTTGCA
>NC_069420.1:52232830-52250537 GCF_026875155.1 Cherax quadricarinatus | reverse complement strand
ATTAAATTTTAAAACCACAAATAATAGAGCCTACTAGCCCTGGAGAATACACTAACCTCATCTTCACTAACAATGAGGATCTGATAAGAAATGTCCACCATATAAAAAACAATATAATCAGATCAAAACATAATTGAGGTTTCAGACATGTAATGCGTGGAGCCCCAGACCGACAAAATGAGACTAGTCACGAGGGAGCATTCCCCCAAATTCAACTTCAATAACAAAAACATAAAGTGGGACCAAGTAAACCAAGTCCTAACCGATATAAGCTGGGAAGATACACTAAAGCAACACAGACCCCAACTTATGCCTAGAACAGATTAACTCGGTGGCACTCGATGTATGCAAAAGGCTTATTCCTCTAAGAAAAAGGAGGAGTAGATGAAAAAATAGAAAGAGACAGGCGCTCCCTTTACAGGCGACGGAAAAGAATAACAGAGCGGCTAAAAGAGGTAAATATATCTGAAATGCGTAGGGAGACACTGGTCAGAGAAATAGCAAGCATCGAACTTAAGCTAAAAGAATCCTTTAGGAGTCAGGAATCGCGGAAGAACTAAAAGCCATAAATGAAATCGAAAGAAACCCAAAGTATTTCTTCTCCTATGCCAAATCAAATCGAGAACAACGTCCAGTATTGGGCCCCTACTTAAACAAGATGGGTCCTACACGATGACAGCAAGGAAATGAGTGAGCTACTCAAGTCCCAATATGACTCATTTTTTAGCAAGCCGCTAACCAGCCCTGAGAGTCGAAGATCAAAATGAATTTTTTATGAGAGAGCCACAAAATTTGATTAACACAAGCCTATCCGATGTTATCCTGACGCCAAATGACTTCGAACAGGCGATAAATGACATGCCCATGCACTCTGCCCTGGGGCCAGACTCATGGAACTCTGGTGTTCATCAAGAACTGCCAAGAAACCCCTATCACGGGCCTTTTCCATCCAAAGGAGAGGGAGCATGGACACGGGGTCGTCCCTCAGTTACTAAAAAAAACAGACATAGCCCCACTCCACAAAGGGGCAGTAAAGCAAACAGCAAAGAACTACAGACCAATAGCACTAACATCCCATATCATAAAAATCTTTGAAAGGGTCCTAAGAAGCAAGATCACCACCCATCTAGAAACCCATCAGTTACACAACCCAGGGCAACATGGGTTTAGAACAGGTCGCTCCTGTCTGTCTCAACTTTTGGGAAATCACTACGACAAGGTCCAAAAATGCACTAGAAGACAAAAAGAATGCAGATGTAATATATACAAGACTTTGCAAAAGCCTTCGACAAGTGGGGACCATGGCGTAATAGCGCACAAAATGCGTGCTAAGGAATAAAAAGGAAAAGATCGGTCGATGGATCTATAATTTCCTCACTAACAGAACACAGAGAGTAGTCGCAACAGAGTAAAGTCCGAGGCAGCTTACGGTGAAAAGCTCTGTCCACAAGGCACAGTACTAGCTCCCATCTTGTTCCTCATCCTCATATCCGACATAGACAAGGATGTCAGCCACAGCACCGTGTTTCCTTTGCAGATGACACCCGAATCTGCATGACAGTGTCTTCCATTGCAGACACTGCAAGGCTCCAGGCGGAAAACAATATGAAGTTCAACGATGAGAAATTTCAATTACTCAGATATGGTAAACATGAGGAAATTAAATCCTTCTCAGAGTACAAAACAAATTCTGGCCACAAATAGAGCGAAACACCAACGTCAAAGACCTGGGGGTGATTATGTCGGAGGTCTCACCTTCAAGGACCATAACATTGTATCAATCGCATCTGCTAGAAAATGACAGGATGGATAATGAGAACCTTCAAAACTAGGGAGCCAAGCCCATGATACACTCTTCAGGTCACTTGTTCTATCTAGGCTGGAATATTGCTGCACTCTAACAGGCACCTTTCAAGGCAGGTGAAAATTTCCGACATAGAAAATGTACAGAGAACTTTCACGGCGCGCATTAACGGAGATAAAAACACCTCAATTACTGGGAGCGCTTGAGGTTTTCTAAACCTGTAATTCCCCCCCGGAACGCAGGAGGGAGAGATACATGATTTTATACACCTGGAAAATCCTAGAGGGACTAGTACCGGGGAAATTGCACACGAAAATCACTCACTAAAGAAAGCAAAAGACTTGGCAGACGATGCCCCCATCCCCCCAATGAAAAGCAGGGGTGTCACTAGCACGTTAAGAGACCATACAATAAGTGTCAGGGGCCCGAAACTGTTCAACTGCCTCCCAGCACACATAAGGGGGATTACCAACAGACCCCTGGCAGTCTTCAAGCTGGCACTGGACAAGCACCTAAAGTCAGTTCCTGATCAGCCGGGCTGTGGCTCGTACGTTGGTTTGCGTGCAGCCAGCAGCAACAGCCTGGTTGATCAGGGGCTGATCCACCAGGAGTCCTGGTCACAGACCGGGCCGCGGGGGCGTTGACCCCCGAAACTCTCTCCAGGTAAACTCCAGGTGAACTATCTCTACCCCTCCAATAACCATCCTCCACCTCCCCCACAACCATCCATCCCCTCTCCTAACCATCTATTCCCCTCCCCCTAACCAGGATGAGGACAAGGGGTTCCAAGGACGAATCTGAGAGGGAGGAATGGGAGATAGAGCTCAAAAAAAGGGAGGAAGACTGGGGAAGGAGACTAGATGAGCTGGAAAGGAAGATGGAAGAGAGGTTAGCAGCAGAATGCAGAAGGTGGAAGCAACAGGCCACAGAAGCAGAAATCAAGATAGAGAGATTAGAAGAGGAGCTGAGACATCTGAAACAGCACAGAGACAAAGATATTACAGATAAGTACATCGGCAATGGCTACATCGAACACAGACAACAGGTCCAGAAGGAAGCATGGAACTAAACGAATGCAGAGTCTGTCAAACCCCCATGGGGCAAAACAAAGACCAGGGAGACTCTAGGTCAGAAAGAGAGGTTGGAAGACATTGAAGGAAACTAGAAGACATGTGCAAGGAACCTTACCTGATAACATGTGGGTGCCAGGAGCAGGTGAGCAGGAAGGTTAACCAATAAGATAGGGTCCATAAAACGAGGGAAGGCTGAAGGAAGGAACACTCCAGGGATAGGAACTCAAAAAACACATCAGAGGATGCAATTTGAGGAGTCACAGTGCGAGGTGGAAAGGGAAAAGATCGTGTTTGTCTATGGGCTATGACGAAGCTAAAGGGGAAAACTTATGATGAAAGAAAGCAGGTGGAGAAAAAGCGATTGAAGACATCATGAAGGTGATAGGCGAGGGGGAATGGACAAGGTGGAAATTTTCGGAAGAATGGGTGGTTCACAAGGAAAAAAGAAATTGGCCTCTCAAAGTAATTTTCAAGGCAGAATCAACCCGAAACCATGATCCTTGCAGGAGAAGCACGGCTGAGAGGCCAAGCAGGAGTTCCGGAGTGTGATTCCTCGACCGAGACAGAAACACAGGTCGAAAGGAAGACAATGAAAGGCGAGAGTTCAAAAACGAAAGGAGAAATGGGGAGGAATGAAACAAGGGAGAGCAGAATAACCCTGGATCAAATGGAAGGACAAGGCACCCCCAGGAAACACCGGCAGAAGGGACTCCAGCCAGACACCCCCAAGGCAACTGAACCAATCCTAACCAACCATTTCACACACCGTTCCCTATGGTTTTACACCCCACACCACAGTTACAGTATTAGAACAGAAGTTGAAGGTTTGGTTACACTAAATGCAGATGGATTAACGAATAAACATGAGAATGCGCAAGAAAGAATCAAGAGAAGTCCCGAATCATAGGCAGTTACAGAACAAAACTCATGGAGACAATAACAGATGCATCTTCCCACCAGGATACCAGATCATGAGGAAAGATTAGAAGGGCAAGGGGGGGCGAGGTGGGTTCCCGTTTTTGTTATATCAATGTTTGTTTTTAGCATTTCCCTGTGCCGTTTTTTTTTTCCCTTTTTGTTTTTTTTTATTGTTTTTTTTTTTTTTGTCTCTATGGTTTGCTCTGCTCGTAAAATCAGATGGAAATTCGAGAGAAGGAAGGGAATAGTGAGATGGGAGAAGAGACTACATAGCATGTTACCTTCAGTCTGGGGAACACAAAGTGGTCATTGCAGTGATGTATAATCCACAACAGACTGCAGGAGGCCAAGAGAGGAATATGAAGAGAGCAAACAGAGGCAATGGTGGACACCTTGCTGAGTGGCAAGAGAGGCTCACTCCAGCAGAGCAAAGTTGCTGGTTATGGGTGGATTTCAACCACAGGGAGATTGACTGGGAAACATGGAGCACATGAGGGGTCCCGAAACATGGAAGGAGCCAGGATGTTGGGACGTGGTGCTGGAAAACCTCATGCACCAAACAAGTTAAGGACACTACCATAGTGAGAGGGGGGAGGATGAACAGCAGATTGGAACTTGTGTTCACCCTGGGCAGCTCAGACATTGAGGAATCAAGTATGAGAGTCCCTAGGAGCTAGCGACCACGTGGTCCTGTGTTTTGAATACATAGTAGAGCTGCAAGTGGAAGAGAATAACAGGAGTCGAATGGAAAAAGCCTGACTATAAAAGAGGGGACAACATAGGGTTGTAGAAACTTCCTGCGGGAGGTCCAGTGGGGACAGAGAACTGGCAGGAACAGCCAGTAAATGAAATGATGGAATATGTAGCAACAAAAAATGCAAGGAGGCAGTGGAAAGGTTCATTCCCAAGGGCAAACAGTAAACAAACGGGAAGACCAGAAACAAGCCCTGGTTCTCCCAGACGGTGTAAGGAGGCAAAAACAAGTGCAATAGAGAATGGAAAAAGTACGAAGGCCAGAGAACATACGAAAAATAGGGAGATCAGTCGCAGAAGCCAGGAATGAGTATCGCACAGGTAAGGAGGGATGCCCACGCGACCAGTATGAAATGACATAACATCGAGAATCAAGACGACAGACCGAAACTGTTGTTAGCGACAAATTCAGAGGAAGACAACAGTCCAATAGACCAGGTGATCAGATTAAGGACAGAAGGTGGAGAACTCACAAGAAATGATTCAGGAGGTATGTGAGGAGCTGAACAGGAGATTTAAGGAAGTTTTTACATAGAGGACAGGAAGGCTGTGGGAAGACGCACAGAAGCGAACATCAAGGGGGAATTTACCAACAAGTGTTGGATGACATACGAACAACTGAGGAGGAGGTGAAGAAGCTCTTAAGTGACTTGACCATCAAAGGCGGAAGGGACGGAAAACATCTCCATGGGTCCTTAGAGAAGAGCAGAATGTGTGTGGGTATGCCTCTACCACAAATCTTCAACACATCCCTTGATAACTGGGAACTACCTGAGAAAAGGACTGACAGCTAATGTAGTCCCCATATTTAAGAAGAAAAACAGAAAACGAGGCACTAAACTACAGACCTGTCTCTCTGACATGTATTTGTGTGCAAAAGTCATGGAGAAGATTATACAGGAGGAGAGTGGTCGAACACCTGGAAAGGAACAAGATTATAAATGAAAAACCAGCATGGTCATGGAAGGCAAATCTTGTATCAACCTCCTGGAGTTTTATGACAAGGTAACGAAGATAAGGGATCGAGAGAGAGGGTTGGGTGATTGCGTTTTCCTAGATGCAGGAAAGGCCTTGACACAGTTCCCCAACACTAGATTAGTGCAGAAGCTGGAGGATCAGGCACACGTAAAAGTAGGGCACTGCATGTGATAAGGGAATACCTGACAGGGAGGCAGCAACGAGTTCTTGGTACGTGAAGAGGTATCACAGTGGGCGCCTGTTACGAGCAGGGGTTCCCACAGGGGTCAGTTCTAGGACCTGTTGCTATTTTGATATATGTGCACGACATGTGGAAGGAATAGACTCTGAAGTGTCCCTGTTCGCAGATGACGTGAAGTGATGATGAAGAATTAATCGACGAGATGGGACAGGGACTGCAAAGAGACTGGAGAGGCTGGACATTGTGGTCAGTAACTGGCTTCTCGAATTCAATCCAGCAAATGCAAGTAATGAAGATTGGGGAGGGGACAAAGAAGACAGCAGACAAGAGTTGAGGCTAGGTGGACAAAGACTACAGACCTCATCAGGGAGAAAGACCTTGTGTGACCACAACACCGGAGCACATCACGGAGGCACACATCACAAATAACCGCTGCAGCATACGGGCGCCTGGCATCCTGAGAATAGCGTTCCGATACCTTAATAAGGAATCGTTAAGACACTGTACACTGTGTATAGTTAGGCCCATACTGGAGTATGCAGCACCAGTCTGGAACCCCACACTGGTCAAGCACGTCAAGAAGTTAGAGAAAGTACAAAGGTTTGCAACAAGGCTAGTCCCAGAGCTCAAGGGAATTGTCGTACGAGGAAAGGTTAAGGGAAATCGGGGGGGTGGGGATTGAACGACCACTGGAGGGAAGAAGGGTCAGGGGAACATGATACGACATTCAAGATACTGCGGGAAATAGACAAGGTGGAAAGAGATAGGATGTTCAATGGGGTCAAAGGGACAAGGGGTCACCAACTGGCAAGCTAAGACTCGAGACGAGTCCAGGGACGTTAGGGAAGTATTTCTTCGGTCAATAGAGTTGTCAGCAAGTGGAATGCCTAGCAAGTGAAGGTAGTGGAGGCAGGAACTACATAGTTTAAAGAGACGGTTTATGACAAAAGCTCAGTGAAGGCAGAGAGAGAGAGGATCCAGTAGGGGTCGATCAGTGAAGAGCTGGGCCAGGAGCTGAGTCTCGACCCCTGCCAACCACAATTTGGTGAGTACAATTAGGTGAGTACACAAAGTTGCTATGCAGGAATGTCTGTGAGGGGAGCTGAGCAAAGTATTTAAGTAGATATTCTTAGAGTAAATAAGAGACATTGTGTACAGGACTGTATCACCTGGTAGTAACTTCGTCAACATAATAGGACAGTCATTCTGGCTCAAGACTGGGCAAGCCGAACACCTCTGGGAGAGATTTCTTCACCCAAGTATTCCTTCACAAATATTTACACATGGACATTGTTATGGAGTAGCGATGTCAGAGTGAAACGGTGCAGTCATTAACCACTCAAAATAGAAGTATTCATGATCAATGTCTGTGGAAATCTGCAACTCAGTCATGTAAACTGAAGTGGCGTCATCTTGGCTGAAGCACCCGACTTTCACGTAATTGTCACCTCGAACTGGACAATAAGTGCAGCTGTTGGGGCCCAGTAACGCTACACTCTGAGCTGCCAGTTTGCTGTATGAGTGGATATGCCAAAGTGGTGTGTATCGAATATTGAATAAACGCAACATACTCGACACACGTCAAAGATTACCATTATTTGTTACTGAACACCATATACACAAATGGAGAAGAGGCTACCTGGAGCATACCTGGAGGATGTTATAGGGGTATCACCCCGCAGCCCAGCACTTGACCAGGCTCTAGTGAATTCAGGGCCTGTAAACCAAGCTGTTATGCTAGCCTCTCATAATCCAACATACGAACTCAACCTGGCTGATCAGTACTGACTTGAGAAAAAAAATCTGTCTAGTTCCCTTAGAAAGCAACCAGGGGGGTGGTCTATTGGTAATTCCCCTTATTGTGGTGGGAGGCTGTTGAACTGTGTTGGGCTTGAACACTTACTGTGTTTTCTTTAGTGTATTCATGGCATCCTGACTTTTCATTAGGTTACGTTTGCACTGTCATAGGCAGTTTTTTTGTGTTGTAAATTTCGAACCAGGTCCTTCTATAGAGGATTTTTAAGATATTATTATGACTTATCTCTCTCGCCTCCCCCCCCATGTGTTTCCAGGGAAGTTCATGTCAAGTGACTCAAGACATTCACAGTAATTTAGGTGTTTTACTGAATTATATGGGCAGTAAAGGTTCTATGTTCGTTTCTCTAGTATATGCAGTTTCACCTTCCTTGAATGCACTGTTAGTGTACAGCGGTATTCCAACCTAGAGAGAACATGTGATTTAAGAAAAATCTTATCGGCATGGAAATCCCTTGTTTTGAAGGTTTTCTAATCCATTCCTTTCATTTTTACTCGCAGAATGTGATAGTGACTTCTGTTATTTCAAATCCTTCACACTATCTTTTCGCTCTATTGTGTGGTTAGAGTTTGCAATATTGTACGTTCTAGCTAATATTTTCCCTCAGTTTCCATAATGGAGTAACGAATCAGTCCTCATGAATAACATATTGTTTATCATTGGCCCATGCAAAATTGGTTTATATCCACTTGGAGATTTACCGTGTCCTCAACAGATGACACGATGTGATGCAGTTTTAAATTTATCTGCAGAAAAGAAAAATATCTGTGTTACGAATTACGTCAGTGATTAATGTGTGATGTGAGGATGATGAACTGGATGAGAGCTATTACTGTGCCTCTGTCGAACGAGCTTTTCATTGTAGCAGCTCCGACTTAACTTTGTTTAATAATCACTGTTGCGTGGTTTGTTAGGAAATATTGAGGATCTTCTGCTCACCTTTGCCAATTATTCGTTTTTCAGGTATGTTTTGTGCTGGTACACAATGTCGCACTCGTGAAGACTTCAGCATTCTGTTTGTCCTCAGTGAATACAGACTTGTCATAGTCGGTCCAGTAGATGTGAAAGGCAAGAGCGACTTCGACTAAGCCCATGGTACCCTGGATTATTGTTGGGGATGCCAGATTTTGATGACCTAGAGTGTGATTTCCAAAGCTTTTTCAGGCTGTTGCCCCCTTGCTTCCAGGGCACATCCCTAGTGCCCCACACACTTTCTTGGTATTGCAACCCCTGAATGGGTCACAATGTATATAATGTAGATTACCTGTTCATATAATTTTATATTGCTTATATCTGCGATATTAGCTAAATCATAAATAAGTTGCTTTATTATTATTTATTTGACTTAGTTTATATTATTAGGTAGGATGTAACATTTTAGTATATTATTCAGTGCTCGTAGTTGAGTGTTAAGTAGCTGCAGCATTGTCTACTGTAATTTTCACTCGATAGTTTTGCTGCCGGCTTCTGTGTTGCTGGGCAAGTGCAGTCCACGGGAGAGGTCCCGTGATGTGGAGGGGGGGAGTGATCACTCTCACCTGGAGGGAGAGTCAGCCTGGCCGGCACCTAGCTCTTGTCTTTTGACGTTGCCTCCAACAAAGAAGTGCCTCTCCCGCTCTCCATTGCTGGCCCTCCGTAGGAAGATCGTTTCTGTCGTTTTCTTGTTGTTGGTTCTGTGTAACTTGTTCACAGAACATAGCCTAGACTTAGTGATTTCGTCGTTGATACTGAGGTTGAGTGTCACATAGGACACTCTGAGAACTCAGGTCCTGAGCTGTAGCTTCTGACCTAATTTGTACTGTAAATGTGTTCTGACCCCCTTCTCACAGTCGGGGATTCTAATGCTGAACTTTAGATTTCAGTAGTATGGGAGTTTTGTGACTTTTGTGGAGGATCTGCTCATGGTCCTTACTTAGTGGACATTATATTATCTCCTTGTTCCGGATTCTGGTCGCCTTCCTGTAGCTTGTTATATTGCTTGTTCGGCTTATCAGTCGTTTTATTGTTCAAGCAAAGCTGTTCTGAAGCAGGTTGATCAAGAAGTTGTTTATGTAAGGATAGTCGAGTCTGAGACATTGCGAACTACTTAGAGCCCTAACAAACTTACACACCAAAACTTACTTGTATTATATTTGTATTATGTATTTAAATGTTAACAATGTACCAGACGGTACTTAAAAAAAGCCATAAAGATGTGGATATGTGCCTTCAGCACAATACTACTGTACTCGAGAAAGTGTACAGTAGTACACTTTAATTTACTTTGATTATATACGCCTAGACACTTTATTGTTATTAATAAACTTATTAAATTTTAATTTCTTTAGTTAGGTAGCCTACCAGATGTATCCTGAAGCACTATTGAATCTTACTAAATTCTATGGATAATTGGACCAGGCATACTGACTACTTTTGGTGGGCTACAACACCCGCAGTAAACAGGACTGGATGCTAGAGGGCTGTCTTTTAGTATTCACTGGAGGAGATCTCTATGACTTATTAGTTATCGCGTTTTTGTAACACTTGGTATTAGGTTTACTGCAAATTTAAAACAACTAATCTAATACTATAATAATGCATTTATTTTACAATATAAGAGACAGATGTGTTGGTTCACGACACATCAACTTTCTCAAACATCAGACATGAAGTATTAATTATTCTTAAATACCCACTGTAGTATTTTCCAGTCTATTTCTTTGCTTGGAAAAAGTTTTGTGACTGTACTGAAGCCTCGCTCTGCTATATCTGATGTTACGATTGCAAGGAAAGTTACATTCTTGACTTTGTTCTACAGTGGTCCAGGAAGGGTAGTAGTCACAGTGAAGGGTAGTGGTCACAGTGAAGGGTAGTGGTAACAGTGAAGGGCAGTGGTCACAGGGGAAGGGTAGTGGTCACAGTGAAGGGTAGTGGTCACAGTGAAGGGTAGTGGTCACAGTGAAGGGTAGTGGTCACAGTGAAGGGTAGTGGTCACAGTGAAGGGTAGTGGTCACAGTAAAGGGTAGAGGTCACGTGAAGGGAAGTGTCACAATTGCAGGATAGTGGTCAGAATTGTTTTTTGTAACCATAAATCTTGACATGATCTTCTTGAGCCTGGGCCCTTTAAACGCAATGTCATCGTTGAAGTGAAATTGTTCTTCCTCCGCCATTGTTGTTTCCTCATTGCTGTATCAGCAATGGACTGATCACTCACTCTTTATTTTAAGCAAAAAATTATCCTAAAATCTGTTCAGACATGTTTCTGTGCTGTTCTTTTCGTGTTTTGCACAAAACACTTCAAGAGAGTCTTGGAAACTGGAAGTGCTCACACTGGACTATTTATTACGTTTGATAACTGAAACCTGGACTGTAAAGTGCAAAGGGATATAAGATTAGTCTCATTTCCTTGCAATTGCAGGTTAACTTCGTTGAACTTTGTGAATACATGGGCAAATTAGTAATGTTATGCTTTGATGGTTCATAAATAGAACAGAACTGGAGTCTTGGAAAATTCAACAACTGCTTTATAAAAACAATAGAAACGCCTCGGGAAAATTTTCCCCTTTGACAGCCAACTATCTTCTTTGTGAAAACAACAAACGTTCAAAATTCTCACCATTCTCAGTGCAGAGATGTCGACACAGTCAGGATTTGGGAAAGCAAGTTCTTTGATCTTGTTTACTGATGTGGATAACAGTGCTTAATAATTTGTGAAGTCGACCACTTTGGTTTTTTGCCAGCAGATGTTGTTTGTGGATTACATACTGTAATCACAGCAGTTTCGGTTTTTTTCAAGAACCTGATGAAGCCTTGACGACAACCTGTTATTGATAGTGTCCCTCTGTTGCACAAACAAGAATGTTAGTAAGAAGGATGTCTTATTCTTTGCAATAATTCTCAACAACACCGACTGACTCCCCTTTTGTATCTGTTTCTAGTTCTCTTGCAAATAATAGTACTTCAAGCAAACTTTCATATCTGACGCAAAAAAACAGACGAACAAAAAGCAAAGATCATTGCCTAGATACGTTTGAAATGCGTCTATATGCGAATGATTAAAACAGAACGTGGATTGGATTTAGTGGAGTGTAGATCCAACACAAGATGCACTGTTGGATCGTCGCATGCCAGTGATTAACCCAGCTTCTACCTTTTACCCTTTTTTTCAAATATAATTTTAGTTTCATTTCTCATGGCAAAATTTTTTTTTGTTTAAGTTTTCAAATGTACAACTTCTAAGTCACTTGTTATTCAACTATTATACCCTTTTTATATACAACGTATTTCATTTTTATATACAACGTATTTTCAGTCATCTAATTGCAAGCCCAAAATTTTTTATCTTAAGAAATGTATCTTCAGTGTTTCACAATTTCATCCAATCTTCCTTGAACAAGTTATCACTGAAGGAAAGCTTTAAATAATTTTGTCAGATAACTTGTGCCAAAACAAGCGCAGACCTTTTAAATTACCCGTTACCCGAATAATTCTTCCCCAGTTTATGAGGCTTACCCGATCTAGCAATCAACCAATAATGGCTCCTAGGGGTTAAACCTTGTCAAAAGGCATACAAATGTTAAAATTACACCTCCAAGGGCCACAAAGGTGAATTAAAAAAACCAAAAGTGCTAAAGAGCTGGACAGTACTTCAGGGTTGGTGACCAGGAAGGGCAGGGCAAACTAACGTGTATAAAAATATACACTATATTAGTAACAACGTATATATACAAAAAATAATAACCTGCCTTCACCAGAAATTTTACAAAAAAATACACTAGTTCACTGCTACTATTATTTTTAAAGCTAGTACACAATATTTTATAACCACATTATTGGGTCATGATGACCTCCACTCTTCTGCTGGTAAAATAATTATTCCTGGACTCAGTTACACACCACCAGGGCAATGTAAGAGTACAAAAATCCCCCCAAAAAACTAATGACCTAAAACTTACAAATACATCAAAATACACTACTTAATCTAATTTCCTGACACCTCGTTACTTGCAACTAGTCAGCTCAGTCAGTGGTCATGTCTAATACGTGTTCCACTGGCTGTCCACCAGCCTTCCAACTGACACTATTTTTATGGACCTTCACTACACTACAAACACTCCATATTACAAATTTATTACAACACTGCATTATCCTGCATAATACAACCAAACCATCACCAGATTATTGTGAAGTTCTCGCAGACATTTATCCAATGGTTTTCCCTTTCTGAAGGTGTTCTCGAAGTGACTGATAATATGCTAGGTTTTCTTCTGTGTATTTTCCTCAAATATTCAGGAAACCTGGAAGGTTTCAAGGTTTCATTGAAAAGACTCTTTCATCCAGTAGGCATATTCGTTGTTCTTGGTTATTTAGTGTTGATACAAATCAATATTTCAAGTATTTCTACACTTCTTTTTTTTTTGGCTGCTGTGCTACGGCCATATTTTATTCTGAAATAAAAATAATATATGTTCTGTGAAAAAATCATACAAATTATAACAAAATGAAGCAAAAAAAAATAAGGAAATGTAGAGCAATGCATTACCTAGGAAAAGTACATTAAACAATAATACAAATATGAATAATAAACCAAAAATCATATACTTAAGAAGTGCAAATCACAACTTTACGACGACAACACTTCCACACACTTTGGCGTCCCTCCATCAGCACCACCCAGCCATATCTTTATTAAATTATACTTTAAAATGTTCTTTACAAGACGAAGATAACTTACAGTGGGTACAAACCTAGAAGAGCCTTGCTTCTGATGCCATCCTGCCGCCCCGGTGCCACTTCCTATTTCCTCAACGCCTTCCCTGAAGTTGTCCACCTCCCCTGAAGTTGTCCACTTCCCCTGAAGTTGTCCACCTCCCCTGAGCGATGCTGTACCACCCACTTTGGGAATCACAGAAGTACAGTGACAGACACCAAAACGGCAAATAAATCAGATAATATTTCTTTGCTGGTCTTGAGAAAGGAAGAAAGATCACCACTTAAACGACTAGATTAAATATTTAGACTAGTTTATATAGGTCAATTTCGAGAGTTGTAGAAAACAGGAAACATAGACCCCCAGTACTTAAGAATGCCGAGAGTCTGGTTATATTAAGCTTCATGTCAGTATCACTGGCATGTAATAAATAAATTTGTTAGTGTGCATTAAATGTGCTGGCATGCACTGAATGTGAGGTTATGGTGAGGAGAAACACAAGCGGTGGAGCACCTCAAGTGAAATTCGTTCATAAATAACAACCAGTTCTGTTTTGGATATGGTAAATCCTGCCACACAATTCTGCTTGAATCACATGATTAGGTAACAAAAGAGAAATAGGAGAGAGAGAGACAGAGAGAGAGAGAGAGAGCACTCAGACGTATCTTGCATCTGCTTCACAGAAGAGGTTGCAAGATTCTGTATGAGGCACAAATACCCTCACACTTTGAATATGCTCCACTTTCTTAAACTGCCTGATCCCCGTCTCATTTTCGACTTCTTGACAGAATAGAGAACAAAGCAAGGTGACTCATCTCTAGCCTGGACCCATCCTGAACAGATCTGTCATTTCAGCAGAGCCTTCAACACTGGAGGGATGTGGGCGGCCATACTGTTTGTTATTTATAAGACCAACATTGTTAAGGTAGTACCTGGCTTCACTGCAAGGACGGCAAGTGAGCTTCTACACAACAAGACGGGCAGCAAACACCACCTACACTCTGACTAAAGGCTTTTAAAAAAGCTGATGTAGGTAACAGCTCTTGGTCTATAAATAAAGTTAAGAAACTTAATTAAACTACGTAAAACCCTGTGTAAGAGAGAGAGAAAGAGAGAGAGAGAGAGAGAGAGAGAGAGAGAGAGAGAGAGAGAGAGAGAGAGAGAGAGAGAGAGAGAGATTGACTACACTTCGGTGACACATTAGTTACGACACATCAGAGATGAACGAACAGTGTCGACCTGGCAGTGACAAAACAACAGTGATAACACAGTAACGACACATCTATGACGTCCAAAGACTGATGACGCTCCGACAGTGAAAACACATCAGTGACATACGAACATAGACGACCCTCAAGTGTCAACCAACAGTGACGAAACATCAACATTGATACATCACTGGCAATATAACAGTGACGAAACAACAGTGAGAATATAACAGTGATAAAACAACAGTAAAGATATAACAGTGATATCACAACAGTGGCGACACAACAGTGACAAAAAATTGCAATATAGTGACTACATAAAAGTGATGACACATCAGTGATGACACAACAGTGACGAAACAACAGTGAAGACACAATAGTGATGACACAACAGTGACTACACAACAGTGACGCCACAAGAGTGACGACACAAGAGTGACGACACAATAGTGATGACACAACAGTGACGACACAACAGTGACGCCACAACAGTGACGATACAGCAGTCACTACACAACAGTGATGACACAACAGTGACGCCACAACAGTGACAATACAACAGTCACTACACAACAATGACGCCACAACAGTGACGACACAACAGTGACAATACAACAGTCACTACACAACAGTAACAACACAACAGTGGCAACACAACAGAATACCACATCATTGGCTATCTGTGTCCCACGGGGCTCTACTCCAGTTTTGGCTATCTGTGTCCTACGGGGCTCTATTCCAATGTTTGTTATCTGTGTCCCACGGGGCTATACTCCAATGTTGGCTATCTGTGTCCCACGGGGCTCTACTCCAGTGTTGGCTATCTGTGTCCCACGGGGCTCTACGCCAGTGTTGGCTATCTGTGTCCTACGGGGCTCTGTTCCAATGTTTGTTATCTGTGTCCCACGCGGCTATACTCCAATGTTGGCTAAACCATACCCCCGGCCGGGATTGAACCCGCGGTCATAGAGTCTCAAAACTCCAGCCCGTCGCGTTAGCCACTAGACCAGCTAGCCACAATAAGATTCATCTAACTAGGTATATTTCTACACCATAGGAAAGTTAGCACAGGCACCTCTGTGACCACAAATGCAAGTTTTTACAGACGAATCTCCAGCTAGCGTGGCCGTGACGAACTCTAGCTCAAGTCCCTTCACTTCCGTCACCATGACTCAAGAAATCGTAATGACACGATTGCAAATAACCTATACCCCCGGCCGGGATTGAACCCGCGGTCATGAGTCTCAAAACTACCAGCCCGTCGCGTTGCCACTGGGGAGAACCAGCTAGCCACAATAAGATTTCATCCAACTAGGTTATATTCCTACACCATTGTGGTCACAGAGGTGCCTGTGCTAACTACCTATGTGTAGAAATATACCAGTTCTGATGAATCTTATTGGTGCTAGCCTGGTCTAGTGCTGAACGCGACGCTGAGTTTTGAGACTCTATGGACCGCGGGTTCAATCCCGGCCGGGGTATGGTTTATTTGCAATCGTGGTCATTAGATTTCTTGAGTCATGTTGACGGCATGAAGGACTTGAGCTAAGAGTTCGTCGCCGGCCACGCTAGCTGGAGAATTCGTCGTTAAAAACTTGCATTTGTGGTCAACAGAGGTGCCTGTGCTAACTTTCCTATGGTGTTAAAATATACCTAGTTGGATGAAATCTTATTGTGGCAGCTGGTCTAGTGGCTAACCGTCGACGGGGGCTGGATTTTGGAACTCATGACCACGGTCCAATCCCGGCCGGGGGTATGGTTTATTTGCAATCGTGTCCATTACGATTTCTGAGCAAATGTTGGCTATCTTGTCCCCACGGGGCTCTGAGTGTTGAGGTAGAAGGACGTAAGTGTTGAGTGAAGTCCAGCCTTCTATATCAAGAACGCTTATCACACCCCAACTGATAACTCATCATGCAACAAATATCGTTGGGAGCTCAGCTGAATGCGCTGGAACCTTATTGTGTGAACTGGGTGGACTAGATATATACCGAGAGAAGACACAAGACATGTTGATTTGAAGTGGCTGTATGGAGGCTACACCTTTCACTCCACCTCGGCCTCTCTCCCCTCCTTCCCCTCGATGTTGGAAACTCAGCCATTTCGCCTCTATTTACTTATGGTCCTAAGGCGTTTTTGCCATGACCACATAAATGCTTGAGTGCCGTTCATCCTCTGTCCGCACTCCCACTGCACTTACGAGTATGTCTCCTTGTGCCTACCTTCCTGCTACAACAAATATCCAAGTGGTTGAACACGGGCTTCTAGCAAGCAAGCATTCAAGCAAGCTGAAAGCATGACAGCATTCCCAAGCTAGCCATGACAGCAAGGCAGCCTGCAGTTACAGCCTCCTGACCCCCAGCATGTTCTACGTATACGTTCTACAGTGCGCGGCATACCAGTGTTTAGATCCTGTATGGCTTTAGTTAATGAACAACTTAAAACGAGCATTGCAGTACGTACTTTTTTAAGTGGACATCAAGGAGTTCACGCTATAACCATAGTAAGTTTGTGACTATGAAGTGTTAAGCGCTGCAGATTTGTTGGTAACCTATTTTGCACGAGTGGAATTCACTGACTAGGGACATTGTGCCACCAAAGTACCTACGTAAGCTTAAAATGGGGAGTGAGGAATGTCTGGCCTGCTGTGTGACCTTGAAATGGGCACTATAAGACCCGCATACCCATACTGCGGTGGTCTAGTTGAGGTGAATGGCCCTTCTCGACTTTCCCTATTCACAGGTATCCCTTAACTCGTCGCCATTATCTACATATGGGATAAGGGCGAGTTTTAGCTGATCCAGGCTAAACATGCGCTTCCAAGCCCAGCCAGTTGTGATACTTCTACAGTGTTCCGGGCCGTACATTCGGTGTTTGGAGAACTATTCTTATGTAATGGAAAATTTGACTGCATTCCCAGACACGTGTGCTAGAGTGTTAAGTGCTGTGGGTTTGAGTAATTAACAAGTATTAACAAGTGTTGTAACTCTCGGAGACGAACTGTGGGCCCACTGAATGACCTTGAAAATCGCACTGGGGGGGGCGGACCCGCAGGCACTACAGCCAATATTGCCTGTGACTACCGAAGTGAATATCCCTTCCTTGTCCCTTCAATTCACCGTATCCTTAGCCGCATACGCCAGTGAGGTGAAACCCTGTCAGCTATGAGTATAGCAGATGGTGTTTGACGTAGATGATGGTGAAGGCATTTTGAAACATATTTTTAGTAAACAAGCTCGGATAAATGAACGAGCTTCCAGAAAAAAAATGCTTGCTGAAAGCAATAC
>NC_069420.1:52116905-52232330 GCF_026875155.1 Cherax quadricarinatus | reverse complement strand
TTCCCCTTTTTTTTAAAAGGGGTAACTGAAATCAGTCCTCATTGAATAACATATTGTTTATCATTGGCCATTGCAAAACTTGGTTTATATCCACTTGGAGATTTACCGTGTTCTTAACGGATGACACGATTATGCAGATTTTAAAATTATCTGCAGAAGAAAATACTGTGCTACGATTTACGTCAGTGATAATGTGTGATGTGAGGATGAAGAACAGGATGAGAGCGAGTACCGTGCCTTGTCGAACAGAGCTTTTCATTGTAGCAGCCTCCGATTTAACTTTGTTTAATAACACTGTGCGTGGTTTGTTAGAAAATTGAGGATCCTTCTGCTCACTTTGCCAATTATTCGTTTATCAGGTATTTTGTGTGCTGGTACACAATAGTCGCACTTATCGAAGACTTCAGCATTCTGTTTGTCCTCCAGTGAATACCAGACCTTGTCATAGTGGTCCAGTAGATGTGAAAGGCAAGAGCGACTTCGACTAAGCCCATGATACCCTGGATTATTGTTGGGGACTGCAGATTTTGATGACCTAGAGTAGTGATTTCCAAAGCTTTTCAGGCTGTTGCCCCCTTGCTTCCAGGGCACATCCCTAGCACCTCCACACACCTTTCTTGGTATTGCGACCCCTGAATGGGTCACAATGTATATAATGTATATTACCTGTTCACATAATTTTATATTGCTTATATTTGCGATATTAGCTAAATCGTAAATATATTGATTTATATTATTATTTGACTTAGTTATATTATTAGGTAGGATGTAACATTTATATATTATTCAGTGCTCATAGTTTGAGAGTATTAAGTAGCTGACGGCCTTGTCTACTGTAATTTTCACTTCGATTGTTTTGCTGCTGGTTCTGTGTTGCTGGGCAGCAGCAGTCCGCGGAGAGTCACGTGATCAAGGTGGGGTGATCACACCTCACCTGGAGGGAGAGTCGGCCTGGCCGGCACTAGCTTTTGTCTGTTTCGCGTGCCTTCCAACAAGATGGCCTCTCCAACTCTCCTTTGATGGCCCTTGTTGGAAGATCGTCTCCGTCGTTTTCTTGTTGTTGGTTCTGTGTAACTCTGTTCACAGAACATAGCCTTGACTTAGTGATTTTCGACGTTGTACTGAGGTTGTGTGTCGCATAGACACTCTGAGAAACTCAGGTCTTGCGCTGTAGCTTCTGACCTAACTTGTACTGGTATCTGTGTACTGTCACAGTCGGGGATTTTCTATGCTGAACTTAGATTCAGTAGTATGGGAGTTTTGTGACTTTTGTGGAGGAGTCTGCAGATGGTCCCTACTTAGTGTCGTTATAATTAATCCTCCTTGTTCCTGATTCTGTGTCGCATGTTGCTTGTTATATTGCTTTCGGCTAATCATTCGTTTTTATTGTTCAAGTAAAGTAGTATCTGACTGAGCCAGGTTGTTCAAGGAGTTAGTTTTATGTGAGAGTCTTTAGTCAGTCCCTGGTTAAGTCTAGTCGAGTCTTGAACATTGCGAACTACTTAGAGCACTAAACAAACATACACACAAACTTACTTGTATTATTTGTATTATGTTACTAAATGTTAACAATGTAACCAGACGAAACTTAAAAGTCCATAAAGATGTATATGTGCCTCAACACAAAACTACTGTATCACCAAGAATGTAGCAAACTTTGTATCCTATATTATATTATTTTTGATTATTTTAATTTATACTTTGATAATATACTGCCTAGACAACTATATTGATATTAATCAACATATGTAAATTTTTAATTTTTTTAGTTAGTAAACCTAACCAGTTGTAATGCCTGAGCACTATTGAATCTTACTAAATTCTAATGGATAATTTGACCAGTAATACGACTACTTGTTAAAAAACCCAGTAACAGCTGGAAGCTAGGAGACATTCCTTTCCAAGTATCACTGGAGATCCTATCATAAATACTAACGCGTTTTTTGTAACACAATTGGTATTAGGTTTACTGCAAATTTAAAACAACTAATCTAAGTACATAAATAAACGCATTTATTTTACATATAATGAGGACAGATGTGCTTATTTTCACACGAACATCAACTTCTCAACATCAGAACTTGAAGTGTTAAATTAATCTTAAATACCCACATGTGAGTATTTTCCGTCTAAATTTCTTGCTTGTAAAAAGCTTCGTGACTGTACTGAAGCCTCGCTCTTGCTGTATCTGATGTTTACTATGGCAAGAAAGTAGAATCTTGAAAAAAAACTTGTTCTACAGTGGTCACTGAAGGCATGGTACAGTGAAGGGCAGTGGTCACAGTGAAGGGTAGTGGTCACAGTGAAGGGTAGTATCACAGGTGAAGGGAAGTGTCACAGTGAAGGAAAGTGGTCACAGTGAAGGGTATGGTCACAGAGAAGTGGTAGTAGTCACAGTGAAGGGTAGTGGTCACAGTGATGGGTAGTGTCACAGTTGAAGGGATATTATCACATGTGAAGGTTAGTGGTCACAGTGAAGGGTAGTGGGTCACAGTGAAGGGTAGTGGTCCACATGAGATTGGTATAATTCACAGTGAAGGGTAGTGCCCCAGTGAAGGTTATGTCCAAATTGAAGGGTAGTATCACACACAGTGAAGGGTAGTGTCACAGTGAAGGTTCAAAGTGGTCCACCGAGAAGGTTAGTAGTCACAGTGAAGGGTAGTGGTGTCACGGTGAAGGGTAGTGTCACAGTGAAGGGTAGAGGACCACAGTGAAGGGCAGTAGTCACAGTGAAGGGTAGTGTCACAGATGAAGGTAAATAGTGCACAGTGAAGGAGGTAGTGGTCCCAGTGAAGGTTATTGGTCACAGTGAAGGTAGTTGTCACAGGAGAAGGGTAGTATCACAGAGAAGGGTAAGTGGTCACAGTGAAGCAGTAGTCATAGTGAAGGGAGAGTGTCACAGTGAAGGGTAGTAGTCCAGTGAAGGGTATTGGTCACAGCTGGAAGTGTAGTGGTTCACATTGAAGGGTATTGGTCACAGAGAAGTGTATTATCACAGTGAAGGTAGTGCACACAGATGAAGGGTAAGTGACACAGTGAAAGGTAGTAGTAACAGTGAAGGGTAGTTTCCACAGTGATGGGGTAGTGTCACAGAGAAGGTGAAGTAGTCACAGTGGAAGGTAGTGGTCACAGTGAAGGGTAGTGGTCACAGTGAGGTAGTGGTCACAGTGAAAGGGCAGTAGTCACATGAAGGGTAGTGGTCACCATGAAGGGGTAGTGTTCACAGTGAAGTGTATGGTCGACAGTGAAGGTAGTGTCACAGTGAAGGGTAGTGGTCACAGATGAAGGGTAGTGGTCACAGTGAAGGGTAGTGTCACAGTGAAGGGTAGTGGTCGCAGTGTGAAGGGTAAGTGGTCACATTGAAGGGTAGTGGTCACAGTGAAGGGTAGAGTCACATGAAGGTTAATGGACACAGTGAAGGGTAGTGGTCACTTGCAGGATAGTGGTCAGAATGTTTTTTGTAACCATAAATCATGTACATGATCATGAACCTATGTCTTAACGCAATGTCATTGTTGAAGTTGAAATTAGTTCTTCCTCCGCCATTGTTGTTTCCTCGTTGCTGATAACAGCAATGGACTGATCACTACAATCTTTATATTAATGCAAAAAATTATCCTAAAAATCTGTCAGACATGTACTGTGCAGCTGTTCTTCGAGTGTGCACAAAACACTTCCAGAGAAGTCTTGGAAACTGGAAGTTGCTCACACTGGACTATGTTATTACGTTTGAATAACGTGAAACCTGGACTGGTAAAGTGGCAAAGGAATAAGATTAGTCTCATTTCCTGCAATTGGGCAGATTAACTTCGTTGAACTTTGTGAATACATTTTGCCATTAGTATTGTTTATGCTTTGATGGTCATCACATAGAAGAGTAACTGTGAGTCTTGGAAAAAATTCAACAACTGGTTTATAAAATAATAAAACCGCCCTCAGAAATTCCCTTTGACAACCAACTATCTTCTTTTGTGCAACAAAAAACGTTCGAAATTCCTCACCATTCTCAGTGCAGATATGTCGACACAGTCAGGACTTGAAAGCAAAGTCCTTTGATCTTGTTTACTGATGTGATAACAGTGCTATAATAATTTGTGAAAGTCGACCACTTTGTTTTTTTGCCAGCAGATGTTGTTTGAGTGGATTACATACTGTAAGTCACAGCAGTTACGGCTATTTTCAAGAAACTGATGAAGCCTGACTACAGCCTGTTATTGATATGTCACATCTGTTTGTACAAACAATGAAATTATCGTAAGAATAAGTCTTAAATCTTTGCATAATTCTCAAAACACCGACTGACTCCCCTTTTTGTATCTGTTTCTAGTTCTCATTGCAAATGAAAGGTACTTCATGCAAACTTTCATGTCCAGACGCCAAGAAACAGACGGAACAAGAAGCAAAGATTCATTGCCTTAGAATACCGTTAAAGCGTTCTATATGCGAATGATTAAAACAGAAACGTGGATTGGATCAGTGGAGGTGAGGATCCAACACAAGCTTTGTATCGCGCATGCCAGTGATCAACCCATGCTTCAACCTTTTACCATCATTTTATCAAATATAATTTTTTAGTATACATTTCTCAATGTGCATATTTTTTTTTGTTTTAAGTTTTCAAATGTCAGACAATTCTACTTCACTAGTTTTTCAAACTATTATACATTTTTAAATACAACGAAATTTCATTTTTATATACAACGAATTTTTTTTTTTTTCATTTTTATATACATACGTATTTCATTTTTATATACAAACGTATGTTCATTTTTATAATACAACGTATATCAACGTCATCTAATTGTCAAGCGAAAATGTTCTGTATCTAAGAATGTAGCACAATGTTATCTTCAATTGTTGTCAGCAATTTTCATCCACTCTTTCCTTGAACAAAGTTATCACTGAAAAATGAGGAACAGCTTAAATAAATTGATCGACTAAGCTTGTGCAAAACAATGCGCAGTGTACCCGACTTACAGAGTTACCAGAATAATCTCTTCCCCAGATTGGTAATAGGCTTACCAGATCTAGCAATCAACAATAATGGCGCCTAGGGGTAAAGCCTTGTAAAATGCATACAAATGTATAAATTAACGGCCATCCAAGGGCCACAAGAGTTGCATTAAAACCAAAGTGCTAAAGAGCTGGACAGTACTTCAGGGTTTGTGACCAGGAGGGCAGACAAACTAACTTGTATAAAAATATACACTATATTAGTAAAAACGTATGTAATAAAAAAATCCATTACCTTCCGTCACAGATTTCAACAAAAAATAACACTAGTTCACTGCTACTATAATTTTTAAAGCTAGTACACAATATTTTAAAACCACATTATTGGGTCATGGATGACCTCCACTCTTCTGCAGGTAAAATAATTAATATCCTGGACTCAGTTACACCTCAGCCGCATAATAACTCATGGCAATGTAAGATTAACAAAAAATCCCCCCCAAAAAAAAACTAATGAACCTGAAACTTACAAATACTCAAAAAAACACACTACTTAATCTAACTTCCTGAAACCACGTTACTTGCAACTAGACAGCTCAGTCATTGGACATGTGTCTAATACGTGTTCCACTGGCTGTCCCACCAGCCTCCCGAACTGAACACTATTTTTATGGACCTTCACTACACTACAAAACACACACACTCCATAATACAATTTATTACAACACAGCATTATCCTGCATAATACAACCAAACCCCACCATATATTGTGATTTTCTCGCAGACATCCAATGGGTTTTCCGCTTCCTGAAGGTGTACTCGAAGTGGACTGATAATATGCAGTTTTTCTATCTGTTTATTTTCCTCAAATATTCAGGAAACCTGGAAGGATTTCAGGGTTTCATTTTTGAAAAGACCTCTTTCACACCCAGTAGGCATATGGTGTTCTTGTTATTTACGTGGTTGATACAAAACAATATTTCAAGTATTTCTACACTTCTTTTTTTTTTTTGCTGCTGTGCTACGGCCAAAATTTTTTTCTGAAATTAAAATAATATAATGTTTTCTGTGAAAAAAACATTGCCAATTATAACGAAAATACACAAAAAAAATAAGTAAATTTATAGTGCAATGCATTACCTAGGAAAAGTACAGTAAACAATGAATACAAATCTGAATGATAAACCAAAAAATTATAATCTGAAGAAGTACAAATCACAACTTTACGACGACAACACTTCCACACACTTTGGCTTCCCTCCATCAGCACCACCCAGCCATATCTTTATTAAATTATACTTTAAAAATGTTCTTTACAAGACTGAAGATAACTTACATAGGGTACAAACTAGAAGAACCTTGCTTCTGATGCATCCGGTTCCGCCCCGATCCACTTCCTATTTCCCTCAACACCTCCTCTGAAGTTGTCCTCCTCCCCCTGAAGTTGTCCATCTCCCCTGAAGTTGTCCACCTCCCTGAAGTTGTCGCACATCCCCTGAAGTTGTCCACCTCCCCTGAAGTTGTCCACCTCCCCTGAAGTTGTCCACCTCCCCTGAAGTTGTCCACCTCCCCTGAAGTTGTCCACCTCCCCTGAAGGTTGTCCACCTCCCCAGAAGTTGTCCCACCTCCCCAAATTTTCCACCTCCCCTGAGATTCTGATACCACCCACATTGGGAACACAGAAAAACAGTGACAACACCAAAACGGCAAATATAACAGATAACATTTCTTTTGCTGGCTTGAGAAAGGAAGAAAGATCACCACTTAAACACAAAGATAAAAATATTTTAGACTAGTTTATACAGGTCAGTTTCGAGAGTTGTAGAAAACAGGAAACATAGACCCCCAGTACTTAAGAATGCCGAGAGTCTGGATATAATTAAGCTTCATGTCCAGATCACTGGCATGTAATAAATAAATTAGTTAGTGTGCATTAAATGTGCTAAGAGAGAGAGAGAGAGAGAGAGAAGAGAAAAGAGAAAGAAAGAGAGAGAGAGAGAGAGCACTCATACGCTATTCTGCATCTGCTTCACAGAAGAGGTTGTGAAGTATTCCTGAATGAAGGCACAAATACCCTCACACTTTGAATATGCACCACTTTCATAAACTGCCTGATCCCCGCTTTCATTTTCGACTTCTTGACAGAATACGAAGAACAAAGCAAGGTGACTTCATCTCTAGCCTGGACCCATCCCTGAACAGGATCTTCAATTCAGCAGAGCCTTCAACACTGGAGGGATGTGGGCGGCCATACTGTTTGTTATTTATAAGACCAACATTGTTAAGGTAGTAACCTGGGCTGCACAGCAAGGACGGCAAGTGGAGCTTCTACACAACAAATACGGCAGCAACACCACCTACACTCTGACTAAAGGCTTTTAAAAAAGCTGATGTAGTACAGCCTTGGTTTCTAAATAAAGTTTAAGAAACTTAATTAAACTACATAAAACCCTGTGTAAGAGAGAGAGAGAGAGAGAGAGAGAGAGAGAGAGAGAGAGATTGACTACACTTCGGTGACACATTAGTTACGACACAACAGAGATGAACCTACAGTGTCCGGACTGGCAGTGACAAAACCAACCTGATAACACAGTACTACACATCTATGAGCGTCCCAAGTTACTGATGATCCGAAAGTCACCACACATCATGAAACCCGCTCCGACAGTGAAAACACATCAGTGACATACGAACATAGACGACCCTCATAGTGGCACCAACAGTGACGAAACATCAACATTGATACATCACTGGCAATATAACAGTGACGAAAACACAACATTGAACATCATGCATATACAGTGACGAAACAACAGTGATGAATAAACAGTGGATAAAACAACAGAAACGATATAACAGTGATATCACAACAGTGCGACCACTACAGTGACAAAAAATTGCAATATAGTGGACAACATAAAAGTGACGACACAATAGTGATGAACACAACATGACGACACAACAGTGTACGCCACAAGAGTGGACGATACAGCATCCCTACACAACAGTGACGACACAACTTTGACGCCACAACAGATACGATACAGCAGTCACAACACAACAGTGAAGGCCACAACAGTGACGATACGCAGTCACTACACCACATGACGACCACAACAGAGACGCCACAAACAGTGAAGATACAGCAGTCACTCACAACATGGACGCCACAACGTGACGATACAGCAGTCAACTACACAACAGTGACGCCACAACATTGACGAAGACAGCATCACAACACAACAGTGGACGACACCACAGTGACGCCACAACAGTGACGATACAGCAGTCACTACACAACAGTGACGCCACAACAGTGACGATACAGCAGTCACTACACAACAGTGACGACACAACAGTGACGCCACAACAGTGACGATACAGCAGTCACTACACAACAGTGACGCCACAACAGTGACGATACAGCAGTCACTACACAACAGTGACGACACAACAGTGACGCCACAACAGTGACGATACAGCAGTCACTACACAACAGTGACGAAACAACAGTGGACCCCACAACATTGACGATACAGCGTCACTACACAACAGTGGACCGCCCACAACAGTGACAATAACAACAGTCACTACACACAATGACGCCACACATGACGCACAACAGTGACCAATACAACAGTCACTACACAACAGTAACAACACAACAGTGGCAATACAACAGTCACTACACAACAGTAACAACACAACAGTGACAATACAACAGTCACTACACCACATAAACAACCACAGACATGACAATACAACAGTCACTACACAACAGATAACAACACAACAGTGGCAACACAACAGAATACCACATCATTGGCTATCTGTGGTGTCCCACGGGGCTCTACTCCATTGTTTGGCTATCTGAGGCCCACGGGGCTCTACTCCCAGTGTTGGCTATCTGTGTCCCACGGGGCTCTACTCCAGTGTTGGCTATCTGTGTCCCACGGGGCTCTACTCCAGTGTTGGCTATCTGTGTCCCACGGGGCTCTACTCCAGAGTTGTGGCTATCCTGTGTCCCCACGGGCTTGGGTGGTGCTACTCCCTGTTAGGCTATCTGTGTCCCACTGGGCTCTACTCTCAGTGTTGGCTATCTGTGTCCCACGGGCCACTACTCCAGTGTTGTCCTATCTGTGCCACGGGGCTCTACCTCCAGTGTTGGCTATCTTTTCCCCACTGGCTCTACTCCAGTGTTGGCTATCTGTGTCCCACGTCTCTACTCCAGTGAGTTGGCTACTGTGTCCCACGGGGCTGCTAACTCCAGTGTTGGCTATCTTTGTCCCACGGGTCTCTACTCCAGTGTTGCTATCTGGTGTCCCACGGGGCCCTACTCAGTGTTGCTATCTGTGTCCCACGGGGCTCTACTCCAGTGTTGGCTATCTGTGTCCCACGGGGCTCTACTCCAGTGTTGGCTATCTGTGTCCCACGGGGCTCTACTCCAGTGTTGGCTATCTGTGTCCCACGGGGCTCTACTCCAGTGTTGGCTATCTGTGTCCCACGGGGCTCTACTCCAGTGTTGGCTATCTGTGTCCCACGGGGCTCTACTCCAGTGTTGGCTATCTGTGTCCCCACGGGCTCTACTCCAGTGTTGGCTATCCTGTGTCCAACGTGCTCTACTCCCATGTTGGCTATCTGTGTCCCCACGGGGCTCTACTCAGTGTTGGCTATCTGTGTCCCCCACGGGGCTCTACTCAGTGTTGGCCTATCTGTGTCCCACGGGCTCTCTCCAGTGTTGACTATCTTTGTCCACGGGCTCTACTCTGTGTTGCTACTGTGTCCCCACGGGCTCTACTCCAGTGTTATGGCTATCTGTGTCCCACGGGGCCTCTACACCATGTTGGGCTATCTGTGTCCCCACGGACTCTACTCCAGTGTTGGCTATTGGTGTCCTCACGGGGCCTCTCCATTTGTTTGAGCTATCAGTGTCCCACGGGTCTCTACTCCATGTTGGCTATCTGTTTCCCACGGGCTCTACTCCAGAGTACAGTTTTTTAATCTGTGTCCCACGGGCTCTACTCCAGTGTGGCTATCTTTTTCCCACGGGGCTCTACTCGCATTGTTGCTAATCTGTGTCCCCACGTGCTCTACTTCCAGTGTTTTCTAGCTGTGTCCCACGGGGCTCTACTCCAGTGTTGGCTACTGTGTCCCACGGGGCTCTACTCACTGTTGGCTGTGTCCCCTCACGGGCTCAACTCCAGTGTTGGCTATCTGTGTCCCACGGGGCTCTACTCCAGTGTTGGCTATCTGTGTCCCACGGGGCTCTACTCCAGTGTTGGCTATCTGTGTCCCACCGGGGCTCTAACTCCAGTGTGCAATCTGTGTCCCAGGGGCTCTTACTCCAGTGTTGGCTATCTGTTTCCCACGTGGTCTCAACTCCCAGAGTTGGCTATCTGTGTCCTACAGGCTCTGTTCCAATGTTTGTTATTTTGTCCCACGGGCTATACTCCATTGTTGGCTATCAGTGTCCCACGGGCTCTGAGAGGTTGAGGTAGATGGACGGTGTTTATGAGTTAAGTCCTAGGCCTTCTATATCTAAACTGCTTTAATTTTTCTCACCCGACTGATAACTCATCATGCAACAAATATCGTTGGAGCGCAGCTGAATTGCTTGCTGAACTCTTTATGGACGCGGTGAACTGTGACTAAGTGACATACCTAGTGAACACAAACGATGTTGATTTGAAGTGGCTGAAGGTAGGCTACACCTTCACTCCACCACGCCTGTCTCCCCTCCTCTCCTCCATTTGGAACTCAGCCATTCGCCTCTATTTACTTATGGTCCTAGATCTGTTTTTGCCAGACCAACATAAATGCTTGATTGCCCGAGTCATTCCCTCTGTGCCGCACTCCACTCATCGAAACGAATATTGTCTCCTGTGTGCCTACCTGCCTGCTACAAGCAAATTTCCATAGGTTTACAACGGCTTAGCAACACATTCAAGCAAGCTTGAGAAGCAGCATTCCAAGCTAAGCCAGAACAAGGCTAATGGCAGCCTGCAGTTTACAGCTCCTACCCCCAGCATGTCTACGTATACGTTCTACGAGTGCTGCTGCATACCAGTGTTTTCCTGTAGTGCTTAGTAAGAACAACAATAACGAGCATAGCCAGTACTGACTTTTAAGTGGGACATGCCATAGGTTCACCTATAAACATAGTAAGTTTGTGCTAGAAGTGGTAAGTGCTGCAGATTTTTGTAACTATTGCACGAGGGATTTCACTGACTAGTACATTGTGCAACCATCAGTACCTACGTTATGCTTAAAATGAGTGAGAAGTCTGGCCTGCTGGGGTGACCTTGAAAATGGCAATTAAAAGACCCGCCATGCCACTTACACCCATACTTGAGTGTGTCTAGTGAGGTGAAATGTCCCTTCCTCGACTTTCCTATTCACCGGTATCCCTTAACTCGTCGCCAATATCTACAAAAGGATAAGGCGAGTTTAGCTAAGTCCAGAGACAAAACAGCGCTCACAAGCCAGCCTTTGTGAACGTTCTACAGTGTTCCGGCCGTACCTTCGGTGTAGTGAGAACTAGTTCTTATGTAGTGAAAATTTGTCTTCATTCCAAGACACGTGTGCTAGAAGTGTTAAGTGCTGCAGGTTTGGAGTAATTACAAGTATACAGTGTTGGTAACTCTCCGAGACGACTGTGGGCCCACTGAATACCTTGAAAATCGCACTGCGACCCGCAGGCCACTACACCCATATTGCCTGTGTCTAGCGAAGTAAATATCCTTCCTTGTCCCCTTCCTAATCACCGTGGTGGAACTCCTTTCAGCTATGAGTATAGCTGATTGGTGTTGACGTAGATGATGGTGAAGGCAGATTTGAAACATATTTTAGTAAACAGCTCGAAAAAACACAACGAGGCCATCCATAGAAAGCTTGCTGAAAGCAATACATGGAGCACACCCTCCCAAAGCTGTACAGGTTAGATTTCCCTAACACACAGATCAAGAGACCAAGTATAACTGGTTATTCGAAGCCTAGTGTAAACAATCATGAGAAAACGATCAAGTTTGTCCGCGATGATGATAACTAGCTCCCTATGTGCCTAATGATTTCAGCATTTAAGACAAACATCTCACGTGGCGAAAATGCGCAACATCAAACTCCAAGCTGCCCAGCCAAGGCACCTAAAGTTGCTTATTGTCACTCAACGTCCAATAAGCACTGAATCCTCAATAACTGGCGTCAGAGCAAGTTGCAAGGCCCTCCGTCGACTTTCGCAACGTCTGATATTAGCTGAGCGGAACTGGCCAGGGGACTCTGCCACGCTATATTCCACTCCCGCGCAGCCCTCAACAGACGCAATTACATTGCATAGTACAGACCTTACTCAACGTCGATGTTATAATGTCAACGCTGGGTCCACATTGCCAGGAACTGCCCATCTAAGTCACACGGTGTGCAGTGTGTGCCAATTCTCATCCTGCTGAACGGTGTTAAGCAATTATCAAACAGCAACAGACTGTTTGCTAAACAAAGTATCAATTGAAAGACCTCATGTGTCACAGCAGCTCCTGCAGACTGCAGTGTGAGGGCTGAATCGCATCGACAAGCCAACCGCACATCGACCCTGATCCCCCTCATATATGACCCCCCAGGACAACCATGTACCTCTGGTATGAATACTGGCTCATGCCTGCCCTCAGAATATGGGGTTGAGCACCTCACCTGGGGAGCAAGTCAACAGACCTCATCACGTCCGGCTTGGTCAATACCAGCCTAGGCTGAGTCAGCTGCAGTCCACCAACGAGCTCAGCTGAATCCGGGGTCTCACGTCTCCAGATGTATCCAGTCTTGCACCTGTGGTATACAACCTGATGTCGCGTCATAAAAGTACTGGAAACACAACAATTTCTCCATGAAACAAGAACTTGAACAACACAAGGAAAGATGTGTAGAGGTTTACCAATAACTAAGAATGTCACAATTAGTTAAAGCAAGTGTAGGCTTGCAGAAGCAAGGTTGGTGTGTGATGGTGTGGAGTTCTTAATTACAGTAATGACGAATATATTACTATTGTTTTGATAACTATAGTGAGCAATCCACAATAAAATGCAATGGTGTCCTAAAATGTTAGTAGTAGTGATGACGTATATAATTTTTGGTGAAAGAGTGTGATGAGAGCGGTGAGTTCTATAATGTTAGTAATAGTTATGACCGTAATATATGTGGTGGAAGAGTGTGATGATAGCTGTGGTAGTCTATAATGTAAGTAATAGTGAATGACCGAAATATAAGAGGTGGTGAAGAGTGTGATGAGAGCGTGGAGTCTATAGTTGTATGTTAGTAATAGTGATGACCGTAATAAAATTGGTGGTGAAGAGGTGTGATGAGAGCTGTGGTGTCTTATAGTGTTATAAATAGTGAGGACCTTAAATAAGTGGTGTGCAGAGTGTGATGAGGTTAGTCACATAAGACAATAATGTTGAATACAATACAGTTGATAAATGTAATTGAACACAATGTTGTTAGTGGAGCAGGTGATGACAGTTGTAGTGTTGCGAGTAATGTTTAGTGGAGGAAGGGAATGTGAGTGTGGTGTCACCAATCATACTATCACACATAAACATCGACATGCTCTGTGTTCTACGAAGACTCCCACGAGGCCTTACAACTGTAGGTGCACTTACAAAACAGCATGGTACAAGGGTAGCACGTTTACATTGATAAGGATTTCTATTTAAATATGAACCAATTTTTTCATTATGCTGAGAAACTCAAGATGATTCCCAGACTACTATATGGTATCAAAACCCCGTATAAACTTTTCTATAATAAGCTGGAATATTGCAACCTTATGAAAAAACACTCCTGACCTTCACAAAAAGTACCACGAACCCATTAGATGTTGTGGATCTACAAGAGTTGCAGAGTCCCTGAAAAAAAATAGAAAACAACCCAAGCCCCTAAATTACCATCATTTGTTTACAAATAACTCAAAACTACAAACCCTAGTTTTCTATAAATTAAAAAATCACTTCCCCATCAACTTCTTGCACATAAGAAAACAGAGAGGCTACAATATCACGGTGTTAGGAATTTATATCGGAACTCCTACTCATCAACATATTAAACTTGAATGCCCTGCTGGAAAGTTTTAATAACTTGGAGCACCAACTATGTGCTCATTCTGAGCCTACACTTATTATTGTCGATTACAATGCAAGACACAAAAAGCATTGAAACTCCCCAGTTGGTAATCGAAACGGCATCAGACTGTATGTCACTTCTTAAACAGTCATGATAATATCCAAATTGTATGTTGAACTTGAACCCACACATACTAATGGAGGCGTCCTTGATCTGTTTGCCTTGCTACAACATTAACTTCTGCCACTGTTTGAGTCTTCCATTGATAAGCAGATATAGCGTCTGATCATTGTCCCTAGGCTAACCTCACTAGACAATTGGTAATACTGATTCTCCCTGGGGGTATATTCAAACCGGAAAAAACGTTTTATGTTCCCCCTGATCAGCATGATGACTGTTGTTGGCACATGTGACTGACTGGTAAAAATTCCTATGAGAGTTCCTCTGTAGATACCTTAACAACGACCTTGTGAACCATGATTCAGAACTACTTTAGAGTCCGCCACTGAACCTTCTTGGTACTCTAAACGCAACAAACTTCCATCGAAAATCATACCTCCTTCAAAACCATACTTATACAATGATTCTAAACTTCGTACACTAAAACTGTACTGCTCGCAGAGTAGCCTAGCCTATAGAAACCATCGGACCCCTGTAATGCTGAGCTCTTCCAACTGCCCTTCTGCTGACATATAGCGTATGACAGAGCTGCGGCAAACATACTGGGAAAAATTTGTCAACGGTCTCAATGCCACAGCTCGCCCACTTAGCCGGGCATTGGAGGGACTTAAATAGAATTAAGTGGTAACATAACTGGGCTATCGCGCACCCTCATCCCTTGCAAAGGGCGAATGATTTGTCATTGCTTGGGCTGGTACATCTAGCAAAGACAATCTTCCCAGTACCAACACAGGCAAAATTAAAATGACAAATATGAATGAAAGGGAGAGAACTTTTGTTTGTCTTTATTCTCATCTAGGCAGATTACTAGCAACATTCCTTTCACTAATTATGACTTGATGCCGCACTAACAAGAGTGCAACTCCACGTCGCCAGGTGATGATGGTAATTACTACAGCATACTCAGATTAACTGTGTCGAGTACCAGGTAATCACGATAAAGCTTGAATTATAATACCATGAGCTATGTTACTGGGTGAGCTCCCTCAATCTTTGGACCAACAGGCCACATCAATTTCCAATTCCTAAGCCCAATCAACAAAATGCATTACCGCCCAATATCTCTTACTAGCTGCTTGTGTAAAACAATTTGAGAGAAAATATTCTTAAACGTCTCATGTACAGAATCAAACAATTTTTGTCTCCCCCGGTTACATAGGTTACATGCATGGAAAGGAGCGGCATCTTGCATTAGCCACCTTTCTCACCCTGCACACTGACTTCATACACTACCTTCCTTGACTCTAAATCCACTTTCGATGTAGCCAACCGACATGTAATCATTAGTGAAGCTTTAGCCAGAATGGATGTTGGAGAAGCTTCTTGACCGCTGGATTAAAGGTTACCTGCCAACATAAAGATCGACTGTGTTGGTTCCAGGACAATAGAAGTTTAACTAAAGACATTGTAATAGGAACCCCACAGGGATGTGTTGCTCAACCCACACTGATCAATATGTCTAATTACTGCATTACTTAATGCTATGCCTATCAGCCTCATCAATATGTGGATTAGTTTCGCTGAAGACAAGTGATTTCACACCACCGGATACTCCAACACCCAAAACATACTAATCATGTACAGCCTCGTGTCAGGACCTGGGGTTATAATCTCTACTGATAAAACAAAGATACTCAATAGTGCGCCCCTCCTCGACAGAAGAGGCACAGTTCTTCAATCCAATTGCTGATGGGTTCCCTCTACTAGAATTTATGTAAGCAAGATACAGGTATCAAGGCCATTGATGTTCCACTACTTGGACCTGTTGTAACAAGAACTTTGTCTGCCAATGACAAAGAAAGACTAATAGCATCTAGAGTTTGTAGCAGGGGCTTCACCCCAGGTTATGATGCTAAATGTTAAAATGGTGAAAAATGATGTATCTTGCTTATATAGATACATTGGTTTATTATGCTGCCACTACTTGCTCTTGTGTCTGACTGGAAGCTGTGGAGGGCATGAAAAACAGCAGAACGATGCAATGAGGATCAATTTAGGATGCCCCTCGTACTGCCAAAATTTAAAATATGCAAAAAATGAACTTGATATTCCAAGCATCAGGAGATCGTGTTAACAGAAAGAAAAATCCTCATGGGGTTTAATAAGCTCGAGGCAAGCTCATTCAAACCCCTGATCCAACAGAAGCACTTCAAAACTTTTACATCAGCACTGGTGAACACTCCTCTATATGATCGAAAAAACTGGACCCGACCTCCGCATGAATCAGATACAGATCTAGTCAAGTAAGGCAACAGCGCATTCTCCGCTCCATGGAATATTACCCATTCCAAACTCCCATTCCTCCATTCCCCCAAACTACTTCTTAAATCACAAAAAAAACTTCCCTTTGAAGCCAAACATGAGGCCTTAAGCTTATGAAACTTAGCCCACACCACACACTCTCGCAAATTATTTACCTATGGTTCGGTTCACCAACCCACGGTGCAGGGTAGTGCTGCTTTGTCGTACAGAGTGAGGGCTTCTTAAAGAAATTGGAGCACGCATCAATAATTGGGCCCTACCTTCAAACAGAATGTTTGCCATATCCTTGCACTGAAATGTATCTATGATCAAAGATTGACATTTAATTGTAACTGATTCTCTTCACCTAAATGCTCTAACTCATTAAGCTAAATTGGGGCATCTTGGTCAAAAGCCAGACAAGGTATGGGATTGGGGGACTTGAGTCGAGTGCACATGCTGGGGATTCCACTCACATTGATCTTCAATGCATGATAGAACTGAAAAATTTGGGCAAGCTTTTTTTTTAAAGAGGGAGTAGATTACAACTTGGCTTTCAGGTACTATTTGAAAACAAAAATACAAAAAGAACCAACTGAATTTTAGGGACTTATGGCTCAGGGAATTACCCCAGGAGTCCTCTATCATCTTCTTCAGCAGGGGGAGCCACAGTCATGGTGCATCCAACAAAATAAGCAGATTTGATTCACTACCCCCCGGGCTCCGGCTGGGGTTTCAAGTATCTTTGGCAGGGTTAAAACACCACCCCCAGATGTAGACCAAACGAAATGTAAATTTGCCAGTGGACATTTTTTACACCTTTCGTATTATGCTAGAGTGCGATAAAATTAATGATTTAAAAAACAACTCACTCAGAAATGTTCAAGAAATGGCTAAGTTCTTATCCCAGTGGTTATTAAGCCCCATTCGGGGAGAAATCCCCTGATTTTTTGCTAGTGTAAAAAAAGCATTACCACATGTGTCAGGGTGTGTGTGTGTGTGTGTGTGTGTGTGTGTGTTGGTGGTTTTGTGTGTGGTGGGTTTGTGTGTGTGTGTGGTGTGTGTGTGTGGTGTGTGTGTGTTGTTTTTGTGTGTGTGTTGGTGGGTTGACCAACAATCAATTTTCACCAATAAGTCACACATTTTGTGACTGGGTGTGGAAGGGAATTTGCTCAACTCAAAAAATTTGTTCTGATTGTAGCCATTATAAACAAAGTAACCATTTTTACAGATTCATTACCTTTGTGATTCATCACCTTTGTACCTATTCAGCTATAAAAACTTTGGGCCTCCCGGGACCCTTTGGTACCCCTAAAATCGTTAATACCTTTTGAAAATTGTCATTTTTTTGTGACAAACCCTACCGGGAGTTATTACCTTTGTAAATTGGATTTTCATTCCCTTTTTGTAAATTGTGAGTTCATTACCTTTGTAAATTGTGAGTTCATTCCCTTTGTAAATTGCTCACCCATCAAAACTTTGAGGCCCGTCCCTGGCCCCCATTATGTACCCGTAATCTTTTGACTACCCCCACAAATGGGTAGGGGTGCAAAATAAACAATTAAACAAACTATCAATGCCAGAACAAAACCCGAATGCCACCCACCACATGCCACCAACGCACCCCCCCATAGGGGGTAGGGTGGGATAGGTTCCAATTTCGAAAGCAGGAGGGAAAAAACTAGGAGATTTAATAGCCAGTTCTAAGTTTTTTCTAAATTTCTGAGAACAAGTCAGTATAAAACGGATTACATTACAAAATGGTAATGCCCCGTACAGAATGCAGGTATATTTTAAATGCTAACGAAAACTTTAAAGACACATTGCAAACAAACCATACCACGGGCGGGGGTAGAACCCGCGATCAGAGTCTCCATGGCAACGCGACGGTCGGAGTTTTGAGACTCTTATCGCGGTTTCTATCCCCGTTTGTTTTCAATCGTGCCCCTTTACAAATTTCTTTAGCCCATGTTGACGGCTATGAGGGGGACTTGACCCAAAATTTTCCCGCCCACGGCCCACTTTAAAGCGGAAAGATTCGCCCTTGTAAAAAATTTGGGCATTTGTGGTCACAGGGGTGCCTTTTAAACCCCCTTTAAAAGTGTAGAAATAAAACCTATTTGGACAAATTTTTATTGGGGTTTAGCTGGTCCAGTGGCTAACGCGCGGGGGTTTTGAGACTCCTGATAGCGGGTTTTCCCCCGCCCGTGGTATGGTTTATTATGTTAACCTTGAAAATTAATGAAATAAAAAGGTCAACTGTGCAGTAGAAATGGAAAATTGCTGGTCCCTTCCCGCCGAGATTTTCCCCCAAAAAAAAATTTATAACTTATTTTCAAACCCGGGCCCAGGGGGTTAAAATAAGAAAATTTTTTAAAGCAACTCTTCCACGGGGAAAATGTGCTTGAGCCGTTGTTATGAAATGTCACCTTCATTTACCCCCCAATCTCATCCAAAAATTCCCATACTTTGCAGACGATGATACTCTGCATTTATTTAAACCATAGGGGAAAATTCCCAGCTGTTTTAATTTTACATCAGTCACCGTTTCCAACATTTGGGTATTACCCAAATTTTTCCCTCATGAAAAAAACACAAAAGGGGGAGGGGCCTGTAGGAAAACCAGGGATGTTTAATGCGGGAAGCAGTGGTGAGAATGAATGGGAAAGTTTTGGCCCCGGGGACAAAGGGTGAAACCCTTGGTTTTTAAAATTTTTAACCCAAAATGACAAAGAAGAACCACGGGGGTAAATTTTGTAAACGAAGGGGCCGGGAAGCTTAAAAGAACTTAGTCCATCTGCACTGCTGGGGGGAAGTAGAGGATGCAAAAATCTGCACTGAAAAGGACAAGTACTCTAAAACCTTATTTATTTTACTTTTTTGGATTACCTACCCCCCCGACTCATTTTTCCGACCAAGGAAAAAAAGGCCCCCCCAGAAGGAAAGAAAGGCCAATTTTTCCCCCCCTTACGGGGGGTTGCACAACCCAAGGGGCCAAAGGGAAAATTCCCCCTTTAATTTTTTGGTTCCCTTTCTCGAAAAAACCCGGGAGAAGGGAAGCTTTTTCAAAAACAAAGGGCAAAAGCAAAACTTCATTGAACTTTGAAAAATCCTTCGTCTGAGACCCTTTTTTTTAAAACCCAAAAAAATGGTTTAAAAGGCAAGTGGTAAAAACCCTTTAATTGAATTAATGGAACAAAAATTTTGAAAAAGGGAAAAGACCCAAAGGGGGGGGGAAAGGGGAATTTTAAAAGGGGGATCCTCAAACAATAAATGGGGGGGGCAAGGGGGGGAGGGGTAGGAAAACCGGGGTTTTTGAAATTAAAGGGGGGTCAAAGGGGGAAAAACCCAAGGGGAAAACCCCGGAAAAAGGAGGGGGGAGAGAGGGGGGGAAGAGGGGAGGGGAAAAGAGGAGAGAGGAGAGGAGAGGGGGGAGGAGGGGAGAGAGAGAAGAGGGGAGAGGGGGAGAGAAAAGGGGAGAGAGAAAATCCTAACCTTAAACCTTTAAAAAAATTCCAAATTTTTTCCCTCTTTTTTTGGCATCGTTTTCGCCAGACAAAAACACAGTTCCCAACTCTTTTAAAAGAAGGGGTAACTTTAGTATATTGAACATCAGTAGCGTGCAGGGCCCCCAGCTGGTAGGGGCCCCCTTTTCTGTGGAAAGGGATGGTGTGACCCTCGTGTAGGTTTGGTGGGGACCCTCATGTAGGTTTGGGGGGACCCTGGTGGGGAAATGAGGGGGGTAAACCCCGGGGTATAGGAAAAATCGTTTGCCCCCGGTGAGGATGGTTTTACCCTTTTTTTTGGGTTTTTGAGGGTGTGGCAATCGTTTTTGGGGGTTGGGTGTGCCCCTGGTAAAGGGATGGTTTCCCCCCTGCTATAAAAGAGGGTTGGGGACCCGGGTTTGTGGGAATGAGGGGTTTTTGATCCCGTGTGGGATTTTTGGTGTGACAACCTTTGAAAGTTCATGGTGTGCCCCTCTGTGGGGAGGGTTTGTGCCCCTTTCTTTGGGGAAATTGGGGTTTGGGGAACCCTGTTTAGGAGGATGGTGGGGAACCCTGGTGCAGGATGGTGTGACCCGGGGTATAAGAGGGTTTTGTCCCTGGTGGGATGGGTGACACTGGTGAAGGATGGTGTGCCCCCCTCGAGTGGGAAATGGTTTTTGTAAACCCCTGGGTTAGGATTGTGTACTGGGGTTTTGTGGGTTAAGGGTTTGTAAACCATCGGGTAGGAGAGGTGCGATCATCGGTGTAAATGTGACCCTGGGTATGGGGTTTTGGTCTTCTTGAAAGAGGGGTTTTGACCCCCTGCAGGTTTAGGGGAATGACGCGGTGTTCGATGGGGTGGCCCCCCGTGAAAGGATGGTTTTACCCTGGTTAAGGATATTGGGGGGCCCCTGGGTAGGAGGGGTCAACCCGGGTGTAGGAGGGTTTGTGACCTTGGTATAGGAGGGGTTTTTCCCCTTTGGTGTAGGTTGATTGTTTTGACCCGGGGTTTTTGGGTTGGTTTTACCCTCGGTAAGATGGGGTTTTTACCCGTGTGGGAAGGGTGTGACCCTTAAAGTAGGAAGGGCTTCCCCGGGTTTATGAGGGTCTGACCCTGTTGAAATTTGGGTTTGCCCCTTTCGGTGGGATGGTGTGACCCTCGTGAAAAATTGGGGTTTATGACCTTTGTGTATATGATTTATGCCCCCTTTGTGTAGGATGGTGTGCCCAAATGAGTAGGAGGGTTTGGGCCCCTTTCGTGTAATTGATTGTGGTGACCCTCGTTTGGGATGGTTGTGATCCCCGTGTGGGAAATGATTGTGAGACCCTGATGTAGGATGATGGTGTGACCCAAGTGTAGGATTATGGTGTGCCCCTTTGGTGTGGGAAATGATTTTTGTGACCCGGGTTTGTAGGATGGTGTGCCCCTCGGGGAGGATTTTTGTGACCCTTTATGGGTTTAATTTGGTGGGAAAACCGTGTGGGCTGATAGGGACCCTCGGAAAGAAAAAGATGGTGGGACCCTTTTTTTTTTTGTTTTTAATTGTGTGACCCTTTATTTTAAAATGGTTGCCCTCGTAGAGTAATGTAGTTTTGACTCTCAAATAAACCTTTCCCTACAGTTTGTGGTTTAAGGTGACCTTCCTAGGGCCTTTCCCTACAGTCCCCGTGTCCCGGTTGGTGCCCCCTCGTGTAGGATGGTATGGTTACCCTCTTTGTGGGATGATTGACCCTCATGTAGGATGGTGTGACCCTGGTGTTGGATGGTTTTTACCTTCCTTTGGGGTTAAATGGCATACCCTCGTGTGGGTTGATGATAGGCCCCTCGTGTGGGCCAATGATGGGGCCCTTGGTAGTTTTTGGTGACCCTTGTATATTAAAAGGTTTGGCCTCTAGGGGATTAATGACAGTGTGCCCCTCGTTGCCCTTTCCCGCAGACTTGTGAGTTATGTGTGCCCCCTGTGGCCCTTCTTAAAAGTCCTTTTGTAGTTTTGGGTTTGGCCCTCTTTTAGGATGGTGGGGAACTCGCGTCGGAGGGGGGGCCCTTCTTGTGGGAATGGTGTGACCTCTTTGTAAAATTTGTTTGTGTGCCCCTCGGGGTAGGATGAGTGTGTGCCCTGGTGTGGGATGTGGTGTGACCCTTGTGAAAGTAGGGGTTTTGGGGTTCATTGTATGTAAAATTTTGGGGGGTGACCCTAGTTGAGAAAAGAATTTGTGACCCTCGTTTTTTTGTGACCTAAGTTTGGTGTGACCCTGTTGACCTTCCTCCCGTGAAAACTGTGTGATTTTTGTATGACCTTCCTACATTTCCCCTTTGAAGTATTGGTTGGTGCCCGTGTACTTAGCTCTTTAAAGGGCCCTTTTGTGTGCTCCTGTAAATTTCTAAACCCAGGTGCCCCCTTGAGCAACTTTTCCCAGCAGCTGATAAAGGGCCCTCAAAATTTTTGCTAAGGGGGGGATCCCGGCAAATTAACGGAGGAAAACAAGGGGATTTTTTAATAATCCCCCTGTTGTGACCCCAAATTTTAAAGAGGGGAGGGTCAGGGGGCCAAAGGAAACCCAAGGAACCAAGCTGAGGTAAAGGGGGAAAAAAAAAAAAAATTGGGGGGGGCAGAAAAAAACGAGAAACCAGAAGACAAATTGGTGGAAACTTCCAACCCATTTTCGGTGCTCCCTGACGAATGTGGGTTTTCCTACTGGGAATGCCAAAAACGGGGCACCAAAAAAAGATTGGCAGACGATTGAGACATCCCTAGAAACCCCAAACGAAGACCATCGGGGGAATGCCCTTGAATTCTACAAGGGGTGTAATGCTACCTGGCGAATGTGAGTCGACTACTGGGAGAAATCACGACGGACAAAGGAAAGGAAGGAAAAAACGTTGTTGTTGGGGATGGGCCAGATTAGGAACAGGGATGGGGGCATTCTGCTTGAAGGAATAGGAGTGGGAAAGGCAGAGAGGTTTTTTCCCCGGGGGTGGGATGAAGGTTTATTGTTAGCATTGGTGACACCCATCGAGGAAAAGGGGGAGAAAACCTATTATCTGCCCTCAGTGTGGAGGGCAACGATGTTGGCAACGTAGGGAATGAGGACCTGATTAGCAGGTAAAGGTCAGCAATAGAGAAAAATTAGGGGGGAAAAGGGTTGGGAAACTTCTATTTGGCATTTTGCCAAGGAGGGGAGTTGGAAAAGAATGGTTTTTCCAGAGCAATTGGTTTTTTCAATTTGCTGGCTGGACAAATACTGAAAGGGAAAAAATCCCGGAAAACATTCATTGACAACGGGGACCTCTTCAATGGCAAAAAAGGGACATGTATGCCGGGGATGGGGTTTCACTTATCTAGGTTTTGGGGTGGAAGCACGGGCCCCAACGCTGGGGAAGGGAGCTGTTTGGTTTTTTAAAACTGGGAATAGTCAGGGGTTTAAGGGTTTTGGCGGGAAAACAGTAAAGTCGCAGGTATTAATATAAATTTACTAAAAAAACTATTAATGGGCCAAAATGAGGTGGAAATTTTTGGAAAGCCTTGGCACAAAATTGCCCGGGGGACAGTAATAGGTTTAGGGGAAAAATTAAAACAAAAAGGAGCGGGAAAGGGTTTTAAAAAAAAGGAGGAGGATTTTTTAAATATATTTAACAAAAGGGGGCAGTGCTAGGAATAAAAGAACGATTTTTGAGACTAATTGCTATGCGGGTAACATTGTTTTTTTTCCCTTAACTGGGGAGGGTGGTTTAATTAAAAAAGTTTTGGGGACATGCCTGCGGAATGCCCACATTCAGGGTTTTAAATTTTTTCCAAAGTAGATGGGAAGGTCGGGAAGTGGGGTGGGGGGGCTTTTGTATGTCCGAGTTCACTTGAACTTTTGGGTTTTAAAAAACGGTTTTAAAGGGGTTAAAAGTAACACTTACAGAGCTTTTTTGGATAGAATTTTCAGAGCGGCATGAAAATTTTAATTTTAGGGGGTGATATACCGTCCCCCAAAAAAAAAAAGGGGCCCCCAGGGGAGACTACTTGGGAGAAATTGTTGGGGGCCACAAGGCAGGGAAAAACAATTTAGAATTCTGGGAGTTTTTAAAACTTTGGTCATATTTTTTGGGGAAATTTCTTGACTGGGTTTTTAAAGAATCAAAACGACTTCTTGGGAATAGTTCAGGATTTTTTTTTTGGGAAGCAAAAAACCTAAAAGCAAAACCCTACAAGGGTAATAACCTGCTTGACTTAGTTCTGGCAAACAATGAACCCCTTGTAGAAAATTTTTTAGAATTTTCAGGGGAACTGGGGGGGCTAGGGGGCCCACAAATCAATTACATTTAGCATTGAAAGGAAGATAAGTAGGGATAACCATTTAACATCCCAGATTTTCGCTTTGCGATTACGATGGGTTTTAGAGAACACTTTCATCTGTTGAACGGGGGTAAGGGAAGAGAGCTATCAATAGGGAACATTTTCTAAAACACAATACTGCTGCCAAAGAAAGGGTTTTTTTTAAAACCATTCTTTCCAACGTTTACCCCCTAAAAAAAAATTAGATCAAATAAAAAAGCCCAAAAAAAATGGATGAAAAAAAATGGGCTAAAAAATTCTTTTAGGGCATAAAAAAGGGTTTTTTGGGGCGTTCAAAAGGGGGTGGGGGGTCTTCTTAGAATAAAGTATATTGACATTAAGAGGGACTTTTAAAAAAGGGGTAAAAAAGCAAAAGGGGAAAACTATGAAATTAAAGTTGCTGGGGAATTTTTAAAACTAACCCAAAAATTTTTTTTCCAGGAAAAATAGAACAAAAGTTAGAGAAAAGGGTTTAGGCCCCCTTTTAAAAAAACTATGGGAAATCTTATGAAAAGAAAATGAAATGTGCCCCGTTTTTTAAATAATTTTTTTTCTCTGGGTTTTTTAAAAAGGGGAAGGGAAAACTAGAAATTTTCCAGAAATTTAAAATTTTTAAGGGGGCCAGAAAAAAGGTAAATTATTTTTAAACTTTCACAGTCACTAGTGAAATAGTTGGAAGCAGATAAAACCGGGGACTGGTTTTTAAAAGGAATGAAAAAAGGAATTTTTGTAAACAAATTAACTAATTTTTTTTAATATTCTCTTCAAACAGGTGTAGTTTTTCTGATATTTTGGAAGAGGCTAATGAAATTCCCCTATTTTTTAAAACGGGGACAAGTTTTTTTACCATGTAATTACCCCCCAAAAAAGCCTGACCTCAATTGTAGGAAAATTTTCTAGAGTAATTATGGGTTTAGTTTTTTAAAAAGAAGCCTTCTCGATTGCATGCTTGATTAATGATCTCACCCAAGGGAAATTCAAAAGGGGGGGCCCCGGTCTTGTTAACTAATTTTTTTAACTTTTTCAGTAAAGCTTTTGGGGCTGTTGACCAGGGGTTAAAGAATTTGATTTTATTTACTTAGATTTTAGTAAGGCTTTTGAGAGTTCCCCCCACCAAAGCCCTTTTAAAAAAAAAGTGGCATTCTTTTGGCTTTGGGGGGAAAAGTCCCTCTCGTGGAAAAATTCATTGCCATTTGCGGGAAAGCAGAGAGGGTCCAAAAATTTGGGGTTAAACCCGGGAGGGGGGGACTGTAAAAAAGTGGCGTTCCACGGGATCATTTTTTTGGGGCCCCGTTGTTTGTTTAAAAATTAATATCAAGGGATTTTAAAGAGGATTTTTACTAGTGTTTATAAAGCAAATTCGCCGAGGAACACAAAGATGGGTGGGTTTTAATTGTTTAAACGTAGTGTTAGGGAACTTCAAAGGTTTTTAAAAAATATTTTTTGGTCAGAAAAGGGGCAGATGCATTTTCAATGTGATAAATGAAAGGGTTCGGGAATGGGGGGTGCCCAAAACCCCTAGCATTTTAAAATTTAAAAAAGATTTTAGAACTTACCCACAAAAGATTCCCGAAAAGGATTTTTGGGGGGTTTAGGTGACCCAAAAACCTTTAAAACCAAGACTGTAATCCCCGGGAAAATTTTAAACACATTTTCAGTAAAATTTGTTATCCTTTATTGACAAAGTTTCGCCCACACAGTGGGTTTTTTTTCAATCACAAACGATCTTTTTGTGACTTGAAAAAGCCCACTGTGGGGGCGAAACGAAATTCAAATAAAGGATCAAAATTTATACTGCATATGGGGTTTTTTTTTCCCCATTGTGTCGGAAATTTTATACCATTTATTTCCCCCAGTAATGCCTAAGCGTACGTAAAAAGGCCCAAATAGATTAGGGGATTTATATAAGAAGGGGTTAACCCAACAGAATTCCAGAGGTTAACTGCAAAAATCTTAGGTTTTGTCTACTTTGTGGAATGAGGACGTGCCCTTTCCAACCGTTTCCGTAACCCCCCGCCACCCCGAAACCCGGGAAACAAAAGCATTTTTTGGATGTGATTCCCTTTCACAAAATTTACCAAACCAAAAAAACCCATCGAGGTTCTACGCCCGTAAAGTAAATTTGGACCTTAATCTTCCTCTACCCCCCGGGATTTTGTTGATTTAAATTTTAAAACTCTTGTTAATTTCAACTGTTTTTCTTTCAATAACAACCCTAAACAAAAAAACCCAAACGGCATGGGAAGGGGGCCCCCCTTAAGTGCCGTCCTACCCAAACCCTTAAAAAACAGGAAAACACCTAGAGTCCGAACACTTCGCCCAAATCTCCCTTCAACGTCATTTGGTTTTACTTTACGTGGACGATGTCCCCCGTAATAACCCAAAACGTTTTGATGTACGGGACCAGGCAAAGCTCAAGGGCAGTTAAAACGGGGGATCCAGTTTTACACTAGAAAAAAGGAGTCCAAGGGAAAAGCTATTTTTCCTCGAGGGTCCTCATTCACAAAGTAGACAACCAAAGTTTTCCCAAGTTTTTATCGGAAACCCACCAAAAAAAAATGATCTCACACACTTCTATTCCAGTCAAGATCCCAAAGACCAAAAGAGGCACATCATGGGGTTTTTTTCCTAAGAGCTTCCCGAATTTGAGTCCTGATTTTTCTTGACGAGGATGTAAAATACATTCAGCAAACTTTCACAGAGTTACTTTTTCCCTTTCCCTTTTTTCATCAAAGGGGAACTCCCAAAAAAAAGAGCTTTTCAATCAAAATTCTCCACGCATAACCCCACCCCCAGAAAAGGGTTAAAATTTCCCCTTTCCCCAACAGTCGGGTTTGGGAACTGAAGTCCCAAAAGAAACTTTCCCCAACAAACCCAAAGAGTCGCCATCGCTTCAAAACATTTCAAAAAAAGGATAAAACCCAGGCCCAAAATCCAAACCCACGAACCAGTCAATGAGGAGTTTACCATCCCCCGTGGAGGCTGTGACAAGTTTTTAGTAGGTAAAAACGCCAGAAACCTCGACACCCCCTTTAAATGAAAAAATTTACGCATGTAGGAACGATAACCTGAAAAACGCCTTTTGAAAAAACACCGAAATTCCACCAAACATCTCTTTAAATTCAGGGGGGGCCCCAATTAGTGATCAAAAAAAACAAATTTTCCCCCGCAAAAGGGGCAGTGCCTCAAAAACACCCACTGAACCCTTTTTGGGAAAAATAAATGGTATAAAAACCGTCAAAGGAAATATAAACACAAATGCAGTATAATGTGACCTTTATTGAAAACGTTTCACCCACACAGTGGGCTTTTTCAAGTCCCAAAACGGATCTACCTGGGGTTGGAAGGTAGGGGGGAGTTTTTAAATAGTTCAAAACGTTGGGGGCCCGGGTGGAGATTGCTGCATCTGATGATCTCCCGGGGGGGTTGTAGAGTTTTGGGGTAGCTAGGGGGGGGATTTGGAAAAGTTGTGAGTAGACCTTCTGCGGGTGTTCAAATTTTCTTTGTGGGATAGCGATGAAGAATTTTGGGAGGGGGTTCAGCTATGTTATAAAACCATTTTTTTTTGGTTTTAAAAATTTTTGGGTTTTATAGAAAAAAAAACGATGATTCCAAAAGGATTTTCTGAAATTGGTTTTTGCCCTTCTGTGGTATAAGTCTTGTTTTTCCCTGTAGTTAATTAAAGGGTTGTGTAAAATTGCGATTTGTACAAGCAGGACTGACGTACAAGGAATGCCTGTTTTACAACATCGCAATTCACAAAAACCATTTTTTTAAACTACAGAAACTCAAGACTTATACCCACAGAAAAACAACCTCAATACAGAAAAACCCGGGATCTCGTTTATCCAAAAACCCAAACCCTTTTTCAACCAGAACATGGTTTCTAAACTTTAGCTAAAACCACTCGCCAAGAAACTTTTGTAAAGAAAAAGGACAAAAGTGAAAAAAAATTTGTGACTTTTAATTGAGCAACTTTTCGCTCCCCCAAAAGGCTTTTTTCAAGCCTTTTTCAAACATTACAGGGGAACACAGAGGGTATATAAAGGCTCAAGTGGGGTTTAAATACAAAGGGGAGGTACCATTTCGATTTTCACTAGTGGTAGATAGTAGTAGTAGGGGTTTAGTGACAAAAGCAATTAATTCTTACAGGGGAATTTTTGGGTTTGAATGAAAGTACATTCCTCGCAAAAAACTAGGACTACAAATTCGGTATGCCCCTTGGGGAAAAAAACCCCGTTTGGAAAATCCCTTTTTTTGGTTTTGGGTTTATTTTACTGGAATGGGAATTGTGTGAGACAAAAAACCCTAAAAATTTCAATTTATCGGAAACCCACCAAAAAAAAATGTTCTCACACACTTCTATTCCATCAAGTTTCCCAAAGCCCCCAAAAAAAGGCATCATCATGGGGGTTTTTCCTAAGAGCATACCGAATTTGAAAGTCCTGATTTTTTGGGACGAGGAATGTACTTACATTCCCCAAAAGGACTGAAAGAAAAAGCTCTTAAATCATCAATTTCCACGCATCAACCCCGGGCTCCCAACAAAGTTATAATTCTTCCCAACAGCCAGGTTGCACAAAAACGTCTCAAAAAGAAATTTCAAAAGCAAAACCCCAGAGTCGCCATGTTTTTACCACTTAAATTTTAAAGGAAACAAACCAGGACAAAACCCAAGAAAACCACGAACCAGTAAATGCAGGATTTTAAACACTAAAACCCTGTGGAGGTTTGGGGATTTAGGGAAACACAAAAAACCTCGACACCCCCTCAATAAACCCACAATACGATTTTGGGAAACGACAACTTAAAAAACGCCTGTTTTACAACCCCAAAAATTCTACCAATCATCTTATGAAATTCAAGAGGGCCCAATTAGTGATAAAAAGGAAACAAAATTTTCCCCCGCACACCCCAAGTGCCTTAAAATCGCACTGATCGTGTTTCGAAACAATTAAACAAAAAAAGGGCCCCACCCCCCCACCATCTCCGAAGTCTTAGCAAAAATCCCCCGGGAAAACAGAAACCCCTGCCATACTTTGTCTCTCCTTTTAAAACCCAAACAAAGCACAGAAAAGTGAACACTGAAACAACCTGCCTATTCCAGTTTATTTTTTCCCCCCCCTTTTTTTAAATGTTCCCCAAGTAATAGCTTTTAAATCCTTTTACTCATTTACAATTTAAAATTGCTTTTGTCACTACCCCCCCTATTTACTACTACTCCCACTAGTGAAAAATCGAAAGGGTACCTCATGTTTTTCACCTCACTCTGACCTTTAAAATACCCTCTGGTCCATGAAATGTTTTTTAATGGTTTTGAAAAGCTCCGGGGAGAGCGAAACGTTGCTAAAATTAAATGTCCCCTTAAAGTTGCATTTTGTGTCCTTTTCCCTTTACATATTGTCGGAAATTTCCCAACTTTATTACAAGAAACTTTTTCCCTCGCTATCCCCCATAAAACATAGAACACAGCAAAAAGGTTTTTACTCAAAAAATTTGTCCAATATCCCCCCCCCCTAGTTTCCCCAAAAGCCCTCAACAACCCCACCCGGTAGATCTTTCAGAGGGCGGGCAATCTCCACCTGACCTCAACTTTTCTGAACTATAAATACCCCCGTCCTTCCAACCCCAGGTAAACCCGTGTTTTACTTAAAAAAAACCCCACTGTGGGGGTGAAACTTTTGTCAAAAAAGGGATCCCCATTATCCCGCATTTGTGTTTATTTTTCCCCACGATCGCTGTTTGGGAAATACAATTAAACAAAACAAGGGCAGCTTCACCATCCCCGGAAGTTTTTAGCAAGAATCCTTCTGAAAACAGAAACCCCTGCCATCACATGGGTCTCTCCTTTTTATACTACCCCAAAGCACAGATAATGATCCCCAAGGGTTTGCACATGTGTCAAATTTATCAACAAAGCACAGAGGGAAAATGAAAAACACGCAGCCCCATTCCAGTTTTTATTTGCCCAAACCCTTTTTTTTTAATGTTCCCCCAAGAAAAATAGCTTTTAAAACCTTTTTTCTCTGTACAAATTTAAATTTTGCCTACCATATTGTATTATTTTTTGTCCTACCACTATACTACAACAAATTTACTCCCACAAATTTGAACATCAAAAGGTACCTCACTAGTATTCACCCCCACTCTGAGCCTTTATATACCCTCTGTGTCCATTTTTTGGGTTTTTTGGCTTGATAAAGCTCCGGGGAGAGCGAAACGTTGCCACAAAAAAATGTCACATTAGTTGCACTTGTGTCCTTTTATTTTAAAATTAAAAAGCATAAAAAAGTGGAAAAACTGCAGAAGGCCACGGGCCCCAATACGGGGGCAGACCCTTTTTAAAAAAGGACATCTACCTAAAGTATTTAAAGGGGAAAAAACTCCCGTCCCCCCTTGACACCAATAAAAACCCAGCCCCCCATCAAAATTTGTCCGCCCTTTTTTTAAAGCTACTCAAGGTCCAAGCCTCAAACCCCCCCACGGGGAAAGGGACTTTTTCCACGCATCTAAAACTCTGTTAAAAAAACCCGGGGTACTTACCTAAATCCTTTCAAAAATCAAAATTTACCCAACTTAAACCCTTTAATTCCGGGTTTTCTTACCGGGTTTTCAAACCCCCTCAGTACTTTTTTAAAAGTCTCCCTTGTTTATGCCCGTCATCCACTTTACACTTAAATGATATCTCCCCATTCTAGCCTTTTCCAGAGATTGGGGGATTTAAGTCTATCTTCATACGGGAGGTTTTCCCTTTCACGTAAATCATTTTAGTCATTCTTCTTGTATGTCTCTAATGATCTAAAAGTCCATCCTTGTAGTAAAAGGGGAACCCAAAAAGAGCCCGCATTTAAACTAAAAGAGGCCTCACTTTAAAGTTTTAGACTTTAAAATAACTTTTTGGGCTTCGTTTCTTATAATTCTTTGGGTAAAAACCAAGTAATCTGTTGGCCTTGTTGGCACTTTTAAGGCACTGCGTCTTGGCTTTAGATTTTGCTTACCTGAAATCCCAAGTCCTTTTTCACTTCTGTATGACCAAGCTTTTACTTTACCTAGATTAAGCTTCGAGGGTTATTTTCATTACCCTGGGCAAAATACCTTACACTTATCCACATTAAAAATTCTCTGCCATTTTTCAGACCCAAACATTTAAATTTGGGTTTAAATCGTTTTGGAGTTTATTGATAAAAACCTCCTCAAGTGAAATTTTACGGCCTATCCCTTTTTACATCAGCAAAATTAAATCATTTCATCTTTAAACCCTTCATCAAGGTATTAAAGGGAAAAATTTTAAACAGGAAAAGACCCCTTTAAAAATGATCCTTGTGGAAAAGCCACTAGTGACTAATCCCCATTAGATTTTACTCCATTAATGGTAACTCTCTGTTTTTCTTTTTTGGTAAAACCTGGCCCCCAACCATGCTAGAACTTTGCCTCCTATACCATGAGCTGCCACCTTTTCCCTTAAAGTCTTTTTGTAGTCTCTGTCGAAGGCTTTCTAAAAACCAAATAAACAAATCTTATTCCTTATCCCCCTGTTTAACGCCTCAAAAAGTTCTATTGAAGAAAGTCAGTAAAATTTTTGTCAGGCAGGGGAAAAACCTTTTCGGGAATCCATGCTGAGATTCATTTTTCAAGTTATGCTCTTCAAGGTGGCTTTTGATAAAGTCAGCTATAATTGATTCTAATTAAAATTGCCCACTATAGGTGTTTAGGTTTTTGGCGGTAATTTGGGAAAGGGGTTGGCTTATCCCCCCGAATTTTAATATAAGGGAAACCCCAATTTGAATCTTCCAAACTCGGCAAAAAAACTGGTAAAAGGGTGGGCGCATTGAAAAAACCTCGTTAATGGGTGGGAAAAAACTCCATCTTGGGATTCCTTAAAAAAACCCCTTGGGGAAAAAAAACTCATCGGGGCCCGGGGGGGCTTTTTTTTGTTTTTAGTTTGTCCCATCTGTTTAACAAAACCCTGTCCCTCGTTTACAGTTTAAATTAGTTAACTTAAATTCAAAACAGGAAATAAAAAATTGTTAAAATTTCTTTGGGAAACTCATTTTCATTTCCCGTGTAAAAACTGACAAAAAAAAAAGCATTAAAAAAGGGGAAAAACATTTCCCTTTTATTTTTTCCCTCAGCTGTCCAATTTCCCCGATTTGGGGGTCCTACTTTTTTTCCCTTACCTTCTCCCAAAACACTTGAAAGAACCCTTTGGATTTTTAAAAAATTCTTTGATTCTTTGCAAATTAATTTCATTTTGTCACGTTTGGGCCCTTTTTAATCGCCCTTTTTTTTTTTTTCTTTTTTAAACTGAACATATTGGGCATTAAAAGGTTTAAACCCCTCTTTTTGGCGCCTTAAAATTTCCCCTTTTTTTCCCTTAAAAGAGCTTTAGCCTCCTGGGTTTAACCCCTTTGGGATCGTTTTTATTAGACCTAAATTCTCTTGGGGGGAAAGTTTTATACCTGGGGACTGTGTCATTATTTAAAAAAACAAACATAAAAAACAGATCCCTTTTATTCAAAAAGGGATGATTAAGTTTTAAAAAAATCATTAGTGATAGCCCCAATAAGGTTAGACAAAATGTTCCCTAATTCCATTTTTAACGTCAGAACGAAAATCAGGGAAATTTTTAACTTTTATTATCATTATTCTTGCGCCCCAAACTCTTTAGTGAAACTCCAGATTATTACTGTTTCCTTTTTGACAAAAAATAGGTCTAAACAAATTATTACCCCTGGTAGGGCCCCAAATTACACTCTGTTTCAGGGAAAAAAGTCCTGAAAAATGTTTCCCTAAAGTCACTGGGGGCTCTAGATTACCTGTCAAAGAATTCCAGACAATTTTTACTAAAGTTAAAATCCCCTACTATGAAATAAAGTTTTCGTGTCCAAAGGCCCCAACAATTTTGTCCCAAAAAGTTCCCTTAAACGTGATCCCAAACCTGGGGGGGGTCGGTTAATTTTCACCCCGAATTAGTTTTTCTTGGGCCCCCCATGAACTCCCCCAAAACAGACTCTGTACTGCTCCCCTTTTTTAAACCGTTTTTTTCAACAATTTAAAATTTTCTCGAACTACAAAGCAACTCCTCCCCCCTTCCCATTAAAATCTAACCACATTGAACAACTTAAATCCCCGAAAATTACACAAGCAATATATCCCGGGTTTTAAAACATACCACGTTTTTAGGTTTTAAGCAAGATATCAAAATTTTCCCCGCACATGCTACCAAAAATTTGTTCATTTTAAATTTTTTTCTTGCACTTCGGTTTTTGCATAAAAAAAACCATCATATGTTTTTTTTTTCTGCACATTTTTCCTATTTATCCCTTTTTTTTTTACACCCAATTTTTTGAAATTTTTATTACCCAGAGTTTTCCCCCCATGGGCAGTACTATTAAAATTCCCTTAAAATCAAGCCCTAAATTCCCTTTTACCTTTCTCAATTTTTAAACATTCTAAAAACCCCTACCCCTAAATAATCCTATTTTAAAATCCTAACAAAAACCCCCCCCAAATGAGTTAGCAAGAAAAACCCCCACCTGCCCCGGGTAAAATGAACCCCATCCCGGGGTACGTCATTTCGGGGCCCTAAAGTTGTTTCCCCTTGGGCAATAAAGGTACTGCATTTTTCCTTACCCGTGTTTACCAGCCAACAATTTAAAACCAAAATTTCTCTGGACAACCCTTCATTACAACACCTCTTCTTGGGAAAAAGCCACTTTTTAAAAGGGGCCCCCCCCCTTTTTTCCTAATTATATCTATAGCTATCCTGAACTTTTAACTAAATCCCACTTCTTTCCCCTTTCCTACATCATTGCCTCCAGCACTGGGGCAAATAATAGGATTGATCCCATTTTTCCGTTTTATGATTTTTGTCAAACCCCTAAAAAATTTTCCCTTTCCCTCCCACCCCCAGGAAAGCATAAACCCTTTGTCTCCTTTCTCCTTTTCCTTTTAAACAGAATGCCCCTATTTCCCTGTATCTAATTGGCTATTTCCCCCAAAAACAACAATATTCTTACCTTCCTTGTTTTTCGTTCCGGGCGTGACAACCCCGTAGTCGACTCACATTCGCCGGGTAAACACCGAGAATGCCCTTGGAGGTTTTTCCCCAGGAAATTTCCACAACAGTCTCTTTTTTTTCTTCATCGTTTCTTGGGGTTTCCATTCGTCTTCTTTACGTCAACTTCCCTCGTCCCCGCTGTCCAGCCACTGACCACGATCCCTTCATGACCCGAGGGTCGAAACAGGAGGGAATACTAGGGAAAAACCTCTTGTTTTCCCCCGCCCAATTCCGTATCTCCATCTTGCTGCCCCCAATTTACCCTTTAATTTTCTGGTTTTAAAATTCTCGATGGAGGGCATCTTGGTTCAGTCCACGGGAAACAAACAAGACCCCCCTTTTTTCACAGAGTTTAAATACAGGGCACCACCCCAACGTCTTGAGGATATCCTCCAAGAGAGAAAACCCCCAGTAATGGATTTAAAAATTTGAAAAATTTAGATTTTTAAAGGGCATAGGAAAGTATTGGGTTTTGGGAAAAAGGGGTTTGTTGAAGAGTGGAAAAAGTCTACCTAGCTGGGGGATTTAGGGGTAGGACTTTTGGGGATTTTTCAAAAATTTTGGGGTTTGGGGAAATACTGAGTGGGAAGGGGTTTTGGGTTTTAGTTGGGGACTTGCAAAACAGAGCTTATTTTTGGGGGGCATTTTAAAAATTTGGGGTTTGGGGTTTAAAAAAAAGCGATTTTAAAAGCTTTGAGATCTCCAAGGGAATTTCTTGAAAGGACTGCCCTTCTAAACATCCCCCGCCTGTTTCTGGGTTTTTGTAACAAATAGTTTTGTTCCTTGTCCAATTTTTCCCCTTAAAATTTTAGTTGGGTTTAATTTGTGCTTTAGGGGGGGGGTTTACAACTGGTAGGTAAATAACTAGAGAAATTAAAATTTAATAAATTTAAATTTAAATCTAGGGGGTATAATTTTCAAATTAAATTAATCCCTAGCAATCAAAATAAAATCAATCTCTCAAGTTCAAAAAATTTGTGCTGAAAACACATATCACATTTATAATTCTTAATACCGTCTGGTTCATTAACATTTAATAAGATATTCAAATAAGTACAAGTATTTTGGGGTAAAGGTTTTAAAGGGGCTCTTAAAAATAGTTAGCTATGTCTCAAAACTCGAATAAGACTTAAAACAAGGGGGGACAAAGTCCTCAAAAAAAACTAACTTCTTGAAACCCACTGGCAACCCGAACATCTGCTTGAACAAAAAGAATGCTAACCCAATAGCAATGCAATATCAAGAGACTGCGACACAGAATCAGGCCCAAAGGGGATAAAATAACGACACTAAGTAAAGGGGCCATCTGCAAAAATCCCCACAAAAATTAAAAAAACTCCCATAAAAACGAACTAAGTTTGCATAGTTAAAAAACGCGACTGTGACAATACACAAAACCGGTACAAAAATTTTGGCAAAGCTATAGCTAAAAGGGCCGAGTGTTCATAGTGCTATGTGACACCCCAAACCCCACTACAACGTCGAAAATCACAAAATCCCATACAATTTCTTTGAAAAAATTTTTTACAGAACAAAAAAGGGAAAAATGAGACAACAATCTGTCCAACCCCCAAAACGGTCTCCCAGAATTTTAAAAAATTTTACGAGAGGGGGGGAAAAAACCCCCCCCCCCTCAAAGTGATAGCCTATGGACAACTGCAGCTCAGAAGCCGGCAGTTTTAAAAAGAGCGGAAAAAAACGATAATTACAGTTTGTTTGACCATCAAGACTAACTGGGGAAAATTTTTTAAACCCTCCCTTTAAAAATATGTAATAATTTTAAAATCCCCAACAAAAAATAAAATACATCAAATAACAATATAAAGGCAATTTCATTTGCAATTTAGCTATTTTCCGCAAATATAAGCAAAATAAAAATTAAAAGAAAAAGGGTTTAAAATACATTACATATATTCATAAAAACAATTTTAACCCATTCGGGGGTTTCAACACCCCCCCAAAACACAGGGGGGTCCCCACGGGGTTTCATTTAAAGTCTTTTCCCGCGTCCGTTTACTAGGATAAGTCCCAGTACTAGGGCAGGGACACCTATGTATCTCTTCATACTCTTTGGGTTTTGTACATCAGTGTAAGACAGGATAGCGCTGACAAGGAGGGCACGTTGAGGCTCGATCAAGGGAAGGAGACTGCATTTTCCCCTCTTAATTTGTGGTTGTGGGAAAGCAAGGGGTTTTGAAAACTGATATGGGAAAAAGTTTAAGGTGTGCAGTGAAGGGGGGGGGGGTTTTGCACAGGACAGTGTTTTCGTCACCCCAGTACATAAACCCCCACCACACTACTTTACTCAACAACCCCCCTTTTATGTCCCCCTTACACACAAACGTGAATACAAAATATAATAATTTAAAATGACAAAGTGGGATTACGTTAAAAAGGGATGGGAGGGATTAAGGGTTTCTTTACTGAATTTTTTACATTCAAGTAACAAAAGGTATTTGGGCATAAAAAATTTATTGTAATTTAATGTAAACTGATAATTTTAAGGGCGAGACAGAGCGCAGCAATTCATTACCCAAAGACCACTTATGTTTTTTATACTAATAGAATAAAGGGTTTGGGTTCTGAGGGCCCACCTATGATCCAACTTTTTTTCTTTTTATGGGGTTTTTTTAAAAAATGAGTGGATTTGGGGCCCGAAAAAACGTTTTTAAATTTTTAAAAGGGGAAGGAATGCCAAATACACCCTCAAAATGTTCCCAAAGGAAAACAACAAAACTAGAGCAAACTTTCCAATTTGTGGCATAATTTTTTTTGGGTTTGTTTAAGCTTTTGATGAATTTAACATATGGGAAGGAGAAAGTCAAAGGGGGGGATGTTTTACTGTTTGGGGCAGCGCAAAAACCCACTCAAAAGCCCCCCTCGCATCTATATGTTTTAAAAAAATGGGAAAGATTGAAAATAGGACTCAACACTGGAGCAGAGGGGAAACAAAAAATGCTTCAACCTTTTTAACAAAATTAACAATGTCTAGTCCCCATGAACTGAAACTTTGCTAAAGAGAACATAGTGAGAGGGGGGTAAGTGGAAAGGGGGGTGCGCTGGCTTGCCTGTCCCTTTACACATGGGGGCAACATCGCAAAATGAACAGCTACTTTTTCCCTTTTTCTTTTTCCAAAATAAAAAGTTTTGCCAGTTTTCCGGTGTGTTCTTTACACCCAAATGTCCTCCTATGGGACTGTTGTGAGCAAAATCAATGGCTTTTTTCAGAAAAGTAAATGGTAAAAACTACTAGATGCTTGCATGGTGGAAAAAACTATCAGCTGACAAAATTTCATGTATTTTTCTCCATCATAAAAACCCTTACTAAAATAGTAAAAATTATCGAGGGTCCCCTTTTTTTCCTCCATTAAAATGCAAAAATCTCTCAGTTTTTTCCATGACTGATCAACAAAAATGATCCTTGATTAAATCTCCCGATTTAGAAATTTTTAAAGTCAGTTGTGTCTTTCTAGGTTTATGACCGGGGGGATCAGTGCTAATGGTTCGGGGGGGCAGAGCGTTACTAAACAACATATTCAACCCCCCAAAACAAAAGTCAAACAACTTTAAATCAAACCCGGGGGACAAGGGGGGCTTTTTTGTATCTTTGACTAGCTCTAGTAAATTGCGTTGAGAGGGGAAAAAAAATAGGTTTTTTCTCTACAAGCTTTAAGGCATAATTATCATCATGTTATTATCAATCCCCAAATGGGTTTTTTACATATAAACCCCATTTAAAGGGTATCGTTCCCCATCAACAAGTCCCCTGGGCTTGATGGGGGAAAAACACCACTGGATTAAAACCCCCTGAAATATAAAACCCTATAATAGCTTGTTTCAATATAAACTTTGTGCCCAAAGGGACTTTTTTTAACACCCCTCCAAAGGTTCTAAAAATACATCTATCTTTGGTATAGGTTTTCGTCAGTTATGGGCGTACATCTTCTCTTTAAAAATGTGAGATTTAAATGCCAGTGTCTCTGAAAGAAATTAAACTCAGTTAGATGTGATCCCCAAATCCCACTTTATCTCTCGAAAAGTAAGGACTCATCGCTGAAAGAATCTTTTTTGTCAGAAAACACTTTTTTTGATTCAGTTTATCAAACCTTAGTAAAAATTATCTAAAACAGTAAATAAGAGGGGAAATTTCTAGGATTTTTGTGCCTTTGTTTTCTCGGAAGAGGATACAAATTGAGTGGGGGGGCCAGCCGCACGACTGTTTTTCTCGTATCTCTTTCTAACTTATAACAATATCTTTAGTATTTCCTTTCCGGGTTCAATAGATTACATTTAATATTCTTCTTCTCGATACCAGAAAATTTTTTTCTAGCCAAAGAGACAGATTCAGGGATTGTGAGTTTTTCCCGGTAAAGGTACAAAATTACAGTAACAGGTTTCATAAAGGGCCCGGGAAATTAAAACAGCTGAATTTTGGTTGCCAACTTTTAGGACAATTTTTTTGTTACCCCTTTTTTCTTTTTGTTTTAGTAATTTCAAGTTTTTGGGGAAAACTATAATTTTCTGCTAATGCTGCAGTTTCCCCCGAATATCCGAGGGTTTGTATGATCGATCCCGATATTCTTGGGATGTCAAACAGGCATTTCAGTTGTTAAACTCTTTGTGTAGTAACAACTGAACAAGGCTGCCGTTTGTTTTACAAATTTGGCCAAACTCTAGTCCATCTCTCAAATGCAACTTTTTTTTCACGAGCAAACTCTACACAAGTTTGGTCTTTTCGTCGTTGTAACGTACCCCAAATGCCTTTATAACTTACTGGGAAAAAGGGTTTTTTTGTCTCTAGAAAAAGTTTGTTTGACAGCGTCATAACTAATGTACGCAAATGGCCCAAAACTGCCAAGGGGGAAAAAGGTTTTTAAACCTTCCCGTTTTAAAGCAGTATGCAACAATGTTGCCCAGTGGGTTACGTGGGGCCGTTAAAAGCACGAGCCTGGTTTTACAAACACATCAAAAAAATGTGTCTAAGTCACTTTCAAAAACTTTGGGGGAACCCCTGGATGCACTTTCTGCACTTTAAAAGGTTTTCCCGTGATCTACCCGTCTGTTGTCTTTAAAAGGGCGAACATTTTCTCTTCAAAACCCTTTTTCGGGTTTAATTTCCCCCTGTGCCTGTATTTGTGCATTTTGCAAAAAAATGAGGCGTTCCAACCTCTTTAAAAAATGTTCCCAGAGAAAAGGACCAAGGGGAATTGGAGGGGGAAATAGGGAAATTAAAATGGTCTTTACGGTCCTTTTGGTCGGGGGAAAATTTTTCCCGCCGTCTTGAGAGTCTAGGCCCCCGGGCTAGGTAAAGTAGATACAGGTGGTTTTGGGAAACACAGAACTACGGAGGCTTAGTCAAAAAACCTCTTACTCGTCTAATGTGTCAGTGAGGGGGGAAAGGGGTGGGGGGGGAACTGAGTACACTAGGGGTCGGACACAGGCTTACTTCTGCTCTAGTTGCTCTTTCTTCAAAATTCAAATAGAGCCAAAAATTTTCCCAATTGTGAAAAAAGGGTTTTTGAATCTGAAACATTTAAACAGACCCTCTCTGTTGACCGGAAAAAAATTTATCTTTTTAAATTTAAAGCCTTGGGCAGGGTTTTAGCGGGTAAAACCCGTTATACGTCACAAAATACTTGGCTACTTGCCCCCACGTCTGAAGTTTTAATTTTCCTTTAAATCAAAAAAGGGCAAGTATCAGTTTAAATGTTTCAAATTTGGGATACATCCCGATTAAAAATTGTACTAAAGAGAGAGTGATTATGGGAAAATATAAAACCTAATAGGAATTTTGTGGGTTTGGTTTTTCTTTGAGTTAGAACTCATAAACGTATTTCCCTCCCCCTTGGGTCAAGAGACTCTTTAAGTACATCATTTACCCGGAAAGTTTTTACAAGACTAAAAATCCCAAATCCTCAGATTAGGAAAAATTTTCAAAGGTTTTATCATAGAAACACTAGTTGTCAAATGGAAAAATTTCCCCCAACACCTTGGACAAGAGCCCCGGACAGCCCCCCATTTGTTAACCCAAAAAAAGCATTCTTAAAAAACTTTGAGATCTCCCCGTTAATAATTGAAAGGGGTGCCCCTTTTAAACATTCAGCCTCCTTTTGGGTTTTTGTAAAAAAGTAAATCAGTTCCTTGTCCCAAATTTTCCATTAAAAATTTAGTAGGTTCAATGGGGCTTTTTTGGGTCAACTGGTTTGGCTCTAACTAGAGAAATTTAAAAATTTTTTAAAATTTTTTTAAGCTAGAAAGGGATATTATCAATTAAATTAAATAGCAACAAAATAAAAACAAACTTTTCGAGTTCAATAATTTTTGTGGCCCGGAAAAAACATATCACATTTATAATTTTTTAAACCGGGGCTGGGGACATTAACATTTAAAAGAAATTACAAATTTGTACAAGTGAGTTGTGTATGCGGGAATGCTCTTTAAAAGTTAGCAAAGCCAAAACTCGAATAAGACTTAAAACAAGTTTACTGAACCCAAAATCCTCAAATAAAAACTTTTGACTGACTGGCAAAACCCCAACCCGTCTGCTTGAAAAACAAAAAAATGCTAAGAAAGCCAAAAAAAATAAACCAACGACTGCGACCCAGAAATCAGGAACAAGGAGATAAAATAACGACCCCTAAGTAGGGACCACTGCCAGGGTCCTCCACAAACCCTTTTCAAAAAATCCCATAAATACTGAAAACTATGTTCAGCATAGGAAAAACGCGGGCTGTGGGGCAATTTCACCAGAAACCCGTACCCAAAATTTGGTTTAGAAATATAGCTAAGGGCCTGAGATGTTTTATAGTGTCTAAGGACCAAAAACCCAGTACAACGCGAAAAAACACAAAGTCAAAATAATTTCTGTGAACAAAGGGTTTTACAGAACTAACAAGAATAATGAGACGACAATCTGTCCAACCACCAAACGATCTCCAGCAGACTAAAAAATTCACGAGAGGTGGGGACACCCCCCCCTCGATCACGTGATAAACTACGGGGACAAAAAAAGCAGCCCCAGAAACCGGGAGTTTTTAACAAAGACAAGCGATAATTACAGGGGAGTTTTACCCAAACAAACTAACTGAGGGAATTTTTTATACATCCTAAAAATATGTAATATTTTAAAATTTTTCCCAAAAACAAAAACTACGTTTAAATAACAATATAAGGCAATACATTTGCCCAAATTTTGCTATTTTTTGCAAAAAATAAAACAAAAATAAAAATTTAAAAGAAAAAGGGAATAACATTAATTTATTTCATAATAAACATTTTTAACCCCTTCAGGGGTTGCAAATTGGTCAAAAGTTTGGTTAGTGCAATTAATTGAAAAAGGGCCCCCGCCTAGTAGGGCCCAAAAGGCCCCCCCGCTGCATGTTCGTTTCCCTTCCTTAAGTTTATGTGTGACCCTCCTATGACCTTCCTACAGGGGTTTTGCACTGGTTTTGACCCTCGTAACCTTCCACAGTCTCGTGTAGTATTGGTGTGGAAACCCCCGTATTTACCTTCCTACAAAATGTAAATACTGGTTTTGACCCTTTTTATGACCCCTTTTCTACAGTCCCCGTGTAGTATTGGGTTTTTGACCCTCGTATACCTTTTCCCACAGTGTAGTACTAGTGTGATCCCCATTGTGGTTCTTTCTTGACCGTCTAATGTTAAAAAAACTGTTAATTTTCCTTTAAAATAATTCTCTCTATCTTTGGGGAAAATGAGCTGGAGTAAGTGTCACCTGGGCCTCCCCATTTATAATATCTAAAAATCGTTAAACAAGATGCATTACAGTGTCTGCAAAGCTACGGTCTCTTGAACCTTAATGCATGCTATTGGAATAGTGCAGAGTGCGGTAAGAGTTTGTAAGACGGTTAAATAACGTTGATGATTTGAAGCGCATCGGAAGAGTCATTCATAATTTATCATATGAAAACTAATGACGAATTAGAGCATACACAATCCATATCCAGATCAAACCATCTACTAAGAAACACCGGTTTTAAAGCTAAACTGAAGAGACATTCTCTGGTTATCTCAGACTAATATGCTAAATCAGGCCAGCAATTTCAGTTTGAAGCCGTTCAGTTAAGTTAATCAGATGTGACACTCAGAATTTATCACACGAAGTTTTCTAAATTGTTCGCGAAAGTAAACTGGGAGTTTCTCATGCCGAAATAAATCTAACCTTCTCTCTAAAATTGATCGACTGTTAAGTCATTTAGTAATAAGTAAGAAAGTACTTAAGTTATTTTTATTTACGCTTTGCGTATGTAATTTCTTTTTACAATGGTGTTGAGGAAATACAAATGTTAAAGGTATATAACGAAGGTTTAACCTTGATAACCCAGTGAGGTTAAATACTGACACTTCTGATTAACACAAACATTCGATACTTGTGTAAGTGAAGTTAATTCTATTTGTAAAAATGTTACTTTGAATCTTACATATCCAGAAGTCAAGGGTAAAGCTTAAGCTGATCTAGAGATCAGCTTTGAACTTTACAACATTGAAAGCAGCATAATTTAGGCCTACACAGCCTAATATCTTTATTTACTACCAGTATATGTACAAAGTATACCAGTATATGTACAAGGTTACCGTAATGTAAAGATATACCGTACATTTAAAGGTATCCCATTCATGTACAAGGTATCCAGTAATGTATAAGGTATCCAGTACATTACAAGGAATCCGACATGTCAAGGTTCCCAGTACATGAAAAAAATATACAGTAATGTAAAAGGGCTCCCAGTCATGCTTGTAGAGAATGGTTCGAGATAAATTTGTCAGAGAACCGACATTTTGAAAAATTTAGACACATGTGAACTTTTGGGATTTTTATTGAGGAAACGTTTCCCCACACAGGGGCTTCATCGTCCATACGTAGGAGTACATGTAAAAGGTATACCAGTACATGTACAAGATATCCAGTCATGTACAAGGTATAAGACATGACGGGTATACAGTAATGTACAAGATGGTTTAGAAAGACAGTAAGCAAACACTTGACATATTTATTGAAAACGTTTCGGCCCTGGGACCTTGATCACTTTAACATACGAGGTAACGAACAAACGAAAGTTAGGTAAGACCCCCAAAGGGATGGGGGGAAGACGGGACGACGAAGAAAGTGCTGGAGAGGAGTGTTTAGTCGTAGAAAAAAGGCAAGGGCTTAACCCAGCGAAAAGGCGATCGTGGGGGACAGATTTAAAAAGAGAAATTCCGGTTCTTCTGTTGGTCCGGTGGGGTGAGCTGGGAGAAAGGGGACTTGCGCCCTTTTAGAGCTAGGAGGAGTGCAGATGAGTCATGTTTTAAACCCAAAAAAAAGCAAAGGCGACGTGGGTCAGAGTTTGGTACCTGTCTTAGAAGGTACCTGTCAGCGGATCCAAGGTTATTTGTAAGTAGGGTTGGAGCAGGATCTTGAAGGGTAGAAAGTTGTGTTGGTTTGTGGGTCTGCGAATGTCTTCGTCAAGGAGAGGGTCCAGAGTATGTCGGTCTAAAATTTTTGTCTATTGTCTGTCACTGAGCCTTTCCAGAAAAGATTCAGCGCAGGGACGTCTAATGGCATGGACAGACTCGTTTGTGGCGAAGCCCTCCCTCTGACATCAAGCCCCCAAGGCAGCGCCTTGTTCTGGACCGCTGCTTTAAAAGTAAGTTTGTTTTTGCTGCAAGGAGGGGCTAGAGGAGAGTAAGTTATCATAGGAGTTTTAGGGTTTTGTAAAAAGTGTAGTTTGGTGGTGAGGGGTGTTTCAGCTTGTAGAGGCCCGCAAGGGCCTTATAGTATTGCATCCCTTGGTGAATGTGCCCGTGTAAACAAAAAGAAGAAATCAAGATTAACGCCAGGCATGACAGATTGTGTGTGGGGGAAGTAATGGGGGTGTCAGCTGTTCTGAGTTCGACAGGTAAGGGAGGATACGTTTCCTGTAGTTAAATACGAAATGCTGGATTTTGCTGCTTTGGGTTTTGATCCTCCATTTTTTTTCCCCAGATGGCTATCCTGTAAACCCTCTTTTTGTTTTTGTGTGTGGTGTATTTTATTGGCATGAGTGAAAAGTTGTGTAATGTCTGCATAGGCTAGTGTGATGGAGTTGTGGTATACAGGTTTTGGGAATGTCGTTAGGTATAAAATGTAGGGGTAGGGGAAAGGACGGCCCCCTGGGGTTTCCCCAGCATTTAGTGTGAAGTAGTCAGAGAAACCCCTTTGGGGAATTTTTTCTCTGGACGGCTTTCAGGAAGTTGCAGAGGAGTTTACGGTTTGGAAGCGGTTGAAGTTAGTGCGGGTTTTGTATTTGAGCCCTCGTGTCACACAGTGTAAAAAGCTTTTTCAACGTTTTTGCAACCAGGGCTGTCCTGTTCTTTGTTTTGTGTTTTGGGGAGTATTTGGATTGATGTTAATGGCATCCTGTTGGATCTTGTGTTCTAAACCCAAACTGGCCATTGAAAGTAGAGAATTATTTTTTCAGGTATCTGCAAAGGCGGATTTGGGTTTTTTTCAAAGAGTTTTCCTAAATTTTGAGGAGGCTGATAGGGCGTAGTTTCAGGGTCAGAGGGTCTTTTTTGGGGGTTTGGGAAAGGAAAAATAGCAGTAGCAGCTTTGAAGGGGGAAAGGGAAGTATCCAGAGGCAAGGGAGGCATTGAGGAGGTTTGTGTAGGCAGTAGGGTAGAGTCAGGAAGGTGTTTCAAGATAATATGGTTTAGGCAGAAGCACAGGGCCTTGGGGAAGGGCTGGGGAGTTTTAAGTCTGGGGGGGAAAGGGTGTGGTTTTTTTAATAAGTGTTATGATTTGTTGGTGTTGTTTTTTGTGTGTGGAGGTTCCGTGTTCAATGTTTGAATGTGTTGAATAACGTTAGACGAGGTGGGGGAGGGGGGAAAGATGTTCCCCCAGATGTTTTTTGAAGATTTTGGTAGCAGCCTGTGGGTCTGAGATGTGTTTTTGTTTTTGTGGGTTTTGTGTTTGAATTTTTTGGTGGGGAGTAGTGCCTATGTTTTTTTTGTAAAGTTCCAAAAGGCTTTGTTTTTTTTAATACCTGTTTGTCCGTTGTTGTTTAGTCGTGACCAGTGATTGTTTGGTTTGGTCTGGATGGTAAAATGTTTTTCCCTAAGGTAAGGAGATTAATCGGACTTGTTAAATCTATGTGTGTTGTAGGGGAAAGGGTTTGGTAGCAGTAATTATCTTCTTGTTCTGAGTGACGGTTTGAAGGAAAAACGAGTGGTGTGAGTTTTCTTTGGGGTATTGCGATGTTGGCGCTTGTGTAAGGTGTCCTGGATGAGATAAAGTTGAGTTCGATGTCGAGATAGGTTTGTTGTTGTGTCATAGGTGATGTTAATTTTGGGTCTATGGGGGTTGTTTGAAAGCCCCAGTCAGCGTTTTGTGGAAAAGGGAAAGGGTGTGGTTTGGGAAAATGAGGATGGGGTTTGGAGGAGATTGTAAGATGGCGGGATGTGATCAGGTCTGTAATGGGGCCCAGGTGAGATGAAATTTTTTGAAATAGAGAGGGGCTCGGTTTTCCAGAATGATGTTGGTTTGCTTGGCCCGTGTGGTTGAAAAAGGTATTGAAGTCTGGGGCAAGTAAATTTGGGTGTTTTGGTTTGTGAAGTTGAGTAATTGGTGACCAATTTGGGTTTGTTATGGTGTGATAAAAGGCGGGGTTTGGCATTCATGTCAGCTGTGGAAAGGGTTGGTGTGTTGGTGTAGTTGATACTAAGGAAGGGCGTGTATTTTGAGAGTGTTTTTTTGGGCGAGCATAGGTGGTGAAAAAGATAAAGGGGCCAAGGGGGGTTGTGTATTCTGACCGCAAGACGTTTTGGGTGAAAAAAAGGGTTTGGGAGAAATTCATGTTTTTGGGGGAATTGACAAGGAGGGCAATCCACGTGGGGATATAGGGGGACTGTAGTGCGATAACCATAATGGGGAACTTGAGGGGCTTTGAGGCAGGTACTGTTTGCAAAACAATATTGGCCTCTCTGCTTTAAGGAGCCGGCCAGTGGGTTTTTAATTGTAAAAAAAGAAGTACGATGAACTGAATCACCTTAAACTGAAAATGGTTCCGTCATAGCAAAGTTAATGTCGGGGGAGGGTTTGGTTTTAAAACCGTGATATGGTGCCATCAGTGGTGTGTTTTTGTAGGTGTGGACCAGTTTCCCGGAGGGGGAGGAAGAGATGGGTCTGTTTTTATGTTCTTTGATTTCCGTCGAAATTGGGGAAGTTTGGGGTTTGGGGATTTTTCGGAGGAGGTGGGGTTGGACCGGTGAAGTTTTGGTTTGGTGGGTGGGCGAAAAGGGGAGCAGAGGAAGTGGAAGTTTTTGGTAAGGTAGAGGAAATGGAAGTTTTGGGAAGGGGTGAAAGGGGGAAGAAAGTGGGGGGGGGGGTGGGCGTAGCGTAGCAGTAGGGGGTTTTGGGGGGAGGGGTAGAAGTAGTGAGAGAGGTAGGGGGGAGGAGAGCTGGGGGGGTAGGAAAGTGGGGGGGGGGAGAAGGAAGGAGGGAGAGGTTTTAGGGGGTTGGAAGAGAAGCAGGAAGGGGGATAATTAAAAAGGGGGGAAAATTGTTAGCAGACAGATTTGGTTAAGGACTGGGTAATCTGATTGGTAAGCTTGTGGAATTACCTCGGAGTGGGCAGCGTGGCAAGTTGACAGTTGTTTTTTAGTCTAGGTGGTGTTAGAAGGAGAAGTGCTTGTAGTCTGTGTGTTTGGTATTTGGATGTGGAGAGTAGAAAAAGGTAGACCCCGTGTGTGGGGGCCCAGGCATGGGGGAGGGGAGGGAGGGTGGGAAGGGGGGGAGGTAAGGAAAGGGAGGGAGGGCGGGAAAGGGGGGGGGGGGGGGGGGCTTTGCCGGGGAGGAAAAGGTTTTGGGGCGGTTTTCAATGCGTGGTGACCCGGCAGTTAGAAATTTGGGGGGTTAGTTTTAGAAGGGCGTTGTGAAATTGGGGTTGTGGTGTTTGGTTTTTTTCGTGGGTTTGTAGTTTGTTGGTGTTGGGTGAAAGTTCGGAGTGGGGGTTTGGGGAATGCGGTGGTTTGGGATTTGTAGAGTAAATAAAATTTTCAAATCCAAGGTTTTGGTCACTATCCGTTTTAAAAACCCTTTATTCCGAAAAAACTTTTAACAGGGTTTTCGCAATCCCGAAAGAGGGGGCAAAGTGTGAAACGAGTAAACCCCCCCCCCCCCCCCCCCCCCCCCCCCCCCCCCCCCCCCCCCCCCCCCCCCCCCCCCCCCCCCCCCCCCTTTTTTTTTTTTTTTTCCCCCTTAAATTTTAATTTGGGGCAACCCGCTAAAGGTTTTTTTGCCGTGCGGAACTTTTACTTTCGGGAAGGAGAGGTGAGGGAGTAGGAAAATGTTTAGAAGTGTTGTAGTTTTGATGAAAAAAACCCCCCCAAAACCCCTTGGGTGGGCATTCCCTTGCAAACTTTATGAAAAGTTGTCCAAGGTTTTTCTGTACCAAAATGCACGTGTTGAGGTTGAAAAAATGAAACATCAAAATTGGGATAATAACCCACCCGGTTGTTAAATAAGAACCATTGAAATTAGGGGCAAACTTTTTTAAAAAAGTTTTGCCCAAAAGTAGGTTTTCGTCGTCGAAAATGGCAGAAAGTAGAGTGTGAAGCATTAATCAGTCCATCCCCCCCCTTAAAAATGTAAAGGGTTGTCAGTCCCTGGGTGGGGAAAGTTCAGTTCCCTAGCGGAAAACATTGAAAAATAAAAACCGACAGTCGGGGTTAAATACTGGGAAGGGGAAATGCAGGGTGTGTTTAGAGTTGTAGTATATTTAGTTTTGTTTTGAGGCCTGGGGGCAGTCCCCCCTAGATCAACATTCCACTTTTAAAAAGGTCCGGGTTTTTTTTACCAAGTGCCAGGTTTCGTGTTAAAGTTTAAATAAAATGGTAACAATAGAAGGTTTTAGGGGCCTTACAACACTTAGGGAAAACTTTATCCAAGTTTTCGCCTCACGTAGGCTTCTTCAGTCAATACGAAAGTAGGACAGGAACATAGAATTGAAACGTTTTTAACAGTCCTCACCCTTAAAAATCGAGAATTTGAGGTTGTTCAACCCCTGAATGGGTTACAATGATTATTATGTTATATGTAATGTATATTTTCCCTTTTTATTTAATTTTTTATTGCTTATATTTGCGTAATAGCTAAATCGTAAATGTATGACTTTTTTTTATTTGACTGTTATATTGTTATTTAGTTTGTTGTTAGGATGTAATAAAAAAGTGTCAGTTAGTCTATTGTCAAATACTGTAATTATGCTTGCGCTCGTTATCAGCCGGCTTTGAGTCAGTTGTCCACTAGCTATCACGTGATCGAGGGGGGGTGTCCTCACCCCTGTGAAATAGTCAGTCGCTGGAGACTCGCTTTGGGGGTTGGACAGATTGTCTGTCTCATTATTCTTGTTAGTTCTGTGAACATTGTTCACAGAAAATTGTATAGCTTTGTGATTTTTGACGTTGTACTGAGGTTGTGTGTCCATAGACACTCTGAAATCTCAGGTCTTGCTATAGTTCTGACAATTTTGTACTGGTTTCTGTGTATTGTCACAGCGCGTTTTTTTCCCATGGGGTTTTTTAAATTGTGGAGGATCTGCAGATGGCCCCATTAGTGTTATATTTTCCCAGTTCCTGATTCTGTGTGCAGTCTTGATATTGCATTGTATTTGGGGTTGCTTCTTTGTTGTGCAAGCAGATGTTCGGGTTTCCCCCGGTCAAGAAATTTGTTTATTTTAGGACTTTGTCGTCCTTGTTTAGTTTATTCGAGTCTTGAGACATAGCTACTCTTAAGAGCACTTAAACGCATAAATCACACTTACTTGTACATTTTGTAATATCTTATTAAATGTTGGTACCTGACGGTACTTAAGAATTATAAAAAGTGATATGTGCTTTTAGCACAATAATATTGAACTCGAGGATTGATTTTATTTTTATTGTTGTGATTTAATTTACTTTTATAATATACCTCTAGACAACTTAATACTTAATAAATTTATTAAATTTTAATTTCTCTAGTTAGTAGCCTACCAGTTGTAATCCTAAAGCACTATTGAACCATACTGAATTTTAATGGATAATTGGACAAGGATACTGACTATTGTTACGAAAACCCAGTAACAGGCTGAATGCTTTGAAGGGGCAGTCCTTTCTAGTATTCACTGGAGATCTCTAAGCTTTTAGAATCGCGTTTTTTTTAACAGAGGTTGTCAGTCCCTCGGCCTGGAGAAGTTCAGTTCCATAGTCAGGAACTATCTGAAGATCAAGCGACAGTGCGGAGACTTAAATACTGTCGGAAGGAGAGGTGCAGGGTAGTAGTAGTAGTAGTAGTAATGAGAGGCCACTGAGAGGTCATGTCCCTCTCAGATCCAACACTTCTTACTTGAAAAGCTTGTCCAAGGTGTTTTCTGTACCAAGATGCCACGTGTTGCAGTGTCTGACAAGATTTAACATCAAATGGTATACAATCCGACAAGGTTGTTAGGTAAGACACAATATGCAACAGTTAGAAAACTTTATTCCGAAACGTTTCGCCTTTCACAGTTGGGCTTCTTCAGTCGAATACAGAAAGTAGGCGGAACAGTAGAGATGTGAAGGGCGATGTATCGTCCATCACCCTTAAAGTCGTAGAATTTGAGGTTGTCAGTCCCTCGGCCTGGAGAAGTTCAGTTCCATAGTCAGGAAACTATCTGAAGATCAAGCGACAGTGCGGAGACTTAAATACTGTCGGAAGGAGAGGTGGCAGGGTTAGTAGTAGTATAGTAGTAGTAGTAGTAGTAGCAGTAGTAGTGGGGGGCCACTGAGAGGTCATGTCCCTCTTCAGATCTACACTTCTCACTTGAAAAGCTTGTCCAAGGTGTTTTTCTGTACCCAAGATGCCACGTGTTGCAGTGTCTGAAAGGGTGAACATCAAAATGGTATACATTACCGACAGGTTATTAGGGAAGAACATATGCAACAGTTAGACAACTTTATTCCGAAACGTTTCGCCTACACAGTAGGCTTCTTCAGTCGAATACAGAATTGGCGGAAACAGTAGAGTGTAAAACGTTAATCAGTCCTTTTACCTTAAAGTGTAGAATTTGAGGTTGTCAGCCCTTGGCCTGGGAAATCAAAAAACAACTCTGCACGTGATGAATGGTTTTGGAAAAAAACCGGAACAAAGTTGAAGAATTGAGACTTATGCAATAGCACATGGGAATCTTTATTGAAGATTCCCATTGTGTTGCATAAAGTTGTATCAAATTCTTCAACCTCTGCCAACGATGAGGACGGGTAGACGTTGAAATCATGAGGACTCCTGTGCTGTTGATTTGGTGGTGCTTAAGTATCATGTATGCCAATGTTTATTGAAATTTTGTACTTTCCAGTGTTGCGTTCTATAGTGTCGGTTCTTGACTGAGATTAGTGAGTGAGGCTTTGGCACCGTCGGCGGTCTGAGGTCTGGGTTCGGTGAGAACACGAGTTGTGCCTCATTCCAGTTTCATCAAATGTCCCGTGGAGTCTCTGGGGAGGAGGGGAGGCAAAGGCCGTTACCTTACAGTTCGTTCTCTGTTTAGAGGACAGTCTTTCGATACTCATTCAACAGGAGGACCGGAGAACTACTGCAAGTCTCTGCCGTTTGTTCTCGCCTACATATTTCTTGGGGACAGAACCACCCAGGATGTGAGAACCCACCACCAGTCAACTAACACCAGGATGCGACCCACCACTGTCCACTAAACCACCCAGGATGCGACCCACCACTAGTCCACTTAACACCCAGGATGCGACCCACACTAGTCCAGTAAACACCCCAGGATGCGACCACCCCCCCCCCCCCCCCCCCCACCCCCCCCCCCCCCCCACACACCCCCCCCCCCCCCCACCCCCCCACACTAGTCCACTAACACCCAGGATACGACCAACACTAGTCCCTAAACACCAGGATGTGACCCACACCCTTCCACTAACACCTAGGATGCGACCCACACTAGTCCCACACTAACACCCAGGATGCGACCCACACAGTCCACTAACACCCAGGAATGCGACCCACACTAGTCTACTAACACCCAGGATGTGACCCTCACCAGATCCCTAACACTAGGATGCGAACCACACTAGTCCCACTAACCCCCAGGGGATGCGACCCACACTAGTCCACTAACACCCAGGATTGCAACCCCAAACTAGTGCACTAACACCCAGGATGCGACAACACTAGTCCAGTAACACCCAGGTACGACCCACCAACTGGTCCACTAACACCCAGCAGGAATGCGACCCACACTATAGTTCCACTAACACCCAGGATGCGACCAACAACAGGTCCACTAAACACCCAGGATATTACCCACACCATTCACTAACACCCAGGATGCGACCCACACTAGCACTAACACCCAGGATGCGTCCACAAAAGTCCACTAACACCCAGGATGCGACCCCACTAGTCTACTAACACCCCAGGATTTGACCCACACCAGTCCACTAACACCCAGGATGCGACCCACACCAGGTCCACTAACACCCAGGATGCGACCACACACCATGTCCACTAACCAGCCATGTGCGAAACCCACACCAGTCCACTAACACCAGATGCGACCCACACCAGTCCACTAACCCACCCAGGATGCGACCCACCCACACCAGTTCCAATAACACCCAGGATGCGACCCACGCTAGTCCACTAACACCCAGGATGCGACCCACCACTAGTCCACTAAAACCCAAGATGCCGACCACACCGTCCACTAAACACCCAGGGATGCGACCCACACTAAGTCCACTAAACCAGGATGCAACTCACACTGTCCAGGATGCGACCCACACCAGCCACTAACAGCCATGATGGGACCCCACTAGTCACTACACCCAGATGCCTGACCCACACCAGTCCACTAACACAAGGATGCGACCACACTAGTCCACTAACAACCCAGGGATGCGTACTCTCACTGTCCAGGATGCGACCCACACCGTCCACTAACAGCCATGATGCGACCCACACCAGTTCCACTAACACCCCAAGATGCGACCCACACCAGTCCACTAACACCCAGGAATGCGACCCACAACAGTACACTAACAGCCAGGATGAGACCCACACAGTCATCTAACACCCAGGAATGCGACCCACACAGTCACTAACACCCAGGATGCGGACCCACCTTAAGTCCACTAACACCCAGGATGCGGACCACACTAGTCCACTAACACCCAGGCATGTGACCCACACCAGTCCACTAACACCAGGTCGGGGACCCACACAGTCCACTAACACCAGAATGGACCACACTAGTCCACTAACACCCAGGAATTGCGACCCACACTAGTTCAGGATGCGACCCACCCCACACCCACACTATAGTCCACTAACACCCAGGGGATGCGAACCAGACTAGTCACTAACACCAGGAGGATGTGCGACCCACATAGTCCACTAATCCCAGGATGCGACCCACACTTGTCCAGGATTATATGCGACCCACACTAGTCCACTAACACCCAGGATGCGACCCCCACACTGTCCACTAACACCCAGGGTTGCGGACCCACACCAGTCCACTAACACAAAGGATGCGACCCACACCTAGTCCATAACACAGGACATGCGACCACACTAAGTCCGAGTAGTAACCACCCAGGATGCGACCCACATAGTTCACTAACACCAGAATGCGACCCACACTAGTCCAATAACACCCAGGATGCGACCAACATTAGTCCACTAACAACCAGGGATTGCGACCCACATAGTGCACTAACACCCAGGATGCGTGACCACACTAGTGCACTAACACCAGGATGAGGACCCACACTAGTCCACTAACACCCAGGATACGGGACCCACACTAGTTCACTAAACACCCAGGATGCGACCCACACTAGTTCTATACCACCCAGGGATGCGACCCACCACTAGTCACTAACACCAGGATGGCCCACACACAGTCCACTAACACCCAGGATGCCACCCACACAGGATCACGAACACCAAGGATGCGACCTGCCAGTTTCCACTACACCCACCAGGATTGATGGAATACGACCCACACCAGTCCACTAACACCCAGGATTCGACCCACACTAGTCCCACTAAACACCAGGATGGGACCCACACCAGTTCACTAAAAACCCAGGGGTGCGACCCACACTAGTCCACTAACACCCAGGAAGCGACCACACGCACTAACACCCAGGAATGCGACCCACACTAGTCCACTAACACCCAGGATGCGACCCACACTAGCCCATAACACCCAGGATTGCGACCCACACCAGCCCACTAACACCTAATGCGACCTGAGTCTCCACACTTTATTCACTAAACACCCAGGATGCGACCCACACTAGTCCACTAACATCCGGATGCGACTCAACCAGTCCACTAAACACCCATAATGCGACCCACACTAGTCCACTAAACACCCAGGATGCGACACACACTAGTCCACTAAACCCCAGGATGCGACCCACACCAGTCCACTAACACCCAGGATGCGGACCCACACAGCCCCAACTCCACACCAGGAAATGCGAACCCACCACTCAGTTCACTAAACACCCAGGTATGAGACCCCACAATAGTCAAACTAACACCCAGGATGCGACCCACACTAGTCCAATAACACCCAGGATGGATTACGACCCACACTCTAGTCCACTATCACCCAGGAATGCGGACCCACTAGTCCTCTAACACCCAGGATGCGACCACACTATTCCACTAACACCCAGGATTGCGATCCACACCAGTCCACTAACCCCAGGATGCCACCCACACTAGTCCACTAACACCCATTGATAGCGACCATTCCAGTCCACTAAACACCCCAGGATAGACCCTCACCAGTCCACTAACACCAGGATACGACCCCACACTTGTCCACTAACACCCAGGATGCGACCACACCGTCCACTAAAAACCCAGGATGCGACCCCAACACTAGTCACTAAACACTCAGGATCGACCAACCAGCCCACTAACACCCAGGGATACGACCCACACTAGATCACTAAACACCCGGATGGGCCCACACCAGTCCCTAACACCAGGATGCGACCCACTTAGTCCACTAACACCACAGGGATGCGACCACACCAGTCCCACTACACAGTATGCGACCCACACCCAGTACACTAACACCAGGATGCGACCCACAACTAGTCCACTAACGCCCAGGATGCGACCCACACCATTCAATTAACACCCAGGATGGGCGACCCACCACAGTCAACTAAAACCTAGGATGGTCGATCCACACAGTCACACTATACACCCATGGGTTGCCACCCGCACCGATCAGTCTCACTAACAGGCCCAAGGATACGACCCATACCAGTCCAATAGAACACCCAGGTATGCAGCCCAATTCACCATTCCACTAACAACCAGGAAGGACCCCACACAGTCACTAATAAACCAGGATGCGACCCACACATAGTCCAGTAACAGCAGGATGCGACCCCACATTTAGTCCACTCACACCAGAATGCGACCCACAACTAGTTCCATTGTAACACCCAGGATATGACCCACACCATTCACTAACCACTACCCAGGGTTGCGACCCACACTTAGTTCCAAAACTAACATACCGCTGGAGTGCAGACCCAACACAGTCCATCTATATCCACTCCAGAATTGCGACCCACGCTCACCAGTCCACTAACACCCATGATGCGACTCCACACCTCAGTCCACGGCACCTAGAAGACACAAAGATGCGACCCCCCCCCCCCCCCCCCCCCCCCCCCCCCCCCCCCCCCCCCCCCCCCCCCCCCCCCCCCCCCGCCCCTCCTCCCCCACACCAGTCCACTAACACCAAGGATGCGGACCCACACCAGTCCACTAACACTCCAGGGATGCGCGACCAACACTAGTCCACTAACGCCCAGGATGCGATCCCCACACTAGTCTATAACAGATCCCTCAGGATGCGACCCACACAGTCCACTAACACCCAGGATGCGACCCACATAGTCCACTAACACCAGGATGCGACTCAACACATAGTCCAGGGATGCGACCCACACCAGTCCAATAACAGCCATGATTGCGACCCACCACCAGTCCACTAACACCCAGGATGCGACCCAACACCAGTACACTAACACCCAGGTGCGACCCACACCAGTCCCACTAACAGCCAGGATGAGATCCCTGCACCAGTCACATAATGCACCCAGGGAGGCGGACCCACAACGGTCCACTAACACCCAGGATGCGACCACACACTAGTCCTCACTAAACACCCGGATGGCGAACCACACTCGTCCAGGATGCGACCCACAGATAGTCCAACTAACACGCGAGGATATGCGATCAGACTAGTCACAGCGCGCTAACACCAGATTGTCGGACAACACTAGTCCAATAAGCTCCGAGATGCGACCCACACTGTCCAGGATGCGACCCACACTTAGTCCACTAACCACCCAGAATGCGGACCCTACACTAGTCACTAACACCCAGGATGCGACCACACCATGTCCCACTAACACCAGGATGCGACCCACACTTGTCCACTAACACCCAGGATGCGACCCACACTAAGTCCAGTAACACCAGGATGCGACCCACAATAGTCCACTAACACCAGAATGAGACCCACACTAGTTCCATTAACACCCAGGATGCGACGAACACTAGTCACTAACACCCAGGTGCGACCCACTCTAGTGGCACTAACACCCAGGGGATGCGACCACACTAGTGACACTAACACCAGGATTCGACCCACACTAGTCCACTAAACACCCAGGATGGACCCACACTAGTCACTAAACACCCAGGATACGACCACACTAGTCACTAAACACCCAGGATGAGACCCACAATAAGTCTCTAACACCAAGGTTGGACCACACTAGTCCACTAACACCCAGGATGCGACCCAAACCGTCCACTAACACCCAGGATGCCACCCACATCAGGTCCACTAACACCCAGGATATGACCACACCATCCACTAAAACCCCAAACCCCCCCAGGATACGACCCACACTAGTCCACTAACACCCAGGATGCGACCCAAACAGTCCACTCTAAAACCCAGGATGCGACCCACACTAGTCCCACTAACACTCGGATTGCCGACCCACACCAGCCACTAACACCCAGGGATGCGACCACACTAGTCACTAACACCCAGAATGCGAACCCACACTAGTCCACTAACACCCGGATGCGACCCAACCAGAATCCACTAAAACCCAGGATGCGACCCACACTAGTCCACTAAACACCCAGGATGCGACCACACTTAGTCACTAACACCCAGGATACGACCCACACTTGTCCACTAACACCCAGGATGCGACCCACACTTGGTCCACTATACACCAAGGAGGCGACCCACACCAGTACACTAACACCAAGGATGCGGACCACAACTAGTCCACTACGGCCCTGGAATGCGACCACACCATTCAATTAACACCCAGGATGGATCCAACCAGTCACTAAAACTAGGATGCGATCCACACAGTCCACTAACCCCAGGATGCCACCAACATAGTCCACTAACCAACCAGGATGCGACCATACGAGTCCACTAACACCCAGGATGCGACCCACACAATACCATAACACCACCAGGATGCGACCCACACCAGTCCACTAAAACCCAAGGATGCGACCCACACCCGTCCACTAACACCCAGGATGCCACCCACACCAGTTCACTCCACCCACGGATGCGGACCCACACCAGCCTCCACTAACACCCAGGATGCGAAACCCACACCAGTCCACTAACACCCAGGTAATGCGACCCACACAGTCCACTAACACCCAGGATGCGACCACATTAGTTCACTAACACACAGGATGAGACCCACACATGATCCACTAAACACCAGGAGCGACCCTCACCAGTCCCTAACCACCCAGGAAGTGTGCGACCCACACTAGTCCACTAACACCCAGGATGCGACCCACACCCACTCAACTAACACCCAGGATGCGACCCATACCAGTCCACTAACAACCAGGATGCGACCCACTTTAGTCACTAAACACCCAGGATGTGACCCCACACCAGTCCACTAACACCCAGTATGCGCCCACACCAGTCCACTAACACCCAGGATGCGACCCACACTAGTCCACTAACACCCAGGATGCGACCCACACCAGTCAACTAACACCAGGATGCGACACACTAGTCAACTAAAACCCAGATGCGACCCACACCAGGTCCCACTAACACCCAGGATGCCACCCACACCAGTCCACTAACACCAGGATGCGACCCATGCCAGTCCACTAACACACACGATGCGACCCACACTAGTCAACTAAAACACACGTATGCGACCCCTCACCAGTCCACTAAACACCCAGGTTGCCACCTCACATTCCACTAACACCAGGATGCGACCAAACCAGTCCACTAAACCAGGAATGCACCCACACCAAGTTCACTACACCCAGGATGCGGACCCACAACAGTCACTAACACCCCAAGGATTGAGCGGAGCCACACCAGTAAGCTATTTCATGTAGTACTTGTATAATGGACAGGCATTGGATTCGACCCCAGTCAAGTGAAGTATTAGTCATTTTCTTGGATAAGAGGCACCTGACTAGCACCAAGGGCACCCAATTCACGAAGCATAAATCAGTTATAGTTGGAAAATACATACCATTTCGAGATTAAAAAAAAAGCAGGATATATTAAACACACTTCACACATTAAGTAAACAACTTTTTTCTACGTAGGATACACTAGTGTTGAAATTTTGAAGTGTATAATAAGAGGCACATGTCACTTATCCCATGAATCTTCACCTGGTCATAGCTGGCCAGGGTTGAAACTTGAATCCTATTGGATAAGGCATTCTGAAGTTATAAATTAATACACTGGAGAAAGTTACAGTAAGATGAAATTAATGTTGTAATATTCCTCTTCAACGATGGGGGGAGGGAAGGGATCTGTGGTGTGATGAAGGGGCTCTTGATCCGAAGAATTAGACTTCCTGGCTCCTTCCTTTAATCGAATTTAGATAAAACCCCACCTCTCTGCTCCCCTTCCATCCAATTAGCCTCATTTTTAGAAAAAGGGATTAATTTCGGCTCATAAGCAGACGGGAAAAGGCATCTGGCAGTGCTGTTTGCTGTGGAAATTAACTGGGGCTGTGCTGAGCCGCTCACTGGGATGGCCTCGGGTGTCGGTTTCGGGAGGTGGCAGCGAAAGGGTTATGACCACAGGTACTTCCGATCACCCAACTTTCTTGGTTGAACCTGGCTCTGTTGAGTCGCGAGGTGCCATCCTCAAGTTTACTGGGATGAAGGAAGGAAGGAGTATACGGTTTGGTGTGGTATCTTTTCGGAGCTACACTGTTTCCCTCCCCTTTTTAATAATAATAATAATAATAATAATAATAATAATAATAATAATAATAATAATAATAATAATAATAATAATAATAAAGAAAAAAGATAATTATAACATGGATAGCTTTCGGACACCATATCAAAGGATACAGAAAATGGAAGAAGGATGGGGAGGAGCTTAAGAAGTTGCTCTCCCAGTTTTTTCCTCTTTGTATCTGCTTACATAAACCAAAATTACATTTTACTGTTGACCTCGTCCCTCTGGCTGTTTTATTGCATTCATTTGCTCCTTTTTCTGACGAGATATTTAAGGAGAGTGCACTTCTTGTGCACAGTGATATTCCTAATTCTCGACTTTTTCGTTGGAACTCCAGTAAACTTTGTCTACGCGTACGTGGTACACTCTCTGCTCTTACTATCGTTTCTTCCCTTCATGGCCATTATCAATCACTGACATCCATTTTCTGACTTCTTTCTTATCTCCTCAACCCCTTCTATTAGGTGATTTTATGTTCGTAATTTCCTCTGTGCAGGGTCATTGTGACTCTAGTGTCCAGTTAGAGTTTTTTCTCATTTCTCTCTTGCTATCTTGCTTGTCTCATTTCTCTCTGTACCCTTTCCTGTACAGATATCTCTATATATTCTTCTTGTATTGTGCTGGACTTCGGTATGTGTTTATCTGATGTTTATGACAGCAGTCATTTCACCTCTGCTTACTTCTCCTTCTTACACCTGATCTCCTTTGTCGTTCTTGTTGGCAGTTTGAACTGACAGACTGGGCAGTTTATTCCTGCCATTCTGCTTTTCATAATGTTCCTCGTCCTTCGTCTTCTTCAGGTAAAGTTTTGTATTATTATTATAATCAAGGGGGAAGCGCTGAACCCGTAGGATTATACAGCGCGCATGGGGGGGGGGGGTGGAAGGCATTTAGGCTTAATTTGGGGAACTGGAGCACAGATCCAATTCCAGAAATCAAGAGCCCCTCACCAACTTCAAGGAACCTTCCCTGAGGGGTAAAGTTTTCTAGCACGTGTCTTCTTGCTCCACCATCAGTTCCAGTCTCCCAGACCTCGTGTAGGCATTACTCTTGTCTACAACCATAATGCTTCACAAATAAAACTAGTCATTCTTTAGTAATTTTACTAATTTCTAGTCATTCAAAAAGCCTATGATGCTTAAAATTGAAAATTGACTCTACGAAGATATGGACCCAAGTGGATGCTGTTGTTCTTGACTTAGGAAGGAAGGAGAGTGCATAAACTGTACAGGGAAAATGTTTTTAATTCAAACCCACAAGGTGTAAATGTTTGAAAAATACAAGCAAATTCCTATATCTCTCATCAGTACTTATTTTTTTCAGGTTTCTTCTTTTTTTAAGGGGGGGGGATTAATGGTTAGAGGTTTGTTCTGAATGGACCAAAAATAGTCCAGATTACGTTTTGGCAACTCTAATGACAGAAAATGGGTAATTGACTCGGAATTCGTGTTATACCCAGATTGCATCAGTTAATTCCCTGAAGTCATAGTGTGAACATGTGACAAACTCTTTAAAGTGTGTGCTTATGACACAGGTTATTTTTTTCAGCCAAATTTGGACCAAGTTGCCTCGTAATTACGCATACAGTGCAGAGAATTGACTTTTGCATTACAAAAGCGTGCTGTAACTGTGGTGATTAGAAATGCTTATTACCTTCATTTTGGCTGTGAGATGGGAGAGAAGGACAAGAGCTAGACCCTGCAAATATGATGCAGTATTTCAGTGACAACCCCTCGACCAAGTAATGGTGTGGAGGGAGCCGAAAGATTAAGGAAGCCGCTGTTACTTCTGATTGGTGCCTCCAATCAGGAAAGAAGGTATTTGATAGAAAAAAAAAGTGGACGGTATAATACGTATCCTAGTATAACTGCTATTCATTCAGGGCTCTGGTGGCCTGGTGGTTAACGCTCTCGCTTCACACGGTGAGGGCCTGGGTTCGATTCCCAGCCAGAGTAGAAACATTGGACGTGTTTTTTTCCACCTGTTGTCTATGTTCCCCATCAGTAAAATGGGTACCTGGGTGTTAGTCGACTGGTGTGGGTCGCATCCTGGGACACTGACCTAAGGAGGCCTGGTCACAGACCGGGCCGCGGGGGCGTTGACCCCCGGAACTCTCTCCAGGTAAACCCCCTCTCCAGGTAATACTTCAACGGCGATGGTCTGCCCCATTCCTGAGGTCCAAACTCTTCTCTCGAGTCAGAGAGCGAGTGTTGACAGAACCTGCAAAATTTGTGAGTCTGTAATTTCAAATGATCCACATTCTAGTCATAGTCTGACATCTTCTAAATCGCAAATGGCAACTCAGAATGAATTAAACGACCATATCAGATATTTAGATCTGTTAAAGAGTAAGGCCGTGAACTGCTGTCCCTTGTCCTTCTTTCCCATCTAACAGCCAAAATAATGGTAATAAGCTTTTCTAATCACCGCACTTACAACACGCTTTTGTAATGCAAAAGTCAATTCTCCACTGGCAAAAAGAAAAGTTATCTACACTGTTTACGTAATTACGAGGCATCTTTGCAGCAGTGGAATATCCTTACTTAAAATGTCTGTAAAAATATAAACTCTCCATTCAAACCTCGACTTTTTCTAGCCAACTGAGGAGCATTCGTTGGTGAATATTTTCATTGGGATATCTTAGTCATAGAAAAGTTGTACAAGGGAAAATGGAGCAGATTACTTCTCAACAATAATAAGAGATGATTCAGAAGTGGAGTTCAAGAGTCAGTCAAAGATGCATCAGGCTAAATCAATGTAAATGAATGAATTATTAAACAGGTATGTTACTAATATATTGTAAAAACATAAGCAAAATATGTAAACACATTTCTTTGGAAATTTTAGCAAATTAGCTAGTATTATGGTCATATTCATTGGAGCAAACCAAAACCTTCAAGCCAAATGCCTTTTTTCGTAAACACAAAATTTGAAAACCACTGTTAAGGAAAATGTGTAACCTTGTGGTCTCCCGACTGTGCTGGTGTTGTGCAGTTGAAATGAACTGCTGGGACTTCCACTACTGCAGTAGTTAACTAGCTAGAGCCTTTGCCCATCATGTTATAAGGGTAGCGAAATATACTTTTTGGCTAGTTTGCATACCCACTGTCAAGTTAACTACCTTTATGTATGCAGTCTGAAAAAAATCTGGAAATTGACTGGTAAATATTGTTAAAACACTGCTTCTCTTTATACGGTTGTTATATTTATAACACGGCAACTGGGCTTCATATTGTCTGTGTATCCCAGGAGCTTAATTTCTGCCTCACATAACTCCATCAAACCCAAGAGGAAGTCGACACCTCTTGACTTTACTGCTTACGAACTTGTATCAACCCTTCCCATGTGCAAACCAGTTGCAGCTGGGCTTGACGGCATCCTGCCCGTATGCTTTAATAATTACACCCTGCGGCGCTTGTATCAACGACATCTTCGTCTTCAATGGAAGTCCGCCATTGTTCTGCCTTTTCGTAAGCCAGGTACTTCTGGCCATAACACCTCTCATTACAGCCCCATTGCTCTTACTAGTACACTTAGTATTGTACTAGGAAAACCGATCATTTTGCTTTTTGTAGTGGTCATTCTACCATCGACCCCTTTGATACCTGTGTCACGGTGCCTTTACTAATAATTGTTTGGTTATTGCAGTCTTATTTTTGGTTATCTCGACGAGGGTTGTGATACGCCTGAGCATTATATTAACCCAAGCCCATTCCCTCAGCTTCTATAGAAATCTGCCGCATTTTAGTGATATCTTGTCAGAGAGGAACTTCTGTGACCGGAAAAAAGTGGCTTTTCTTCCCCTGACTTCATCCAGACTGAAGGTGCGTCTCAAGGCTGTTTTTAACATTACCTTCTTCCTGATAGATATTAACCTTGTTTCTTTTTCTGCTTTTAGATGTTTAGTTGTCTCGTTCTTTTAATGATTTTACTATAGTTTGTGTAGGTGCTGGCTGTCACCTTGTAGTGACCTCTTTCCAGAATGTTATTGACCAGGCTTACCACTGGGCCACCTCTCATGGGATTGAAAGTTTTCTGTTGCTAAAACACAATCAGATTACGATGCCAATTGTCTCCCATTATTTTAACCACTTACGACAACCTTCACCGATTCTTCCAAGGTTAAAAAACCGAACAATAACGGATGTTATTTGAAGTTAAATATATTTAGCCATTGGCCCTCTCTAAACTCAAATTGAATTTTCTTAAATGGGCTCACATTCATTTCATCTTGCATCTTGCTTTCCTACCATTCTAGGGAAATCCCGACATTGCACCTTTGCTCCTTTCCACTTCCATGTGTCAGAGCCTATTGAAACATCATACTCTATGGCACCCCAGTACAATCCCTGTAATTTACCTCACTGAAAGTCTCACCTCTAATGCAGAGTCCCCTCTGATATTTTTACCAGAATCTAACGTACTGCACTAACTTTGATGTAGACTTTTACTCTTTCACACTTCCAAACCCCAACTAACCCATACCTTTCCACACTTCTACCTTTCGTATGTAGATAAATGGTTCAGAGAACCGACAAGTTGTTATATTAGACAACACTTGGGGTATCTTTATTGTGGAACGTTTCGCTACACAGTGGCTTCATCAGTCCATGTATTAATGAAGCCACTGTGTGGCGAAACGTTTCCTCAATAAAGATACCCAAGTGTTGCACATGTGTCTTAATTTATCAACTCGTCGGTTCTCTGACCCATTTATCTACATTTCTGTCAAACACAGCAACATCTTGGGATCTCGATAACGTAAATTCTACACAAATAACCCGCACATAAAAGAGAGAAGCTTACGACGACGTTTCGGTCCAATTTGGACCATTTACAAAGTCACACTGCTTCTCTCTTTTATGTGCGGGTTATTTGTGTATCGTTCCAGTCACGGTATTGTGCCTTTTTTTGTTATTTGTAAATTCAAAGCTTGCATGACCTATAAGCATGACATACTTCCACCTGTGGATTTGTCGAAGGTGACACTGGATACAACTGCTTCACCTCACATCTTTACAGCATATAAGACTCTTCTTCATAATAAGTCAGTCAAGACTGACTGACTTATTACGTCGACTCCAGGTTGAAGGACTGATTACCTCAAACTCCTTTTGATCTTCACCGTTCTTCCTTGTATTGAACTGATGAAGTCACTGTGTCTAATCTCTCACTTCCTCCTTTGCACATCCAGGCAGCGCTACATAACACCTTCATGCTTAATGTTTAAGTTGATTATATTGATAATCACTGTAATTATCAACGTGATGGCTCAAACACGAACGTTTTTAAGTCTTCATTAAACTAGTGAAAATAAAAATCGCTACAAAAAACACGACATTGTAATATTTCGCGATTTTCCTTACAACAATATTCTACCTAAAATTCTTACAATTCCCTAAAAATTTAGTTTGATTTTGTGTTTTTAAGAAAGTAATGTTTCAGAACTGGCAGGTAGAAAAACCAACTTTACCGACGAGAAGAATCATTCTCTGGTCATTACATGAAAAACAGTTTATTAAATTTGGCAAATTAAAATTTACGAGACACCAAGTGTAGGCCTAGCTTTCTTTTAATAAGGCTCGTCAACACTATAAGTTTGAAGCCTTTCAGAAAAGGCATTCTCCAGTAACTGCAATGAAACCAACGATTTCATTTTATGTAAAGAATTCAATTTTTTTTTTTAATTTTTAATTTGGGTCTAAATAAACTAAATGTCTTTTGTATTCATTGTATCAACATTAATATTTTCCAGCTGATATAAGGCAGTTATTCTTATGGAATACGAGTTAGGGGCTCCAGTTCTAAGGACGTGGATCTGTGGTTTCCTTCCTACAATAGAATCTAAATGCTGCCCATTCCCCAGGGCTCTGAATTAACCTTACGGTTTTAGGGCTTCCACGTGAATATAATATGTAATTTAGTTATTAAAATTTCTTAATATTTATAAACGCCGATAACAACTTCAACCTCGTCTCTGGATAACACACAAAATCCGAATTAAGATTTCATTATTTTTTGTATGTATAATTGTTAGATTTACACATACACAGATTAATTTACCTATCTGGAGTTTATCTGGAGAGAGTTCCGGGGGTCAACGCCCCCGCGGCCCGGTCTGTGACCAGGCCTCCTTAGGTCAGTGTCCCAGGATGCGACCCACACCAGTCGACTAACACCCAGGTACCCATTTTACTGATGGGGAACATAGACAACAGGTGGAAAGAAACACGTCCAATGTTTCTACTCTGGCTGGGAATCGAACCCAGGCCCTCGCCGTGTGAAGCGAGAGCGTTAACCACCAGGCCACCAGAGTCGACGAATTAAAAGGCAACTATTTTGCGAATATCAAGCAATGCTGCAGAGGGTTTCCGAAGTTGCAGGAGCCATTCTGGGATGCTGGAAATGGTTCCAGGATTTTTGGACCAAAGGCACCTGCACATGCCAGGCGTTCCTGGAATCTTGCACTAGTTATCGTACACTTATACTGAAAATATGGAACATATCGAGGCGTTCTCTTGGTATGATTGAAATAAAAACAAAAATAGTACGTGGAAAGAATTAATAATAAAAAAAGTAAAAAATAAATTGGCAGTCCATTTAAAGGGCGCTTTTTTCGGGTGTTCCATTCTCACGTTCAGTCAAGACGATTACTGGAAGGTTTTTGGCCTCCTACAACACCTCCCCACACACATACCCCCACCCCCACTCACACACTCAGTCTCCACCCTAACCCCATAGCTCTTCGTCTCCCCTACCCCTCACATCCCACCCATCCCGCCTAACCCCTCAAATCCTCCCACCCTTCCACCTACTTCTCCTCTCGCCTCCCACCCTTTATTTTACTCCTCACCTCCCACCCTTCCATCGACCGCCGCTCTTCCCACCCGTCCCCCTACCCAATTACCTCCCACAATTCCCCCTCCTTCACCTCCCACGCTTCCCTCTCCCCCCTCACATCCCACCATTCCCCCTACCCCCACATCTCCCACACTTTTCCCCTAACCTCACTGCTCCACTCTTCTCCTACCCATAACCTACCACCCATCCCTCACCCTCACCTCATCCCTTCCCTCCCCCTACTCCATCATTGCCCACCCAACCCCTCCCCTCTCACCTCCCACCCTTCCCCTTACCATTCACCTGCCACCACGATCTCCTACCGCCTAATCTCCAACCTTACACCAAACTCCTCACCTACCACACTTCCTCCACCTTCCCTTCAACATCACCCATCCCCAAAAAACCCAATATTACAAAAAAAGTAATTTTTAAATATGTAGGATTTTACTCATTTTTGTAATAAAGAGTTCGGGATACATAAATACAACACATTAAAATAATATTAAATCCTTTAATATTACATAAAAATCAAAACGTGTCTCTTTGTCTAGAGGTATTTGAACTAACATCTGATAATATATACATGTTACAATAATTGCCGACCCTACACAGGTACAACTTTCTTGAACACACTGTGTACACTATATATATATCTCTATGCTAAAATAATAAATACCTGGAGTACCAGGAGTTTACCCTGGATAGAGTTTCGGGGGTCAACGCCCCCGCGGCCCCGTCTGTGAACCAGGGCCTCCTGGTGGATCAGCGCCTGAATCAACCAGGGCTTTGCTGCTAGGCTTGCACGCAAACCAACGTACGAGCCACGAGCCCGGCTGATCAGAACGACTTTTTAGTGTGCTTTGTCCAGTGCCAGCTTGAAGACTGCCAGGTCTGTTGGTATCCCCCTTATGTGTGGTGCAGGGTGCGAGGTTGAACGTCTCGGGGCCCATGACACTTATTGTATGGTCCTCGTTAAACGTGCTAGTGACAACCCCTGCTTTTCAGTGGGGGATGGTGCATTCGTCCTGCCAAGTATTTTGCTTTCGTAGTGAGTGATTTCTGTGCAAAGATTCGGTACTAGTCCCCTAGGATTTTCCAGGTGGTATATAATCATGTATCTCCCCTCCTGCGTTCCAGAATACAGGTTTAGAAACCTCAACGCTGCCCATAATTTGGTTTTTATTCTCCGTTATTATTTAAAATAATAAATTACAATCAACTGTTTCTTCACGACACTTAACCGAGTTTGTGACGCCTTTCTCCACCTGTCCAATTGACACCCTTTACTCCGTGGTAATTCACACACTTTCGCACGTGTCACACTTGACACCCTTGTCTCTGCGTCCACACAACCCGCATAGCGTCTTTGTCGAGGGCCAGTCACAGACCCTATTCAGTGTACATCTACAACCAGGCCATCTTCAGTGTCACAACGACACCCTTTTCATCATCATGTTCGCCACTATCGGTCCTGTGCATATCTCAGTGTTCCACTCCATCATAAACTTGCTTAGTGTCACACTAACGGTCCTGGCCCAGTTCAGTGTATCACTCCAACCTTTATCTTCAATGTAATGTCCCACCAAAACAGCATCCGATGACCTCCGGCCCACAGTTGACAAGCGTAGGCGGTGAGTTCCGCCAGACATCACAGACCGGTACCAGTAAATCTCCCCAAAGCCGGTTGACACACCGCTCTAGCCGAACACATGCTGCAAGCTCCTGAAATGCGCCGTCAAGTAACTGAGGCCAACAGACTCAGTGATCTGCGGTGAGCGGTTCTCTAAAACGCCAGTAGATGGGTAGCGATTAGGTGTTCAGGTACCTACTGCGTAGATGTTTCTAAAGGCCAATAGCAGTGTGAGCCATTAGGTTCCAGGTACCTACTGCTTTTAGAAGCGTACCCTGAGAGTTCCAGGGTACTAATGTTGCTGAAAGCCAGTAGAGGTGTACCATTAGGTGTCCAGGTACCTACTCTTAAGAGCGTGCGCACCGTGAGGCACTCAGTAACTTAATGTTTTCTAAAAGCCAGAGAGGTGTAGAACGATTAGGTTGGTCAGGTACCTATGCTTTAGATGCGCACCGTGAGGCACTCGTACTTAAAGTTGCTGCAGCCAGTAGGACGTGGTACCCTTAGGTGTTCATGTACCTACTGCTAGGTTGCGTACCGAGGGGCCGCTCAGGTACATAATGTTTGCTGAAGCCAGTAAGGAAACGTGTACCCTTAGTGTTTCAGGTACCTACTGCTGTAATGCGCCCGTGAGGCACTCAGGTGACTTAATGTTCCTAACGGCGGCTCAGCATGTCCCCACATTGGGTTTTGAGACGTACCCAGTGGTACTGCCGGCCGGCAGGTTAACTATTTAACAAACCGCTAGTTTGGCAGGGCCGCAAACCCCCCCACCACAAAAGACCGACACACAAAGATCCAAATGTAACATGCATCCACGAACCGTCCATCCGAAATGATCTTCCCAGAAATCATTTCTTGATAATCATTATCATCCCAGAAGGCCACCATATATTACAAAAAAAAGTATTTTTAAATAATAAAGGTTTTTGTAATTCCCCACACCCGAGAAGGCTCAGATTAGGCTGCCACCCTCCCCAGTGGTAACCGTGCTGCCAATGGCACAAAAATAATGGGTGGAACCCCTCGCCTTTCCTCTCCACCATCCAACTCTTAGATAGAGCTCAGCTTTTCTCGTGACCAAAAGCCAAACCCCTAACTTAGAGTGAGACAGCAGCGACGGCCTAGCAAAATAGGTCCCATGATACAGGGGACGGTAGCCCCGCATCCCCTGGTGTGGGGTTTTTTTTAGTGAGGGGGAATGCGTGCTACCGCCGCCGTATCTTCGGACCTATGCTAGCCTGTCTGACTGCTGTCTGCCACTCAAGTTTAGGGTTTTGGCTTTGGTCACGAGAAAAGCAGAGCTCTATCTAAGAGTTGGATGGTGGAGAGGAAAAAGGCGGTCCCATTATTTTGTGCCATGGCACACGGTTACACGGGAGGTGGCAGCCTAATCCTGAGCCTTCTCGGGGTGGGTGTGCATGCAAAGAGTACGTAACCCATTATTCTTTATTCGGGGCATGTACACACCCTCATTTACAGCTATCTCCCCCAACCAGCGAACCAGTTGTCTAAGATTGAGATGGGGCCCCGTCATTCAACTGAGTGACCAGGTTCTAGCCAAAATAAAAGAAGATGGTTTTGCAATTCGCGCAAGAGGTTATGTGGGTTACCGGCTCCCTCCGTCTGCCTTGTCATTTTCCCATTCTAGAGCCGGTTTGTAGCACCGGTCTGCTATCTTGTGGCTTCTAATTCTGCTTGCTTACCAATGGAGTGCACTATACTTATCACGTGTACATAGTGTACATATTGCTGTCTAAATTGGTGAAGGATTAATATAATCTAAACTTTTTCTACTGTGTTTTATTTTGCTCCCATTACACCCGGGATAACATGCCGGTCCCGAGCTCGGTTCGGGAGGCAGGGCCGCAGCAGCAGCAGCAGCAGGAGCAGCAGAAGCTGTTTGTGACCAGAAAAGGGGGGCATCTGAATGGCTGAACTGACTAACTGACTGACTGAAGACCTGCCTGATGTTCCTTCGCCTCGTGCCCATCCTGTGCCGACCCAGGCCCGTTCCTTCCACAGCCCGACTGCCGACCCTCAGAGCCATACCTTATCCCGAAGTTACAGATCTAACTTGCCGACTTTCCCCTTACCTACATTAACAATCGTCCAAGAGGGCGGCTTACCCTTGGAGAGACCTGATGCGGATATGGTACGCACAGGACCGAAATAGGGGCCATTAGCGGGCACTGAGCAAGCAGCAACAGTGGTCCCGACTCCACCAGAGTTTGGACCAGCCCTCGCGTTTTCCACGGTTTGGAACCAGCGTCGCGTTTTCACGGACCGCGGTGGCGCTCGGGCGGCCGCAAAACCGCGGCGCCTCTATTACGCACACCGTGTTAGCCAACACTCACGACCACTCTCTCACAGCGGAAGGCTTTTGAGGGTTACGGCGCCATAAACAGAAAAAGGAAAAACTCTTTCCCGGACCACCGCCGGAGGGCGCGAAGCAGGTTTCCCCCCGTTTTCCGGAACCGTCCATACTGGCAGGGCGGCTGGCTGGCTATTTAAAGCACCAGTCCCTCCCTGCCTGTATCCAAGGTCCTGGTTTACGGAAAAAGTACCGTATTCCCTTTCGCCACTGATCCAGAGCACTGTGGCGCGAAATCAACATCGTGTCAACAATCCATCTGTGACCTTTCGCGAAGGGGGGGGGGGGGGGGGGGGGGGGGGGTGCATTGGTTTAATTAGAACAGTTGGATTCCCCTTGTCATTTCCCATTCTTAGAGCTGGTTGAACACGGTCTGCTAATCCTTGTGGCTTCTATATCTGCTTTGGCTTACCGTGGAGTGCACTATACTTATCACTGTACATAGTGTACATATTGCTGTTTCTAAATTGGGAAGATAATAAAGTCCTAAACTTTTCTACTGTGGTTTATTTGGCTCCCATTACACCCGGGATAACAGGCCCATTTGGAATCCTGGGTCCGACCCGATTCACTACCCGAAACGTACTACCCTCCCTCCTAACCAATACCACCCAACCGTCCCCCAACCCCTCACATCCCACCCATCCCACAACACCTTCACATCCCAACCACCGCCATACCCCTCACCTCCCAAAACCACACTCGCACCCATGCCCCCCCAACAATTACAAACCACCCCCACCCTTTTCCCAAACAACCCCAACCTCTCACCCATACCCCTGACCCTAACATCCCCTCCACCCCCAACCCTCACCACCAACCAATCCACCCCTAACCATAACCCCCCCACACCCATCCCCCGAAAATCACCGTCCCCCCATCCCGCCTAACCCATCACCTCCGCCAACCTCTCATTTTCCTATTTTCTTATATAATCTACATCCTCCTTCAACCCATCCCATTCCCCTTAGACAACCGACACAACAGCACTGACTCCATCATCACAAACACTAACACCCAGCACCAATCACCACCAACTCTAACACCACACAGCATCACCACCAACATTAACACCAGCACCAGCATCACCACCAACACTAAAAAAAACACCAAGCACCAGCATCACCACCAACACTAACACCAGCATCAAGCCATCACCACCAACATTATACCATCACCAGCATCACCACCAACACTAACACCAGCACCACATCACCACCAACAATCTAACACCAGCACCAGCATCACCACCAACACTAACACCAGCACCAGCATGCACCACCAACACTAACACAAGCACCAGCATCACCACCAACATTAACACCAAGCACCCAGCATCACCACCAACACACTAACACCAGCCACCAGCATCAAACCACCAACACCACAACCAGCATCACCCACCAACACTAACACCACACGCAGCATCACCATCAACACTAACACCACACCAGCATCACCACCACCACCAGCACCAGCATCACTACCAACACTAACACCAGCACCAACATCACCAACCAACACTGAACACCAGCACCCACATCAACCACCACACTAACACCAGCACCAGCTCACCACCTACACTAACACCATACCATCATCACGACCAACACTTAACACCAGCACCAGCATCACCATCAACACAATACAAAAGCACCAGCAACCCATCAACACTAAACACCACCAAACCAGCATCACTACCAACACTAAACACCAGCACCAGCATCCCATCAACACTAACACCAGCACCAGCATGCACCATCAACACTAACACCAGCACCAGCATCACCACCAACACTACCACCAGCACCAGCAATCACCACCAACCCTAACACCCAGCACCACCAATCACCACCAACACTAACACACCAGCACCGCAGCATCAACTACCAACACTCAAACCAGACCAGCATCTACCACCAACACAAACACCAGCTCCAGCATCACTAACCAACACTAACACCAGCACCAGCATCACATCAACACTAACACCAGCACCAGCATCACCACCAACACTAACACCAGCACCAGCATCACTACCAACACAACAACGCACCCAGCATCAACAACCAACACTAACACCAGCACCAGCATCACTACAACACTAACACCACAGCACCAGGCAACACTACCAACACTAACCACCACACGCAGCATCACTACCAAACACTAACACCAGCACCACATCACCACCAACACTAACACAATCACCAGCATCAACCATCAACAACTAACACCAGCACCAGCATCACTAACAACACTACACCAGCACCAGCATCACCATCAACACTAACACCAGCACACAGCATCACATCAACACTAACAACCAGACCAGCTCACCACCAACACAACACAACACCAGCTTCACCATCAACGACTAACATCACCAGCACCAGCATCACACTAACACCAGGAACCAGCATCCACTAACCAACACAAACAACATGCACCAAGCATCACCATCACACTAACACCAGCCTCCAGCAATCCAACACTAACACCAGCACCAGCATCACCAACAACACTAACACCAGCACCAGCATCAACACCAACACTTACACCAGCACCAGCATCACAAACAACACTAACCACCACAACACATCACTACCAACACTAACCCACACAGCATCACCACCAACTACTAACACCAGCCACCAGCATCAACACTAACACACCAGCACCGAGCATCATCAACCCACCAACACTAACACAAGCACCAGCACACCATCAACACTAACACCAGCACCAGCAATCACACCAACACTAACACTCAGCACCAGCATCACCATACAACACTAACACCAGCACCATCATCACTACCAACACTAACACCAGCACCCAGCATCACCAACAACACTAACACCAGCACCAGCATCACCACCAACCACTAACACCAGCACCAGCATCACCACCCAACACTAACACACACCAGCATCACTACCAACACTACACCAGCAACCAGCATCACCATCAACACTAAACCAGCACCAGCAATCACCACCAACACTAACACCAGCACCAGCAACACCACAACACTAACACACCCAGCACACATCAACCATCAACACTAACACCAGCACCACATCACCATCAACACTAACACAAGCAACACCAGAATCACCCTCAACACTAACACCAGCACCAGCATCACCATCAACACTAACACCAGGACCAGCAACAACCATCAACACTAAACACCAGCAACAGCATCACCACCAAACACTAACACCAGCACCATATCACCATCAACACTAACTCCAGCACCAGCATCACCATCAACACTAACACTCACACCAGCAACATCAACACTAACAAAACACCAAGCACCAGCATCACCACCAACACTAAAACCAGCACCATATCACCATCCAACAATACACCACACCAGCATCCATCACCATCAACACTAACACACACGACCGTTTCACCATCAAACACTAACACCAGACCAGCATCACCATCAACAACTAACACCAGCACCAGCATCACCAACACTAAACACCAGCACCAGCATCACCACCAACACTAACACCAGCACCAGCACACCATCAACACTAACACCACACCAAGCATCACCATCAACACTAACACCAGCACGCAGCATCACCATCAACACTAACACCAACAGCATCACCATCAACACTAACAACCAGCACCAGCAACACCGATCCACACTAACACCCAGCATCAGCATCAACCATCAACACTAACAACCAGATCACCATCAACACTAACACCAGCCCCAGCCTCACCACCAACACAACACCAGCCACGCAGATCACCATCAACACTAACAACCAGCACCAGCATCACCACCAACACTAACACCAGCACCAGTATCAACCATCAACACTACACCAGCACCAGCATCACCATGCACACTGAACACCAGCCACCAGCATCACCACCAACAACTAACACCATGCACCAGTATCCCATCAACACTAACACCAGTCACCAGCATCACCATCAACACTAACACCACACCAGCATCACCACCAAACACTAACACCCAGCACCAGCATCAACACCATCAACACTAACACCAGCACCAGCATCACACCACACTAACACCAGCACCAGCATCACCATCAAACTAACACCAGCACCAGCATCACTACCAACACTAAACACCAAGCACCAGCATCACCATACAAAACACTAACACCAGCACCAGCATCACCACCAACATAACACCAGCACCCCACACCATAACCTAACGCAGAAACCCCCACCATCAAACAACACCAAACACCAGCTTCAACACTAACACCCCAGACCCTTCAACACTAATACCAGCACCAGCTCACCCTAAACACAACACCAGCAAAAAAACATCACCAACAACACAACCCCCAGCACCAGCATCACCATCAACACTAACACCAGCCCAGCTCCCATCAAAAACTAACACTCACCAGCATCACCCCCAACACTAACACCAGCACCAGCATCACCCTCAACACTAACACCACACCCCATCACCCCAACACTAACACCAGCACCAGCATCCCACAAAACTAAAACTGCACACATCCCATCAACCAACACCAGCCCAGCATCACCACAACACTAACACCAGCACCAGCATCACCATAAACTAACACCACAAAACCATCACCATCAACACAACACCAGCCCAGCCAAAAACCAACATAACACCAGCACCAGCATCACCACCAAAAACTAACACCAGCACCAGCATCACCCTCAACACTAACACAACCCACTCACCACCAACACTAACACCAGCACCACATCACCATCAAAATAACAACAGCACCGCTCACCACCAAACACTAACACCAGCACCCGCAAACACCAAACAACACTAACACCACACCACTCACCATCAACACTAACACCAGCACCACATCACCCCAACACTAACACCAGCACCAGCATCCCATCAACACTAACACCACACCGCACACCCCAACCTAACACCAGCACCAGCATCACCCCAACACTAACACCAGCACCACATCACCCCAACACTAACACCAGCCCACATCACCACAACACTAACCCTACCACATCACCATCAACACTAAAACCAATACCAGCACCACCCCCAACCTAAAACCCCACCACATCACCATCAACACTAACACCCGCACCACACACCAAACACAAAACCAGCACCAGCATCACCATCAAAACTACACCAGCACCAGCTCACCATCAACACTAAACCAAAACCCTCACCATCAACACTAACACCAGCACCAGCAAAACACAAACCCCAAACTAAACTAAACACCAGCATCACCATCAAAACAAAAACCAACACCACATCACCCCAACCTAACACCGCACCACACACCACAACCCCTAAAAAAAACCAGCACCACTCACCATCAACACTAACACCAGACCCGCAAAAACCTTCAACACTAAAACCAGCACCAGAAAACACCAATAAAACCCCACCCAGCACCAGCACACCATCAACACAAACCAGCACCGCATTTACCCCACCAACACTAACTCCCCCAACCCCCCACACCCTCAACACTAAAACCAGCACCACATAACCATCAACACAACACCCGCCCAGCAATCACCCTCAACATAACACCAACCCCAGCTCACCCCATCAAAATCTAGCACCCCACCACCTACATACCCCCAACAGAACACCAGCTCACACCACCACCAACACGAACACCCCCACCAGCAAACACCCCCAACACTAACACCACACCAGCACCAACCAACACCAGCACCAGCATCACTACCAACCTAACACCAGCACCGCATCACCACCAACACTAACACCAGCACCAGCATCACCACCAAAACAACCCACCCGCATCACCATCAACACTAACACCGCACCCGCATCACCATCAAACTAAAAACCCGCACCAGCTCACCACAACACTAACACCAGCAACCACACCCACCAACACTAACACCCCGCACCCCGCACACCATCAACACTAACACCCGCACCAGATCCCCACCAACACTAACACCACACCACATCACCATCAACACTAACACCAGCCCACATCACCACCAACACTAACACCGCAACCCGCCTCACCATCAACACTAAACCACACCAGCCACCATCAACACTAACACCAGCACCCACACCACAACACAAAAACCCGCACCCCCCATCACCATCAACACAACACCACACCCCATCACCAAAACAAAAAACACCACCCCATCACCCTCAAAAACCCAACACCAGCACCAGCATCACCATCAACACTAACACCAGCACCACCCCCAACATAAAACCCCGCACCAATCACCCCAAAACAAAAACCAGCACCAGCAAACACCATCAACATACACCACACCACACACCCTCAACACTAACCCACATCACCCCCAAAACCCCGCACCCATCACCACAACACTAACACCAGCATCCCACCCAAAACTAAAACCCCCCACCAGCACACCTCAACACTAAAACCATCCCAGCTCACCCTCAACAATAACACCAGCACCAGCTCACCCTCAACCTAACACCACACCCGCATCACACCAACCAAAACACCAGCCCAGCATCACCATCAACACCAGCACCAGATCACCCTCAACACTAACACCAAACACCCGCTCACCATCAAAACCAAAAACCCCACCAGCATCACCACAAACACTAACACCCCCCACACCACCCTCAACAATAAAACCCTCCCACATCACCCCCAAACCCAAAACCAAACCACACACCATCCCCTAAAACCAGCACCAGCTCACCACAACATAAACACCACACCAGCAAAAATCACTAACACCAGCACCGGATCACTACCAACACAACACCATCACCACATCACCCCCAACACAAAAACCCACCCCCATCACCACCCCCAAAACCCAAACCATCACCAGCATCACCACCAACAAACACCATCACCACATCACCACCAACACAAACCATCACCAGCATCACCACCACATAAAAACCCTGCCAGCATCACCATCAACACTAACACCAGCACCAGCATCCCATCAACACTAACCCAGCACCAGCATCCACCATCAACTCTAAAAACCAGCACAGCATCACCACCCAAATCAAAAACCATCACCAGCCACCTCACACTAACACCAGCCCCGCATCACCTCAACACTAAACCCCCACCCCACCATCAAAACTAACCCACACCAGCATCACCTCAACCTAACACCAGCACCACATCACCCCCAACTCAACACCTCCCCCATCACCATCAACACAGCACCCCCAGCATACCATCAACACAACACCCCACCACATCACCATCACTAACACCAGCCCAGCATCACCACCAACACTAACCCATCACCACCACCATCAACACTAACACCCTCACCAGCATCACCACCAACACTAACACCACACCCGCATACCAACCTGCACCCGCCCAGCACACCACCAACACTAACACCCCACCAGCATCACCATCAATTAACACCAGCACCAGCATCACCATCAAACTAACCCAGCACCAGCATCCCTCAACTCTAAAAACCAGCACCAGCTCCCATCAACACTAACACTAGCACCAGCAAACACCCCCAACACTTCAAGCCCCCCACTCACCACCAACACCCAAAACAAACCCAGCAAAAGCATCACAAACACTAAAATCCAACCCAAAAATACCACCCAAATTTAAAAGAAAAAAATACAAATTTACACCACACCACCCTCACACCCAAAACTAACACCCACCACACAAAAACCCATCAAACCCCTAAAACCCCAAACCAGCACCACTCAAACCCCCACACAACACCCCCACCAGCATCCCCAACCTAACCCAGCACAGCATCCCCAAACACTAACACCCCCACCAGCATCCCACAAAACTAACACCAGCACCACATCACCCCCAACACTAACACCACACCAGCATCACCACCAAAACTAACACCACACCACATCACCCCCAACACTAACACCAGCACCACAAACACCAACAAAAAAACCCAGCACCAGCATCACCATCAACACTAACCCCACCAGAACACCACCCAAAATAAACACCAGCACCACACACCACCACACAACACCACCCCAGCATCACCACCAAAACTACACCGCACCAGCAATATCCCAAAATAAACACCAACCCCCCAAAAAAACCACACACCCCACCAAAAACTCACCACACCAGCAACCCCCATCAACACTAAAACCACCCAGCATCCCACCCAAAACTAACCAAACCCCGCACCAGCCCTCACCCAACACTAACACCAGCACCAGCTCACCATCAACACTAACAACACCAGCAAACAACCACAACCAACACCAAACCACCCACCACCCAAAACCCAACACCGCACCCCATCACCCAAACCTAAAACCAGCACCCCCATCACCACAACACAACACCAGCACCAGCTCACCATCAACACTAACACCACACCACTCACCACCAACACTAACACCCCGCACCAGCATCACCCCAAAAACTAACACCAGCACCAGCACACCACAAAATAACACCACCCAGCACCCCACCAACAACACCAGCACCACATCACCACCCAAAACTAACACCCCACCACATCACCCCAACATAAACACCAGCCCCCACCAAATAAAAGAAAGAAATAAATAACCCACACCCCAAAAAATAAACCCGAACATAAATTAAATATTGGAAAGGTTGGGAAACCGAGAAAAAGGATGAATAATTCAAAAAATGTTATAAAGGGAAAAAAATTTTTTTCTTTTTGGGGGAAATTTTTGATGTGAGTAAACCCTTTTTAAAACGCGAGGCTAGTGTAAACTAGGTGTAATTATATGGGGAAAAAGGTGCTCAAAATGCACACCCCCTTTTTCCCCCCACCTCTCCCCCCCCCCCCACACCTTCGTACCCCAACCAGCGGGGTGTTTCCCCCACCCCCTGCTGGCCCCATATCACTGACCCACCCACACCCCTGCTGGACCCACCCATGACCCACCTCACCCCCCCTCGGCACCCATACCAGGACCCACCCCGATCACCAAACAAGCAAAGTGGGGGAAAATAGGGAAAAACAAACTGGATGAGTATTACCTAGTGAAGATTTTAAAAAAAGAGAAGTGGATTGTATCAGGAAACAGTGAACAGCCGTGATTAGACATGGAAAAGTCATAACCCCAAACACCATTCCTCCGCCACCCCCCCCCTCTGAACCCCCCAGCAGGGATGGTCCCCCCCCCTCCTGGTACTCATACCCTTTGACCCCCCAAACCACCTTTGAAAATGAAACCCACCCCCACCATACTAAACTCCCAGGATAAATAAATAGCAGTGATCATGACAAAATAAGATGGTGTAGGGGTTTTGAATTTTATGGCCATGCATCAAAAAGTTTTTAATGTAAATAAATCACCAACAATTACATCCCCCATACCCAGCATTTGCCCCATAACACCCACACCCGAGGCAACCTAGAGGTAAAATGAAGATAGGGTTTTTGGCACCCATTGCAAAAAGGATCAAGCTGTGAAAAAAAGGGTCTTGGGGGAAAAAAACTAAACCCAGCAACCTTTGCTTTTTTAAAACATCTGTTGCCTTTTCAAGAAAAAAACTGCAATCAAAAATGACATCATCTAGATAGGGGTTTTTTTGGACCTGCAACAGGGTTTTAGAACTTGGGCAGATATCCGGAAAGCACTCAGAAGGGGTTTTAAAGGGTTTCTCAGCCCTGTAAGATTTAAATAGGGTTTTCCAAGGCTGGCTCCTCCAAGAAAATTAATGAATAAAAAAAAAATAATAATCTACAAATAAAACACTTTATTTTTATAAAATTTTAAAAAATAAAAAAATTTAAATATGAACTTTTTATCCTACTTGAAAGAGTAATGAAAAACGAGATTAAAAAAAGATATTTGAATTCAAGTAGTATGTTCATTGACTGTGGGTCTGGTTGATGTTGACCCGGCCCTTTTAGAAAGTAGCCAAAGCTGATGATTGGGGGGGAGGGGGGTCACAGCTTTTTAGTGACAACCCCAAAGACTAATTTTGTCACAGAGTCTCTAGCCTTGAATAAACCGCAAATGAAGGAAGCAGGTCCTTCACCACTGCAAAGATGAGGGGTATTGCCCGGGGTTGGCTCCACTCAGGTATGTAGATAAAAAGGTGACGTCCCAGAACTCATGTGAAGTTCGTCTCCTTCAACACTGTTCTGTGGTTGCCAGATGACCCAAGCTGACATTCCAAGCTAGACAAAAGTTAACCACTGCTCGATAAATCACTCTCCATGATAAGTGTAAGGTACTTAAAAGAATGGTGAGGATTTAAAAGCAAGATGTTACACCTGAATTGGTTAAAAGTGAAGCTTTTAACCAATATATCCACTAAAATAGGAGCAGAGGCTTTTACTTACAGTTGTGCTGGGAGCTGTGAGTCAAGTGATTATCCATTTGGTTGGAGCCCCACACGTCACCTATCAGGGTGGAGAAAATGGGGGGATAGCGGGAGCTAGACACTGACCCTACCTATCAAACTATCGTCACCATAAACTCGCTCGCTACTCCTATCTGTTGAACCTTTCCCTCACAAGGTTAATAAACAATAAACATGAAAAAGGAGGAACTGTTGAATAGTCTACCTGGAAAATATAGAGCATAGGAAAATAGGAGAGAAGTAAAGTCTAACTCAGAATGCCCAGTCTACAACAACTGACCAAAAAATAAGCAGATACCCACTGGAAAAAACACAGGAAACAAAAACAACACCTAGCTCAGTCCCAAGCCATAGGGCTGACCCAGCCCCAGCCCCCAGCCCCCAGCCCCCAGCCATTGTGAAAATTCGATGTAATATAGGAGTCTTCTTCCGGGTAGACTCTTCTGCAACCATCACAATCATAGCCTCTAGTACAGAAGTAGTAGAGGAGTCCTCTTTCAGGAAAAATGTTGGTGCCATGACAACAGATGGTGGTGTCTCTGGTTTGGCTATGGAGGACTATAGTGCAGTTCTAGAGCCTGCACAGATTAGGAATACATCCAGTACGAACTGTACCCAGGCAAAAACAAAATGGTGCAAATTCTATGTTTTTAGGCATCTGTAAACATGGAATATCAGGGAAAACGAATGGGGCATGCAACTTTGAGCATTCCAAAAATTGCCGTGGCCTCCTGCCTAAGGGAGTGTGTCGTTCTACCTCCTGCAAATACGTCCTTGAAAAACAATGTTACAATACCAATTGCACTGCATACCATTTATAAGGGACCAGGAGGCACACACCCCGTACAACACATCATAGTAGCTATGGTAGCTATGACAACACCCCAAGTGATTTTTTAGTGGTAGGAAACGAAGAAAGAAAATGAAAGAGATAACCAAAATAGTCCACCACCTTGGAGCCTTGTTGGACTGGAGGCACAGCCAGTGGCGCCTCCGAGCTCACAGCTACTGATGCCAACAACAAAATCCCCCCAACAAACATGCAACACAACTTCATTTATATTTGCTAATAAACAGGGCCTTAAGCCATCCACCAAGAACAAAATACCTTTCATTAGTGGACTTCTAGGGGAGTCAAATGCACTGTTTGCAGCCTTCACAGAGACCCACGCAAAAGATTACTTTGACAGTGAAATATGGATACCTGGATACAACCTTTTCAGATGCGACAGAAAGAACAGGCAACAAGGGGGGGGGGGCCTGTATGTCAAAGAGTCGCTCATTTGCACAGAGATACCGAACACCACAAATGATGTAGTTGAAGTTCTGACAATAAAAATCGAGAACCAAAACTTAGTCATTGTACTTTTATATAAGCCACCGGATGCAACTTCCCAACACTTCAAAGAACAACTATTAAAAATTGACTCCTGTTTGGAAAACTTTCCAGCCCCATCCCAAAACATCTTGCTGCTTGGTGACTTCAATCTAAGACACACAAAATAGGAGAATATAGCAAATAATGTTGTAGCAGAAATAATTCCTGGAGGCAGCTCAGAGGAAAAGTCACACACACAGGAGCTGCTGAATTTCTGCAACAAACACACCCTAAGTCAGCAGCTAGTGGAGCCAACAAGACTGGAGAATACTCTGGACCTTATTTTCACAAATAATGAGGACCTGGTAAGGAACATGAAATATCAAAAACAACAAATTCTGATCACACTCTAATTGAAATCGAGATTTACATGCACAGGAATCCTGATCAGCAAGATGCATACAGCTATGAGAGTACCTTCACTAAATTTAACTTCAACAACAAGAACATCTGGGATCAGGTAGACTATGCTCCGCATGGGTCAGTAGGCCTGTTGCAGTGTTCCTTCTTTCTTATGTTCTTATGTTCTAAATGAAACACGCTGGGAGGATATCTTGAATTACATGGACCCTAAACAATGCCTTGAAAAGATCACCCTCCTGGTAGCTGAAGTATGTTCAAGGTATATTCCTGTAAGAAAAAAGAAAAGAAGAAGTAAACTGGAGAGAGAGAGACGCTCCCTCTACAGGAGAAGACGAAGAATCATTGAGCTCCTCAAGAATGCCAGATTATCCGATACACAGAAGGAAGTGCTAACCAGGGAAGTGGAAAATACTGAGCTAAAGTAAAAGGACTCGTACAGATCCAGGAGAGACAATAGCAGCTAAAAGCGATTAGTGAAACTGAAAGAAATTCAAATTTTTTTTTTTTCATATGCCAAAAACAAGTCAAAGACCACTTTCAGTATAGGGCCTCTGTTCAGGCAAGACGGATCCTACACTGATAACAACAAAGAAATGAGATACTGAAATCACAATATGACTCAGTGTTCAGCGAGCCGCCAACCAATCCAAAGGTAGACAATTGAAAAAAAATTTTCATGAATGAGCCTCAAAACCCTGCCAATGTATGCCAAATTTATGACATAACCCTAACTCCACTAGACTTTGAGAAAGCCATCAACGACATGCCCATGCACTCAGCCTCAGGCCGAGACTCGTGGAACTCGGTGTTCATTAAGAACTGCAAGAAACTCCTCTCACGGGCCTTAAGTATGCTATGGAGAAGGAGTTTAGACAGAGGCAAGATTCCACAGTCGCTAAAAACACCAGATATAGCCCCACTCCATAAAGGTGGCAGCAAAGCAGTAGTTAAGAACTATAGACCAATAGCTTTAACGTCCCACATCATAAAAATCTTTGAAAGAGTTCTAAGAAGCAGGATGGCAAACCACCTGGACTCCCAAAACTTGCACAACCCGGGGCAACATGGTTTCAGAGCAGATCACTCCTGCCTTTCGCAACTGCTTGACCACTATGATATGGTCCTGGATGCACTGGAAAACAAACAGAATGCGGATGTAGTAATTACAGATTTTGTAAAGCCTTTGACAAGTGCGACAGTGGTGTAATAGCACACAAAATGCGTGCTAAAGGAATACCTGGCAAAGTAGGCAGATGGATCTTCAACTTTCTAACCAATTGCACACAGAGTAGTGGTAAACAGACTTAAATCAGATGCTGCCATAGTGAAGAGCTCTGTCCCACAAGGCACAGTACTCGTGCCTATCCTGTTACTTATTCTCATATCAGACATAGACAGAGATGTAAACCATGGCACTGTATCATCCATCGCAGACGATACTAGGATCTGCATGAGACTGTCATCCATTGAGGACACGGCAAAGCTCCAAGAAGATATAAACCAAGTTTTCCAATGGGCAACAGAGAACAATATGATGTTCAATGAAGACAAATTCCAACTACTCCGTTATGGAAAACTGGAGGAAAAAATAACTAGGACTGAATATACTACAAACTCCAATTACACAATAGAGAGGAAAAGTAATGTGAAGGACCTGGGTGTGGTAATGTCTGAAGATCTCACCTTCAAGGACCACAACAATACCACGTCACATACTTGTACTGCATCTGGGATCAATTACTTGCTGCAACAGTAAACAAGATGTTTGCCCCTTCTGAGAGGGCTGGTCCCTTCAGGGCTGAAAGAGGCTGAAAGGGGCTGAAGGGGGCTGATACCCCTCTCCTGGAGGAAATTTCTCCACAGCGTCAAAACCACACACAAGCACCAGCCCCACTCTCAGCATCAACACCACACACAAGCACCAGCACCACTCTCAGCATCAACACCACACACAAGCACCAGCCCCACTCTCTCAGCATCAACACCACACACAAGCACCAGCCCCACTCTCAGCATCAACACCACACACAAGCACCAGCACCACTCTCAGCATCAACACCACACACAAGCACCAGCACCACTCTCAGCATCAACACCAGCGTCAACACCACACACAGCACCACACCACTCTCAGCGTCAACACCACACACAAGCACCAGCACCACTCTCAGCATCAACACCACACACAAGCACCAGCCCCACTCTCAGCATCAACACCACACACAAGCACCAGCCCCACTCTCAGCATCAACACCACACACAAGCACCAGCACCACTCTCAGCATCAACACCACACACAAGCACCAGCACCACTCTCAGCATCAACACCACACACAAGCACCAGCCCCACTCTCAGCATCAACACCACACACAAGCACCAGCACCACTCTCAGCATCAACACCACACACAAGCACCAGCCCCACTCTCAGCATCAACACCACACACAAGCACCAGCCCCACTCTCAGCATCAACACCAACACAAGCACCAGCACCACTCTCAGCGTCAACACCACACACAAGCACCAGCCCCACTCTCAGCATCAACACCACACACAAGCACCAGCACCACTCTCAGCATCAACACCACACACAAGCACCAGCCCCACTCTCAGCATCAACACCAGCGTCAACACCACACACAAGCACCAGCACCACTCTCAGCGTCAACACCACACACAAGCACCAGCACCACTCTCAGCGTCAACACCACACACAAGCACCAGCAAAACTCTCAGCATCAACACCACACACAAGCACCAGCCCCTCTCAGCATCAACACCAGCGTCAACACCACACACAAGCACCAGCACCACTCTCAGCGTCAACACCACACACAAGCACCAGCACCACTCTCAGCATCAACACCAGCGTCAACACCACACTCTAGCACCAGCACCACTCTCAGCGTCAACACCACACACAAGCACCAGCCCCACTCTCAGCGTCAACACCACACACAAGCACCAGCACCACTCTCAGCGTCAACACCACACACAAGTACCAGCACCACTCTCAGCGTCAACACCACACACAAGTACCAGCACCACTCTCAGCGTCAACACCACACACAAGCACCAGCACCACTCTCAGCGTCAACACCACACACAAGTACCAGCACCACTCTCAGCATCAACACCAGCGTCAACACCACACACAAGTACCAGCACCACTCTCAGCGTCAACACCACACACAAGTACCAGCCCCACTCTCAGCGTCAACACCACACACAAATACCAGCACCACTCTCAGCGTCAACACCACACACAAGTACCAGCACCACTCTCAGCATCAACACCACACACAAGTACCAGCATCACTCTCAGCGTCAACACCACACACAAGCACCAGCACCACTCTCAGCGTCAACACCACACACAAGTACCAGCACCACTCTCAGCATCAACACCAGCGTCAACACCACACACAAGCACCACCACCACTCTCAGCGTCAACACCACACACAAGCACCAGCACCACTCTCAGCGTCAACACCACACACAAGTACCAGCACCACTCTCAGCATCAACACCACACACAAGTACCAGCACCACTCTCAGCGTCAACACCACACACAAGCACCAGCCCCACTCTCAGCGTCAACACCACACAAAAGCACCAGCACCACTCTCAGCGTCAACACCACACACAAGTACCAGCACCACTCTCAGCGTCAACACCAGCGTCAACACCACACACAAGCACCAGCACCACTCTCAGCGTCAACACCACACACAAGTACCAGCACCACTCCAGCGTCAACACCAGCGTCAACACCACACACAAGCACCAGCACCACTCTCAGCGTCAACACCACACACAAGCACCAGCACCACTCTCAGCGTCAACACCACACACAAGCACAGCACCACTCTCAGCGTCAACACCACACACAAGTACCAGCACCACTCTCAGCGTCAACACCACACACAAGTACCAGCACCACTCTCAGCATCAACACCAGCGTCCCAACACCCCACACAAGCACCAGCCCCACTCTCAGCGTCAACACCACACACAAGCACCAGCACCACTCTCAGCGTCAACACCACACACAAGTACCAGCACCACTCTCAGCGTCAACACCACACACAAGCACCAGCACCACTCTCAGCGTCAACACCACACACAAGCACCAGCACCACTCTCAGCGTCAACACCACACACAAGCACCAGCACCACTCTCAGCGTCAACACCACACACAAGCACCAGCACCACTCTCAGCGTCAACACCACACACAAGCACCAGCACCACTCTCAGCGTCAACACCACACACAAGTACCAGCACCACTCTCAGCGTCAACACCACACACAAGCACCAGCACCACTCTCAGCGTCAACACCACACACAAGTACCAGCACCACTCTCAGCGTCAACACCACACACAAGCACCAGCACCACTCTCAGCGTCAACACCACACACAAGTACCAGCACCACTCTCAGCGTCAACACCACACACAAGTACGAGCACCACTCTCAGCGTCAACACCACACACAAGCACCAGCACCACTCTCAGCGTCAACACCACACACAAGTACCAGCACCACCTCAGCGTCAACACCACACACAAGTACCAGCACCACTCTCAGCGTCAACACCACACACAAGTACCAGCACCACTCTCAGCATCAACACCAGCGTCAACACCACACACAAGCACCAGCACCACTCTCAGCATCAACACCACACACAAGCAATAGCACCACTCTCAGCGTCAACACCACACACAAGCACCAGCACCACTCTCAGCGTCAACACCACACACAAGCACCAGCCCCACTCTCAGCGTCAACACCACACACAAGCACAGCACCACTCTCAGCGTCAACACCAGCGTCAACACCACACACAAGTACCAGCACCACTCTCAGCATCAACACCAGCGTCAACACCACACACAAGCACCAGCACCACTCTCAGCGTCAACACCACACACAAGCACCAGCACCACTCTCAGCGTCAACACCAGCGTCAACACCACACACAAGCACCAGCACCACTCTCAGCGTCAACACCACACACAAGTACCAGCACCACTCTCAGCATCAACACCAGCGTCAACACCACACACAAGCACCAGCACCACTCTCAGCGTCAACACCACACACAAGCACCAGCACCACTCTCAGCGTCAACACCACACACAAGTACCAGCACCACTCTCAGCATCAACACCACACACAAGCACCAGCACCACTCTCAGCGTCAACACCCACACACAAGCACCAGCACCCACTCTCAGCGTCAACACCACACACAAGTACCAGCACCACTCTCAGCGTCAACACCACACACAAGCACCAGCACCACTCTCAGCGTCAACACCACACACAAGCACCAGCACCACTCTCAGCGTCAACACCACACACAAGCACCAGCACCACTCTCAGCGTCAACACCACACACAAGCACCAGCACCACTCTCAGCATCAACACCACACACAAGCACCAGCACCACTCTCAGCGTCAACACCACACACAAGGACCAGCACACTCTCAGCGTCAACACCACACACAAGTACCAGCACCACTCTCAGCATCAACACCACACACAAGCACCAGCACCACTCTCAGCGTCAACACCACACACAAGCACCAGCACCACTCTCAGCATTAACACCACACACAAGCACCAGCACCACTCTCAGCATCAACACCACACACAAGCACCAGCACCACTCTCAGCATCAACACCACACACAAGCACCAGCACCACTCTCAGCGTCAACACCACACACAAGTACCAGCACCACTCTCAGCGTCAACACCACACACAAGCATCAGCACCACTCTCAGCGTCAACACCACACACAAGCACCACCACCACTCTCAGCGTCAACACCACACACAAGCACCAGCACCACTCTCAGCGTCAACACCACACACAAGCACCACCACCACTCTCAGCGTCAACACCACACACAAGCACCAGCACCACTCTCAGCGTCAACACCACACACAAGCACCAGCCCCACTCTCAGCATCAACACCAGCGTCAACACCACACACAAGCACCAGCACCACTCTCAGCGTCAACACCACACACAAGCACCAGCACCTCTCTCAGCGTCAACACCACACACAAGCACCAGCACCACTCTCAGCGTCAACACCACACACAAGCACCAGCACCACTCTCAGCGTCAACACCACACACAAGCACCAGCACCACTCTCAGCGTCAACACCACACACAAGCACCAGCACCACTCTCAGCGTCAACACCACACACAAGCACCAGCACCACTCTCAGCGTCAACACCACACACAAGCACCAGCCCCACTCTCAGCATCAACACCAGCGTCAACACCACACACAAGCACCAGCACCACTCTCAGCGTCAACACCACACACAAGCACCAGCACCACTCTCAGCGTCAACACCACACACAAGCACCAGCACCACTCTCAGCGTCAACACCACACACAAGCACCAGCCCCCACTCTCAGCATCAACACCAGCGTCAACAACCACACACAAGCACCAGCACCCACACTCAGCGTCAACACCACACACAAGCACCAACCCCACTCTCAGCGTCAACACCACACACAAGCACCAGCACCACTCTCAGCGTCAACACCCCACACAAGCACCAGCACCACTCTCAGCGTCAACACCCCACACAAGCACCAGCACCACTCTCAGCGTCAACACCACACACAAGCACCAGCGCCACTCTCAGCGTCAACACCACACACAAGCACCAGCACCACTCTCAGCGTCAACACCACACACAAGTACCAGCACCACTCTCAGCGTCAACACCACACACAAGTACCAGCACCACTCTCAGCGTCAACACCACACACAAGCACCAGCACCACTCTCAGCGTCAACACCACACACAAGCACCAGCCCCACTCTCAGCATCAACACCAGCGTCAACACCACACACAAGCACCAGCACCACTCTCAGCGTCAACACCACACACAAGCACCAGCACCACTCTCAGCGTCAACACCACACACAAGCACCAGCCCCACTCTCAGCATCAACACCAGCGTCAACACCACACACAAGCACCAGCACCAATCTCAGCGTCAACACCACACACAAGTACCAGCACCACTCTCAGCGTCAACACCACACACAAGCACCAGCACCACTCTCAGCGTCAACCGCACACACAAGCACCAGCCCCACTCTCAGCATCAACACCAGCGTCAACACCACACACAAGCACCAGCCCCACTCTCAGCTTCAACACCAGCGTCAACACCACACACAAGCACCAGCACCACTCTCAGCGTCAACACCACACACAAGCACCAGCACCACTCTCAGCGTCAACACCACACAAGTACCAGCACCACTCTCAGCGTCAACACCACACACAAGCACCAGCACCACTCTCAGCGTCAACACCACACACAAGCACCAGCCCCACTCTCAGCATCAACACCAGCGTCAACACCACACACAAGCACCAGCACCAATCTCAGCGTCAACACCACACACAAGTACCAGCACCACTCTCAGCGTCACACACACACACAAGCACCAGCACCACTCTCAGCGTCAACACCACACACAAGCACCAGCCCCACTCTCAGCATCAACACCAGCGTCAACACCACACACAAGCACCAGCCCCACTCTCAGCTTCAACACCAGCGTCAACACCACACACAAGCACCAGCACCACTCTCAGCGTCAACACCACACACAAGCACCAGCACCACTCTCTGCGTCAACACCACACACAAGTACCAGCACCACTCTCAGCGTCAACACCACACACAAGCACCACACCACTCTCAGCGTCAACACCACACACAAGCACCAGCCCCACTCTCAGCATCAACACCAGCGTCAACACCACACACAAACACCAGCCCCAGTCTCAGCGTCAACACCACACAAAAGCACCACCACCACTCTCAGCATCAACACCACACACAAGCACCACCACCACTCTCAGCGTCAACACCACACACACAAGCACCACCACCACTCTCAGCGTCAACACCACACACAAGCACCACCACCACTCTCAGCGTCAACACCACACACAAGCACCACCACCACTCTCAGCGTCAACACCACACACAAGCACCACCACCACTCTCAGCTTCAACACCACACACAAGCACCACCACCACTCTCAGCTTCAACACCACACACAAGCACCACCACCACTCTCAGCGTCAACACCACACACAAGCACCACCACCACTCTCAGCGTCAACACCACACACAAGCACCACCACCACAGCAACCAGCGCCAATCTCCACCAAAGCAGCAACGCCATCACCACTACCGACAAGTTTCTGCCTAACACATCAGTACACTTTGTACTATATCAACGCTTCACTTGCCTGGGTGCGAGACTGACGACCCCGTCAGTATTCAGGACACGCTCCTCAAACTCACTCGATTTCGGCACTCTGATTTTTATTGCATTACTAACCCTGCTAAAGTTTTCTTTAGAATGGCCAGTTTTACAAATGGTTCGGGTGAATATTTCCAATATTAAATAATTTCAGTAAGCGAAATATTTATTTAGTTAGATTTTTGCTGTAAGATGCCTGACCCATCACACTTACTGGTGATATACTGCTGGAAGCACCTCTGGTTTCCCAGGCCTTTCCTTCTTTCCTCAATGAAAACTAAAGTTACAGAAGATGGAAGAGGAAATACCGAGTTTGAGTGCGTACGATTTTCACGATCGCAAGGAAATAATGTAAGACACGCATAGGAGAACTTCGTTACCAAAAGAAACCATGCTACAACCCTAAGTATACCCGACCTCTCAAGAGGGGGTTGTTGATGCAGGAGAGGGGCGCTACAACCAAAGAGATAAACTTATTTTCCCCATGTATCGAACTTGATTGCAACCTATTCCGTTGTCTCTTAACGACCCCAATGGAAACAATACCACGGGTGCGGTTAGAACCCGCTATCAGAGTCATAAACTCCAGACCGACACGTTAGCCACTGGGCCAGCTGGCTACAATAATATTCATCCAACTTGGTGAATAAATATACCTATTTGGATGAATCTTATTGTAGCCAGCTGGCCCAGTTTTATGACTCTGATCGTGGGTTCTAACCCCACCCGTGGTATGGTTTGTTTGCAATCGTGTCATTATGTTGACCTCAATGGGTCTAGCGCTCCTACTGACTGAAAAAGACACGATAGAAGTCAGTGTCCATCGTACCCAGGACAGACACAAAACTGCTGTACGAAAATACACATACATACCTACAACGTCCAATAACTACCTTCGACACATAGCAGCTTAAAGAGTTGGTACCAGCAGCTTCAGAAACACAGTGGTCAGAAATACAATGATCATGCGGCGTGCTACAACCTCGTCTCATTATGCGACGTGCTACAACCTCGTCTCATTATGCGACGTGCTACAACCTCATCTCATTATGCGGCGTGCTACAACCTCATCTCATTATGCGACGTGCTACAACCTCGTCTCATTATGCGACGTGCTACAACCTCATCTCATTATGCGGCGTGCTACAACCTCATCTCATTATGCGGCGTGCTATAACCTCGTCTCATTATGCGGCGTGCTACAACCTCGTCTCATTATGCGGCGTGCTACAACCTCATCTCATTATGCGGCGTGCTACAACCTCATCTCATTATGCGGCGTGCTACAACCTCGTCTCATTATGCGGCGTGCTACAACCTCGTCTCATTATGCAGCGTGCTACAACCTCGTCTCATTATGCGGCGTGCTACAACCTCGTCTCATTATGCGGCGTGCTACAACCTCGTCTCATTATGCGACGTGCTACAACCTCGTCTCATTATGCGGCGTGCTACAACCTCGTCTCATTATGCGGCGTGCTACAACCTCGTCTCATTATGCGGCGTGCTACAACCTCGTCTCATTATGCGGCATGCTACAACCTCGTCTCATTAGAATCAGAAACTCTTAAATCGTGAAAAACTGCTCACTGAACCTGTTCAAAGAGTCAGATGATAAATGTTTAATGAGAAACCAAGGATCCAACTGTCTTGTCAAGAGTTTACCTAATCGGAGGGAGGAAATGTTTTATGCATCCTAGGAATAAAACCTGTTTCATTGTTCGTTTTCTAAACCATTTTTAATAAATGGTTTAGAAAATCAATGAGTTGAGAAATGAGACTCTTGCATAACACTTGGGTATCTTTATTCTGGAAACGTTTCGCCAGCCAGTGACTTCTTCAGTCTAATACAGAAAATGGTGTATTTGAGGTAATCTGTCCCTCAGCCTGGAGTCCAGGCTAAGGGACTGATTACTTCAAACTTCTTCTTGTCTTCCGCAATTCTCTGCATTGGACTAAAGAAGCCACTGACTGGCGAAACGTTTCCAGATGTTGCACAAGAGTCTCATAAATTCGACTTCTGGTTCCACACACGTTACCTTTTTTCCAATTTCATTCACATATTATGATCAATCTTGCTAATTTTACAATGAAGTGAGAAATAGATTACTAAGAACCACTGCTGATCAGTGCTGAGAACCTCCATCATTAAGTCATTCGAATCCGTTAGTGGTTCTCTGAATTGTTTATGTGATTTATTAATGTAGTTGCAAGGAGAAGTGTCCAACAGTGTTAAAGTGCAGTAATGAGGAATATCTCCGGCAGGTGACGTGGATGAGGAAGAGAGACCTACACATCCTCACTGCTGGCGTCTACACATACTCCGCTGACGAGAGATTCCGGGTAAGTATCTGTATTAATCATACCTGTTGACGTGTCTTCCATATTTGAGGGTCCCCTTAAGGATGGTGCCTTAAGGGACACGTAAGTTCCACCGTCTTCTAATAACACGTTCATTTTTCCACTATAATCTACCTTGTCCATAATTACTATCGCATTTACTTTGTCTGTTTCGCAAGGTGAAGTCCAGGATCTTTCCTATGGCTTAGTTTTTCCTATGACTTAACAAATCTTTGAGGACAACCTCTGCAGCACAATTATCCTCAAAGATTTGTTAAGTAAATATCCCAGACTTCACCTTACGAACAAGGTGAAACAAGGTGAAGGACTCGTCGTCATAAATTGGAACTATCGTCTATTTCCTTAGACAAACACTGCTTGCTTCCCATTGCCATTGCTCTATACGATCCTCACTTAAATACGGGATAAATAGCTTTGTGTCTCTTTCTGTGCTTATGATTGTGACTGTGTCTAAGACTGTATCTGTGACTACACTTGCAGCTGTATTTGTGAGCGAATTTGTGACTGTCTGCAACCGTGTTTACTCGACAAAATGTTTTAGTAATTGTTCCGTATGCTTTCATGTCAAAAATATTTTTCTTTCAGAGAAGCTACGATAAGATAAGAAAAGGTTTGTTCGGAATTTTAACCCGGAGGGTTAGCCACGCAGGATAACCCAAGGAGGACTGTCTCTCTTATTTCTAATGTGGTCCTGAGGTCTGGAGTTTACCTGGAGAGAGTTCCGGGGGTCAACGCCCCCGCAGCCCGGTCTGTGACCAGGCCTCATGGTAGATCAGAGCCTGATCAACCAGGCTGTTACTGCTGGCTGCACGCAATCCAACGTACGAGCCACAGCCCGGCTGGTCAAGTACCGACTTTATGTGCTTGTCCAGTGCCTGCTTGAAGACAGCCAGGGGTCTATTGGTAATCCCCCTTATGTATGCTGGGAGGCAGTTGAACAGTCTCGGGCCCCTGACATTTATTGTATTGTCTTTTAACGTGCTAGTGACACCCCTGTTTTTTATTGGGGGGATGTTGCATCGTCTGACGAGTCTTTTGCTTTCGTTGTGAGTGATTTTCGTGTGCAAGTTTGGTACTAGTCCCTCTAGGATTTTCCAGGTGTATATAATCATGCATCTCTCCTGCCTGCGTTCCAGGAAGTACAGGTTCAGGAACCTCAAGCGCTCCCAGTAGTTGAGGTGTTTTATCTCAGTTATACACGCCGTGAAGGTTCTCTGTACATTTTCTAGGTCAGCAATTTCACCTGCCTTGAAAGGTGCTGTTAGTGTGCAGCAATATTCCAGCCTAGATAGAACAAGTGACCTGAAGAGTGTCATCATGGGTTTGGCATCGCTAGTTTTGAAGGTTCTCATTATCCATTCTGTCATTTTTCTAGCAGATGCGATTGATACAATGTTATGGTCCTTGAAGGTGAGATCCTCCTGCATAATCACTCCCAGGTCTTTGACGTTGGTGTTTCGCTCTATTTTGTGGCCAGAATTTGTTTTGTACTCTGATGAAGATTTAATTTCCTCATGTTTACCATATCGGAGTAATTGAAATTTCTCATCGTTGAACTTCATATTGTTTTCTGCAGTCCATTTAAAGATTTGGTTGATGTCCGCCTGGAGCCTTGCAGTGTCTGCAATGGAAGACACTGTCATGTAGATTCGGGTGTCATCTGCAAAGGAAGACACGGTGTTGTGGCTTACATCCTTGTCTATGTCAGATATGAGGATGAGAAACAAGATGGGAGCGAGTACTGTGCCTTGTGGAACAGAGCTTTTCACCGAAGCTGCCTCGGACTTTACTCTGTTGACTACTACTCTTTGTGTTCTGTTTGTGAGGAAATTATAGATCCATCTACCAACTTTTCTTGTTATTCCTTTAGCACGCGTTTTGTGCGCTATTACGCCATGGTCACACGTGTCGAAGGCTTTTGCAAAGTCTGTGTATGTTACATCTGCATTTTTTTGTCTTCTAGTGCATCTAGGACCTTGTCGTAGTGATCCAGTAGTTGAGACAGACAGGAGCGACTTGCTCTAAACCCTGGATTGTGCAATTGATTTGTATCTAGATTGGTGGCGATCTTGCTTCTTAGGACCCTTTCAAAGATTTTTATGATATAGGATGTTAGTGCTCTCGGTCTGTAGTTCTTTGTTATTGCTTTACTGCCCTCTCTGTGGAGTGGGGGCTGTCTGTTATTTTTAGTAACTGTGGGACGACCCCCGTGTCCATGCTCCCTCTCCATAGGATGGTAAAAGCACGTGATAGGGGCTTCTTGCAGTTCTTGATGAACACAGAGTTCCATGAGTCTGGCCCTGGGACACAATGCATGGGCATGTCATTTAATGCCTGTTTGAAGTCATTTGGCGTCAGCATAACATCAGATAGGCTTGTGTTTACTAAATTCTGTGGCTCTCTCATAAATTTTTTTTTTAGATCTTCGACTCTCAGTCTGGTTAGCGGCTTGCTAAAAACTGAGTCATATTGGGACTTGAGTAGCTCACTCATTTCCTTGCTGTCATCTGTGTAAGACCCATCTTGTTTATTTCTTGGGTGGCATTGAAAATTGGGTTGGGCAAATGTTTTGTTAGTGGGATGAATTGTAAAGGACCTGCCTAGTATGGGCCAGCAGGCCTCCTGCAGTGTTCCTCCTTTCTTATGTTCTTATGTTCTTAAGTAGGGGCCCAATACTGGATGTTGTTCTCGACTTTGATTTGGCACAAGAAAAGAAATATTTTGGGTTTCTTGCGATTTCTTTTATGACTTTTAGTTCTTCCTGTAATTCCTGACTCCTATAAGATTCCTTTAGCTTAAGTTCGATGTTTGCTATTTCTCTGACCAATGTATCCCTACGCATTTCAGATACATTGGCCTCTTTTAGCCGCTGTTATTCTTTTCCGTCGCCTGTAAAGGGAGCGTCTGTCTTTTCTATTTTACATCTACTCCTCCTTTTTCTTAAAGGAATAAGCCTTGAGCATACATCGAGTGCCACAGAGTTAATCTGTTCTATGCATAAGTTGGAGTCGTGTTGCTTAGTCTATCTTCCCAGCTTATTTCATTAAGGACTTGGTTTACTTGGTCCCACTTTATGTTCTTGTTATTGAAGTTGAATTTGGTGAAGGCTCCCTCGTGACTGATCTCATTTTGTCGGTCTGGGGCTCTGCACATACATGTCTGAACCCCGATTATGTTGTGAGTATATTGTTTTTGATATGGTGACATTTGGTATCAGATCATCATTGTTAGTGAAGATAAGGTCTAGTGTATTCTCCAGTCTAGTAGGCTCTATTATTTGCTGGTTTAAGTTGAATTTTGTACAGAGATTTGAAAGCTCGTGTGTGTGTGTGAGTTCTCGTTAGAGCTGCCTCCTGGTGTTATTACTACAACAACATTATTTGCTATATTCCTCCATTTTAGGTGCCTCAAGTTGAAATTCCCAAGGAGCAAGATGTTGGGGTCAGGAGCTGGAAGATTTTCCAGACAGTGGTCAATTTTCAACAGCTGTTTCTGGAATTGCTAGGACGTTGCATCCGGAGGCTTGTAGACTACCACAATGACTAGGTTTTGGTTCTCGATCTTTACTGCTAAAACTTTCACTAAATCATTTGAGGCATAAAGCAGTTCTGTGCAAATAAGTAACTCTGCGATATCCAGGCCAACCCCACCTTTTGCCTGTCGCATCTGTATAGGTTGTAACCTGGGATCCATATTTCGTTGTCCAAGTGATCCTTTATGTGAGTCTCTGTGAAAGCCGCAAACATTGCATTTGCCTCTGCAAGCAGTCCACGATTGAAAGGTATTTTGTTATTCATTGCTGGCTTTAGACCCTGTATATTTGCAAAGAAGAATGTCATCGGACTGGTGGTATTGGTGGTACTGGGGGGGGGGGACTTTTTTCCGGCACTAGTAGCTGTATCTGTTGGTTTGGAGTGGAGGCCATCCGACTGTGGTTCCACTCCAGAAATGACTGGATTTGGTGTACGATTTCTACCATTTCCTGCCAGTTTTTTTTTTCTTCCTGGCACTAGAAAACCTCTCCCTCTTGAGTGGCTGTGGCTACCCAGGTTTTACCATGGTCTGGATGTTTTGTATCTTTTTGTCCCCTTTAGATGGTATGCCTGGCAATTTAAGTTATAACACAGTCTTTCCTGTACTGAAGAGGGACACATTTCAGGGTGAAAAAGTTTGCAGGAGGGGAGTTTGCATTTTCCTGTTGTCATATGGGCACGGCGTTTTCTAGGGTGGTCAAAGTTGCACGTCCCATCTGTTTTTCCTGATTTCCCATGCCTACAGATACCATGTGCATAATATGTGCACAGGCTTGGTTTCCTTTTGCCTTGGGTTTTTGTGACTGTATTCCCTGGTTGTGCATATTTTCCTGTCTCATTCCTATCCTTACTAGTACTAACAATGGAGCTCTCACCAGTTGTTTCTGGTAATATATCCTCACTATTGCTAGTGGAGTCCTTTGTTTGCTATCTCCTGTGGTATTACTAGTTTGTAATATTGGTTTTATCTTGTCCTTGACCACACTTATTTCCCCACTACAGCTCCTGTCTCCCTCAAGGCCATTTATATGCATTCCCTCATGCGTACATTTACTGTCTACCTGGACAACATCTCCAGCCTCACCATTACTGTCTCCCAGGACAGCACTTCCAGCCCCACAGTTACTGTCTCCTAGGACAGCACCTCCAGCTTCACCATTACTGTGTACCAGGACAGCACTTCCAGCCCCACATTTTCTGTCTCCCAGGACAGCACCTCCAGCTTCATCATGACTGTCTACCAGGGCAGCACCTCCAGCCTTACAGTTTCTGACTACATGGCCAGCACCAAGAGCGATACCATCCAGCCCAGACTTTTTATTTTCCCATCTGTTATAGAATGCTTCCAGGTTTTCTATGAAGGCTGCTTTGATGTTATCCTCTTTTAATACCAATGTGATTTTAGTCCACAGATTTATCTCATTTGGGCATACCCAAAAAACACTTCCATGATTTAATACTGCTTGTAGATAGTTGGATATCTGCACAAGGAGCGTGACACCAATTTTCACAAATGTTGCATGTAATCCATGTGGAAGCCCGTTTGTTTGAGTTACTGCAGACTACATAGAATTTCATTATTTGATTTCAATGATTGATTTACTGTAATTCTACTAGTAACCCCCCTGAATATTCTACTAATAACTATACTTGTATATTAGGACAAGCTTACTGCTATACGTTTCTGCTTTATAGTTATTGTTTGTGTTTGATAAGGGCACCTAATACCCGTCTGTTTATAGTCTGCTTTATTCAACGAATTCGTTTGAAACCTGACAAGGTTTGGAACCAGTCAAGGGTTCAGAACCAATCAGATCTGATCAGTGGATCACTTATTTAAAACACATCTGGTCGGTGATTTTTTTTTTATTTTATTTAGAACATACAACAAATTAAAAATAAAAGTATACAGTATCAGATCATCCAGACAAAATAAATTCTCCATTGTCTAAACACACTGCAAGTTTTTGCACTAACACAAAATCCCACATTACCTGTATAGTTCATCCCTTAACACTTATGCTACATACAAGATTGTACAATGCTACATACAGGATTGTACTATGTTAGACTTGACAGCAATAACAAACATTGCAATATGCAGTAATATGTCAAATATATACCCTTCCTGCAACTGATAGATGTATAATGCCATTAAGCATAAGAGATAAGATAAGAGATAAGATTTCGTTCGGATTTTTAACCCCGGAGGGTTAGCCACCCAGGATAACCCAAGAAAGTTAGTGCGTCATCGAGGACTGTCTAACTTATTTCCATTGGGGTCCTTAATCTTGTCCCCCAGGATGCGACCCACACCAGTCGACTAACACCCAGGTACCTATTTGCTGCTAGGTGAACAGGACAACAGGTGTAAGGAAACGTGTCGAAATGTTTCCACCCGCCGGGAATCGAACCCGGGCCCTCCGTGTGTGAAGCGGGAGCTTTAGCCACCAGGCCACCGGGCCACTCTAATTATTCCATTAAAACAATATAAAACTGTGTAAGTAATGCAAAGTAAAAACAATCCTCTTACCCCTTCCCATCTGCTAATTACAATATACTCACTGAAAAATTACATTCAGTAAGAGTTCAAGCAGTATAACTAACCCCCCTTAACCCCATGTCACCATATTATACAACTCGCCGTTGTTCATTTAGGTTATAACTAATAACCAACATAGTTTAAAACCTCTAAACATATATTGAATGACAATTACAACTCTTCAATAGCGAAAAATGCCAATTGCTATCTTAACATTACAATTGATATTAATAAAAGAGCTCAGCATGACTCAGCATGAGAAAACCACACCGTGGTTCTGAGTACCGCTCCCCCCCCTTTCTCAGACTATGACAATCACGCTGGCAAGACACTATACCCCAGACCACACAAAGGTCCCTCTCCCTCGCGCTACATTACACCCCCCGATCATCATACACACCAAAAAAAAAAAAAAAGCACAGTCCGGTCGCCAAAGAAACCTAACTATTACCCCCCTCCCCCTCTCAGGAGATCAACCCCTTGGCTCCACCGAGGGATTATACCTACCTACACCTCATTACTCCTGTAACGTTTCCATCGTTAGATTCCTATACCCCAAAGAAAAACTCCCTCCCAGCATTGCCCATACACCTCTCTATTCCTACATTTCGTCCTTTAAACATGGCACATCAGTGCCCTGACATGCATCGCACTCCTATGCTCCTGCATACCCCATGACACATATAAATAGTCAAGTACCAAATATGAAACAGAATGTCGTACCACATCCGAGCAATCTCCCATCTCAAGACTCAAAACTCGAAGCATCGACAACCCCCCCCCCTCCCACTCGTCTGAGGACACCCTTGGATGCCAAAATCCCATGGAGGAAGCGGTAACCAGTTCCCCTAACCCGTGGTTGTAAGCACAATTTCTTGAACCCCTGCCATGTAGTCTTCCAATGATATCCTGGGAAAACCTCATCACCAATAATCTCTCCCGATGTTATACCTATATTGTCTAATTTACCTGCCCTAACTCTCATAGGGTTTTGCACCACCATAACATCGCTTCGCACCTCGTGAGGTCTCTCCCCACCACCATTGTCGAACCTCTCTCATCACTGTATCAACCCTCGCTCCCCTGACCCCACCCCTTGTCAAGAATTCCTGTCATACGTATATGCTCATTAGCCGACTGTGTAGTGATATTAGGCCCAAACCTCCCATAGCTACATGCGTCATAACGATGTCCTTCCCTAACCAATGCCTATGGTAACCCCATATGAAATCAAAAGCCTTCCTCTGTAACCACAACACATCGTCCATCATCAATGGATAGACCGCTGAAACAAACCATAATTTACTATATACCAGTACATTGACAACAATTACTCTGTTACATCACCCGGTTGCCATCCCGCCATCCTACGAATTGTGGCTGCTACTACAATGGACGAATTAAATGCATGTGCCGCCTGTTCATCATTGCAAAAATACACACTGCATATTTTTATCCACTCAAAGATTCTCCACCCATACTCCGTACCTAACGTCCCCCCCCCGACCCAGGACCCCACCTCCAAAAGTTTGGATTTTTCTCTATTAATGCGCATAGAAGATGCATCACTAAAATCCTTATAACCTTATTTACGAATGCCAAACCATTCCTACTATGCACAAAGATGGTTGTATCGTCCACATAACCTAAAATCCCTACTGCTTCGCCCTGCACACAATCCCCTCCCCTACCCCACCCATTACCAATCTATAAAAGTGGTCCTGCAAACAGGCAAATAAAAGCTGTGAGATGGGACACCCCTGCCACAGCCCCCACCCATGCCTATCGCGGACCCCAACCTCCTATTGACCTGGAACGTACCTGTGCCTCCATATATAACATATTCACCCATGCTACTATTTCTTCCCTGAAACCCTGCTTCAATAATATTGCTAATAATGTTTCCCTATCCACATTGTCAAAAGCCTTTTCCCAATCTAATCCTACTCCTCCTCCTCCACTACAATCCTTCCAGGAATCCTGAATTGCTCTTCCCATATTACCTTGTACAAAACCCATTTCATCCGGTTTGCCAAAATACGTGTAAAAATCTTATAATCCGCCCCCATCAACATGATGGGCCTATATGCCTCCAAAGATTCACGGACCTCGGCCTTTGGTACCAACACTACAACACCCAACCTCCGCCTCACTGCCCATTCTACCTCTAATTTTCATTTAATTTCATGTGTTTTAACAGTTCCCAATAAACTACATAAAAATCACCTGGTATCCCATCCCAACCAGGCGATTTCCTCAGTGCCTGTCCCTGAACAGCCTTGTAAACCTCCTGATATACAACCCTCTATATCCTCTCGATCCACATCTCTCAAATTTGCCACTATGCCACGCAGTAAGGCTTCCCTCGCCTCTCGATTCCCCTCCCTACCCTTCCATTTTCTCTCAAACCATTGGTCTGCATAAGTCCCTATGCTCTCAGTAGTAACTAGCCTTTGTCCTTTATGATAGCCACCCAGGTCATCACCAGGTCATCACCAATCGCCACTGACAATACTGTCATCGCCATACGTCTCATTCTGAAACTACGCAGAACCCCTACAGAGGGTTTATCCCCCCAAAGCACCTCCTCAATCCCCACTCGCACCCTCAAAGTCTGAAAATTATCATTCTGAATTTCCCGTAATTGACTATGAAGGCACTCTATTTCCGCGAGGTCATACCTCCCACCTGCACCATAACAATCCCTCAGCTGCCCCTCTAAATACTTTTGCTTCCCATATCTATAACACGCCTCCTCCTTCCCTAACCTTTTATAAAAACCCTGTATTGCATTTTTTTGCCTTTGAATGCCATCACTCTACAACATCCTCTATCCCATTTCCTTCATTCCAGAATCCAACCCACCATAAACTGAAAGCTTCCAAAGCATCTACTCCTCGCAACAAATTAACATTTAATTTCCAATAACTAGAAAAAACACGGTTATATAACGCCCTCCCACCCGAGAGTTACTAGAACTCCACGGTGGTCTGAGAAACCCAGATCAACACAATCAACCCTGCCACTACAGATTAAGCTAGTGACGTAAACCCTGTCCAGCCACGCAGCATAACCCCTCCTACAAAAAGTGTGGTCCACATTCCACCTGTCACTACCCACAACATCCACTATACCAGTCGCCTGCAGAACCTCTTATAAAACCCCTCAATTACACCCCCACCGCGCAGTTCGACATCTTTTTCCCGGATCACACAATTACACTCGCCAGCTATGACAGAAACTAAACCAAATAACTAAACCAAAACATCACGTACAAAATCCTCCTTTACTCGTCGATTTGATGTCGCTGGCATATATACTCCCACGAAATCCACCTGAATGTTCCTCCATGAACCCACCACACGCACGACCCGGCCCCCTCCGCCCCACTTCCATGCTACGAGTGTAAAAGGGCTGGTCTCCCTTATGTCTATCGCTACTCCACCCTTTAGATTATCCGACTTCCCCGCATAACACTTATACCCTTGCACACGTAATTCACTACCACACCAAAAATTGTGTTCTTGAATAAATAAAACATCGACATCCAAACGTGTGAGCGAAACCTCTACCCAACGCCTCTTTACCTCTGCTCTGAGGCCGTTAACATTCATCATTATACACTTGAACACTGGTAAGGTTTTCTCTTTACGTTTTCCTGTCACCTTTAACCCTGACTTGGGCTTGTCACTGCTGCACCTGACCATCTTCCCCACACTCTCACTCGACTTCTCTAAGGGAAGTCCTTCAACGCCCTTGGCTACGTCAGCCCACACCATTTTACAAAACCTTTGCCCCGGTGTTAAGACATCATCTTCCACTGGTGTACTGGGCCTCTTACGTGACACTCCCTCATCATTCGCCCTATGCACCTCGACATCCGTCACCACCACTGTCGTACAAGTTGTATGCCTTTCCTCATCGCCCACACGTCCCGCTAGACCATGGTCGACCACGGGCAATGCCGCCAATGTAGGCGGTAAATCCACTATTGCTGGGCTGTCGAGGATCCTCTGCATGTACTCAAAACTGGGCAACACCAATGGCTTGTGCACCTCCTCTCCCACTGGAGGCGACGCGCTGTCGACACACCCAATCGGCTCGATCTCTGATGCCGGTGGTAGCGTCGAGACCATTCCCTCTGCAGCATCCACTGCATCACTCCACTTCACGTCTGCCGGTAAAACCTGCAGCACATCATCCACCATCATGGGCCTCTGATGGGCCAACTCATCCTCCACCATTGCTCTTTTGGAACGTGTGTCTGCCAGTTTCCCAAAACCGTTTTTCCCCCCTCTCATTGCCACAAGTCGCCGCATATGTCCCGTTGCACCCACACAGTCACACTCCGAACCTGCCATGGGTAGGTTACATACACCTGCGTCCGAAAATCCTCCAACATGACAAACGAGGGAATTGGATGTCTCAGTGTTATTTTCATCGAGAAAGAACCCTCGAGCATGCGAGCATAAAAGCCCTGGGACCAATGCCCTATGCTGACAGCTTGTATGGTGCCATAGCACCCAAATGTCTGACGAATGTCCACCTCGTCTGTCTCGAAGGGCATATTACGTAGACGAACCCACGTATAACATGCCCATGCCGAGACATCACGCAGGCGCACCTCCAGACCAGTGTTGATGACAATCCATTTTTCTTGTCCACAGTAGTAAGGGAGAAAAAGTTAGCATATGAGAAGTTTTTACAAAGTAGAAGTGATGCAAGGAGGGAAGAGTATATGGAGAAAAAGAGAGAGGTTAAGAGAGTGGTGAAGTAATGTAAAAAGAGAGCAAATGAGAGAGTGGGTGAGATGTTATCAACAAATTTTGTTGAAAATAAGAAAAAGTTTTGGAGTGAGATTAACAAGTTAAGGAAGCCTAGAGAACAAATGGATTTGTCAGTTAAAAATAGGAGAGGAAGTTATTAAATGGAGAGTTAGAGGTATTGGGAAGATGGGGGGGAATATTTTGAGGAATTGTTAAATGTTGACGAAGATAGGGAAGCTGTGATTTCGTGTATAGGGCAAGGAGGAATAACATCTTGTAGGAGTGAGGAAGACCCAGTTGTGAGTGTGGGGGAAGTTCATGAGGCAGTAGGTAAAATGAAAGGGGGTAAGGCAGCCGGGATTGATGGGATAAAGATAGGAATGTTAAAAGCAGGTGGGGATATAGTTTTGGAGTGGTTGGTGCAATTATTTAATAAATGTATGGAAGAGGGTAAGGTACCTAGGGATTGGCAGAGAGCATGCATAGTTCCTTTGTATAAAGGCAAAGGGGACAAAAGAGAGTGCAAAAATCATAGGGGGATAAGTCTGTTGAGTATACCTGGTAAAGTGTAGGGTAGAGTTATTACTGAAAGAATTAAGAGTAAGACGGAGAATAGATAGCAGATGAACAAGAGGCTTTAGGAAAGGTATGGGTGTGTGGACCAGTGTTTACAGTGAAACATATAAGTGAACAGTATTTAGATAAGGCTGAAGAGGTCTTTGTGGCATTTATGGATTTGGAAAAGGCGTATGACAGGGTGGATAGGGGGGCAATGTGGCAGATGTTGCAGGTGTATGGTGTAGGAGGTAGGTTACTGAAAGCAGTGAAGAGTTTTTACGAGGATAGTGAGGCTCAAGTTAGAGTGTGTAGGAAAGAGGGAAATTATTTCCCAGTAAAAGTAGGCCTTAGACAAGGATGTGTGATGTCACCGTGGTTGTTTAATATATTTATAGATGGGGTTTTAAGAGAAGTAAATGCGAGGGTCTTGGCAAGAGGCGTGGAGTTAAAAGATAAAGAATCAAACATAAAGTGGGAGTTGCCACAGCTGCTCTTTATGATGACACTGTGCTCTTGGGAGATTCTGAAGAGAAGTTGCAGAGATTGGTGGATGAATTTGGTAGGGTGTACAAAAGAAGAAAATTAAAAGTGAATACAGGAGAGAGTAAGGTTATGAGGATAACAAAAAGATTAGGTGATGAAAGATTGGATATCAGATTGGAGGGAGAGAGTATGGAGGAGGTGAATGTATTCAGATATTTGGGAGTTGACGTGTCAGCGGATGGGTCTATGAAAGATGAGGTGAATCATAGAATTGATGAGGGGAAAAGGGTGAGTGGTGCACTTAGGAGTCTGTGGAGACAAAGAACTTTGTCCTTGGAGGCAAAGAGGGGAATGTATGAGAGTATAGTTTTACCAACGCTCTTATATGGGTGTGAAGCATGGGTGATGAATGTTGCAGCGAGGAGAAGGCTGGAGGCACTGGAGATGTCATGTCTGAGGGCAATGTGTGGTGTGAATATAATGCAGAGAATTCGTAGTTTGGAAGTTAGGAGGAGGTGCGGGATTACCAAAACTGTTGTCCAGAGGGCTGAGGAAGGGTTGTTGAGGTGGTTCGGACATGTAGAGAGAATGGAGAGAAACAGAGTGACTTCAAGAGTGTATCAGTCTGTAGTGGAAGGAAGGCAGGGTAGGGGTCGGCCTAGGAAAGGTTGGAGGGAGGGGTAAAGGAGGTTTTGTGTGCGAGGGGCTAGGACTTCCAGCAGGCATGAGTGAGCGTGTTTGATAGGAGTGAATGGAGACAAATAGTTTTTAATACTTGACGTGCTGTTGAAGTGTGAGCAAAGTAACATTTATGAAGGGATTCAGGGAAACCGGCAGGCCGGACTTGAATCCTGGAGATGGGAAGTACAGTGCCTGCACTCTGAAGGAGGGGTGTTAATGTTGCAGTTTAAAAACTGTAGTGTAAAGCATCCTACTGGCAAGACAGTGATGGAGTGAATGATGGTGAAAGTTTTTCTTTTTCGGGCCACCCTGCCTTGGTGGGAATCGGCCGGTGTGATAAGAATAATAATAATAATAGCTCTCACATAAGCAGCAGATGACAAATTTTACAAAAATTCTTGCGTTGCCGTTCAACGAAATCCCATATAAATCCTCACTTGGGATTCCATATGTATCTCTTATTACAAGAGGCAGAATGACGTCAGCGGTGTCCTGGTATATTGCGCCTTTCAACAATTCCACACAGACAGTGTTGACTCTTCTCCTGCGCTCCACCATCTTGAGAAAATCAAACTTCTCAAAACAGACTGCAGAGGGCACTAGCTGCTGGCTCTGCATCCACCCTCACCAACAGCTGGGTGAGAACTTACACCGGTGATTTGGGCTAACACATGAAGGAACTACTGGAAATTATTTAACCGAGTAATATGTGATTAGATTTATACAAAAGTATAACTTGCTTGTTGAAGAACCGCTGATTACTGGCAGCTCCTACAAGGACGAACGATCGAGGCCTCAACCCTTGTTTACAACCTGAAGGTTTATAGATCACTGTATCTAGCTTTTCTAGATTTTTTTGTCTCCACCGCAACAAATGCTATGTTATCACTGCAGTTGACTGGTGAAGATTATTGGAGGAAAGTCGCTTTTTCTAGAGTAATATTTGCTTTTCGTTGTGTATATTGTGACTGCTGTTATATGAATTTCCACTGTATACGTCTAGTATTTCAAGAATGAAGAAAAAACTAATGATGGTCACTCCACTCCACTAAGTACCATTATATTACTGGTTAGTTGCTGCTACAACACTGTCGTGAAGTTTCTGGATGATAAATGCTCTTTTTTTTGTAAACCTTCGCTGACATCGTATTTTTTTTTAATACAAAACTGTACACTATTCGTATTTTCTCACGATTTTGCAACTTATCGTAATTTAAAGGAAATTTTTTTTCCCCCACTGGTATCACTAGATTATATGCTAGGTACACTAGCAGGCTAGGAAGATTATATGTGAGGTACACTAGCAGGAAAGGAAGATTATATGTGAGGTACACTAGCAGGCTAGGAAGATTATATGTGAGGTACACTAGCAGGCCAGGAAGATTTATATGCTAGGTACACTAGCAGGCAAGGAAATTATATTGAGGTACACTACAGGCCAGGAAGATTATATGTGAGGTACACTATAGGCCAGGAAGATATATGCGAGGTACACTAGCAGGCCAGGAAGATTATATGTGAGGTACACTAGCAGGCCAGGAAGATTATATGTGAGGTACACTAGTAGGCCAGGAAGATTATATGTGAGGTACACTAGCAGGCCAGGAAGATTATATGTGAGGTACACTAGCAGGCCAGGAAGATTATATGTGAGGTACACTAGTAGGCCAGGAAGATTATATGTGAGGTACACTAGCAGGCCAGGAAGATTATATGTGAGGTACACTAGCAGGCCAGAAGATTAATGTGAGGTACACTAGCGGGCCAGGAAGATTATATGTGGGGTACACTAGCAGGCCAGGAAGATTATATGTGAGGTACACTAGCATCCCAGGAAGATTATATGTGAGGTACACTAGCGGGCTAGGAAGATTATATTTGAGGTACACTGCAGGCCAGGAAGATTATATGCGAGGTACACTAGCAGGCCAAAAGATTATATGTGAGGTACACAGCAGGCCAGGAAGATTATATGTGAGGTACACTAGCAGCCAGGAAGATTATTGTGGGGTACACAAAGCAGGCCGGGAAGATTATATGTGAGGTACACTAGCAGGCTAGGAAGATTATATGTGAGGTACACTAGCAGGCCAGGAAGTTTATATGTGAGGTACACTAGCAGGCCAGGAAAAATTATATGTGAGTACACTAGCAGGCCAGGAAGATTATATGTGAGGTACACTAGCAGGCCAGAAGATTAAAATGTAGGTACACTAGCGGGCCAGGAAGATTATATGTGAGGTACACTAGTAGCCAGGAAGAATTATATGGAGTACACTGGGCGGGCCAGGAAGATTATATGTGAGGTACCCTAGCAGGCCAGAAATTATATGTGAGGTACACTAGGCAGGCCAGGAAGATTATATGCGGGGTACACTACAGCCAGGAAGATTATATGGAGGTACACTAGCAGGCCAGGAAGATTATATGTGGGGTACACTAGCAGGCCAGGAAGATTATATGGAGGTACACTAGCAGGCCAGGAAGATTATATGTGAGGTACACTAGCAGGCCAGGAAGATTATATGTGAGGTACACTAGCGGGCCAGGAAGATTATATGTGAGTACACAGCAGCTAGGAAGATTATATGTGAGGTACACTAGCAGGCCGGGAAGATTATATGCAGGTACACTAGCAGGCCAGGAAGAATATATGTGAGGTACACTAGCAGGCCGGGAAGATTATATGTGAGGTAAAACTAGCAGGCCAGGAAGATTATATGTGAGGTACACTAGCAGGCCAGGAAGTTATATTGAGGTACACTAGTAGGCCAGGAAGATTATATGCGGGGTACACTAGCAGGCCAGGAAGATTATATGTGAGGTACACTAGCGGGCCCAGGAAGATTATATGCGAGGTACACTAGCAGGCCAGGAAGATTATATGTGAAGTACACAGCAGGCCGGGAAAAGTTTATATGTGAGGTACACTAGCAGGCCAGGAAGATTATATGTGAGGTACACTAGCAGGCTAGGAAGATTATATGTGAGGTACACTAGCAGCCAGGAAGATTATATGTGAGTACACTAGCAGGCCAGGAAGATTATATGTGAGGTACACTACAGGCCAGGAAGATTATATGTGAGGTACACTAGCAGGCCAGAAGATTATATGTGAGGTACACTAGCAGGCTAGGAAGATTATATGTAGGTACACTAGCGGGCCCCAGGAAGATTATATGCTAGGTACACTACAGGCCAGGAAGATTATATGTGAGGTACACTAGCAGGCCAGGAAGATTATATGTGAGGTACACTAGCAGGCCAGGAAGATTATATGTGAGGTACACTAGCAGGCCAGAAGATTATATGTAGGTACACTACGGGCCAGAAGATTATATGTGAGGTACACTAGCAGGCCAGGAAGATTATATGTAGGTACACTAGCAGGCCGGGAAAAGATTATATGTGAGGTACCCTAGCATGCCAGGAAGATTATATGTGAGGTACACTAGCAGGCCAGGAAGATTATATGTGAGGTACACTAGCAGGCCAGGAAGATTATATGCTAGGTACACTAGCAGGCCAGAAAGATTATATGTGAGGTACACTAGCATTCCAGGAAGATTATATGTGAGGTACACTAGCAGGCCAGGAAGATTATATGTGAGGTACACTAGCAGGCCAGGAAGATTATATGTGAGGTACACTAGCAGAACAGGAAGATTATATGTGAGGTACACTAGCAGGCTAGGAAGATTGTATGTGAGGTACACTAGCAGGCCAGGAAGATTATATGTGAGGTACACTAGCAGGCCAGGAAGATTATTAAAACAGCTGACCTGAGCAAAGCTCACTCGCTTAAGTGGCTCAATTAGAACTTTGTAGGAACATCATGATTTTAACAGATCATAGATTGCTTGTGCTCTTGTCAGCGAGGATGGATTCTTTATTGCTATTGATTTACTGAGTTGATCCAAGACTCATGATTTAAGTTTTGTGCTCAAGTTGTATTCCTGTGGAAGGGTTTTGGCTTATCTTTTCCGTTTGCTGGCCACACTGTGGTAGAGCTCTAAGCTCTCTTCACCGATTGCCTACCACATCGTGGTAGAGCTCGGAACTCTGTTCATCACTGGCCATATTATGGTGAAGCAAAACACTGTCCAACACTCGCTGGTCATTTAGTGGACTCTGAGATCACGTCAACACTATCATTCGGCTGCTCACATTGGTCGTCTATCCCGTCCCAACATTAACTGTTAAAAATAATTTCGCCGTCAGTATTTGCTGTCACCAACATTATTGAACATTCCCAGATGTGATTTATCTGTTGGGGAAGTTGCCAGTAATAAATAATTCTGCTGGACTTTCCTTGGCACTGCTCTTCCTGCTATATCTATCACTGAAGTTTTTGACTTCTAGTCGGGGCGTCATTCTTATTAGTAATCCAAATCGACAACATGTCTGCTGCTATCCTTATCTAAGAGTTACGTAGATGGATCCAAAAGTTAGCTTTGCTGCTTTACAATATTCAGTCACATAGGAAGTGTTTTACGCATGAGGTAACGAAGACTAAGTTAGCTGGGGAACTTAAGTGAGATGACTATTGCTTCAGACTTTCTGCTGTGAGTATAATAGTTATGGCAATTTTACGTGTTTTCATTTCACTAGGGCTTAAATTATTGTCTATATTTTTTAATGGGTTAGATTAGGTTTTTCAGGAGAAAGGACAAATGTTTCCTGAAGCGTGTGTTAGTCATATGATGACCCACAGCTGGAGCTTCTGATCATCTGACCGAAGCCTTCCGCTGGCTTACCAGTCTACCCCTTTAAAAATTATGGATATAATTATAACCTTTAGATTTCAGAATGGGTACTATTTTATTTGTTTAAGTAAACCATATGATAACCCGCTTAACTGCTCCTTAAGTGCATCTTAAAGGGTTTAAGCATTATTTTAATAGTATACAGTACTGATAAATAGATGTGTAAGACGCATTCGCAACAGTTTGGTGTCTGCTCACCAGGTTTCTTCAGTTGAAATGTATAGGAGACACGGAAGTTGAGATGTAGAGTTGAGGTGAACAGTCTCACAGCCTGGAAAACTAAGTTGGAACGTTGAACACCTCCAACTTACTTCTCCAGGCACAGGGACTAATTTCGTCATATCTACCTCTCCACGACTTTTGCTGTCTCTTCTGTATTTCGACTGAAAAAGCCAAGTGAAAAGCGAAAATATCACTTCAATAAAGATACCGAATTATTGCACATGTCTTCCTTACCTGCTTAAAAGGTTTATGTCACAGTTAACTAACGGAGAATGGCCCCTCCTGGAGTCTACTCTAGGCTGAGGGGCTGATTACCTCAAATTCCTTCTGATGATCACCATTCTTCTTTGTATAGGACTGATGAAGTCCACAATAAAGATTAGCAAGTGTTACACATATATCTAATTTATTAACTTATTCAGGTTTAGTGCTTCATATGAATATAAGAGTAATGTGAGCTGAGATTAGTTTCCGTCCCCAGGTTCTCCACCCGGAGAACTCAGATGACTGGACGCTACACATAAGGTTCACCACAGAACGTGACGCTGGTGTTTACGAATGTCAAGTCAACTCGGATCCCAAAATCAGCAGAAAAGTTACGCTCACTGTCAAAGGTAAGAGAAATTTCTGCTGGTGGTAGGGTATAACACTCGCTATCACAGGTAAGACTGGGCAGGCACCTGCTGCTTGGGAGTGGAACTTGATGTCAAGGGTTAAGACAGGTCAGGAACCTGTCTCAAGTGTGTGGCACAGTCAATACCCATTTCTTAAAGCCACGTCAGTATCTGTCAGTAGTCTTCTTGGTTGGCATTGTTGAATATTTTCTTAATTGCTAATGCTTAATTCTAGCGAAACACGTAAACAAATATATACATATATATATATTTATATATATATATATATATATATATATATATATAAAATATATATATATATATATTATATATATATATAATATTGGATGCGAGAAGTGGGTCATAATAAGCGTGTATGCACCGGAGAAGAGAGGAATGCAGAGGAAGAGAGAGATTTGGAGATGTTAAGTGAATGTATAGGAGCCTTTGAACCAAGTGAGAGAGTAATTGTGGTAGGGGACTTGAATGCTAAAGTAGAGAAACTTTTAGAGAGGGTGTGTAGGTAATTTGGGGTGCCAGGTGAAAATGGAAATGGGAGCCCTTTGATTGAACTTTGTATAGAAAGGGGTTTAGTTATAGGTAATACATATTTTAAGAAAAAGAGGATAAATAAGTATACACGATATGATGTAGGGCGAAATGACAGTAGTTTGTTGGATTATGTATTGTAGATAAAAGACTGTTGAGTAGACTTCAGGATGTACATGTTTATAGAGGGGCCACAGATATATCAGATCACTTTCTAGTTGTAGCTACACTGCGAGTAAAAGGTAGATGGGATACAAGGAGAATAGAAGCATCAGGGAAGAGAGAGGTGAAGGTTTATAAACTAAAAAGAGGAGGCAGTTAGGGTAAGATATAAACAGCTATTGGAGGATAGATGGGCTAATGAGAGCATAGGCAATGGGTCGAAGAGGTATGGGGTAGGTTTAAAAAATGTAGTGTTAGAGTGTTCAGCAGTAAGTTTGTGGTTACAGGAAAGTGGGTGCAGGAGGGAAGAGGAGCGATTGGTGGAATGATGATGTAAAGAGAGTAGTAAGGGAGAAAAAGTTAGCATATGAGAAGTTTTTACAAAGTAGAAGTGATGCAAGGAGGGAAGAGTATATGGAGAAAAAGAGAGAGGTTAAGAGAGTGGTGAAGCAATGTAAAAAGAGAGCAAATGAGAGAGTGGGTGAGATGTTATCAACAAATTTTGTTGAAAATAAGAAAAAGTTTTGGAGTGAGATTAACAATTAAGAAAGCCTAGAGAACAAATGGATTTGTCAGTTAAAAATAGGAGAGGAGAGTTATTAAATGGAGAGTTAGAGGTATTGGGAAGATGGAAGGAATATTTTGAGGAATTGTTAAATGTTGATGAAGATAGGGAAGCTGTGATTTCGTGTATAGGGCAAGGAGGAATAACATCTTGTAGGAGTGAGGAAGAGCCAGTTGTGAGTGTGGGGGAAGTTTGTGAGGCAGTAGGTAAAATGAAAGGGGGTAAGGCAGCCGGGATTGATGGGATAAAGATAAGAAATGTTAAAAGCAGGTGGGGATATAGTTTTGGAGTGTTGGTGCAATTGTTTAATAAATGTATGGAAGAGGGTAAGGTACCTAGGGATTGGCAGAGAGCATGCATAGTTCCTTTGTATAAAGGCAAAGGGGATAAAAGAGAGTGCAAAAATTATAGGGGATAAGTCTGTTGAGTGTACCTGGTAAAGTGTATGGTAGAGTTATAATTGAAAGAATTAAGAGTAAGACGTGAGAATAGGATAGCAAGATGAACAAGGAGGCTTTAGGAAAGGTAGGGGGTGTGTGGACCAGGTGTTTACAGTGAAACATATAAGTGAACAGTATTTAGATAAGGCTAAAGAGGTCTTTGTGGCATTTATGGATTTGGAAAAGGCGTATGACAGGGTGGATAGGGGGCAATGTGGCAGATGTTGCATAGTGTATGGTGTAGGAGGTAGGTTACTGAAAGCAGTGAAGAGTTTTTACGAGGATAGTGAGGCTCAAGTTAGAGTATGTAGGAAAGAGGGAAATTTTTTTCCCAGTAAAAGTAGGCCTTAGACAAGGATGTGTGATGTCACCGTGGTTGTTTAATATATTTATAGATGGGGTTGTAAGAGAAGTAAATGCGAGGGTCTTGGCAAGAGGCGTGGAGTTAAAAGATAAAGAATCACACACAAAGTGGGAGTTGTCACAGCTGCTCTTTGCTGATGACACTGTGCTCTTGGGAGATTCTGAAGAGAAGTTTGCAGAGATTGGTGGATGAATTTGGTAGGGTGTGCAAAAGAAGAAAATTAAAGGTGAATACAGGAAAGAGTAAGGTGTATGAGGATAACAAAAAGATTAGGTGATGAAAATTGAATATCAGATTGGAGGGAGAGAGTATGGAGGAGGTGAACGTATTCCAGATATTTGGGAGTGGGACGTGTCAGCGGATGGGTCCCTATGAAAGATGAGGTGAATCATAGAATTGATGAGGGAAAAAGAGTGAGTGGTGCACTTAGGAGTCTGGGAGACAAAGAACTTTGTCCTTGGAGGCAAAGAGGGAATGTATGAGAGTATAGTTTACCAACGCTCTTATATGGGTGTGAAGCGTGGGTGATGAATGTTGCAGCGAGGAGAAGGCTGGAGGCAGTGGAGATGTCATGTCTGGAGGGCAATGTGTGGTGTGAAATATAATGCAGAGAATTCGTAGTTTGGAAGTTAGGAGGAGGTGCGGGATTACCAAAACTGTTGTCCAGAGGGCTGAGAAGGGTTGTTGAGGTGGTTCGGACATGTAGAGAGAATGGAGCGAAACAGAATGACTTCAAGAGTGTATCAGTCTGTAGTGGAAGGAAGGCGGGTAGGGGGTCGGCCTAGGAAGGGTTGGAGGGAGGGGGTAAAGGAGGTTTTGTGTGCGAGGGGCTTGGACTTCCACAGGCATGCTTGAGCGTGTTTGAATAGGAGTGAATGGAGACAAATGGTTTTTAATACTTGACGTGCTGTTGGAGTGTGAGCAAAGTAACATTTATGAAGGGATTCAGGGAAACCGCAGGCCGGACTTGAGTCCTGGAGATGGAAGTACAGTGCCTGCACTCTGAAGGAGGGGTGTTAATGTTGCAGTTAAAAACTGTAGTAAAGCACCCTTCTGGCAAGACAGTGATGGAGTGAATGATGGTGAAAGTTTTTCTTTTTCGGGCCACCCTGCCTTGGTGGGAATCGCCGGTGTGATAAAAAAAAAAATAAAAAATATAATATATATATATATATATATATATATATATAATATATATATTATATATAATATATATATATATATATATATATAATATATATAAATATATATAATATATATTATATATGCAATAAGATCACAGTAAACAGGTGATTTCAGAAATGCAAAACAACCACTGTGAAAGAATAGAGAAGTTCCAAGCGCTTTTCGTGACTACCCACATTATCAAGAAACAATGAAAGTAAAGCATCAAAGGAAGGTATATAAAGGGGTAGCCCACACCTCACTATCAGATCCCACAACAACGAAACACCTGACGCGAGACAGCAGGCCCGCCGGCCGAACTAGACAGGTCCTTCATACAACCCACCAACAAACTATTCTACCCAAGAAATAAGAAATTTAAAAAATTATTATTTGTCCAATGTATTATTAAATTCTTTCGAAATTCTATTAATTATAAATGGTTGTAATTTATATAAACCAAAGGAAATATTCATATTATTGTCAAAACTGCTTTTTACGAAACAAGATTCAATTATATTCCTGTCGACCATGGACTTGCTTGATACTACTTTCTCAACTTTTTGAAAATCAATTGGATGGTTAAAATCTCTTACATGAATAAATAGAGCATTGGAATCTTGTCCAGTTCTAATGCTATATTTATGTTGTTTTAATGTTAGTTCGAGATTTTTACCAGTTTGACAGTAATAAACTTCATCGCAAATTTTACAAGGCATCTTATAGACACACCCATCAGCATTTTGGGGGGAATTCTTTATCAAAAGTTTTTTTTACTGTATCAAGATTTTTGAATACAACTTTAATATTAAAAGTCTTAAGAAGAGAAGGCATATCAACCAAGTTTTCATGGTAAGGGAGAACCAACATATTTTTAGTTGAATAAGGCTGGTTGTCCCTTTTTGGATTGTAAAAAGTATTTCTAGCAACTTTAAAAGATTTATCAATTACATTACTTGGGTATTTTAAATCATTACCTATTTAATAAATTTTGGATATTTCCTCATCTATGAACTCTGGACTACATGTCTCGTAAAGCTCTCAAAAACATTGATGAGAAAACAGACAGTTTAACTTTATCTTGATGGGAAGAATAATAGTGGACATAGGAACAGTTATTTGTAGGTTTTCTGTAAATTTTAAACTTGAATTCATTGTTACCCTTAATAATTAAAACATCTAGAAAAGGCAATGAGTTATTTTCTTCAAATTCATTGCCTTTTCTAGATGTTTTAATTATTAAGGGCAATAATGAATTCAAATTTAAAATTTACAGAAAACCTACAAATAACTGTTCCTATGTCCACTATTATTCCTCGCATCAAGATAGAGTTAAACTGCCTGTTTTCTCATCAATGTTTTTGAGAGCTTTACGAATTTGTAGTCCTGAGTTCACAGATGAGGAAATATCCAAAATTTATGAAATAGGTAATGATTTAAAATACCCAAGAAATGTAATTGATAAATCTTTTAAAGTTGCTAGAAATACTTTTTACAATCCAAAAAGGGACAACCAGCCTTATTCAACTAATATATATATATAAAATATATATAAAATATATATATATTATATATAATTAAATATAAATATTTGGGGGAGGAAAAATTTATTTTTCAAATAGAACCTTTTTGCCCAAAAAACAACAAAAGGACAAAATTTCCCCCAAAAA